>JARQOD010000010.1:14385181-14512756 GCA_033576555.1 Oophaga sylvatica
GGTTCAAATTGCTCACCAAAGATCTAGATAAGTTCCTTAGGGGGTCTAGTTTCCCAAATGGGGTCACTTGTGGGGGGTTTCCACTGTTTAGGCACATCAGGGGCTCTCCAAATGCAACATGGCGTCCAATCTCAATTCCAGCCAATTTTGGTTGGAAAAAGTCAAATAGTGCTCCTTCCATTCCGAGCTCTGCCATGCGCCCAAACAGTGGTTCCCCCCCACATATGGGGTATCAGCGTACTCAGGACAAATTGGACAACAAATTTTGTGGTCCAATTTCTCCTGTTACCTATGGGAAAATAAAAAATTAGTGACTAAGAGATAATTTTTGTGGGAAAAAAATAGGATTTTTTATTTTCATGCCCGGGCATTATAAACTTGTGTGAAGCACTTGGGGGTTCAAAGTGCTCACCAAAGATCTAGATAAGTTCCTTAGGGGGTCTAGCTTCCAAAATGGGGTCACTTGTGGGGGGTTTCCACTGTTTAGGCTCATCTGGGGCACTACAAACGGAACATGACCCCCATCAATGTTTGCATTCCAAAACGTTACTGCTTCTTTTCCAAGCCCTGCCGTGCGCCCAAACAGTTTCCCCCCCCACATATGGGGTATCAGCGTACTCAGGACAAATTGGACAACAAGTTTTGGGGTCCAATTTCCTTGGGAAAAATCAAAAATTTGGGACTAAAAAATCATTTTTGTGGAAAATTGTTTTTTTTTTTTTTCACACCCAGGCATTATAAACTTTTGTGAAACACTTTGGGGTTCAAAGTGCTCACAACAGATCTAGATAAGTTCCTTAGGGAGTCTAGTTTCCAAAATGGTGTCACTTGTGGGGGGTTTCCACTGTTTAGGCGTATCAGGGGCTCTCCAAACACGACATGGCGTCCAATCTCAATTCCAGCCAATTTTAGTTTGAAAAAGTCAAACGGCGCTCCTTCCCTTACGAGCTCTGCCGTGTGCCCAAACAGTGGTTTTCCCCTACATATGGGGTATTGGCGTACTCAGGAGAAATTGCACAACAACTTTATCTGTCCATTTTCTCCTTTTACCCTTGTGAAAATAAAAAAAAGTTTGTAAAAGATCATTTTTGTGGCTAAAAAGTTAAATATTAATTTTTTCCATCCACGTTGCTTCAGCTCCTGTGAAGCACCTGAAGGGTTAATAATCTTCTTGAATGTTGTTTTGAGTACCTTGAGGGGTGCAGTTTTTATAATGGTGTCACTTTTGGGTATTTTCTGCCATATAGACCCGTCAAAGTGACTTCAAATGTGAGGTGGTCCCTAAAAAAAATGGCTTTGTAAATTTTGTTGTAAAAATGAGAAATCGCTGGTCAACTTTTAACCCTTCTAATTTCCTAACAAAGAAAAATTTTGGTTCCAAAATTGTGCTGATGTAAAGTAGACATGTGGGAAATGTTATTTATTAACTATTTTGTGTGACATATTTCTCTGTTTTAAGGGAAAAAAAATTCAAAGTTTGAAAATTGCAAAATTTTTAAAATTTTCGCCATATTTGCGTTTTTTTCAAAAATAAACGCAAGTTATATCGAAGAAATTTTACCACTAACATGAAGTACAATATGTCACGAGAAAACAATCTCAGAATCGCGAAGATCCGTTGAAGAGTTCCAGAGTTATAACCTCATAAAGAGACAGTGGTCAGAATTGTAAAAATTGGCCCGGTCATTAACGTGCAAACCACCCTTGGGGGTGAAGGGGTTAAAGGAGCTGGTACAAAACCCATTCTTTTTTTCATTTTGCTGTATACGTCTATTCAGGACAGAGTTCCATGCACCTGTTAAATATAAGCATCCATTCAGTGTGCTGGCTTTTTCTTTTTCTACCTTAGTCCTACAGCCTACAAGAAGTCAGCATAGCAATGTAGATGGTGCAATGATGTTACTGCATAGCGGTGCCTATGTGTCACGCTGTATAACAGATATATATATATGTGATGTCAGTAATCTATATCAAAAGGGCAACATACTATATAACATGCGCATAGATATATGATAACATAGAATTACCTGACAGAATGTCCAGTGGGTCAATACGGAATCCGTTATACGCTGTCTCCGGCTAGAGGGTGACCGGGGTCTATGCTGACCCTAAACTGGGGTCCTAACTAATCCCTCTACCTGGAGGTACTGTTAAAGGTACAGAGGTCCGGGCCACCAGCGTAAACCCTGTCTCCTATCAATCCCTGCCAACTGTAATCTAGTCCTAAGAAGGACCCTGATTACCACCAAAGGGAATGAACAGGTAACGGTTAATGAACAGAAAGACATACAAAAAAGACAAGAAATAAAGTAAATAAAGTCTTACATACAACACTCACACACAGTAGGAACACCTAAGGTCTCAGAGATAAACTATAAGCTGTAAGAGTAAAAACAACTAAGGAGCTCTTAGCTTAAATATTCTCAGAACCGATCCAGTCTGCTAGACTACATGAATGCTTTCACCGGCATCTAACAAGCAGACTGGCAGGTATATGAAGGAATCTAATTAGAACATAATCAAAAGCAGCCGGGCGAGGCTGGACCTAGTCTTAGCAAAGAGCTAGGTAAAATTAACTCCCTCATTACCAAACACAAAGAAACAGCAACTCAGCTGTGAGAAGTCAGAGTGTGTAATCGCGACGATCCTCGTGGCGATACACCCATGACACTATGCCAGAGCTCTCTATGCAGGGAACAAGAGTAACTCGGAAAAGATGAGTGCAAACGTTATTCTAAGGCTAGGTTCAAATTTGCGTATATGTGCGCAGCGTATCATCTGCATACGCAAACACATGCAAACGCATGTTTGCGCAGTGGTTTTTTATCTGCATCATCTTACGCATGACGCCAAAAAACGCTGCTTGTGCATGCGTTTGTATGTGTTTTTTGCATGCTTTTGCGTTGTTTATGCGCATGCGTTCGATATGACAGACACCAATTGGCGTGTCTCATGAAGAACACATGCGTATCTAACGCATCCGTACGCATGTCCTTGCGTACCAATGCATTCCCATAGACAGTAATGTGTTTTTTTGACGCACTCATCCGCATGCGCATGACTGCGCATATTTGACAGATTTTTGCCGCTTCCAAAAATCCAACATGTTGCATTCGCCGGACACCGCCGCACACTGCGAAATGACGCATGCAAAACACATGTCTGCTTACATCATGTTAAAGATATGTAAGCATGACACATGCGGATCTATGCAGATGAAACGCTGTGCGCACAAATGCAAATGTGAAACCAGCCTTATAATGGAGTGATACAGTGGTGGCATAGTTACTTTTTGGCTATGTGCACACGTTGCGGTTTTGCAGCGGTTTTGCAGCGGTTTTTCGCGGCGGAAACGCCGTGAAACCGTGGCAAAACCGCTTACACAATACAACTCATTAAGGCCTATGAGATTCCGCAATGCTGTGCACATGCTGCGGGTTTTTCCGCGGCGGAATCGCATCGCGGGAGAATCCGCAGCATGCTCATTCTTTTTTGTGGAACCGTGGCGATTCCGCCGCCATAGGAATGCATTGAACCAATTACTTTCCGCATGTGGCTGTGCCCACCATGCGGAAAGTAAGCGGTTCATGTGCGGATGGTACCCAGGGTCTGGAGGAGAGGAGACTCTCCTCCAGGCCCTGGGTACCATATCCATGTAAAAACAATAATTAAAATAAAAAATAATGATATTCTCACCTTCCGGCGTCCCACGCAGCTTTCCCGCCTCTCAGCGACGCTCCCACCAATCGCGTTCCCAGGAGTCCTTTGCGAGATCACCCAGATGACGTAGCGGTCTCGCGTGATGCTACGTCATCGGGATGATTGTCGCAAAGGACTCCTGGGAACGGAACTTGCCGGGAGCGTCGCTGAGAGGCGGGAAAGCTGCAGGGGCCGCCGGAAGGTGAGAATATCATTATTTATTATTTTTTTATTATTTTTACATTAGATCTTTTTACTATTGATGCGACATAGGCGGCATCAATAGTAAAAAGTTGGTCACACGAGTCAAACACTTGTTTGACTCGTGTGACCAACCTGTCAGATCGCTTGTAAAACGCTAGCATTCTGCAAGCTAATTCCGCTTGCAAAACGCTAGTGTTTAGCGGGAATACGCATACCTATAATATGCGGATTTCCCGCGGCAGGGGGGTGCGGAATTGCCGCGGAAATTTCCATGGCAATTCCGCAACGTGTGCACATAGCCTTTAAGTGGGCATTAATACTTTCTAAAGGGAGCACTCAGGGAAGGATTTTTTTGTTGTAACACCTTAACAAGTGAGCAATTTTGTGTCTTTGCGCTTACATTTTTCCCTTTCTTTCAGGAGTCATAACTTTTTTATTTCCAAATATTTTGACTTAACCGTATGAGGGCTTGTTTTTTGTGAACCTAGTTTTACGTTTCAGGGACACAAACAATGTTATCATATGATGTAAAAAATGGGAAAAATAATTCAAAGTAAGGTGAAATTGTGAAAAAAAGAATTGTGCAATTGTTTTGTGAGTTTTGTTTTTATTCTACTGAAAAAAATACATGGAAACGATTCCCCAGTTCAGTATGATTACAACTTTACCAAATTACCGTATATACTCATGTATATGCCGACCCGTGTATAAGCCGACCCCCCCTAATTTTGCCACAAAAAAACTGGGAAAACTTCCATATTGAATCAAGAGCCCCATATAATGCTCCATACAGTTCATGATGGCCCCAAAAGATGCTCCATACAAAATACTCCCCATATAACGCTGCATAAAGAATAAAAATGGCCCCATAAGATGCTCCATAGAATAATATGCCCCATATGCTGCTCCATAAAGGTTATGGCCCCATAAAATGCTCCATAGATTTTGCCCTATAGGATGCTCCACATATTTTATTCCCCATATGATGCTCCATAGATTATGCCCCCATATGATGCTGCATAGATTATGCCCCATATGATGCTGCATAGATTATGCCCCCATATGATGCTCCATAGATTATGCCCCAATAGATGCTCCATAGATTATGCCCCCATAGATGCTCCATATATTTTATGCCCATAAGGTGCTCCATATATTTTAAGCCCCCATATATTGCTGCCGCTGCTGCAAATGAAAAAAAAATGACATACTCACCTCTCGTCGCTGGGGGCCAGGTGCCGGTGTCCTGAGCAGACGAGGACACGGCGTGCTATGGGGGACAGGTGCCGGTGTCACCGCTGGCTCAGGGCCCCAGCACTTGAGATATTCACCTGTCCCCAGTCCACTGCTGCGCACCTCTGTGTTCCGGGTCCTCTGTCAGTGAGCGCTCAGGCAGAGGGCGCGGTGCGCACTAAGTACGTCATTGCGGCCTGTACTTGGTTTGAGAAGTAATTCTGTGCTGACAGAGTCCCTTTAAGTAGTAAAAAAAATCAGAAATTCATAAAAAATAATCAGCTTGAAATGCCATTTTCTAAGATATGTAACATTTTCATGTTTTTGGTTGATGAAGCTATTGTGACAGGGTCACTTGGACCGTATGTGAGGGGAGATATTTTCACAAAGGTTGTTATCCTGCGTGATGTGAAACCCATAAGTTTCCCTCCAGCATGATATGTGCTGAGAGTAAACCAGCCATTACCAGGATCTGGGTTTCATGGTGAATAGGTGTAAGTGATGGGCGGGGTGCCTACTTACTCTATCTCCACCTCAAGAGTGTGGGTTGAGGGAGTTAAATGTTCATTCACTGTTTTTTTCTCGCTGATCTGTTTGTAGGAAATAAGCCTCTAGACTGAAGCTCCAGTGAAAGCAACCGTATGTGTTTGTCCCAGAAGGCTGACGCCATACTGGGGAGGACTTTTGTATGGACTTTTTTATGGACATTTGTGCCAGAAAGGCTGTTTTTGTGTTACCATTTTCATTTTATGGTTTATGAAGCAATAAACAGCCAAGAGATTTTAGCATCAAGTGTTCCTGTGTCTAACTCGGGAAGCAGCCGAGTGAGCTGACCTTCCACACTACAGGTGCATCTCACAATTTTAGAATATCATCAAAAGTTAATTTATTTTAGTTCTGCAATACAAAAGGTGAAACTCGTATATTAGATAGTCATTACACACAGAGTGATCTATTTCAAATGTTTATTTCTGTTAATGTTGATGATTATGGCTTACAGCCAATGAAAGCCCAAAAGTCATTATCTCAGTAAATTAGAATACTTTATTACACCAGCTTGAAAAATGATTTCAAAATCTGAGATGTCGTCCTACTGAAATGTATGTTCAGTAAATGCACTTAATACTTGGTCAGGGCTTCTTTTGCATCAATTACTGTATCAATGCCACAGAGGAAATTAGCCTGTGGCACTGCTGAGGTGTTATGGAAGCCCAGGTTGCTTTGATAGCAGCCTTCAGCTCATCTGCATTGTTGGGTCTGGTGTCTCTCATCTTCCTCTTGACAATACCCCTTAGATTCTCTATGGATTTAAGGTCAGGCGAGTTTGCTCGCCAATCAAGCACGGTGATACTGTTGTTTCAGACCAGGTATTGGTACTTCTGGCAGTGTGGACAGGTGCCAAGTCCTGCTGGAGAATGAAATTTCCATCTCCAACAAGCTTGTTGGCAGAGGGAAGCATGAAGTGCTCTAAAATTTCCTGGTAGATGCCTGTGCTGACTTTGGTCTTGATAAAACACAGTGGACCTACACCAGCAGATGACATGGCTCCCCAAACCATCACTGATTGTGGAAACTTCACACTAGACCTCAAGCAGCTTGGATTGTCTGTCCCTCTACTCTTCCTCCAGACCAGACTCTGGGACCTTGATTTCCAAGGTCTAGTGTGAAGTATCCACAATCATTGATAGTTTCAGGAGCCATGGCACAGTAGGGACAGTGTTCTTTTCTTGATATGCTTCACTTTTCTGTCTGGGAACATAGAGCTGATGTGCCTTCCGAAAAAGTTCCATTTTTGTTTCATCTGTCCATAGGACATTCTCCCAGAAGCTTTGTGGCTTGTCAACATGTAGTTTGGCAAATTTCAGTCTGGCTTTTTTATGATTTCTTTTCACCAATAGTGTCCTCCTTGGTCGTCTCACATGAAGTCCACTTTGACTCATACAGCGAGGGATGGTACGATCTGACACTGATGTTCCTTGAGCTTGAAGTTCACCTTTAATCTGTTTAGAAGTTTTTCTGGGCTCTTTTGTTACCATTCGTATTATCTGTCTCTTTGATTTGTCATCAATTTTCTTCATCTGGCCCCATCCACTGAGGTTGGCTACAGTCCCATGAATATTAAATTTCTGAATAATATGTGCAACTGTAGTCACAGGAACATCAAGCTGCTTGGAGATGGTCTTATAACTTTTACCTTTAACACGTTTGTCTATAATTTTCTTTCTAATCTCCTGAGACAACTGGTTCCTTCGCTTCCTCTGGTCCATGTTGAGTGTGATACACACCATGTCACCAAACAGCACAGTGAGTATCTGTAGCCCTCTACACAGGCCCACTCACTGATTCCAAGATTGTAGACACCTGTGATGCTAATTAGTGGTCACACCTTGATTTAACATGTCCCTCTTGTCACATTATTTTCAGTGGTACCATCATTTCTGTCCCGGCCTATTTCATGAGTTTAATTTTTTTTAAATTCTGTGGAAGCAATGTCTGACTTTCATTTGTTCATTTTCATAGATTTTTGACTTATGATTACTTTTGTCAGATTCAAGTTATTTCTGTGACCATTGTGGTTTTTTCTGTCATTAAACGAGGGGTACCAACAATTTTGACCACGTGTGCATATAGATTTTTTGTTTTGCATGGTGACCTGTTGATTTGATTGATACAATTTTTGAGAAGATACAATGTTTTGGTGGCTTCTTATTGCAATTTTTTGCGAGTTGAGGCAACAAAAAAAAACAATTCTGTAATTTCAAATGTTTTGTTTTTACAGTGTTTACAAATCAAGATAATTAATTTCATATTTAGAAAGATCAGACTTTTCTGGATGCAGTGATACCAATTAAGTTTTTTAGACTTCTTTATTAACTGGGGAAAAGTTGAATGATTCATGTTTTTAGATCTTTATTATTTTAATTTTAGAGACCTTTCTTTTCTACTTTTTACTTAATTTGCTAGTGCCTTTAGGGGACTTGGACCTGCTAAAATTTGATCATTTCTACTGTACAGGGTTGCCAGCTTATCAAAATCATAGACAAACTAAATTTTTCGTGAACACATGTGAAAAACTAATAAATCGCTTTGATTATAACTGATCCATGTCTGCAGCCCATAATTCTGATATGATGCCATGAGCTCCATTCACTATGAAATGATGATAATTACAGTCAAAATAATCTGTATAAGTTAAATTGGCTTAAAAAAAAATCACGGACACATTTTTTTTCAAACTGGGAATAAAAGGCCCTAATTTTAGGTGTAGCGTCGGCGTCCCTGCCTTCTGCCAGGCAGGGACGCTGTTCCCCTGCAGCAGCGTCCTCTGCCAGGCAGGGACGTCGCCCCCCTTACCCTTTCTCAGCGTCCTCCTTCCGCCCTGCTGGGGCCGCGCGCTCCTTCCCTGCTGCTGGACTTAGGGCGTGCGCCCGCGCCCTCCCCCGCTCTTAAAGGAGCCGCGCGCATTTTTCAAATAAGTCCCCGGCCAATGCCGGAGGACTCCACCCTATATTAAGGGCTTCCTCCTTAATGGAGGTGCCCGAGCAATGTTGTTGTTGCACTGTTTCACTCTGCTTCAGCCCTCAGGTCCCGTTACCAGTTACCTGCCTGTTTCCTGCCCGTTTGCTGTATGCTACCTGTCCGCAAGTCTACCCGAGGTTCGGACGTCACAAGTGGTGATCCACGGCTATTCCAGAGACTCTTGCCTGCTCACTTGGAGCGATCATCTGCCATCTGACTGCAGCCCTACCCGGAGGTTCGGACGTCACAAGCGGTGATCCCCGGCTATTCCAGAGACTCTTGCCTGCTCACTTGGGAGCGATCATCTGCCATCTGACTGCAGCCCTACCCGGAGGTTTGGTCGTCACAAGCGGTGATCCCCGGCTGTTCCAGAGACTCTCGCCTGCTCACTTGGGAGTGTCCATCCGCCATCTGCCTGCTAGCCTACCGGAGGCTTCACCATCTCAGGTCGTATATACCTGTCCATCTAGAGACTGCCCCGGTTACTTGCTGTGACAACCTGCCTGTCAATCCAGAGACTGCCCCGGTCACTTGCCGTGACAACCTGCCTGTCTATCCAGAGACTACCCCGGTCACTTGCCGTGACAACCTGCCTGTCAATCCAGAGACTGCCCCGGTCACTTGCCGTGACAACCTGCCTGTCTATCCAGAGACTGCCCCGGTCACTTGCCGTGACAACCTGCCTGTCAATCCAGAGACTGCCCCGGTCACTTGCCGTGATCCTTTCCCGTATAACCAGAGACTGCCCCGTCACTTGCCGTGACTTCCTGTCCGTCTCCCTGGGCGCCACCCGCTCTCTTACAAGTATAACCTTCTTGTATAAATAAAGCTCAGAGGTTCCACCTACCTGACCCGTTACAGTTTGCTCGGGCCATGGAACCCGGTGGCACCCAAACCCCTTCGCTATCTGACCTGTGTCATGAACTGTCTCGTCAGAGGTCTCAACAGGAGTCCATCCTGGGTCATCTGCGGTGTGTTAATTCCCGCCTGGACACTCTGAATACTTCCCCGACAACCACCGCGAGCACCATGACTCGCAATCCGGCAGTTCCGCTGCTTACCAACTCCGTGGTTTCTATTCCAGGACCTCGACTTTCAGCTCCTCCTCGGTTTGGAGGCGACCCTGCTCTGGCTCGGGGTTTCATCAACCAATGTACCCTGCATTTTGAACTCCTGGCACACCAGTTTAACTCCAACCGGGCCAAAATTGCCTTCATCATGTCACATCTCACCGGAGAGGCCCTGGCCTGGCTAAATCCTCTTTGGGAAAGAGAAGATCCTCTGGTGTCTAACCTGTCTGCTTTTCTCTTAGCCTTCCGGAAGGTATTCGATGAGCCCGGACGGAAGACCTCCTCTGCATCATCTCTGCTGCGTCTTCGTCAGGAGAGTCTCACCGTGGGTCAATATGCCATAAGGTTTCGTACCCTTGCCTCAGAGCTGGCTTGGGATAATGACGCTCTGATAGCTGTCTTCTGGGAGGGCCTGTCCGGCCGCATTAAAGATGAACTTGCCGGTCGGGACATTCCAACCTCTCTCGATGACCTAATAACTCTGGTCAATCGAATTGATCTACGGTTCCAGGAGCGAGCCAAAGAGGTCACCCGTGAGAGAAGGTTTCCTCGCCTAGCTCCTTCATTTCAGAGACCTGTAACTCCTTCCGTATCTCCTCAAGTGCCCCCGGCAGAGCCCATGCAGGTCGACCAGACCAAGATGGTCAAAGCCCGTCAGGACTCACGCCGTGCTGAGGGGAGTTGCTTCTACTGTGGCAGTAAGGAGCACCGGATCCGTATCTGCCCAGAGAGGTCGGGAAACGCCTGTGTCTAGGTTCGCTCGGAGAGGTCCACCTAGACAAGAATAAATCCTCTTCATCTCTGCTGCTGTCTGTCTCAATTCTCCTCGGTGAGAACCGTTACTTCGAACTAGCCCAACTTGATTCTGGAGCAGCTGGGAATCTCGTTTCACAGGCTCTGGTAGAGAAATATCGCATTCCCACCAAACCTCTGCTTGAACCAGTATCTGTTGCTGCTGTAGATGGGGGTCTTCTACCACGTCCCATCCAGCTTATCACCGAGGCTATAACCCTGCAGGTGGGAATGTTACATTCTGAGAGTATCTCATTTCATGTTCTACCTGGACTCTCTCACGCTTTCTTACTAGGTCTGCCTTGGCTCCAAAAGCATGCACCCGTGCTCGACTGGCAGACTGGAGAGATTCTTCGCTGGGGACAGGACTGTCATCAAACGTGTCTGGTGCCTGTTCATCCTGTCCATCCTTCTCCTACACCTGCTAATCTACCAGGACTCCCGATTCCATATTGGTCTTTCGCTGATGTCTTTAATAAAAAGGAAGCAGAGACATTACCCCCACACAGACCGTATGATTGCCCGATCGACCTGCTACCTGGTACTACGCCTCCCCGTGGGCGTATTTACCCATTGTCCGCTGCTGAGACCAGGTCGATGTCCGAATACATCGAGGAGAACTTGGCCAAAGGATTCATCCGGAAATCTACCTCCCCAGCGGGAGCAGGTTTCTTCTTCGTAAAAAAGAAAGACGGATCTCTCCGTCCCTGTATTGACTACAGAGGCTTAAATTTGATCACGGTGAAGAATAAGTACCCTCTTCCGCTCATTCCAGAATTGTTTGATCGACTTAGAGGGGCGAGAATCTTCACCAAACTGGATCTTCGTGGGGCATACAACCTGGTTCGTATCCGTCGGGGAGATGAATGGAAGACGGCATTCAACACCCGGGACGGCCACTACGAGTATTTGGTGATGCCCTTTGGTCTCTGTAATGCTCCAGCAGTCTTTCAGGAGTTGGTCAATGACATCTTTCGGGACCTCCTCTACTCTTGCGTTGTGGTGTACCTAGACGATATCTTGGTCTTCTCTCCGGACCTCCAGTCTCACCGGAGGGATGTTCGTCATGTTCTGCTCAGGCTCAGGCAGAATCACCTCTTCGCCAAATATGAGAAGTGCCTCTTTGAGCAGACCTCGCTTCCGTTTTTGGGCTACATCATTTCTCAGACAGGCCTACGAATGGATCCGGAGAAACTGTCTGCCATCGAGAAGTGGCCTCGACCGGAGGGGTTGAAGGCCATTCAGCGGTTCCTGGGATTCGCCAACTATTACCGCCTCTTCATACCGCACTTCTCTTCCAGGACTGCTCCAATCTCCGCGCTCACCCGCAAGGATGCTAAGCCCAAACAGTGGACGCCCGAAGCAGAGGAGGCCTTTCTTTCCTTAAAACAGGCCTTCTCTTCCGCTCCAGTGCTGCATCGCCCGGACGGCAACAAGCAGTTCTTCCTGGAGGTGGACGCTTCCTCCTCTGGAGCCGGAGCGGTACTCACTCAAAAATCTTCATCCGGGAGGATGGTATCCTGCGGCTTCTTCTCCAAACTCTTCTCCTCCTCCGAGCGCAACTACTCCATAGGAGACCGAGAGTTATTGGCCATCAAGTTGGCATTGGAGGAGTGGCGTTACCTACTCGAGGGGGCTCTTCATCCGGTAATCATTTACACGGACCACAAGAATCTGGCTTACCTCCAGCATGCTCAGAGACTTAACCCTCGCCAAGCCCGGTGGTCCTTGTTTTTTGCCCGCTTCGATTTTCTCTTGCATTTTCGCCCGGCTGACAAGAACGTCAAGGCTGATGCCTTGTCCCGGTCTTTCCTGGTGTCAGATCTCGAGGAAGAACCTAAACATATCATCGATCCCGCCAGAGTGATGCGGGTGGCTCCCGTGAGTCTAAATCGTCTCCCTCCTGGTAAGACGTTCGTATCAGTAACCGACCGGAAGAGAATCCTACACTGGGGTCATTCGTCTAAACTAGCTGGCCACGCTGGTCAGAAAAAGACCCTCCAACTCATAACCCGGCATTATTGGTGGCCTACCCTGCACAAGGACGTAATAGACTTTGTATCTGCCTGTGTCTCCTGTGCCCGCAACAAAGTTCTGAGACACCTGCCTGCCGGCCGTCTTCTTCCGCTTCCTGTACCCGCTGCCCCCTGGCAGCATATAGCCATGGACTTCATAACAGATCTGCCCATTTCTGCCGGTTGTACGGTTATTTGGGTGGTCGCTGACCGCTTTTCCAAGATGGCTCACTTCATTCCTCTGCCAGGTCTTCCGTCTGCACCCGAGTTGGCTAAAGACTTTATCCGCCACATCTTCCGTCTCCATGGTCTGCCTCGTCACATTGTGTCGGATCGTGGGGTACAGTTCACCTCACGTTTCTGGAGAGCCACTTGTAAGTTGCTAGACGTCACCTTGGATTTCTTCTCCGCTTACCACCCGCAGTCCAATGGACAATTGAGCGAATCAATCAGAATCTGACCAGTTATCTCCGGCACTTCGTTAATGCCCACCATTCTGACTGGGTGGAGCTCCTGCCTTGGGCCGAATTCTCTTACAATAATCACGAGAGCGAATCTTCCTCCAAGTCTCCGTTTTTTGTAGTCTTCGGTCAGCACCCTCGGATCCCTGTTCCTGTCACCATCTCTGTGGACAATCCAGCTGCGGAATCTCTGGTTAGAGAATTTTCCTCCATATGGGAGAGTACCCGATCCGCACTCATTCAGTCATCCGAGCGTATGAAGAGACATGCTGACAAAAGACGTCTGGATCCTCCTCAATTCCGTCCTGGGGATAAGGTCTGGCTTTCGTCCAAGTATGTCCGGCTCAAGATTCCTTCCTACAAGTTAGGCCCTCGGTTCATCGGTCCCTTTGAGATCATCAGTCAGATCAACCCGGTGTCCTATAAATTGAAACTCCCGGCCAATTTGCGCATTCCTAACTCTTTCCATGTATCTCTCCTCAAACCGGTGGTACTTAACTCTTTTTTCAAGTCTACAGGTACACCTCCTGCTCCAGTGTCTGCTGACGATGAATTTGAGGTAGAGAACATTCTGGCCACCAAAAGGGTAGGAAGAAAGACTTATTTTTTGGTGGATTGGAAGGGGTTTGGTCCTGAGGAGAGAACGTGGGAGCCTCGGAGAACATCCATGCCCCTCTCATCCTAGCTAAATTTCTTTCTGGCCTAAAGAGGGGGGGGCCTAGAGGGGGGTACTGTAGCGTCGGCGTCCCTGCCTTCTGCCAGGCAGGGACGCTGTTCCCCTGCAGCAGCGTCCTCTGCCAGACAGGGACGTCGCCCCCCTTACCCTTCCTCAGCGTCCTCCTTCCGCCCTGCTGGGGCCGCACGCTCCTTCCCTGCTGCTGGACTTAGGGCGCGCGCCCGCGCCCTCCCCGCTCTTAAAGGAGCCGCACGCATTTTTCAAATAAGTTCCAGGCCAATGCCGGAGGACTCCACCCTATATTAAGGGCTTCCTCCTTAATGGAGGTGCCCGAGCAATGTTGTTGTTGCACTGTTTCACTCTGCTTCAGCCCTCAGGTCCCGTTACCAGTTACCTGCCTGTTTCCTGCCCGTTTGCTGTATGCTACCTGTCCGCAAGTCTACCCGGAGGTTCGGACGTCACAAGTGGTGATCCACGGCTATTCCAGAGACTCTTGCCTGCTCACTTGGGAGCGATCATCTGCCATCTGACTGCAGCCCTACCCGGAGGTTCGGACGTCACAAGCGGTGATCCCCGGCTATTCCAGAGACTCTTGCCTGCTCACTTGGGAGCGATCATCTGCCATCTGACTGCAGCCCTACCCGGAGGTTCGGACGTCACAAGCGGTGATCCCCGGCTGTTCCAGAGACTCTCGCCTGCTCACTTGGGAGGTCATCCGCCATCTGCCTGCTAGCCTACCGGGAGGCTTCACCATCTCAGGTCGTATATACCTGTCCATCTAGAGACTGCCCCGGTTACTTGCTGTGACAACCTGCCTGTCAATCCAGAGACTGCCCCGGTCACTTGCCGTGACAACCTGCCTGTCTATCCAGAGACTACCCCGGTCACTTGCCGTGACAACCTGCCTGTCAATCCAGAGACTGCCCCGGTCACTTGCCGTGACAACCTGCCTGTCTATCCAGAGACTGCCCCGGTCACTTGCCGTGACAACCTGCCTGTCAATCCAGAGACTGCCCCGGTCACTTGCCGTGACTTCCTGTCCGTCTCCCTGGGCGCCACCCGCTCTCTTACAAGTATAACCTTCTTGTATAAATAAAGCTCAGAGGTTCCACCTACCTGACCCGTTACATTAGGGACTGTCCTGGAGTTTACAGGATGGTTGGCAACCCTGTTACTGTACACAACAGCTGTTGTATATATTAAAAATTATACTCTCCTATCCTCCCCAGCAACAGGCTGGGTGTCATAGAAGAGATTACATGTGGGTGTTAAACCAGATCCCAGCTATCATAGTAACCCATCAGCTCCCTACGATCTCATTGCGGGGAGGACGATGGGAGCCCAAACTAACCTCAGGGATGGATTGCGGCACCTAAATGTCCCAGTTAGTAAATGACAGAAGCATTTAACAGGTTACCAGCATATATAATATGATATAGCAAACATTTGCCCTCTGTGGAGTGGGCTCTGTTTTGGAGTCCAATCCAAAATCTCCAAAGTCTCAGACACCCTCTTTGGTAAAGTGTATGATAAAGCATATAATGCCCTCTGGGTAATGGTAGCGGTTTACTTTTTGAGAAATTAGGACCCCATACCAGGAGAAAGTATCAGAGTAAGTTAATATATCCTTATATTTACTGACAAACAAATACAAAAAAGTATAACTCTATTAGGAAACATGCTACCTGTAAGGAAATGACCTCTACTGAAAAACGTGTGACTTATCAAAAACGTGTTTTCAGGCCAAGAAAACTCAGCATCCTTGCCACAGACATGACGCTATGCTCCGTACACTTCAAATACTTCATAATTAGAAAAATGACACACTTCAATCTTTCGTCTGCTTACTAAGAGAGCCAAGCTCCCAGCACACAGAAATGCAAACATTCATTCTCAGAGGAATGGTTAACACTTCATCTGCTACAATAGCTAAAGCCTGTGAAATCGTGCTGAAACTGTAGCTGCCTGTACTATTAACCATTCACACAAGGGACTTTGCTTTACTTGCATAATACAATTCACTATGCAATACATGGCCCATGGATGTAACCATTATTGCACAAAAAGAATCAATTTCTGACAATTTTTCAGTCCATTTCCCATTTATTTCACATTTGTTTTACAATAAATCTTTGAGAGAGAAAGAGAGGGATAGAGAGAAAGAGGGAGGAGAAAAGGAGAAAGGAAAGAGGGAGTGTGGGAGAGAAGAGAAAGAGGAGAGGAAAGAGAGAGAGAAAAATATAGACAGTAAGAGAAAGAGTGAGAGATAGAGAGAAAGGAGAAAGGAAAGAGGGAGTGTGAGAGAGAAGAGAAAGAGAAGAGGAAAGAGAGAGAGAAAAATATAGACAGTAAGAGAATGAGGGAAAGAGAGAAAGAGAGAGAAGAGGAGAAAGGAAAGAGGGAGTGTGAGAGAGAAGAGAGAGTAAGAGAGAGAGAAAAATATAGACAGTAAGAAAGAGGGAGAGATAGAGAGAAAGAGAGAGGAGAAAAGGAGAAAGGAAAGAGGGAGTGTGAGAGAGAAGAGAAAGGAGAGAGAAAGAGAAAGAAAAAGAAAGAAAGGAGAGGAAAGAGGGAGAGATAGAGGAAGAGAGTGGAGAGGAGAGACAGGGAAAGTGAGAGGCAGAATGATGACGATGGAGAGATAAAGACTGAGAGGAGTGAGGGAGAAAAAGAGAGGGATGAGAGAGGGAGAGTGGAGGCGAGGAAAAGAGAAAGATGGGGCAGAGAATGGGGAGAAGAAAGAGGAAGAAAGGGAGAGATGTTAGGGAGGCAGAGGGGAGGAGAAAGAAAGAGGGGGAAGGAGTGAGGAGGAGAGAGATGGAGAAAAAGAGAAATAAAGAAAGAAAGGAGGGAGAGAAAAAGAGTAGAGGAGAAAGGAAGAGAAACAGTATCAGAAAGAAGAGCGGAGAGAGGAGAGAGAAAGGTAGAAAAAGAGAGGGACAGAGAGAGAGCAAGAGGAAGAGGGATGATGGGCTAGAAAGAGAGAAGTGAGAGAGAGAACAAGAAGGAGAGTGCAAGAGAGAAGCAGAGAAAGATTCATACCGAGCTTTGGTTGTGTAGTGTAATGATGTGTTTTCAGTATAAGTGACTAATCCCACAGTGCTGAGTCATCTAAGGCCTGCTTCACACCACATTGTGGTGCACTTTACACATCTGCTTGTACTGTAAAGAAGTGTAAATTTAGAAGTGGGAAACAGAGCACTCTATAGGGTTGTAACAGTGGTGGAAGCTCATGGATTGCTTCCAGACCCCCAAGGGTTAAATGTGTTTTATGTATTTGTATGTGGTACAGGTAGAATACCTCATGGGGTTGCAGTTAGCTGGGACAGGGTTAACTGTAGTGGCCAACCAAATCGGAGGGGGAACTCAGTTTTAGAGACAGAGGCAGGAAGTGACTGTTCAGTTAATGCAAGGGCAGGAGTGCAGATGCATCAAGAATATTAGGCTGCTAGGGACCACATGAACTCAATATTCAGGACAGCACAATGCCGTAAATGCCTTCCGTGTTATTCCGTCTAATGGCCAAGGGCAAGGTCAAGATGGACGTCGGGGGCCAGGGACACACTCGGCTTGTGAAGCTAGATGAAAGTATGGACTCAGACAACATGGGACAGAAGGTCTCGCAATCCAGAAATGCTGCTAGAGGTGAGGGAGATCTCCAAGGGCTAGAAAAGCCAGAAAGGGGGATATGCCACCTTTGCCGAGAACCAGGGCTAAAGTTGTATTCAGTATCTGTGGGAAAAAGTCACTGATGAGGTCACTGCAGTTCAAGCTCAGTGACTTCACTGCAGATCACCGTAAGAATTTCTCACGGTGATCTGCGATGAAGTCACTGAGCTTGAACTGCGAACTCACTGACTTTTTCCCATGGGCTAAGGTCACAGCAGTTCAGCTAGGCTGGGAGCACAGCCTCAGTGACTGGTAGTAAGCTCGATGATGTCAGCGCTATTCACTGAGGCTGCGCTCGCAGCAGCTCATTCACCAGTGGTTCTCAGCCTGGACTGTCACAACTTGGCACCGTCCAGGTTGAAAACTATTATTCCCCCAGACATGGATTATGGTGTGGGACAGAACAACAGAGAGGTGACGGATATTGTTGTTTTTTTAATTTTAGTTTTATTACAGGAGACAAGGAATTCAGTGGAATTAGGCTTTAGGTGAGTATAACTGTGCTTATTATTTTTAAATAAAAATGGAAAAGTGTGTAGTTTTATTTCTAATAAAGGACTTTTCTCTGGCTGTGTCTTTATTTACCATATATCTAAAGGATTAATAATGGATAGATGTCTTATAGACGCGTCCATTAGTAATCTGTGGGCTTGATATCACCTGATAATACAAAGGTGACATCAGCCCCAAAAATATGAACCTCACTTGCCACCGCTACAGGGCAAGTGGGAAGAGTCAGGCAAAGCACCAGAATTGGCGCATCTGATAGATGTGCCTCTTCTGGGCTGCTGAGGGCTGCTAATTTTAAGCTGGGGAGTCAATATCCATGGCTCCTTACCAGTCTGAGAATACCAGCCCCCAGTTGTTTGCTTCAGCAAGGCTGATTGTCAAAAATGAGGGGACTCACAATGTTTTTTTAATTATTTATTTAAATAGTTAAAAAATATGGCATGGAGACCCCTCGTTTCTTAATAACCGACCTTTAAAACACTGACAGCTCGAGGCTTGCAGCCCCCAGCTGTGAGCTTTGCTTGGCTGGTTATAGAAAATGCAGGGGAACCCATGCCATTTTTTTCATTTAATTATTTATTTATAGCGCAGTCAGTGGGTGAGGAATACTCCCATCAGCCGCTCCTGCTGTCACTGTTATTAGAGGCAGCAGGTGTTAGCTGACGGGAGTAATAGTAATTGTTCTCACTTGTATACAACTTTCATCATTCTCCCTGTCTCATGCTGCTCACCAGCAGAGCAGGGGAGAATGATGAAAGTTGTCTTTAGCACCAGGCACCGGGGAACAAGGCTTACTGTTTCACTGCTTCTGTGGGACCCGCCCTGTTGTGCTGATGCAGCACACAGGTGGCACACGGTTGCCATACATGTGCCACACGTATTACACACACGGACACTGACCTTTTCGGTACCGATTTGACGTTAGTGTGAGCATCGTGGGAAAATTTCTATCGGTGCTCACGCTGATGTCAGATAGGTGAAATGAGTTCATTGGCTGTGAACTCACAGGACCTTTCTGATAGCACCGGGAGCATGAGAACTTTTTCACGATCTGGGTGACGTCAGACAGGTCCTACAAGTTACCCCACGAGACACTGGGCAGCGGTAGCAGACGCTGCTCAGTGTCTCTGCTGGATGACAGACTGTATGGTCACATCATGCAAATATAAAAAGACTGCCATCTGTATGTAGCAGAGCTAGACCCATCGTGGGACAGATGGATTATCATCTTCTCAGCAGAAAAGGGAAGAATATGGTATTTTGGTATTATACTCTTTTGCAGTAGACAATGTCATCTGTAGAATGGGCGTAATCGTTAGAATGGTTTAATTAAGATTTATTAAAGGAGCCTGTGTCATTCTTTCAATTAAAGGACTTTTTTCTTGGTATCTGTGTTTTTATACAATATGACTATGGGGTTAATAATGGGGGCATCTTATTGACGCCTCTTCATTACTAACCTCTGGGCTTGATGTCACCTGACAACACAAAGGTGACATCAACCCCCCAACCATCACACCACTTACCACAGTTACAGGGCAAGTGGGAACAGCAAGGCTAAGTGCAGATGAATTGCCAGCTTTTCAGCTATAATGTTGTGTGAGTCAGAAAGGCATGCAGGCATCTTCTCCATGTTCTTCACTGTAACAACCCTGCTGGCATCATTGCATGGCCTCCCATCTCCCGCACACCAACATACTCACTGGTCCAGGTATTGCTGTGATTTCTGTCTGCTGCCAGCTTAATAATCTGTACCTCTTGCTTTCTTTCGGTTTTGTGCTTGTTTCCTGTCTGTGTGCATAGTGGGGCGGTGCCAGAACTCTCTGGTTCTTATGGAGTCAGGGTCCACCTGTCTAATTTTTCCCTGGCCAATTACCATGAGCCCTCTAGTATTTAGGGCAGCTCCACCCTGTGGATCTTGCCTGTGCAATGTGTTAACTCAGTAATAGTGTTGAGCGATATTGCTCGATATCTAAAAATATCGTATCGAAATTGTATCGCCGATATCACTAAATATCGTCGATATCCGATTTCGATAGCGGAAGTCCCATGTAAGTCTATGGGAACAAAATATCGAAATAAAAAAAACCTTTATTTCCTTGTAAACACTAAATATACACACATAGAATACATATATAATATATATATATATATATATATATATATCCATGTCATTGTGACATATATATATATACATATATTTATAGTTTATACACTTCTACATAGTAAAATCGACTCTAATTCAATTGCCGGGTAAAGACGTGACATACCCCATAGAAGTCGACGGGCTCGGTGCCGAGTACCCCGAAAACCTCTGGCTCTGTGCGACTCAACTTGGGCGTCACGAACAGGATTCTGTAGCTCGCTATAAGCGAGTCCTGTGTGCCTGAATTGCACTGGTTTTGTGCTTGAGAATTGCTAAAATCATCAGAGAATGTATTTGCCATTTTTCCGCCATATCTGCGTCACGACGAGGCACTGGTGAAGAAGAAGGGCGTGCTCT
Source organism: Oophaga sylvatica (assembly GCA_033576555.1). Classification (NCBI taxonomy): domain Eukaryota; kingdom Metazoa; phylum Chordata; class Amphibia; order Anura; family Dendrobatidae; genus Oophaga; species Oophaga sylvatica. The sequence continues at coordinate 14,405,533 of JARQOD010000010.1, forward strand.
TCGTGGGTGTCACTCACTCAGTGGCGTGAAAACGATGGCCGACCACTCTAAATGGTACTGCAATGTAAGATCGTGCCCCACAGCTCTTCAGTTCCGCCTCCTCATCCTCCTCAGTGTGCGGAAACTAACACGAAGGTCCCGCCTCACTACAAAAGAGGGGCCCTCTCCAGATGCTAATGACACATGTGACTTGGCAGAGATGGCTAATGGACACGACGAGCAGAAGTGTGAAGGGATGGAGCAGTCAGAGCTCTCCCCCCACGGAAGCGACCCGATCGCCACAGAATCACCGTTGGGCACCCGGCCTGTAAACCCTCCTACGCTGCAAGAAGCGGAGGATACCCTAAGAGGCCTGGCCCGGCACCGGGAGGAGGTCGCCAAGATGGAAGCCAGCTGGCGTGCCCTAAAAATAAATTTTGGAGCGGCGCCAATCCCTCTTACCTGAAGTGTCTGTACCGGAAGGTGAGGCACCCGTTCTAGTAGAGGAGTCCTTGCAATGTGATCCGGTTGACGTTGTCGCAGTGGAGGCACCCGTTCCTGCAAAAACCGCAGCACCGTCAGCAGCACCCCAGATCCCGCTGTCTGCCCCCGTCGCTGAGACAGAAGAAGCGACACCCGTCCTCATGGAGGAGGCCGCGCAGGCACCAGAGCACTACCTGCCTGTACCGGAGCCCCGACTGTAATCTGATTTAGAGCCGTCTGCTTCCTCCGCAGGGGAGCGCCGCCAGGACTGGGGGGGCGACAGGAGAGCTGCGCAAACCGGACACTGTAAGCTGCAGTGGAGTGGTGGAGACATGGAGCAGCTGGTGGAGGAGAATTTCAACCGGCGTCAGGAGGAAGAGTGGAGACGTTGGGAGCGGGAAGCAGAGCGACAAAGGGAGCAGCGAGAAACCCTAAAACTTCGCCAACGTCACCTGGAGAAGGACCGGGCAGATAAGGACCGGATGAGAAAGGATAAAGGAACCCTGAGTGAGCCGCGGCGTAAGGGTGCAGTACGGAACTTTAAATTGAAAGGTGGTTGGGGCTTCATCAAGGAGCCTGGACTTTATTTAGAAGTCTTTGTGACCCGGCGGGACGTGGAGGCTCACCTCCCAGAAGGACACCCGGGGAGGGACCTGTTGCCAGGAGACTTGGTGACTTACACCCGACACTGGGGTTACAATGGGTGGTACGCCCTAAATGTTACCAGGTGCGACCCCTACTCCCCAGTGTGTGAGGAACCTGTGAGACCCTCGAAGCCTTCAGCCTCCCACATCCAGGCCTCTGCAAAAGTGCCCACCCCACGCCGTAAATCTCCCCAGCCTCCCTCAGTGGTCTCCTCAGCAGACCCACCCATGGACATGATATCGATACGTGGCCCGTACCCGGCGCCTGTTAGGCCCCCTGGGGTTCGTTCAGTCCGTGACATAGGGCTCCAGACCCGGAGGGAGATGAAATAGGTGGCCACACAGACCCAGATAGCGGGTCACGACGTCACTGTACAGGCCACACGACATCATCAGGTCCTGGTGGTCCTTGGTGCCTCGGATGTTTGGCAATCTCAAGAAGAGTACCAGGTGGTACCTGGAAGAGGCCAGCCAAAGAAGTCTAAATAACCCGGACAGGGTCCCTGTATGTAAATAGTTAAATTGTTTATGTACCCGGACGGGTGAATGTTCCTAAAAAAGTTTTTTAATTTAATAAAAAAAAAAAAAAAACAGTTTTCATTTCTTTTATTACTGTCTCATCCTGCGACGCCATCGATCTCCTGTAAAAAAATGAAAAAAAAAAAAAGTATACCACCTGACCGACGCAGTCCATAGTAACGAGTGTCCCACGACGATCCAGCTCTGCTACATCAGAATGACAGGCAGAGCCTGTCATCCCGGTGCAGCACAGCTGATTACCTGCTTCCCCGGCGGTGATGTCATCGGACTGACTGCTTTACGGCCGGGATTACCCTGCAGTCACTGCAGTTATCGCGAAAAACTGCATGTGACCGCCAGGGAGAAGATAATGGCGGCCATCAAGCAGTCCAGGACGTGACCGCCGGAGATCTTCTGCCAGGTAAGTGCCGCTGACTCCTGACAGACCCGACCGACGGACACTCACAGTGACAGTGACAAATCCGATTCCGGTATTCGATAAGACGAAAATATCAAAACGAATTATCGAAAGGCCGATAGAGCTAATATCGGCCGATAGCCGATATTTGCATTATCGTATCGCTCAACACTACTCAGTAAGTGTCTTGGTACTGAGCTGCCAGGTCTTGCTCTGTGTTCCTCCATCTTTGGAGGCTTCACTCCTAGCTTTGCCTTGTACCTGTTTGTCCACCCTCCAGGAGGCAGAATATCCTGGTCTCTGTTCTTTTGCTTCTGACCTTATCTTGTACTTGTCCTTGCTGTCCTCCAGGAGGCAGAATATCCTGGTTCCTGTGTCTTTGTCCCTTTACATTTTCTCGTGTCATTTCCTTGTCTGAACTCTGTCCTACCTCTGTCTCTTAGTCTCCTTGCCTGTGGTTTCCTTCCCTGCTGTTTCTTGCCTTGTGTTCTCTCTGAATCACTTTCTGCCTCTTGTCCGCACTCCTGCAGTTCTGCTCCGTTCCACTCTGCTTTGCTCCTGCTGCTGAAATCTCTTGCTGCAGCTCCTCTCCACATATCTTGCGGTTTCCGCTCTGCTTCACTCCTGCAGCTGCAGAACCTCTTGCTGCAGCTTCTCTCCGCATATCTTGCGGTACCACTCTGCTTCACTCTTGCAGCTACAGAACCTCTTGCTGCAGCTCCTCTCCGCATACCTTGCAATTCCGCTTTACTTCTGCCGCTGCTGAACCTCTTGCTGCTCTACAGCCCTTCTCCGCAGCCTTGTGGTTCTCCTGTGTGAACAGGTCTCTACCTGTTCCTCCATACTCCATTCCTTCCAGTCAGTACCAGTACCTGCACTTGCTGTGTGAACAGGACCCTACCCCGTGTCTCAGCCGTGTCTACCTACCCTGTGTCTCAGCCGTGCCCACCTACCCTGTGTCTCAGCCGTGCCAGCCAGACCTGTGTCTTAGCCGTGCTTGCCAGTCCTGTGCCTCAGCCGTGCCTGCCAGCCCTGTGTCTCAGCCGTGCCTACCAGCACTGTGTCTCAGCCGTGCCTGCCAGCCCTGTGTCTCAACCGTGCCTGCCAGCCCTGTGTCTCAGCCGTGCCTGCCTGCCAGTGTGTCAGCCGTGCCACCGGCTCCCCAAGTGGGATCAGCAGCCACAGCCAGACACCACCCTGGAGTGGCACCTGGCAGCTGCCTGCCGCACAAGCCTGACCTCACCATCAGAGGCTCCAGTGAAGACCGAGGCATCTGTCCTAGTCACGCCCCTTCCAGGGTAGTCTGGTTTGTGGCACAGTGGGGCAACAACACCCTGGCTCACGCCCACTAGCCAGGGCGTGAGCGTGACATTCACATTTAGTTTTAGCACTTTCCCATCCATTTCAGCTTTTTTCTCAGACCTGTTTGTTGGGTCTAGCAGAAAAATATTTGTCTTTCCCATTGGTTACTTGATACGAATACACAGATATTAGAAATTACTTGTGCCAATTTTCCAGAATCTGAATATTTCACTATTCGCTCATCACTATTCATAATGTTAGTGTGAACATAGCTCTATAAAGAAAAATAGTGGCACATTCAAGGAATAAAATAATGTAATCAACAGTATTAAATAGCAAAAATAGTTGAAAGAAAACGATTCTCAATGGGAAGGGTTCACATGATAGTCATGAAAGACTTGCATTTCTGGCACAACAATAATGCCCTTACTCATAGTCACTTTGAGTAAGTGCGTTATTGTTTTGCTGAAATAGTTTCAGTCTTTCATGGTCATCATGTAAACCTTTTTCCTTTTTGCAAAAGTTTTTTTTTCTATTTTTGTTATGTCGTAAAGAAGAATCTGGATGTGCCACACTTTCTTTTCTCTATTTATAAAGTGGATGGTCTTCTGGAACACTGGCACGCATGCACACTAAATCAAGAAACACCGTATGGACTATGGATGTGGTGAGCCTTCATATCAAATCCACGTTTGAGCATAATTTTCATGAAAAAAGAAGAAGGTTTAGTTTTAAAAAAAAGATCTGCTGAAAATGAAACAAAATCAGACCCATAAATATAATACAATGTCCAATGCACCAATTCTCAATATGTCGTCAGTCTTTAACATTTAATAGAATATTTCATTCTATGAGGTCTCATCGCTTCTTGCAATTTGAGAGAAATGCAAAACATTAATATCCTCCAACCTTTTTTCCTAGTTAACAGTAAATTATTGCTGTTATTATCATGACTGGGGAACTACAATTATAAAGTGCCCTTTGTTCAAAGGTTTTGACAATGAAGAGTCTGGGCTGAAATTACGATGATATACACTGGTAATATATGTCCAGTTAAGACAAAGGATTGGTCTGAATATGTTTCCCGGCCATGCATCACAGACACTTCCAGAGAAGAGCCGCTTTTAAACATTTCAATTAGCCCTGACACGGCCTGGGTTAGCCCACAGATTATTTTGCCACAGTGCCGTTAAGTTTTATTAGCCTTTCCCCACAAATTACACATTTGTATAAGCATCTATAAATCCAGCGTTAACAGCTGAGTAATTATTATAGATAATGCCAACCCTACAATTCGAGATTTCTTGCTCTTTTTTATGTTTACAAAGAAGACATTTTTGTTGTATTTCTTGCCAAAGAATAAGCACATTTATTTCTTACTGAATGTTTCTAGCCTAAGACCAAACTCAACCAGAATCGAATAATTGTGTAATGTAAATGTTCAGCGAGATATGATTCATGGAGTTCATATTTTATGAAGAACCTTTAATATCTTCCGATGTATTTCAGTAACTCATATGTTCTTCATAAAATAAACATTTGGGACTCCTTAAAGGATTTTTCCAGGACTTTAACATCAGGGGCGGACATATAATTGGTGCAGCCGCTCAGGGAGCCATAAGGTAAGGCAGCCTATTTCCAACACCAAAGTATGAAAAATTGTGCATTATGATAGGCAAAGGGCCCATATATTGTTCTTGTAAAGGTATCTGCAGGTGTTTGATACTGATGGCCTATCTTAAAGATAGTCTATCAATATCCAATCAGAGGGGTCTGACACTTTTGCCTCCTACTGATCAGCTGTTTGTAGCTCCCAATGGGACCAGATGTACACAGTATATATGATGATCTTGGGGACTGCAGTTCAGCTTGCATTAACTTCATTCAAAGCTTAGCTGCCGTTTCTGATATTAATGATCCAACCTTAAGATGGGTCAACAGTTTTTAACACCTTAAAAATTCCTTCCTTCGAAATGTTAGAAAAAACTATCAACTAGGTGCTTGTCAAGGATTACCAGGTGAGGTGGATCCTCTAAGCCCCAAATCCAGGAACAAGGACCCTGGGCATTGATGCAGCAATCAGGAAATCACATGGGCAGTGAGGACTGTAGAGGATCACCCAGGATCCAGGGTCAGCAGGGCGGTTGCAGTTGAACCCAGCAGGAATTAATGTAAGCACGAACATTAAACAAACAGCACAATTGGTGGAGAAAAACCTAACATAGGGATAGGCGTCTCAGAAACTCTTCCCCAAGACGCAGGAGTGTGTATATCAATGGACTTAAAAATAGGTCTCAGGAGATTATATCATTGATCCATGCTTTACAACTTTCAAAATCTGACGTGAATCACAACACAGGGGAAGGAAGCATGGACTGGGATACCCAGGATGGGTGTTTAACAGTGCTTCTTGGCAATGGGGCAGGCTTGGACTGGCTGACGGAAGAACAGGAGAATCTCTTGGTAGGCCAACAATATTAGTAGTAGTTGTCATGACACACTTGATTCACTACATACAAAGTCAACATCTCATTATTCATATAACAATCTACCCAGTTTATTATTAAAAGAAGTATAGATAAATTTGTGAACATGAGTAATGTGTATTTTCATGTAGCTGAGCAGTGGGTCCCATAGTCATTGTTACTGGTGGGGCTTTGGCACCCCATTGAGCAATGGAGCATGTACCTAACACACTCCGAACAATGCTAAAAATATCAGTCTGTATGAGGACATTCCCTATAAAAGGAATAGTAACACCAAAATATTTGTGGTTGCTCAATCAAGAGAAACATGTTTTAAAATGATACCACTCTGATCTGATAGCTGTGATGGGTCAGGTTCCAGATACCCCAGTCATAAAATCTTCTTACTGGTGTAAGTTGTAATTTGAATGTCCTACAATGTAATGTTTGGAAGGACTAGGTCTGCCAGAGGAATAGCCAATGTTTACCAACAGGTTCCCACTATTACTAAACTAGAGGACAAGGGTCATTGGGAAGAAACACTTTCCACCCTACCATGACTTCATGATGACGTTATACCTATGAAAAACATAAGATGATGTCTTTAAATGAGTGCCCTGCTCCAAGAGCTTACAATCTAAGAGGAGGAAATAGAAATGTGATATTTAATTTATTGTTTTTTAAATATAAAAAAACCCTTATCTTGCGGCAACCCTGGCAGCCACTCATTGTACTGCAGAGAAAAGTGTACATACATGTGGTTCATTCATATGTATTGGTTGCCATGTAATATATGATCTTACCAAGTTTACCAAGGCAGAAATCGCTTGCAGGTGGGTGAGTTTTGTGTTCTCTTTTTATTTATACTGATTGATCTTTTCTGATTTAAGGGGTACTCCATCTTTTGGGACTTTTTTTACTTGGGTGCATGTAATAAGGGATAACATTTTTTACAATTGGGTTTCATGAAGAATATTGGCCCATTTGCCTTATATGACTGGAGAGTTTGTAATTGTTTTGTCTCGCTTTTTCTGAGTTCCTCCCAGCTGATTTATGACCATAGGCCACAGAAAAGTTGAACGTGCAGGGAAACAAAAAAAAAACTGTAAAAGCCAAAAGGTGCAAACATTTAATGAAGCCCAATTGAAAAAAATTATTTTTAGCCCCAAAATACATGTATTTAGGTTAAAAACACAACACTTGATATAGAATGTGATATTGGCTTTGTCAAACTGTGAGAAGGAGAAACTTGTGGGAGGTTAGATGTTTCATCATTCAAAGGGTAGCGTGCAGGTGGTCCGTAGATAAGCATACATTAGTGCTACTGTCATCAACGGGTCTCCCAATTCCCTAATAGTATGTCTTTGCAGTGTGGTAGGAAACCAGAGAACCTTGAGTAAACCCTCACAAATACAGGAGAACATGAAAACTTGTCCTTGGTGGGATTTGTACCCAGGATATCAGTGCACTAACGCATCAGTGCTAACCACTGAGCCACCATGCTGCCCTGTCTAGGAGGTGTTACAAGCGATTGTAGAGAAGCTGTTTCAAAGTTCCAAGGCCTGATTTTTACTGTGGCAGATTGTAATTTAACACCAGATACCGCGATGTTACCAGAGACATTGGTAGTCCGGGAAATAAATTAACTTTTTGATGATACTCTAATTTTGTAAGAAACACCTGTATTTAGCATACTATATCATATAATACTATACTATACTAATGATATAGGGCTTCAAAATCACTAACTCAATGGAAGTATACCTAGAAGCACTCTATATTGTATATATATATAAAATTTACTCACAGAAAAGAGATAACTGTATTATGAAGGCAGTGACTGGTGTCACAGGTAAGGGGTGCTGTGTGTTCCCCCAGGATGTGCCCAGAGGCATATGAAAGCCATGATAGGACATTGCGGTCATAGGCGTAGCGGTGGTTGCAATGCAGACTAAAGTGAATATAGGTCTTGGACATGCTGGTTGTCCAAGGCAGATTTAGTGAAAACCTGCTCTGTTTTTTTTTTGTGTTTGAAACAGACTGGAGTATGTTAGTGGTGCAGTCCATTTCATTCCCGGCCCGGGTTTTCCATGTGGCTGAAGGGCACAGGTTCTGTTAAAAGCCTTGCAGTATATTGTATGGGGTGTCAGGGTCAGAGTCAGTGTCAGTCTGGTGTTTGGAGGAGGACAGAGCAGTCAGATCTGCAGCACTCCACCTGTGGGAGGCAACACAGACCAGCAGAGCCATAACAGCCACGGATGAGACGCCTGGCACCAACAGCTTGTGACGCACCGCCTTGTGAGATGCAGAGCCTAGTATCTCAGAGGATGGTTCAGTCACGGTGACTCCGATGTGTAAGGTTCTATGTATATATTCCTGAAACTCAGTTTGTTCGTCAGCCATTTTACTTTCTGTCTTGCTGCAGCTATCTTGCCCTCAGTCAAAATGGAGTTTCCAGCTTGCATGTTCCCGCCCTGATTCTCTCCTTTGCTTCTTAAGCAGCCACAGCTGAGCAATCAGTGCTTCAGAATCTAGCCTGCAGTGAACCTGTGACTTGACTCCTGTAAGCCTTGAACCTTGTACTCCAACTATTCCTACTGAGGAACTCTGAAGCACTTGTGGACTCTGAACCCTGCTCTTTGAAAGACCCACGTTTGCATGGACTTACGGTAACAGAGAAGAAGATCCTGAATCTGTATTGGAGAGTGATTGCTGAGCTTGGATTACTCTGGCCTGCTGTGTCTCCTGTTTCTGTGTCTGCAAACTGTGTGACTATTTCTGCCAACTTGTATGAAGTAATACAGGACTTTTCTATATCAAACCTGTGACTCCTGTGTTTTCATCGCACCCAAGCACAAGACGCTATATGAACTGTACTACATACATTACAAGATTCTGAAGCCAAAACGTTAGTGTCTGCTGGGTCTGGAAGGCTGTGTCTGCTGTACTGTGGATATCAGACGTCCGGTTGTACTTTCTGTGATGACAGTGGTTGTGACTTCTCACAACCATTCCAGGTGAGCAATTCCCTTAAGTTTTTTCTTTTTGCAGTGTTACCACAGGTAAACACTATTGTTTTTTTTTTTTTCCTTTCTTTTCTCTTTTTTGTCTGCTGTAACTCTGGATATCAGATGTCTGGTTGAAACTTTCTGTGATGATAGTGGTTGTGACTTCTCACAACCATTCCAGGTGAGCAGTTCCCTTAATTTTTTTTTCTCTCTGCAGTGTTGCCACAGGTGAACACTATTGTTTTTTTTTTTCTCTCCTCTTCTTCCAGTAATCCTGTCTTAAAAGATCTGGAAAATGGAGGCCCGCATAAAGGAACTTTGCGGAGTGACTGATAATATCCTTGCAGATTTGCAGAATATAAAGACCCGTTTTACAAATCTACAGGACCTCAATAATCACCATTTGCAAGTGGTTGGACAGACTACCCAGGATTTGCGAGCCAGGATTGAGGTTCTAGAAGGGCGAGTCCAGGCTCCTGCCGTAGCCCCGAGTGCTGGGATTCCCAAGTTGCCCCCTTTTCGTTTTGGCGGTGAACGTGAGAAATTCAGGGGATTTATTAATCAATGCAATCTTTTTTTTTCTGCACATGCTTCACAATTTCCCACTGAACGATCTAAGGTGCTTACTATAATTATGTTGCTTACCAACAAGGCTTTAATGTGGGCAAACCCTCTGATTGAGACTGAGGATGATTGTTTGAATCACCTTGATGATTTTATTTCAGCCATGGGGCAGGTGTTTGATGACCCCAATCGAGGTGCAACAGCTGAAGCAGCCATGTTAGCTTTGCGCCAAGGTAAGCACTCGGTAGCTGAATATGCCTTGGATTTCAGGAGATGGGCCCTTGATACCACCTGGGACAGTTCCGCCAAAAAATCTATTTTTCGAAAGGGGTTATCTCCACTGATTAAGGATGAACTTGCTCGTGCCGACCCTCCCACTGCGTTAGGTGACTTTATTAACTACTGCATCCGTATTGATACTCGTCTGACTGAACGCAGGCAAGAGAGATGGTTCGAAAGCAATCCTACTAACCTTTTCCTACCTTCCTCTCCAGCTAAGGAACCTTTGAGTAGGATTACACGGGAACCTGAACCTGAACCCATGCAGGTAGACTCTTTACAACGACGGGTTAGTGATGCACGCAAGGAACATCGTTTTAAGGAGAATCTATGTTTCTATTGTGGTAAGTCAGGGCACTTCATTATAAACTGCCCCAGCCGTTCTCGTAAGACTACTGCAGCACTCATTCATTGTGAGTGTTGCGAGAGGGGATCTGTCAGGTCCGAGCCTCAGGCTCCAGAGAGATCTACAGCAACAGATCTTGATTTCTCGGACTTAAACTCCGTTACCTCTGAGGACGTTGACTGTGTAAACGCTGCCATTTTTCAAGTTTCCTCAGCGGTGTCCCAGCTGAGTTGTAAGAAAAACAATTCTCATTGCTTTCTTTCCATCAAACTCTGGGTTGACTCAGCTTGGGTGTCTAGCTCTGCTATGATCGACTCAGGGGCAAGTGGAAATTTTATGGATGTCTCCTTTGCTCTGAAACAGGGAATACGTTCAGTGAAGAAGGCTACTCCAGTACAGATGGAAACTGTGGATGGCTCCCTGCTGACCTCTGGACCAGTGGATCAGGAAACAGAGCCTTTGAGGGTTCTTATGGGTAAAGATCATCAAGAGAAACTGTCCTTTATGCTTATCTCTTCTCCCCACTTTCCCATTATTCTAGGGCTACCATGGCTGCAGGCTCAGAATCCTACCATTAACTGGGAGACCAAGGAATTACACTTTCCAGAGAAACAGATGAGTCCAAAAGTTTCAGCTTGCTCTGTTCCTAAAGGAATCATGTCAGTCCCTGAACTACCAGCTGTATACCAGGACTATGTGGATTTATGTGACAAGAAGAACGCTGACCAGCTTCCTCCTCACCGTCCATATGATTGTCCAATTGAATTATTGCCTGGAGCAGAGATACCTTTTGGTAAGATCTACCCCCTGGCGGGGCCCGAGCTAAAGGCTTTAAAGGATTACATAGATGAAAATCTAGCCAAGGGCTTCATACGCCCCTCTTCATCTCCTGCAGGTGCACCCATCTTCTTTGTAAAGAAGAAAGATGGATCTCTGAGACCATGCGTAGACTATAGGGAACTCAATAAGGTTACTATTAGAAACCGTTATCCATTGCCTTTAATCCCTGAGTTATTGGAGAGAGTGCGACATGCCAAAATTTTTTCTAAACTAGATCTTCGTGGGGCCTATAACTTAGTCCGTATTAGACCTGGGGATGAATGGAAGACTGCATTCAGGTCACGCTATGGACACTTTGAATATCTAGTTATGCCTTTTGGTCTGAGTACCGCCCCAGCCACTTTCCAACACTTGGTGAATGACATCTTCAGGGATCTCCTAGATACATTCGTGGTAATTTATTTGGATGATATTCTAATTTTTTCTAACTCCACAGAGGAACATCATGGACATGTGAGAATGGTCTTGGAACGTCTAAGACAAAATCATCTTTACATCAAACTTGAAAAGTGTGAATTCCATAGGACAGAAATTCAAATTCTGGGGTATGTACTGTCTACACAAGGAATTAGTATGGATGGAAGCAAAACCCAAGCCATCAAGGATTGGCCAAGTCCTAGAAATGTGAAGGAGGTACAGCGTTTCATCGGGTTTGCCAACTTCTATAGACGTTTCATTAGAAATTTCTCTGAGGTAGTGTCACCTATCACTCAACTTACCCGGAAAGAGTCTAGGTTTTCCTGGACTCCCCAAGCCCAGGAAGCATTTTCCCGTCTAAAAGATAAATTTACCACTGCACCTATCCTAGTACATCCCAACCCCGAGCTTGCCTTCATAATAGAGGTGGATGCTTCAGACTGTGCCGTTGGAGCTATACTCTCTCAGAGAACAGGTGAGAAGAATGTCTTGCATCCCTGTGCCTTCTTTTCCCAGCAGTTGTCTTCGGCTGAGAGGAACTACGATGTGGGCAATAGAGAGTTGTTGGCCATTATTGCCGCCTTCAAAGAATGGAGACACCTTCTTCAGGAGCTGCACAGCAAATAGTCGTCCTGACAGACCATCGTAACCTTGAGTTTATCAGGTCGGCTAAGTGCCTGACTCCTCGCCAGGCTCGCTGGAATCTTTTCTTAAACCAATTTAATTTTATCATCTCTTATAGACCAGGATCGCGCAATGGAAAGGCTGATGCACTCTCTAGGATTTACTCAGCAGAGACACGTCCAATTACTCCTCCTAAGACTATTCTTCCTGACTCTAGATTCCTAGGAGTAATTCATAATCAAGACCTACTTAAGGACATCAAGGAAGCATACCATGCGGATTCCTTTTTGGCACAACCCCCAAGGGACGTAAGTCTTGTCTTTAAGAATGGTGTGTGGATTCAGGGACAACGTCTGTATATTCCTGAAACAGTCAGATTGAGAGTATTGCAACTCATTCACTATTCCAAGATAGCTGGGCATAGAGGAATTCTAAAGACACAGGAATTTCTTTCTCATTTCTTTTGGTGGCCCACTTGCAGGAAGGATGTTTTGAATTATGTCACTTCATGTGAGGTCTGTGCAAGATGCAAAACACCTCGCTCCTCACCAACTGGTCTGTTACAGCCTCTTCCCACCCCGTCCCGCCCGTGGGGATCCATTTCTATGGACTTCATTGTGGAGATACCAACCTCTCAGGGGAAGAACACCATTCTAGTGGTGGTTGACCGTCTAACAAAGGCAGCTCATTTTATCCCTTGTGTCGGCTTACCCACTGCAAAACAGACATCAGATTTGATGATTAAAGATGTGTTTCGCTTACATGGAGTACCGGATGAGGTTATTTCGGATCGAGGGGTGCAATTCACTTCTAGGTTTTGGCAAAATTTCTGTGCAGCATTGGACATTAAAGTAAACCTTTCTTCTGCTTTTCATCCCCAGACTAATGGACAGACCGAACAAACCAATCAAACCCTGGAGCAGTATCTCCGCTGCTTTATCTGCCACCTACAGGATGATTGGGTGGATCTACTTCCATTAGCTGAGTTCTCGTATAACAACTCTCAGAGTGCCTCCACTAAACAGTCTCCTTTTTACTCTAATCTAGGTTATCATCCTAACATTCTACCACGATTTCCCATAGAAACGCCTTTACCAGCAGTGGCTGAAAGAATCACGTCTTTAGAGAAGAATATGGATCTTCTAAAGGAAAATCTGGAATCGGCTCAAGAAAGGTACAAGAAAGCAGCAGATAAATTTCGTAAACCTGCACCAGCTTTCAAGGTAGGAGACTTGGTCTGGCTGTCAACCAGAAATCTTAAGTTAAGGATTCCATCGTCTAAGTTGGGACATAAGTACATTGGACCCTATAAAATCAGTAAAATTATAAGTGCCGTTGCTTGTCGTCTTCAACTGCCCAGAACTATGAGAATCCACCCTGTCTTTCATGTATCCCTACTAAAGGCTGCGACACCCAATACGTTTCCTGGACGTTCCTCTCCTTGCCCTGACCCAGTGCTAGTCGATGGTCAGGAAGAATTTGTGGTGGAAAGGATTTTAGATTCCAGGTTGTATAGAAATCAGTTACAATATCTGATTAAATGGCAGGGCTACCCAGTGGAGGACAACTCATGGGAACCGGTCAATAACGTTAATGCTCCTCGCTTGCTCCTTCAGTTTCATCAGAGGTACCCACACAAGCCTGGTCTGAGGTCATCCGGAGGTTATCCTTAAGGGGGAGTAATGTAAGGTTCTATGTATATATTCCTGAAACTCAGTTTGTTCGTCAGCCATTTTACTTTCTGTCTTGCTGCAGCTATCTTGCCCTCAGTCAAAATGGAGTTTCCAGCTTGCATGTTCCCGCCCTGATTCTCTCCTTTGCTTCTTAAGCAGCCACAGCTGAGCAATCAGTGCTTCAGAATCTAGCCTGCAGTGAACCTGTGACTTGACTCCTGTAAGCCTTGAACCTTGTACTCCAGCTATTCCTACTGAGGAACTCTGAAGCACTTGTGGACTCTGAACCCTGCTCTTTGAAAGACCCACATTTGCATGGACTTACGGTAACAGAGAAGAAGATCCTGAATCTGTATTGGAGAGTGATTGCTGAGCTTGGATTACTCTGGCCTGCTGTGTCTCCTGTTTCTGTGTCTGCAAACTGTGTGACTATTTCTGCCAACTTGTATGAAGTAATACAGGACTTTTCTATATCAAACCTGTGACTCCTGTGTTTTCATCGCACCCAAGCACAAGACGCTATATGAACTGTACTACATACATTACACGATGACTCTAACAATCCCTAGGTTAGGTGGCAATTATAAAGGGGGAGATGATGGATATATGAGACTGAGAGTTATGTTGATGCCTGCAAGGTATGAGGCCGTGGACGAAAGAAGCATACACCGGGGGTCCCGTGCAAACTTGAAAGATGAACTTTACTGAAGACTTGTAACAATTCTTATATTTTTCAATATAACAGTCATGGGTAGCAGATAAAATTTTTCTTACACATTGCGACAGCCAAAGCCTTTTCTAGGTCCCGACCTTGGGAGGATGGCTGTAACTTTCCACTTGACTAACTGTGCTGCGTGAAGGGGAAAGATAAACCGACCTTAATCAGATCGGAGTATCTGGGAAATCTGCTGCGAAGTTCTGCAGTTCCTTCTTTTGTATCAGCACTCGGTTGCGGTATACGCGGGGCAGTCCGAATAGGGTGCTATTTGTACTCCCCGCTGGTCCCAATCGAGGAGCCCCAATTTTCTACCTCCTCTCACCACCAGAACTGCCCGTCACTCCACCGTTTTCCATCTCCCATCCCCACCTCCAACTGCCACTTGTTTTCCAATCAGAAAAACAAGTTGCAATGCCAAACTTATGCAGAAGAGGGCAGCATAGTATTAAATAATTTACCTCCTTCCAAGGCAAGACAGGGAGCTGGTGTCACAATCGCAATCATGTAAGGAATAGAGAACACACTATCATATGACATACAGTATAACATAAATTAGTAATGTTTTTTCTGGTCAATACACTTCCACCGCGATCCAGTCGCCCACTGCAACTGGTCAAAGGAGGACTAGCGTATTTAGTTACTGTAAACTGAAGGATGTCTTGTCCTGTGAAAAATGGGAGTAGCACAGTAACACGGTGGTGCAGTCGCCCAGAGCAACTTGGCGGAGGAGGACTAGCATGTTTAGTGACTGTAAACTGAAGGCTATCGTGTACTGTGAAGTGCTGTGAGTAAAGAGACATTAACACAGTGGTGTAGTTGCCCATGACAACTGGTCAGAGGAGGACTAGTATGTTTAGTGACTGTAATCAAGAGGATATGTGCCCGGCTGCTATCCGGAGGACATTGTGTGCTGTGTTTATGTGAAGTGGACATTAGTGCTATGCATTTATATGAGTTGGACATTAATATTGTGTGAAGTAAACACATTAAAGAAACTTTTGCTTTGATCTTTGCTGGGTCACTGCCTCATCACTGCATAAGTGTGCTACCTCTGCACTACAATGTCTAGTGAGAGCAAAAAGATATGCATATGTAGAGAACTTGCAGAAATCCATGCATAAGTTGTTTGGACAGCTCTATTCAGACTTATAGAAGTGATTTTTCATCACAAAAATTCCCGACCATCCTAAAGGTGGTGAGGTTGAAAAAAGAAGCCATCTAACCTCCAAAAAGTCTAATTTGTTTTAAGTAATGGCGTTTTGTCTGATGGTAGATGCGTCTTAACAGTGTTATTTTTGTTTATTCCCATGTGTCTTCAGAAAAATTTATTTTGTTACATAAAGGGTAATATATTTTTATGTGCTGATAGCCCAACAGATGTCCTGGTAGCATAACCTGCTTTATGTATTTCATATGTCTGCTTTATACTTTGCTTGTTTCCTATATATTAAATTACAACAGCCATAAAAAATGACTTAAAAACATCACGCTGTGAACGTGCACATATTTCACTCGGCTAGTTTTGCCATAGGACATAGAAACCCCAGCAGCTACCATTCTTTTTCCCCAGATGACTTTCAGCCGGTATGCTTGAATAACCATAAGTGACAGCTATTTATGATGTGTCTGACAGCAGATCTCCGTAAACACTAGACATGCCGAAAGACGTGCCCTACGCTGAACCGAAACTTCACAAGGCATGAATATCTGCGAGCGCCATTCTGATACACCTCTAATAACCGTCCCTCTAATTACATCTAGGAGATACATATCCTACATAGAAAAACTGACATCAACCTGCGGTTTCCTCTTGACATCTGTCAACGCGGATAATTATAATTTCCTCCGAGGCTTTTACAAGTTCAGTAACAGGTAAGACTTGGCGAACGCACTGTCATTATACAGCTGATTGAGTTATGACAGCTGAAATCAGCTGGGAGAGCCGCGCGTGGAAGGCATGGGGCAGGGAGCAGACAAATGATGATTAAGTGATCACTTTAAGGAACAATCTTCATGATATTTCATGCTCAGTCCAGAGTATAAAGTCCCAGCTCCTAACGGCTCCATCAATTGATTTGATTTAGTGCAGCAGCTTATCCCAGTCATAATATTTCATAGAAATGGTATCGCAGACAGAAATAATATCTACATCAATATTAACCCTGAAAGGACTAATGGACACTAGCTATAATTTCCTGGACATCCATAAAAAGCATTTTGCTGGTGTTTGGCATTAGGCAATTTGTCTTTCTTATTTTAAGCCCCCGCCTTCCCGTATTTACTGCATCAGAGCTGGCGCTGTTTTCACCTCTGACACTCTTTTATTACCGCTGATTAGAGAGCCTGGCCGCACTCATTCCTGGACTCAGGGGCCCTAGCAAGATGCGATTAGGCTCTAATTTAGGACCCAGTTATGAGGCTGCACTGTCAAACCTTTATATTAAAAAAAAAATAGTAATTTAATGGATTACTATTTTTTGCCTTTATTTATATTATTCTTTGCAATTTTAGAACAATTATACTTTGTTTTTTATTTGAATGACTAGCTTGAATAAGCAGCACATGTAATATTAATATATATAATACACATGTAATATATAAAACAAAATGTAATATATAATAATAATAGTAGTAGTAATAATAATAATAAAAGTAGTAATAATAATAGTAGTAATAATAATAGTAATAAAAATAATATAGTTAATAATAATAAATATTGTTTTTTTTAAGCATTTTTATATTATACTTGCCTGACAAATAAATACACCAATAAGTTTTCATTTTATACACTTTTCTAGGAATATTCAGGACCAAAAAAATGCACACAACTCTATTAGTCCTGTTAAACTTCCTTAAAATATATATATGTGTGTATATATATATACACTGCTCAAAAAAATAAAGGGAACACTTAAACAACAGAATATAACTCCAAGTAAATCAAACTTCTGTGAAATCAAACGGTCCACTTAGGAAGCAACACGGACAATCAATCCCACATGTGTTGTGCCACATGCTGTTGTGCAAATGGAATAGACAACAGATGGAAATAATTGGCAATTATCAAGACACTCAATAAAGGAGTGGTTCTGCAGGTGGGGACCACAGATCACATCTCAGTACCAATGCTTTCTGGCTGATGTTTTGGTCACTTTTGAATGGTGGCTGTGCTTTCACACTCGTGGTAGCATGAGACAGACTCTACAACCCACACAAGTGGCTCAGGTAGTGCAGCTCATACAGGATGGTACATCAATGCAAGCTGTGCAAGAAGGTTTGCTGTGTCTGTCAACATAGTGTCCAGAGGCCTGAGGCGCTACCAGGAGACAGGCCAGTACACCAGGAGACATGGAGGGGGCCGTAGGAGGGCAACAACCCGACAGCAGGTCCGCTACCTCCACCTTTGTGCAAGGAGGAACAGGAGGAGCACTGCCAGAGCTCTGCAAAATGACCTCCAGCAGGCCACAAATGTGCATGTGTCTGCACAAACGGTTAGAAACCGACTCCATGAGGATGGTCTGAATGCCCAACATCCACAGATGGGGTTGTGCTCACAGCCCAACACCGTGCAGGAGAACAACAGGATTGGCAAATTCGCCACTGGCGCCCTGTGCTTTTCACAGATGAAAGCAGGTTCACACTGAGCACGTGACAGACGTGACAGAGTCTGGAGACGCTGTGTAGAGCGATCTGCTGCCTGCAACATCCTTCAGCATGACCGGTTTGGCAGTGGGTCAGTAATGGTGTGGGGTGGCATTTCTTTTGAGGGCCACACAGCCCTCCATGTGTTCGCCACAGGTAGCCTGACTGCCATTAGGCACCGAGATGAGATCCTCAGACCCCTTGTGAGACTATATGCTGGTGTGGTTGGCCCTGGGTTCCTCCTAATGCAGGACAATGCCAGACATCATGTGGCTGGAGTGTGTCAGCAGTTCCTGCAAGATTAAGCCATTCAAGCTATGGACTGGCCTGCCCGTTCCTCAGACCTGAATCCGATTGAGCACATCTGGGACATCATGTCTCGCTCCATCCACCAATGTCACGTTGCACCACAGACTGTCCAGGAGTTGGTGGATGCTTTAGTCCAGGTCTGGGAGGAGATCCCTCAGGAGACCATTTGCCACCTCATTAGGAGCATGCCCAGGCATTGTAGGGAGGTCATACAGGCAAAGGGAGGTCATACAGGCACGTGGAGGCCACACACACTACTGAGCATCATTTTGACTTGTTTTAAGGACATTATATTCCACTTTAATTTTGTGTGTCACTCCAAATCCAGGCCTCCATTGGTTAATAAATTTGATTTTCATTGATGAATTTTGTTTGATTTTGTTGTCAGCACATTCAACTTTGTACAGAACAAAGTATTCAATGAGAATATTTAATTAATTCAGATCTAGGATGTGTTATTTGAGTGTTCCCTTTATTTTTTTGAGCAGTATATATATATATATATATATATATATATATATATATATATATATTGTAGCATGGCTAAGGGTTGTATAGTAGACGGGAGGTATGTGTCACAGAGATGGCTTGTCTCTGTGATGTAACCCGGAGTGTTTTCTTTAGTGCACGTTAGCACTAAGGGGTCGGTTGCTACACTTGGGTCCGGGTTACGGGCAGCACTAAGAGACGGGAGGGTCGGGCTGCCCATATACCTCAGCCCTGGGTAGGGGTATCACCATACCTATGTATGTGTTTTAAGGACCTGTGGTGATGTCACTACCACATGACTAATCATGTGATATGTGTTAACTGTGGGTGTCAGCTATAAAAAGTAGACTACTGCTGACCACATGGTCTATATGTGGGGAGGTGAAAGCCTCCTGTGTATGTTGAGGCTCCAGGACTGAGCCTGCAGTATTGGACCTTTTGTAATTTGTTTTGCCTGAGTTAAGGCTATTTTTCTGTTTTTCTTTGTGGGTTTTAAAATCAATAAACCCCATGGACTGTGTTAAGGAACGTGCCTCCTGGTTGCCTCCCATCGCACCTGAGCAAGTATGACCCCTACAATTGGTGCTAGATGTGCGGGCAGCGTTCCCAGCAGAGAAGTGAGACTGTTACTGCATGTCCTGGGTCAAGTCTGTAGCAAGCCAGCAAGCATTGCCGGGGAAAATGGAGGACCTGCTGAAACACTTGGTCCAGTCGCAGTCACAGCAGCAAGAGACAAACAGCAGCAAGAGACTTTGCAGGATGCCAAGGAGTATCATAAACTGAAGGCTGAGATTCTCGCACGTTTGGGGGTGACAATGACTGTCAGGGCACAGCGAGTTCACTGCTGGGCCTATCAATGGACAAACTGCCTCACTCCCAAATGTTTGACCTGTTGTACCTGGTCCAGAAATGGCTGCAGCCAAAGTCTGCTAGGCCTGCGCAGATGGTAGAAAGAGTGGTGATGGATCGGTTTGTGCACTCCCTGCCGAAGCTCATACAGCCTTGGGTTGCCCAGGGTGATCCCCGGAATGCCTATGAACTGGTCGGACTGGTCGAGAGATACCAGGGGATGGAAGGTTCCTTGGGGAGGCAGCTCATTCCGTACTGGGGGTCCCAGCAGGGGGTGGAGTCCCAAAGTGGGGTGGGGCATCCAAGGTCAAAAGGGGCGGGGAGGTGGTGCCCAAGGTCCCTACAGGTGATGTTATTTGTTGGAGGTGCCACGGGTCAGGATGTATAGCTGCCCGGTGTCTTCAGACCACCGAGCAGATGGACTGCAGAATGGGATGCCGTATTTCTTCCTATGAATATCCAGCCTGCAGTGTGAACTCTCTCCCCAACAAGGGGCCTCAAGCATGTCCTGTGAAGGTGAACGGTCAAGCAGTAACGGCGCTGCAAGACTCTGGGAGCTTAGTGATCCTTGTGAGGGCCATTTTTCTTCTCCACCTACTCCCGGGGAAAAAGGTCGGCGTTCGATGTATACATGGTGATGCAAAGGACTAGCCTATGGCCAGAGTGGACATTGAAACTGCGCATGGCACTGAGTCCCATGAAGTCGGCGTCGTTCGGGACTTGTTGCACCCTATAATTATAGGCCAGGATTTCTGATTGTTTTGGGATCTGTGGGGAAAGGATTCTGAGGTCACTAGCGAGAATAGGGAACCAGTAAACCCTAATAAGGTATCTCCACACCCAGAGGCAGATGGGTTTCCCTTTTGTGTCCTGGTAGGGGATGAGGAGGAAGTGTCCCCTGTGTCTGACGTTTCGGAGTTAGGGGTGGCCGGTGAGAATTTTGGGACTGCCCAACATAGGGACCCAACTCTGAGGGAAACCTTCAACAATGTCACCGTCATTAATGAGGTTGCACAGGAGCCGGTGGCGGACACAAGATTTCCCTATTTTATGATGAGTGGGGAGCTGTTGTACAGGGTCACGAAAATAAGGGAGGAGTTGGTGGAGCAGTTGATAGTGCCAGGCCCCTATAGACAGAAGGTGTTGGACATGGCCCATTCACACATCTTGGGGGGACACCTAGGGGTGGAAAAAATGCAGGAATGGGTTGTGCAGAGGTTCTATTGGCCTGGGTGTCACCGGGAGTTAGTGAACTATTGCAGGTCCTGCCCTACATGTCAGTTAACTGCCCCTACCTCTCATTTCCGGAGCCCTCTTGTGCCATTGCCCATTATCGAAGTGCTGTTCGAGAGAATTGCCATGGACTTGGTCGGTCCCCTATTTAAGTCAGCCCAGGGCCATCAGTATATATTAGTCATCCTGGACTGTGCCACACGCTATCCCGAGGCCATTCCCCTGAGAAATTCTTCCACGTAGAGTATAGCCCGCAAGTTGGTCCGTGTGTTTTCCCAGACAGGTTTGCCGAAGGAGATCCTGACTGACCAGGGGACACCTTTTATGAGCAAAGTGATGAGGGAGTTATGCAGGGGCCTGCAAATCTCCCAGTTGAGGACTTTGGTGTAACATCCTCAGTCAGATGGCCTTGTTGAGAGATTCAACAAGACACTAAAGAGCATGCTAAGAAAAGCCATAGAGAAAGACGGTAGAGACTGGGACTGTCTCTTACTATATCTGATGTTTTCTATCCGTGAAGCTCCACAGGCCTCCACAGGGTTCTCACCATTCGAGCTTCTGTATGGCCGACATCCGCGAGGTTTCCTGGATATAGCCAAGGAAACCTGGGAAGCCGAAGTTACGCCCCACAGAAGCGTCATTGAACATGTGGCACTGATGCAGCAGAGGATTGCAAAGGTGATGCCAATCTTGAAGGAACACCTCCGCCAGGCACAAGAAGCTCAGGCCAGGGTCTACAACCGGTCAACCAGAGTGAGATAGTTCAATCCGGGAGACCGAGTTCTCGTGCTAGTTCCGACGGTGGAGAGCAAGTTCTTGGCCAAATGGCAAGGGCCATATGAGGTGATGGAGAGGCTTGGTGAAGTAAACTATAGGATTCACCAACCAGGAAGATGGAAACCAAACCAGGTCTACCATGTCAATCTCATCAAGCCATGGCAAGATAGTCAGCGTTAACTCCGTGCTTGCTGGGCAACCCAGAAGGTGAGGTTGAAGGGGTTACGATAACAGAGAAACTATCAAAGGCCCAGAAACAGCAGTTCCGGGAATTGCTCCAGGAGAACAGGGACCTGTTTTCAGAGTTGCCGGGGTGCACGAAGGTCGTAGAGCATGAAGTCCTGATAGAGCCACATGTGCGGGTGAATGTGAAGCCCTATCGAATCCCTGAGGCCCGTCGAGAAGTAATCTCCAAGGAGATGGAGCGTATATTGAAGCTCGGGGTCATTGAGGAATCCAAGAGCGGTTGGGCGAGCCCTATTGTCCTGGTCCCAAAACCTGATGGTGAATGGAGGTTCTGCAATGACTATCAAAAGCTGAATGAGGTCTCCAAGTTCGACGCATATCCCATGCCACGCGTTGATGAGCTCATCGAAAGACTTGGGCCCGCCAGGTACATAACCACCTTGGATTTGACAAAGGGATATTGGCAGATCCCCATGTCCCAGGAAGCCAAGGAGAAGACGGCATTTTCGACACCAAATGGATGCTTCCAGTATGTCCGGATGCCATTTGGTCTGCAGGGAGCTCTGGTGACTTTCCAGAGGGCTATGGATAGAATCCTTGCACCTCATAAGCTATACGCCGCGGCATACCTGGATGATATCGTCATCTTTAGCCCGGACTGGGAGAGTCATCTGGAAAAGGTCCAAGCAGTGTTTGATGCTTGATGCTCTAAGGGAGGCGGGGTTTACGATAAACCCGAAGAAATGTGCCTTGGGTAAAGAAGAGGCAAAGTACCTGGGATATTTAGTGGGGCGTGGCGAAATAAAACCCCAAGTCAGTAAAATCGAGGCAATTCAAACATGGCCAAGACCGTTGTCCAAAAAGCAAATTAAAGCCTTTCTGGGGATCGTGGAATATTACAGGAGGTTCATCTCAAACTTTGCCACGGTGGCTGCACCTCTGACCGATCTTCTTAAAGGGACAAAATCAGTAATGGTTAAATGGTCCGAAGAGGTGGAGTCGGCCTTCCAAGAAATGAAAGGGGCTCTGTGTAAGCAACCCGTTCTGAAGGCCCCGGACTTTAAGAAAGAGTTTGTTCTTCAGACAGATGCCTCAGATGTCGGGTTGGGAGCAGTCCTTTCACAGAAGATACATGAGGAGGAGCATCCTGTCCTTTACCTGAGTAGGAAGCTATCTTCATGTGAAAAGAATTACTCTGTCATAGAGAAGGAGTGCTTGGCCATAAAGTGGGCGGTAGACACGTTACGGTACTATCTGGTGGGACGTAACTTTAGATTGATATCCGACCATGCCCTACTCCGATGGATGAGGGAAACCAAGGGTAGAAATGCTAGGGTCACCCGTTGGTTCTTAGCCCTGCAGGACTTTAGTTTCCAGGTAGAACATAGGGCAGGGAAGCTACACGGTAATGCTGATGCCCTCTCAAGAATCCCTTGTCTATTGGGAGAAAGTGCCAAGCCCCACGGCTTTAGGCAGAGGGGGGAGGTATGTAGCATGGCTAAGGGTTGTATAGTAGACGGTAGGTATGTGTCACAGAGATGGCTTGTCTCTGTGATGTAACCCGGAGTGTTTTCTTTAGTGCACGTTAGCACTAAGGGGTCGGTAGCTACACTTGGGTCCGGGTTACGGGCAGCACTGAGAGACGGAGGGTCGGGCTGCCCATATACCTCAGCCCTGGGTAGGGGCATCACCATACCTATGTATGTGTTTTAAGGACCTGTGGTGATGTCACTACCACATGACTAATCATGTGATATGTGTTAACTGTGGGTGTCAGCTATAAAAAGTAGACTACTGCTGACCACATGGTCTGTATGTGGGGAGGTGAAAGCCTCCTGTGTATGTTGAGGCTCCAGGACCGAGCCTGCAGTATTGGACATTTTGTACTTTGTTTTGCCTGAGTTAAGGCTATTTATTTTCTGTTTTTCTTTGTGGGTTTGAAAATCAATAAACCCCATGGACTGTGTTAAGGAACGTGCCTCCTGGTTGCCTCCCATCGCACCTGAGCGAGTACGACCCCTACAATATGTATATATATATATATATATAGTCATGCCGCTCTCACCGCATTCCTCTGGCGCTGGGGCTCAGCGTCAGACGTCATCCTGTCAAGTGCGCACCCGCACCTCCTGCGCTTAATCCTGTGGTTGTTCACTCGACTCCAGATCCTGGTCCAGCGCGCATGCGCCCCTGTGCCTGACTACAGCGGCTCCATCTCTGACATCTCTATGGTCTTGGAGTACCTGACCCAGAAGTTTCAGCACACTTGCCCTATATCGGGCTGCCTCTTCCTGTAGGCGGCCCTAATTATTGTTGTGTTTCCTAGCTTGACCTGCTTGGTTCTTGCTTGGCTGCTCTCTGTACTCAGGTCTCGGCCTTGTGCTCTAACATGCTTCCAGCGCGCAATCTCCCTTGCCTTGTATCCAGGCATGCTTCCCAGCACGCACTCTCCCTTGCTTTGTACATCGTGTGCTTCTCGCACTCACCCTGGTTTGCCTCTTACCCTAGCGTGCCTCTCGGCACTTGCAATATGTACCCCTGTCTGTTGCTTACCCTCGTGTACACGCATAGCACTGTCCTGTACTCTGCGTACCCCCGGGTATGCGGCCTTGCACTGTCCTGTACTCTGCGTGCCCTTGTGCACATGCCTTGCACTGTTCGGTACTCTGTATGTTCAGGTGTCCACGCTTTGCTCACTACCACACCCTGCGTAGTCCGGTCTTCTGTGAGCCGGCCACTAGTTCCAGCAGTTGTGGTACTTTATTCCCCTAGGCCTGCCCCTGATGCTCCCTGTATAGGGGTGGTTCTCATTCTACTCCACTCCAGGAGTCTTCACATATATACATATACATATACACAGTGAGTACGGAAAGTATTCAGACCCCTTTAAATTTTTCACTCTTTGTTTCATTGCAGTACTTTGGTAAATTCAAAAAAGTTCCTTTTTTCTCATTAATGTACACTCAGCACCCCATCTTGACTGAAAAAAAAACAGAAATGTAGAATTTTTTTAAAATTTATTAAAAAAGAAAATCTGAAATATCACATGGTCATAAGTATTCAGACACTTTGCTTAGTATTGAGTAGAAGCACCCTTTTGAGCTAGTACAGCCATGAGTTTTCTTGAGAATGATGCAACAAGCTTTTCACACCTGGATTTGGGGATCCTCTTCCATTCTTCCTTGCAGATCCTCTCCAGTTCCATCAGGCTGGATGGTGAATGTTGATGGACAGCCATTTTCAGGTCTCTCCAAAGATGCTCAATTGGATTTAGGTCAGGGCTCTGGCTAGGCCAGTCAAGAATGGTCACAGAGTTGTTCTGAAGCCATTCCTTTGTTATTTTAGCTATGTGCTTTGGGTCATTATCTTGTTGGAAGGTGAACCTTTGGCCAACTCTGAGGTCCAGTGCACTCTGGAAGAGGTTTTCATCCAGGATATCTCTGTACTTGGCCGCATTCATGTTTCCTTCAATTGCAACCAGTCGTCCTGTCCCTGCAGCTGAAAAATACCCCCATAGCATAATGCTGCCACCACCATGTTTCACTGTTGGGATTGTATTGGGCAGTTGATGAGCAGTGCCTGGTTTTCTCCACACATACCGCTTAGAATTACCACCAAAATGTTATTTGTCGCATCAGACCAGAGAATCTTATTTCTCATAGTCTGGGAGTCCTTCATGTGTTTTTTAGCAAACTCTATGTGGGCTTTCATATGTCTTGCACTGAGGAGAGGCTTGCGTCAGGCCACTCTGCCATAAAGGCTTGACTGGTGGAGGGCTGCAGTGATTGTTGACTTTGTGGAACCTATTGCATCTGTGGAGCTCAGCCACAGTAATCTTGGGGTTCTTCTTTACCTCTCTCACCAAGGCTCATCTCCCACGATTGCTCAGTTTGGCTGGACAGCCAGGTCTAGGCAGGTCTAGGAAGACTTCAGGTGGTCCCAAACTATTATTTAATTATTATGGAGGCCACTGTGCTCTTAGGAATCTTGAGTACTGCAGAAATTCTTTTGTAACCTTGTCCCGATCCGTGCCTTGCCACAATTCTGTCTCTGAGCTCCTTGGTCAGTTCCTTTGACCTCATGATTCTCATTTGGTCTGACACTGTGAGCTGTGATGTCTTATATAGACAGGTGTATGCGTTTACAAATCAAGTCCTATCAGTTTAATTAAACACAGCTGGACTCCAATGAAAGCGTAGAACCATCTCAAGGAGGATCACAAGGAAATGGACAGCATGTGACTTAAATTTGAGTGTCTGAAAGGGTCATGAATACTTAGACCATTGATATTTCAGTTTTTCTTTTAATAAATGTCAAAAATTTCTACCATTTCTGTTTTTTTCTCAGTCAAGATAGGGTGCCAGAATGTACATTATTGAGTAAAAAATGTTTTTTTTTAATTTACAAATGGACTGCTTGAAACAAAGAGTGAAACTTAAGAAGGGTCCAAATACTTTCCATACCCACTGTAAATTTAATATAAAACAATGATAATATTTTACGAAATGTTTAACAGGACTAAGAGTTATAGTCATTTTTTATTCCTGAATATTACTAGAAAAGTGTATACAATTAAAAATACACAATGTATTTATTTGTCACAAATGTAAAATATAAAAATAATAATTAATAATAATAATAATAGGAGCAGATGTACAAAAAACAGCTCTTAACTAATAAAGTTATCCTGCAGAACTGCAATTGTAATAAAACAAATATTCATATCTCCTGGATTTACTACAAAAAGACACTGAATTCAATTTTATGTGAAGAATCCACTGGGTAATGAAGCCAACACCAGCGAGTGATCTGGCAGTTGTGATTTATAAAAAAAATAAAAAATAAGATACTGTCAAGTCAAACATGTGATTTAGTGACCTGCGTAGGACTCTCTTTCACAAAGAAACATATTGTTACCAATTATGCTAGTTATGTATATAACTATGCAAAATGAAGTGTAATTTGCCTAAGAATAGCAGATTTGGCTAAAGTTTAAGCCAAAACTATAGGTAGATCCAAATTTAAGACAAAATATAAAAAAAATTGGTAGTACATCTTTTTTATGTCCATTCTTGATTTTGGATTAAGCTAAAGGATGCTGACCAGATCTGAAAATGTGCAGGAGGCCCAAAGGTATACTTTCCAACTTATGAGGATACTCTTCCAGTAGGATATTGATGGCAATGCCAATTTTCAGACTAGGGCCTCCTCCATGCCTTGTTCTTATTTTTACAACCCTCAAAATGTGCATTTGGATGCTGGGTGCCATCTGACGATGGAGAATGCCACCAGCACCTACCAGTAACATTCTCATGCATTGCTTTCCAAGAAGGTTTCAAGAAGCTTTTTTTTATCATTCAGGAGATTTTCAAACTCTCCCGGAAATTCAAGATCTCTCCCCTTTTTCGATGACCTAACTCAACTTTCACAAATATGCATGTAGGTCATGGAATGAGGGTCAAGGGGGGGAAAAAGCTCCTCAAGTCAAAGTCTAGTGAAATCTTTGCCACAGCTAGTCGCATATCAGTCATGGCAAAGACCATAACTTTACTCCTTATGGTGGAAAATATCATTGATAATTGACAACAACTTTAACCTTTCTATTGTCGAAAAACATTGTGAGTGTACAAAGGTCATAGAAACACCGCAAATTATCCCACAATAAAAAAAACAAAAATACAATAATAACTACAGTAGAGAGAACTGACAAATGTTTTGATCAGTATTTTTTTATTAAAGTAAAAGCTTTGTAAGTTAAATTGGGTAACAAAATATATTAATTTTTGAAAAGTTGGCAGAGTCACATCTACGACTGAAGCTAAACTAAAAATATGTTGTGTTAATTGAATGAATATCCATATAATATTACTTTTTCTGGACACCTTTGGTCCACATAAGCACATTTTTTACACTAAGTTTTCCATTTTTTTCTAACTATGTCAGTATGGTTTGAGAATTGTATTTATTTTAATTAGAATTATTTTTTTTCCTTACCGTAAGCAATATTTTATTTAAATGGAAGACAGAAAAGCTGTTTAAAGCATAATGTAATGTATGTGATACAGTTCATATAGCGTCTTGTGCTTGGGTGCGATGAAAATACTTGAGACACAGGTTGAAAAAGAAAGTCTTGTATTGCTTCATACAAATTGGCAAAAATAAACACACAGGTTGCAAACACAGAAGCAGGAGACACAGCAGGCCAAAGTAATCTAAGTTCATCAATAACTCTCCACAACAGATTCAGATCTTCTTCTATGTTACCGCAAGTCCATGCAACCGTGAGGCTTTCAAGAGCAGAGTTCAGAGTCCACAAGAGCTCCAGAGTTTCTCAGTAGAAATGGCTGGAGTACAAAGTCCAAGGCTTCAGGAGTCAGAACACAGGTTCACTGCAGGCCAGATTCTGAAGCACTGATTGCTCAGGTGTGGCTGTTTAAGAAGCAAACGGAGAGAATCAGGGCGGGAACATACAAGCTGGAAAACTCCATTTTAACTGAGGGCAAGATAGCTGCAGCAAAACAGAAAGCAAAATGGCCGACGAACAAACTGAGTTTCAGAAACAGATATACAGAACCTTACATTACTCCCCCCTTAGGGGCAACCTCCGGATGACCTCAGACCAGGCTTATGTGGGTACCTCTGATGAAACTGACGGAGCAAGCGAGGAGCATTAACGTTATTGACTGGCTCCCATGAGTTGTCCTCCACTGGGTAGCCCTGCCATTTGATCAGATATTGTAACTGATTTCTATACAACCTGGAATCTAAAATCCTTTCCACCACAAATTCTTCCTGACCATCGACTAGCACTGGGTCAGGGCAAGGAGAAGAACGTCCAGGAAACGTATTGGGTGTTGCAGCCTTTAGTAGGGATACATGAAAGACAGGGTGGATTCTCATAGTTCTGGGCAATTGAAGACGACAAGCAACGGCACTTATAATCTTACTGATTTTATAGGGTCCAATGTACTTATGTCCCAACTTAGATGATGGAATCCTTAACTTAAGATTTCTGGTTGACAGCCAGACCAGGTCTCCTACCTTAAAAACTGGTGCAGGTTTACGAAATTTATCTGCTGCCTTTTTGTACCTTTCCTGAGCCGATTCCAGATTCTCCTTTAGAAGATCCATATTCTTCTGTAAAGTCGTGACTCTTTCAGCCACTGCTGGCAAAGGCGTCTCTATGGGAAATCGTGGTAGAATATTAGGATGATAACCTAAATTAGAGAAAAAAGGAGACTGTTTAGTGGAGGCACTCTGAGAGTTGTTGTAAGAGAACTCAGCCAATGGAAGTAGATCCACCCAATCATCCTGTAGGTGGCAGATAAAACAGCGGAGATACTGCTCCAGGGTTTGATTGGTTCGTTCGGTTTGTCCATTAGTCTGGGGATGAAAAGCAGAAGAAAGGTTTACTTTAATGTCCAATGCTGCACAGAAATTTTGCCAAAACCTAGAAGTGAATTGCACCCCTCGATCCGAAATAACCTCATCCGGTACTCCATGTAAACGAAACACATCTTTAATCATCAAATCTGATGTCTGTTTTGCAGTGGGTAAGCCGACACAAGGGATAAAATGAGCTGCCTTTGTTAAACGATCAACCACCACTAGAATAGTGTTCTTCCCTTGAGAGGTTGGTAATTCGACAATGAAGTCCATAGAAATGGATCCCCACGGGCGGGACGGGGTGGGAAGAGGCTGTAACAGACCAGTTGGTGAAGAGCGAGGTGTTTTGCATCTTGCACAAACCTCACACGAAGTGACATAATCCAAAACATCCTTCCTACAAGTGGGCCACCAAAAGAAACGAGAAAGAAATTCCTGTGTCTTTAGAATTCCTCTATGCCCGGCTATTTTGGAATCATGAATGAGTTGCAATACTCTCAATCTGACTGTTTCAGGTATATACAGACGTTGTCCCAGAATCCACACACCATTCTTAAAGACAAGACTTACGTCCCTTGGGGGTTGAGCCAAAAAAGAATCCGCATGGTATGCTTCCTTGATGTCTTTAATTAGGTCTTGATGATGAATCACTCCTAGGAATCTAGAGTCAGGAAGAATAGTCTTAGGAGGAGTAATTGGACGTGTCTCTGCTGAGTAAATCCTAGAGAGTGCATCAGCCTTTCCATTGCGCGATCCTGGTCTATAAGAAATAATAAAATTAAATTGGTTTAAGAAAAGATTCCAGCGAGCCTGGCGAGGAGTCAGGCACTTAGCCGACCTGATAAACTCAAGATTACGATGATCTGTCAGAACGACTATTTGCTGTGCAGCTCCTTGCAGAAGGTGTCTCCATTCTTTGAAGGCGGCAATAATGGCCAACAACTCTCTATTGCCCACATCGTAGTTCTTCTCAGCCGAAGACAACTGCTGGGAAAAGAAGGCACAGGGATGCAAGACATTCTTCTCACCTGTTCTCTGAGAGAGTATAGCTCCCACGGCACAGTCTGAAGCATCCACCTCTATTATGAAGGCAAGCTCTGGGTTGGGATGTACTAGAATAGGTGCAGTGGTAAATTTATCTTTTAGACGGGAAAATGCTTCCTGGGCTTGGGGAGTCCAGGAGAACTTAGACTCTTTCCGGGTAAGTTGGGTGATAGGTGACACTACCTCAGAGAAATTTCTAATGAAACGTCTATAGAAGTTTGCAAACCCGATGAAGCGCTGTACCTCCTTCACATTTCTAGGACTTGGCCAATCATTGATGGCTTGGGTTTTACTTCCATCCATACTAATTCCTTGTGTAGACAGTACATACCCCAGAAATTGAATTTCGGTCTTATGGAATTCACACTTTTCAAGCTTGATGTAAAGATGATTTTGTCTTAGACGTTCCAAGACCATTCTCACATGTCCATGATGTTCCTCTGTGGAGTTAGAAAAAATTAAAATATCATCCAAATAAATTACCACGAATGTATCTAGGAGATCCCTGAAGATGTCATTCACCAAGTGTTGGAAAGTGGCTGGGGCGGTACTCAGACCAAAAGGCATAACCAGATATTCAAAGTGTCCATAGCGTGACCTGAATGCAGTCTTCCATTCATCCCCAGGTCTAATACGGACTAAGTTATAGGCCCCACGAAGATCTAGTTTAGAAAAAATTTTAGCATGTCGCACTCTCTCCAATAACTCAGGGATTAAAGGCAATGGATAACGGTTTCTAATAGTAACCTTATTAAGTTCCCTATAGTCTACGCATGGTCTCAGGGATCCATCTTTCTTCTTTACAAAGAATATGGGTGCCCCTGCAGGAGATGAAGAGGGGCGTATGAAGCCCTTGGCTAGATTTTCGTCTATGTACTCTTTTAAAGCCTTCAGCTCGGGCCCCGCCAGGGGTAGATCTTACCAAAAGGTATCTCTGCTCCAGGCAATAATTCAATTGGACAATCATATGGACGGTGAGGAGGAAGCTGGTCAGCGTTCTTCTTGTCACATAAATCCACATAGTCCTGGTATACAGCTGGTAATTCAGGGACTGACATGGTTCCTTTAGGAACAGAGCAAGCTGAAATTTTTTGACTCATCTGTTTCTCTGGGAAGTGTAATTCCTTGGTCTCCCAGTTAATGGTAGGATTCTGAGCCTGCAGCCATGGTAGCCCTAGAATAATGGGAAAGTGAGGAGAAGAGATAAGCATAAAGGACAGTTTTCTCTTGATGATCTTTACCCATAAGAACCTTTAAAGGCTCTGTTTCCTGATCCACTGGTCCAGAGGTCAGCAGGGAGCCATCCACAGTTTCCATCTGTACGGGAGCAGCCTTCTTCACTGAACGTATTCCCTGTTTTAGAGCAAAGGAGACATCCATAAAATTTCCACTTGCACCTGAGTCGATCATGGCAGAGCTAGACACCCAGGCTGAGTCAACCCAGAGTTTGATGGAAAGAAAACAGTGAGAATTGTTTTTCTTACAACTCAGCTGGGACACCGCTGAGGAAACTTGAAAGATGGCAGCATTTACACAGTCAACGTCCTCAGAGGTAACGGAGTTTAAGTCCGAGAAATCAAGATCTGTTGCGGCAGCTATCTCTGGAGCCTGAGGCTCGGACCTGACAGATCCCCTCTCGCAACACTCACAATGAATGAGTGCTGCAGTAGTCTTGCGAGAACGGCTGGGACAGTTAATAATAAAGTGCCCTGACTTACCACAGTAAAAACATAGATTCTCCTTAAAACGATGTTCCTTGCGTGCATCACTAACCCGTCGTAGTAAAGAGTCTACCTGCATGGGTTCAGGTTCAGGTTCCCGTGTAATCCTATTCAAAGGTTCCTTAGCTGGAGAGGAAGGTAGGAAAAGGTTAGTACGATTGCTTTCGAACCATCTCTCTTGCCTGCGTTCAGTTAAACGAGTATCAATACGGATGCAGTAGTTAATAAAGTCACCTAACGCAGTGGGAGGGTCGGCACGAGCAAGTTCATCCTTAATTAGTGGGGATAACCCCTTTCGAAAAATAGATTTTTTGGCGGAATTGTCCCAGGTGGTATCAAGGGCCCATCTCCTGAAATCCAAGGCATATTCAGCTACTGAGTGCTTACCTTGGCGCAAAGCTAACATGGCTGCTTCAGCTGTTGCACCTCGATTGGGTCATCAAACACCTGCCCCATGGCTGAAATAAAGTCATCAAGGTGATTCAAACAATCATCCTCAGTCTCAATCAGAGGGTTTGCCCATATCAAAGCCTTGTTGGTAAGCAACATAATTATAGTAAGCACCTTAGATCGTTCAGTAGGAAATTGTGAAGCATGTGCAGAAAAAAAAAGATTACATTGATTAACAAATCCCCTGAATTTTTCACGTTCACCACCAAAACGAAAAGGGGGCAACTTGGGAATCCCAGAACTCGGGGCCATGGCAGGAGCCTGGACTTGCCCCTCCAGAACCTCAATCCTGGCTCGCAAATCCTGAGTAGTCTGTCCAACCACTTGCAAATTGTGATTATTTAGGTCCTGAAGATTTGTAAGACGGGTCTTTATATTCTGCAAATCTGCAAGGATATTATCAGTCACTCCACAAAGTTCCTTTATGCGGGCCTCCATTTTCCAGATCTTTTAAGACAGGATACTGGAAGAAGAGGAGAGAAAAAAAAAAACAATAGTGTTCACCTGTGGCAACACTGAAGAAAGAAAAAACTTTAAGGGAACTGCTCACCTGGAATGGTTGTGAGAAGTCACAACCACTATCATCACAGAAAGCTTTCAACCAGACATCTGATATCCAGAGTTTCAGCAGACAAAAGAGAAGAGAGAAAAAAAAAAAAAAAACAATAGTGTTTACCTGTGATAACTCTGCAGAAAAAAAAAACTTAAGGGAATTGCTCACCTGGAATGGTTGTGAGAAGTCACAACCACTGTTATCACAGAAAGTACAACCGGACATCCGATATCCACAGTACAGCAGACAAGCCTTTCCAGACCCAGCAGACACTAACGTTTGGCTTCAGAATCTTGTAATGTATGTGATACAGTTCATATAGCGTCTTGTGCTTGGGTGCGATGAAAATACTTGAGACACAGGTTGAAAAAGAAAGTCTTGTATTGCTTCATACAAATTGGCAAAAATAAACACACAGGTTGCAAACACAGAAGCAGGAGACACAGCAGGCCAAAGTAATCTAAGTTCATCAATAACTCTCCACAACAGATTCAGATCTTCTTCTATGTTACCGCAAGTCCATGCAACCGTGAGGCTTTCAAGAGCAGAGTTCAGAGTCCACAAGAGCTCCAGAGTTTCTCAGTAGAAATGGCTGGAGTACAAAGTCCAAGGCTTCAGGAGTCAGAACACAGGTTCACTGCAGGCCAGATTCTGAAGCACTGATTGCTCAGGTGTGGCTGTTTAAGAAGCAAACGGAGAGAATCAGGCGGGAACATACAAGCTGGAAAACTCCATTTTAACTGAGGGCAAGATAGCTGCAGCAAAACAGAAAGCAAAATGGCCGACGAACAAACTGAGTTTCAGAAACAGATATACAGAACCTTACACATAACATGCACTGTCCATATGTAAAAAAACAATAATTGAAGCATTCCTAATTCAACAATGAATCAACTAACTCTCTGTAATTTGCCTCGCAATAGTCTGTGTCTCGTTAATTTATTCACAGCCAAATGCCGACACTTCTAATTTCCTGACAGATTTCAATAATTCTGCGTTCACTCCAACAATGATTCCCAATTCCTCTCACATCAATAAATGCCTATTCAATCCCACATGTTTATATTCCTTTAACAATTTTTTTTAATAAGTTTTAAAGGTGTGTATCATAAGGAAATTCAATATTCTTTTTTTTAAAGCTTTTATTATAAACATTACAAAAACTAAAATGGAATCTTATGCTACTTATAAAAATCTGAAATATCCAAGTTTTCATATTGGTTGGTTGATCACACACCTGAGGCTGATATTTCCTGTTTTCTGTGGTTTACCTTTGCTGTGTAGACTGGTACAGAATTAGCAGAGCCATCTCTTTTTATTGAAAAAAAACACAAAGAAGAATGCTCCATGTATGAATCGGTGAACCAAAAAGGGGAGAAAGTTAATCACCCTCACCTCCAATTGTTGTGCTGGACAGTTACGACACTGAAGACAGCACATGTGGCTCTCACAAACCGCTACTGCACTGACCGCCACCACCGAACATCTGGAGCTGGAACCGTAACATGAACAGGAATAGGAACAACACGTCACTCACGGCCTTCATAATGGTCAGTAGAGAGATACACATTCAAATTACAGAAATATAAAATAAAATAACCATCTCATATAAAAACCTTAACAAATCCAATTACACATAGATGTTTCAACGTACTGAAGATCCCAACCGCAGTTAAATAAATAGATAATGGTTGATGTATTACAATTCAAAAATTGGTTAATGGAGAAAACCTCACCCATTGTCCTAGCTTGGAAATTTTTACAGCCATACTTCAACATTGCATAGCATAGACAATTGGGGGCCCCACACAGATGAACCGCCCTTAACCCAGGGAATAATAAAGATTGGCTGGACATCTTAGTTTTCCCCTTGATGTTAATAAGGTGCAATGTGGTTCTTTAGATTTTTATTTCTTTTAAAGACAATATTGGGGGGGTTGATTATATTCGTGGCCAAAGCAGGGTTATTCCCAAAGTGAATATTTATTTAGCAAACTCCTAATGGTATTGTGAGAGCTGAAGTATTGATACATTGAGCAGTCCTTCCTGCTGATAGGTCACATCTTTTTTTACATAACCTTTATGGTATGTTTTTTGTCTGGACGAGGACACGGGATGATCCACAATCATTTGTTAACTTATATAAGAATCCATGGTGTTTGAAATTTACTCTTACATTTTTGGAGACATGCATTGAATTTTTAGATCTGGACATTTCTAAAAGTAATGATGGTGAAATTTTGTCCACCAATTTCAAGAAAGTGGGTGTTAATAGAATACTCCAGCGGTCACCTTCGAAAATGGATAAAAATTGTGCCATATGGTCAATAATGGCAAAACCGTAAAAATTGTACTAATGATGCAGACTTTGTGAAAGAATCACATATCTTGAAGCAAAGGTTTAGGTATAAGGGTTACCCCAAAGGTATCCTGAGGGATGCTTTTACTAGGACTAAGGATCTCCAGCAGATAGACTGTTTGGCTAAAATGAGGGATAAATCTTACCCCAAATTGGGGCTAATAATAAGTCCCAATATAGTTTGGTTACCATCTTCAACAGCTTTCACGACACCATTAGGGGTTTTCTAAATAAATTTTGGTTCATTTTGGAAATGACCCTGATTTGGCCTCTAATATGCTCAAAAAAACAATATTGTCTTTGGAAGAAATAGAAATCTAAAGAACAACAATAATAAAATCAAGGGTCAACTAAGATGTCCAACCAATCTTTATTATTCCCAAAGTTGATTGAGGTATATCAGTGGGGGGGCCTCCAAATGTCTATTCTGTGCTATGTTGAAGCATGGCTCTAAAAATTTCCAATCTAGGACAACTGAGGAGGTTTTCTCCACCAACCAATTTTTGAATTGTAATACATCATCATGATGACATAGCATATAATCTTAATTATGCCAGACATATATTTAGTAGATTCAGGGACATGAGTTATTTTTCATATGAGTCTGAATGTTGACTCTTGAATTGATGTGTTTTTCTTCAATGGATCAAAAATCATGGACTATTGTTCGTATGATTCTAAAAGTTGACTCTTGAATTGATGCTTGTGAATTGTTGAATGATTGCTGTTTACCTCTTATATCAGCTCCTGCAGGTTATTGTCTGCTATCTCTGGAGGACAGTGAGGCAGGGTCATTGAACATCGGTGTTTGCTAATATGTTGATTACCCATTGTATATGTCCATTTAGATTGTTGACCTGCAAAACAGTGTTGGACAAACTATGCAGATTGATTAAATACTTAAACAATGAGAGTTAATCTCATCCCATCTTCCCCTTGTCCTGTTCATGATGGCTGAACCACAGACGTGGATATAAAAAGGGAACTTCTGCAGAGGAGACTCTACAAAGCAACAGCTAGAAAACCATGGCTCCATCAAGAGTGATTCTACAGAACTACAGCCAAGGCACCATGGCTCCATCAACACAGATTTGACATTCTACAGGATGCCAGCTTAAGAGACCACAGCTTTAGCTGGAAGAATACAGATCTGCTCCATTGACAATCGCTGAACCCATGGAGACTTTGGGAACCCAGGTTTAGACCCTCCGGTCACTTGGCCCTTTGGAGACGTTCGGAGAAGCCAGGTTGGAACCCTCCAGTCACTTGGTCATGTGCCTCAATGGACTGTCAGCTTCCTAAGCTTGTCATTACCTCCTCTCTAATCCTGGCAAATCCGTGAAAGTGTGAGACTCTGTAATTTGCACCATCTTGAGTATTTTACTGGGACTGTTCTACATATTATTGTGTGTTTGGTCGTTCAATAAATTATTGCCATGCTGTTTTATCCTCAACCTGTGTTGTCTGGGTAGTATTATGTATTATGCCCACAGGAAAGGAGAGAAGGTGTTCAGTGGGAAGAGCACTGGTCTATGCGGTCTCAGGCCAGCAGACAAGAGCATCCACTGACCCTCATGTCTCCACAATCATTCGTTATCTATTTATTAGAGTGCGGTTGCAATCTTCAGTATGTTGGACGTACTATCCAACTTGTCCAAAACAGAATGAACAAACATAGACATAATATAAAAAATGTGGTATTAGATCTTAGCCTGTCAAGACACTTCTTAATTGACCACCCAAAAAAAATCTGGGCAGTTCACGTCTCACTATTTTGGAGCAAATACCGGATACTATCACTGATCGTTTTCAGAGATAAAATAACAGGGAATCTTTCTGGATTTTTAAAATTAGCCACTCTGTTTCCAGAGGATCTTAATGCAAGTATTGAGTACCAACGTTGATTTCTATAAGGTTTCATTTTTATTGACCAATAGGATTTATGTTAGATATTTCTAATATTTAATATAGGTGTAATTATATTACATTACCAATTGTTCTAATGCTGTATGTGCTATTTTATTAATACTGATTCTTACTATCATAAATTTTTGCATTATGCTTGTTGTGAATATGAGCATTTTGTGCATCTGTTGGTGAATTTAGTGCGACAGCATACACTGATGTTTTTTAATTGCACATATACAGTATATTGATTTTCTATGGAACTAGCTTTCAAAGGAACTCTGTGTGGTTTTATAGTGATAAAAGTAATACGTTGCGACTAGTGATGGGCGAGTAGCATCGTTGCTCGGGTGATCTCCGAGTATTTTGGCGTGCTCGGAGATAAAGTTTTCATCATCTCAGCTGCATGATTTGTGGCTGCTGGACAAGCTGAATACATGTGGGGATTCCCTAACAAACAGGCATTCCACACATGTAATCAGCCTGTCTAGCAATCACAAATCATGCAGCTGAGACTACGAAAACTAAATCTCCAAGCATGTCAAAATACTCAGAGACCACCAGAGCATGCTCAGGGAAACCCGAGCAATGAGTATATTCGCTCATCACTAGTTGCGACAGCTACATATTATTGAATTTGCTGAGGTTTTTTTATCAGATGGTTATTTTATATATTTGTAATTTGAGTGTGTATTTCACAACTGACCATTATAGATCATGAGTTACATTTGCATTTATCTAATGAAGGGGACAGACCGTCCCTGAAATACGTAGTGCAATTAAATCTATCCTGTCTACCTGGTCTAGTTGGACTCCTCTCTCGCAAGGGCCCTGACGACACCTGCTATTTTCCTTCTTATTCAGCTCTTTATCATTAGCAGACAAGAAATGTATCAACTCACTGCTTTATCTAATATAATAATATATTACATATTAATATTATAAAAATTACAATTGTTGAAGGTTGAACTGTAATCTAATGCTGACTCCGATAAACAGTGATTCCTTACTACATAAAAGACCATAGACCTAGGCTTTTGTGTAATCAGGCCTTGATGTGCTTTTGTGTTAACTGTGTAAGAGAGTAATGTACATTCAGCCTTTTCTCTGCCTTGTTACGGATGACTAACCTCTTTCTAGCTGTGATTTCTTATGCTGCTTACAAGAACCCTTGTATGTTCTCTTGAATTTTCTTTGCCTGAAGTTTAAGTAGTTCTATCAAAAGAACATTATATATGGATTCCATAGCTAGCATCTCAGTAGTGCCCCACTTTGGTGTTCAGTCACTTCTAAAGCAAAAGGGAGCTGCAACTCTGAATTATTCTTCCACTTAACATTGCCTATTACATTCTCATTCTGATGGCCATTCTGATTTAGTGCCAACCTTCATCATGGACCCCACTGCTGCTGATCTGATCTGTGGCTTTACGTAGCAGTGCATCAGCAGAAAACACAATCTCCTATGAACACCTGCCACTTGCCAGCTTTCACAGAAGGCTTGTAATAACAGGCATGGTTTCAGCAGACCCCCCGGCTGTCATAACAAGCCACGTTGCTCTGCGATCATTTCATGGGTGTGCCAACGGGAGCATGGATTGACGCTTTACCGGCGGCTATTAGAAGCACTTGATGACTGGTTAAGTCAGCCATCAAGTGTGGGGAAAGATGTAAGGACAGTATGCATCAAAGGCAGGGACATTACTTTTGAAACACAAGTATGTCGAAGGTAGTGAAGGGGTAAAAAAAACTACAGTTGGTCTAACAGAGATTTGGTCTATGAAGTATTGATGGTCATTTGTATGTTTCATTGAAGGCTTTTAAAAGGCCTTTTTTCTCCAAAGACTAATGCACCAATCTGTCATGGGATTTCCCCAGTGGGCAATATACTTTGCAATGTTATATACATGATTATCTTGCAGTGACAATGGTCGATGTGCCATGGACAATAACTTATGCTGTCTTTTCTCCCCTACTGTATCCATCTATTCAATTGCTGAGTCCATTGTGACTGCCTGTAGTCACTTCACTAAGAGGACAGAATATGAAGTATATTTGGAGGATATCAGCTGTTGACTTGGCTATGCCTAATTCCAAACTCAACAGATAACCATTAGGGATGTAAATAATTTGGGATGCCATATTTGAAATCCCCTGTTCGTGTGAATTTTCCCAGGAAATTTGATTTGCTGATAAGGTTTTCACTGCAAATTTAATGTCCATTATTATGTTCTGGGGTCTCTCTCAAACCGAGACAGCAGAGCATAATAAATAAACGATGTAAAAAGTAACAACAATCCTTATATTCACCTTACCACTCACTTCTCTAACCCCTCCACTCTTCACCTGTCCATTCTTCACTGCATCTTCAGATCACCACTGCTCATGCTGAAATCACCAGGACTCTCACTCTCACCAGGATTTATGCCTTTTATGAGGCCCAAGGTAACCATAATAACCCAATACTGCCAGCAGCTCACAGCAAAAAGCTGAGCCTGGGCTGCAGGTACAGAGGCACACCTGGAGAGGGAAGAGGTGACAGATTGCCTAGCAAGCTAATGCTTTTAGCAGCTCTAGCTTTTTGTACTTTGTACAAAGAGGGGCTTGACTCCCCCTTTTTGGACTATGCATTTTGTTTATATAGCTTTCAACGAGCAGGTGTCTGAAATAAAAAAACTAAAAGTGTGTTTTGTTTTTTTTCAAATAAAGGACTTTATTCTGGTTATGTGTTCATTTACCATATAACTATAAGATTAGTAATGGATAGGTGTCTTATAGACGATACAAAAGTGACATCAACCCCACAAATATGAACCCCACTTGCCACCGATACAGGGCAAGTGGAAAGATCCGAGCAAAGCGCCAGAACTGGCGTATCTAATAGATGTGCCTTTTCTGGGTGTCTGCTGGCTGCTATTTTTAGGCTGGGGTGGCCAATATCCATGTCCCCTTACCAACCTGGG
Source organism: Oophaga sylvatica (assembly GCA_033576555.1). Lineage (NCBI taxonomy): Eukaryota > Metazoa > Chordata > Amphibia > Anura > Dendrobatidae > Oophaga > Oophaga sylvatica. The sequence goes on from JARQOD010000010.1 coordinate 14,445,675, forward strand.
AATACCAGCCCTAAGCTGCCTGCTTTGACTTGGCTGGTTGTCAAAAATAGGGGGGACTCCATGCCATTTTTTTATTATTTATTTAAATAATTAAAAACATCGCAGTGGGGACCCCTCTATTCTTGATAACCAGACTTGCTGAAGTTGACAGCTGAAGGTTGCAGCCCCCAGTTTGGAGTTTGGTCTGGCTGGTTATCAAAAATACAGGGGAACCCACACCATTTTTTTTTTATTATTTATTTAGAGCACAGATGCTGGCTGGTGAATACTCCCTTCAGCCGCTGCTGCTCTCACTGTTATTAGCGGCAGCAGGCGTCGACTGATGGGAGCAGTAGTCCCATCAACTGACACTAATGACTGGAGGTAAACTTTATACCTCTGATCACAGCTGCAGGCTGACCCTGTCATTTGACAGCATTAGAACTACGGCTGTCTGACCGGTGGTGATGAGTTTACTGCGTAACAGAAGGGGTGTTTGTCACGCTATCATGCACATGACAGCACTACAAACACCCGGTGTTCAGGGGGGCTGAACACTAAACTGGAAAGCGCTGCGGAATATGTTGGCGCTATATAAATAAAGATTATTATTATTAATAACGCAGACTTCCTGCTGAAGTCCGTGTTCAGTGTCCGTGCTCGAACTGCAGGTGTTAGGTACGGACACCGAACTTTGCTGTCTTGAATCGTCCATCTCTACTAATGACATTGCATAACAGTCACAATGATTGATAAATAGTGTTGAGCGATACTGCTCGATATCTAAAAATATCGTATCGGAATGGTATCGCCGATATCACTAAATATCGTCGATATCCGATTCCGATACCGGAAGTCCCATGTAAGTCTATGGGAACAAAATATCGCAACAAAAAAAAACCTTTCTTTCGTTGTAAACACAAAATATACACACATAGAATACATATATATATATATATATATATATACATGTCATTGTGACATATATATATACATATATTTATAGTTTATACACTTCTACATAGTAAAATAGACTCTGATTCAATTGCCGGGTAAAGCCGTGACATACCCCATAGAAGTCGACGGGCTCGGTGCCGAGTACCCCCAAAAACTCTGGCTCTGTGCGACTCAACTTGGGCGTCACGAACAGGATTCTGTAGCTCGCTATAAGCGAGTCCTGTGTGCCTGAATTGAACTGGTTTTGTGCTTGAGAATTGCTAAAATCATCAGAGAATGTATTTGCCATTTTTCCGCCATATCTGCGTCACGACGAGGCACTGGTGAAGAAGAAGGGGGTGCTCTTCGTGGGTGTACACTCATGTGGCGCGAAAACAATGGCCGACCACTCTAAATGGTACTGCAATGTAAGATCGTGCCCCACAGCTCTTCAGTTCCGCCTCCTCATCCTCCTCAGTGTGCGGAAACTAACACGAAGGTCCCGCCTCACTACAAAAGAGGGGCCCTCTCCAGATGCTAATGACACATGTGACTTGGCAGAGATGGCTAATGGACACGAGCAGAAGTGTGAAGGGATGGAGCAGTCAGAGCTCTCCCCCCACGGAAGCGACCCGATCGCCACGGAACCACTGTTGGGCACCCGGCCTGGAAACCCTCCTACGCTGCAAGAAGCGGAGGATACCCTAAGAGGCCTGGCCCGGCACCGGGAGGAGGTCGCCAGGATGGAAGCCAGCTGGCGTGCCCTAAAAATAAACTTGGAGCGGCGCCAATCCCTCTTACCTGAAGTGTCTGTACCGGAAGGTGAGGCACCCGTTCTAGTAGAGGAGTCCGTGCGGGCATCCCAGCCCTTGCAATGTGATCCGGTTGACGTTGTCGCAGTGGAGGCACCCGTTCCTGCAAAAAACTCTGCACCGACAGCACCCCAGATCCCGCTGTCTGCCCCCGTCGCTGAGACAGAAGAAGCGACACCCGTCCTCATGGAGGAGGCCGCGCAGGCACCAGAGGTCTACCTGTCTGTACCGGAGCCCGACTGTCATCTGTCCAGAGCCGGCTGCTTCCTCCGCAGGTGAGCGCCGCCAGGACTGTCGGGCGCCAGGAGAGCTGCCGCAAACCGGACATCGTAAGCTGCAGTTTGATGGTGGAGACATGGAGATGCTGGTGGAGGAGAATTACAACCGGCGTCAGGAGGAAGAGTGGAGACGTTGGGAGCGGGAAGCAGAACGACAAAGGGAGCAGCGAGAATCCCAAAAGCTTCGGCAATGTAACCTGGAGAAGGACCGGGCAGATAAGGACCGGATGAGAAAAGATAAAGGAACCCTGAGGGAGCCGCGGCGTAAGGGTGCAGTACGGTGCTTTAAATTGAAAGGTGGTTGGGGCTTCATCCAGGAGCCTGGACTTTATTTAGAAGTGTTTGTGACCCGGCGGGACGTGGAGACTCACCTCCCAGAAGGACACCCGGGGAGGGACCTGTTGCCAGGAGACTTGGTGACTTACACCCGACACTGGGGTTACAATGGATGGTACGCCCTAAATGTTACCAGGTGCGACCCCTACTCCCCAGAGTGTCAGGAACCTGTGAGACCCTCGGAGCCTTCAGCCTCCCACATCCAGGCCTCTGCACAAGTGCCCACCCCACGCCGTAAATCTCCCCAGCCTCCCTCAGTGGTCTCCTCAGCAGCCCCAGCTATGGACATGATAACTATAGCTGGCCCGTACCCGGCGCCTGTTAGGCCCCCTGTGGTTCGTTCAGTCCGGGACATAGGGCTCCAGACCCGGAGGGAGATGAAAGAGGTGGCCACACAGACACAGATAGCGGGTCACGACTTGACTGTACAGGCCACACGACGTCATCAGGTCCTGGTGGTCCTTGGTGTCTCGGATGTTTGGCAAGCATCAGAAGAGTACCAGGTGGTACCTGGAACACCCCTGCCAAAGAATTATAAATAACCCGGACAGGGTCCCTGTATGTAAATAGTTAAATTGCTGATGTACCCGGACGGGTGAATGTTCATAAAAATTTTTTTAATTTAATAAAAAACACAACACAGTTTTCATTACTTTTATTACAGTCTCATCCTGCGACGCCATCGATCTCCTGTAAAAAAATGAAAAAAAAAAACAGCAGTATACCACCTGTCCGAACGCAGTCCATAGTAACGAGTGTCCCACGACGATCCAGCTCTGCTACATCAGAATGACAGGCAGAGCCTGTCATCCGGCGCAGCACAGCTGATTACCTGCTTCCCCGGCGGTGACGTCATCGGACTGGTTTACGGCCGGGATTACCCTGCAGTCACTGCAGTTATCGCGAAAAACTGCATGTGACCGCCAGGGAGAAGATAATGGCGGCCATCAAGCAGTCCAGGACGTGACCGCAGGAGATCTTCTGCCAGGTAAGTGCCGCTGACTCCTGACAGACCCGACCGACGGACACTCACAGTGACAGTGACAAATCCGATTCCGGTATCCGATATGACGAAAATATCGGTACTCGGAATCGAAAGCCCGATACAGCTAATATCGGCCGATACCCGATATTTGCAGTATCGTATCGCTCAACACTATTGATAAATAAATATGAAAAAGTATCTACACACCACACAAAATAAAGTGATATAGTGCAATGACAAAGCAGATGAAAATAGTACAAGACATGAAACATAATGGTATAAGACCAAATAGTTAATGTATGCATGGACAAATGCAAACAGTAATTTACCTAGGTTGAATGAGGGTGCTATTTCCCCATCACGCGTTTCAGCTGGCGTGCCTTCTTCTGGGAGAATTTTATAGTTGACATGTTAGACACCATCTTTGAATAAACTCTGTGTAGCATTGTACACAGTTTTAAGGCTGTTAATGAGGCCATATTAAGCATGAAAATTGATATTCCAATGAGCTTTTGGCCATTTTTATACAACGCTGTACTGTTGGGCTAAATATGGAAGCATTTTTTTGATGTTTTAAGTTTTTCCTTTCTTTATTGCACAGCTTAGAGGGAAACTGATGGGATGCATTTACAGTATATCACGTCATGGTGGACCCATTTCATAACACTGTATATTAGATTAGGTCTACAGATCCATAGCTGTATGATAATTACCTTAAGCTTCACTCTAAGTGCAGAAGCAATTGCAATTTACACTAACACAATCAGTTAATCATATTTTGATGTCTCACACAGTTTATAGTGTCAGGAAATATTGGTTAATGAGCCTGATTACACTTCTCATTTCTCATTAGCTTGTGAAATATGAGCGATGTATGAATGAAAATATTTTCATCTTCTTTTAATTATGTTTCATTGCTACATTTTTCTCATCCATGCAGGCAGCTAATTAATTAATAATCTATAATTGTACCGGTAATTGCTTCTTGGTAATATCCAGCAGTAAGAGGCACACTTCATTGAAACTGTGAAAAGCTTCGCTATGATATAATATTCACATTATGTTTAATCTCACCTCGCATTAGATATTGCGAGCTTTGTGGCAGGCAACTTGGGACTTACCGTACTAGCTGTTGCTAAACTAATGATATTCAAAATGATTACTGAAATTTTTAATTTCACATAATACATGAAATATTAGGCTATTCAATGATCGTGAAAACAATTTATACATTTATGGCAATTGTTTAGATGCGAGGGCTCTGATCATCATTTTGGGAGGAGTTTTAAGTCACTTTTCTTTTATTTATGTTTTGTGGTATTCATTGTCATTTGAGCAGGCCAGTAAGCTGGGTGGTACACGGACAGGACAAAGATTGCCCCACTAAGAAATAAATCAATTTGGTATTGTATTGTTTGCTCTTAATCTTGGGTCCTGTGTGTCTTTTACCTATATACAGTAGTTAGCAATTCCTGATGCTGCTCATCTCTAGAGATGAGCGAATATTTCCATGTTCGCCTCGGATTACGATTGCTGAATTTGCAATATTCGCAGATTTATTCGTTGAATATTTACCGAACATAACCAAATGCCATTCAAGTCAATGGGAGGCTAAAACAAACACATACACAACACCAGTGGGATTGAAATTGGGGAGGAATGCCCTACCAATAGGGAAACGTAGGAAGGGACACCCCTGAGCTCCAACCTGAGCCTGTCCCTGCACTCCCCTAACGCCCTAAGTGGGTACTTCCCCCCCCACTGCCATAAGGATACCGCGTCCCTCGCTGTCACCTAACATTGCACTGGCCGGCGTAGGGCGTTAGCCCTGCCACTGTAGATAATTCCACACAGGGGACCGTTACAAACACGAAAGGGAAGGGGAAATAATAACTTGTCTTTCTCTGCTGCAAAGCACCACACAGCAGGATAAAGGCACCATAAAAACAAACTACTACTCCACCCAGAGAGCTCCTTACTCAGGCTTGGTCACTGAAGATTGCTCTATCACCGACAGTCAGCAGATGCATCAGGTGACCTTTTAAAGGATGGTGGGAGTGGTCACCACCCACATCAGCTGACCCAACAGTACTGCAATTACACCAGATTGCCAGCGGGGAAAAACTGACATTAACCCTGCTGGCATGAAAGGAAAAAAGTTTTAACTGAGTGAAACCAGAGCTGCCACAAATCCAAAAATGGATCGTGACACCCTCCCTTGGTACCCGCATGTGTAAAAACAGTCTGTAACTTTGAGACAATGTTATCCCATCCTCCTCTGCTTCCTCCTCTTCCTCTGGGTCCACCACCTCTTCATGCAGGTTATTCAAAATCTGCTCTGGCATATAGATGAACGGAATAATGATGCTGAATATGGCATCGTCAGCACTAACCATCTTAGTAGCCATTTCGAAACTGTGCAGAAGGGTGCAAAGGTTCTTAATCTGTGCCCACTCGGTAAACGTGATATGCGCCACAACCGTACTGAGTTGACCCAGGCTATTCGACATGACATACTGTGTCAGGGCTCGATGCTGCTGCCACAGTCGCTGCAACATGTGCAGAGTAGAATTCCACCGTGTCGGCACATCGCATATCAATCAACCTGTTAACTGGCATGGACAAAGACCTCTGTATCGATGCAAGTCAATGACCTGAGGGATGCGAACGGCAGAAGTGAGCAACACAGTTTCCATGCTTTCTGCAGCAGCTCACCCAGGCCAGGATAGTGATGGAGAAAACGCTATACCACCAGGTTGCGGAAGAGAGCCATGTAAGGCACATGTGTGAGCTTGCCTCGGCATAGGGCCGCTACCAGTTTCGCACCACTATCGGACACAGCCTTCCCTGGATGTAGGTTCAGCAGAGACAGCCATCGCTCAAACTCGACCTGGAGAGCTGTCCACAACTTTTCAGCTTTATGACTGTGTTCTCCAAGGCATATCAATTTTAAAACTGCCTGATTGTGGTGAGCGCTGGCTGAGCAGTATGGAGGTGGTGGTGCAATTCATTTTTCATATTTTGTCTAGACTAAAATCTACATCTCTGTGGAGGGGTAATGGACCTGGCATTACCCTCCACAGAGATGTAGCTTTTAGTCTAGAGAGAGGATTCACATGTTCCCATACAGATAGACTTTTCTAAGCGAGGATTGGCATTAGTTAGGACCTGGAATACGAGAAGAGCCTTAACGTGGCTTCCAGGTACACATAAATAGGCCATTTTATGCGCTAAGACTTCTCAATTTTTCATATTTCTAAGGCAGTGATGCAATTTATTTTTCATATTTTGTGTCTGAAAGCTATAGCGCTACAGTGTGCTACCTTTTTTTCTTGAATGTGCATGAGTTGGTGACTCTAGGTTTAGCACCTGTTCACATTAGGTCTATTTTTGGATGTGCCGGTCAGTTTTTTGATATGTTCTCTACTGTATGAGGTTTGTAACAGAAGAAATATTTTTTGGCCTGTCTCATAGACCCAAATGCTAAACGGGCACATTTCCAGGCTGCTTGCCATAAAAATGTCATTTAAGATAGTAGACAAAGTATCTCTGCCCACTCATGGCCGCAGCCGTGCTTTGGTGCTCAGTTCACAGCCACCACTTTTTCTCCCAGTGTGGCATCCCTGCCTTGTACCAGCATGTGTCCAGGAACATGACCCGTACCCTTATCAGCACATCTACTGTCATTGTCCACTTAATGTCTGACACGTGGACAAGTGCTTGTGGCCAGGGATGCTACATTTCCCTGATGGCACACTGGGTGAACATTGTGGACATTGGGGCCGAGTCACACCCTGGCACTTCGCATGTGCTCTAGATGCCGAGAATTGCTGACCCTACTTCTATCAGTGTTTCCTCCACCTTCTACACCAGTTCCTTTAATCCCTCCTGCTCCTCCTCATCCTCCATCTCCTATGTGGCTTCTCAGATCACATCATTCACATCAGCCAGAAGCTCTGCAGAACTGCCTCAGCCAAGCGGCAACAGCCTCTGCTGAAGTTAATTTGTCTAGGAGACAAACTACCATGGCAGAGTTGCTTAAAGGGAATCTGTCACCCTAAATTGGCGAGATATCTAAATGATGGCAGTCAGGTCAGATGGGCGGTGTTTTGGGTACTTGCCTTAACATGTTGTTCGCCGCTGTCTCCATTATTTCTGGGAATTGTAGTAGTTGCCCTCCATATAACGCGCCTGCGCATTGCAATCTGCGGGCAAAGCATACTGCGCGTGCGCAATTCAAGATTGCAATGCGCAGGCGCGTTATATGTTTAAAGGAATAACAGACCAGACTGATTTTGCTGCTGAACCTTCAATCAGCCATGGTCTCGTGTGATAATGGGCGTAACCTGTTGGTGACTGTGAAGCTTGGCATGCTCTCATATGTACCATGCTTGGCACATGTGCTCAACTTGGTAGTTCAGGAGTTTCTGAAAACATACTCAGATTTGATAGAGTCTCTGGTCAAGGTACGCTACAACAGCGCCCATTTACGCAAGTCGGCTACAGCTGCCACCGCTCTGGCAGTGCTGCAGAAGTGCATGCAAGTGCCAGCTCACCGACTGGTGTGCAACGTCACCACGAGTTGAAATCAACACTGCACATGCTGGCAAGGCTTTGTGAGCAGAAGAGGCCATTGGTTGAGTGTCAGCTCCAACACGCACGTCAGTATTGTGGTCAGCCTCTGCACATAACACCTGAGGAGTGGGCATTAATGTCTAATATTTGTTTGGTTCTCCAAGACTTTGAGGACTTCACATGACCTGCAATGATACCATAGTAAGATCAAGTATCCCGCTTTTTTGCCTACTTAAACAGTTGCTGCTCACAATTATACGTGAAGCTTGGTATGCGGACCAGGTGGGGATGGATGAAGATATAACACAGAGAGATTGTAGGAGTCTCATCTCATCTGATCTGCTCAGTGTGGATTGGGTAACAACGAGGAGGCAGATGCGGATGAAGAGGAACAGGAGCTATTAGCTAGTGAATCAGAGGCTAGTAGCCACATAACCTTCGTCCTGTCTCTCCTAAGTGGATGGGCTAAGGATGAGAATGAGGAGGTAGAGAGGGAGGAGGAGGAGATGAAGAATCATCATCATAGTGGAGAAAGGGAAGTGTTGGCTCTATGGAGTTTGGCACGTATTGCCGACTTTATGCACCGCTGCCTTTCCCGTGACCCTCGCATTACATTTATCTTGGCCAAAAAAAGAGTACTGGTTGTTCACCCTGCTAGTCCCACACTACAAGGAGAACTTTGTATCTCTTCTTCTAGAGGTGGAGAGGTCTTCTAAAATGGTGCTATACCAGAAGGCCATTGTGAAAAATATGGTTAAAAAATTCCCATCAGACAACACTAGCGGCAGGAGGCAAGCTTCTTTGCCCAACCAAGGAGGAGAGGCCAGGTAGTCACACTACAGAGGAAGGGCTACACTGTCAAAGGCGTGGGCCAATTTCAGGACACCAGCCCAGCTCCCAGGGCCTGATTATATTTTTGACAAGCAGGGAAAAGTTTTCAAAGATGGTCAAGCAATACCTGGCCAACCAAACCAGTGTACTTTCTATTTTCACTGTGACTTTAAACTATTAGGTCTCAAACCTGGACACCTGGCATGAGCTTAACATCTATGATTTGGAGGTGTTGTGCTGCCCTGCCGCTAGCGTCTTGTCTGAGTGGGTTTTTAGTGCCATCGGGGGGTCATAGCAGAAAGGCGCCTTCACCTGTCACAAGAGAATGCACACAGGCTCACTCTCATAAAAATGAACAAAGCCTGGATTAGCCCATAGTTTTCCACACCATCAGATGACAGCGGCACATAAAGTTTTTGTAATATTCAATATTTTAATGAGACCTACCAGTTGTTGCCTTTCAGTGGTTTATGGATGACCCTAATAGCAATGCCTCATCAACAACCATAGAGGTCTCCATGAGACCTCAGGTTGTTATGGCAACGCATTGCTGACCCCGATCACGTGACTGGGGTCAGCGATGCGCGTATTTCTGGCCCGGTGGCCAGAAGCACTGGTTAAAACTCGCTGTCAGCGTTTGACAGCGGGATTTAACTAGTTAATAGGCGCGGGTGGATCGCGATTCCACCTGCGCCTAGTGCGGGCACATGTCAGCTGTACAAAACAGCTGACATGTTCCGGCTTTGATGCAGGCTCACTGCCGGAGCCCTCATCAAAGCGGTGAATCTGACCTTGGACGTACTATACCGTCCAAGGTCAGAAAGGGGTTAAAGTGGAGTAAAAGTGTGACACCATTGTTCTCAGCAGCGATCTGGGAGTCAGAGAAGTTTCCAGGGGTCTTCCCCATGCTGTTCTCCTTCCATTCAGCACTTTTCCCATCCATTTGAACATTTTTTACTGAACCCCAGACCTCTTTGTAGGGTCTGCTGGAAAAAAAACTCGGCATTTTCATTGACTCCCATTATACTTGTTACTCGAAACGAGCATCCGAGCATTAGGTTTTGAGCGGTTCGCACAACGAGCACCCGAGTATTTCAGTGCTCTCTCAACCCAAATAATTATTACAATAATAATAACTTGTATTAATAATTGACATGCATTTTTATCTCATGCATAATATAAAAATAATCCATATCTAATACATACTTTTGTATAAACAGTCAGCATACTATGGGTTACATATGTCGTTACCTATTTTGCTTACATTTTTAGAGAAAAAGCAGTTAACCAAGAGAGATTCTAAACTTAACCTCTTCAATGTGTCACTTGGTGGATTATACAACCCTAATTATATTTTTACACAATCATTGGAGCATAAACCTTTCCAGGATAATGAGAAAAAACAAAAGATTTGAAGTTGCTGCTTGTGAAAAGCCCAGCACTCCTTCTTTGCACTGAATACTGCAATACTCATTCAAGTTCAAAGCTGGCCATGTTTTCCTTATGCTAGAAATCTCTCATTTCCGACTCAAAATTTAAAGACCCTTTAGATTGGTCACTAAATATAATTCTGCAATGAATTCAGTATCTGTGTTTCACATAAATGTTTTTCCCCTTTAACAAACACTGAGTGTGGAATGAGAAAGACTTTAGGAACATACCAAATTAATATAGCTTTTATCAAAACCATCTCAGTCCACACTCGACCCCAGAAACATTGGTGGTTTTCCAATAACTCGAATGTTATTATTTTCATTCTTGTTTCATTCATTCACTTCTGAATAGACTTTTTGTTTACAAAACAGGTTTATTGGTTTTATTTGGCAAGATCTCCATGAGGAGGCCTATTTCATACCCTCCATTGCCCGTATGTAATTGCCATACACCACTGCCGATGCAATGCCTAAAAATATAAGAAGCCACAACAGAACTCCTGTTCCACAGGCAAGTAGCTTTTACTTTTCCAGCTGATCTTTATTCCTCAGATATATATGCAGGGGTCATTTTAACTGAATCTCTTACCATTTTTTAAAAGTATATTAGGTTTTTTATGTCTACAGTTCTTCGTTAAGAACAGTCAGAATGTGAGTCCAGACAGAGTTCAAACTGCACTATATAGTCTTTGGTTACCTAAATAGTGTACAAATATTAAACGGTTATTCTTCTACCACTCTACTCATCGGGAGTTGAGGGACGCTGATGACATAACAGACACCTACTGGTCAAGCATATGTGTGAATCTGTAGACATGATCTCATTGGTGCCACTGACCTCCGATGCTGGAAGTGAGTACCACTGAAATAACTCTTTAATTGGATCACCACAGTAAGTATCATTCTCATCATGTAGCCAAGTTCAATCAACTATTGCTTAGTCATGGACGAACCTGAATAGTAAAGTTCAGTGTCTGTACCAAACACCTACTGTTCGGGCACGGACCACAAACATGGACTTCTTTAGGAACTCTATGAAACTGTTCAGGTTCTGCACTCTGAATATCGGATGTTTCCCATGCTGTCATCTGCACGACAGAGCGAGAAACACCTGCAGCTCTGATTGGTGGCAAGATCATTACTTCCGGTCATTTACATATTAAGAAAAATGTAGATTTCTCTGGAATAAGACATCGGATCACAGATATCAAGGTATCATTTTATTCATCTTTCTTTAACTTACATGACCATATAGACATCAAAGGAGCATTGATCCAACTGACAGATTCCCTAAGGGGAATTTCCCTTTAATAAATTTGGTGCATGCTATTCCTGCACAGCCCTCATTAAATCTGGCCTGTGAAATGCCAGGCTTAATGAATCGGGGACAAAGTACAAATTTCACGTACCACTTGGGTTACACTATACTAATTACCTACCTTCTTTGGTAGACTGTTTTTACCCTTGGAAAACGGTCATTCCCAGCTGAGACACCTCTGATAATTAAGCTCTGCCTATGTACAGGTGTGACGCTTCCCACGGCTGCAGGGCGTCGGGACATGGCATAGCTTGCCTAGCTAGCCAATGCTCCCACGCCGCCAGTCCACGACGACGTGAGGCATGGGTCCCAGATGGTAAGAGAATGTGGACCCACTGGACCACGGAGGGAGACCCGGGCCTGCCCGGACTAGGGAAGGGCAGCGACCGGGATCTGTGGCAGCTGAGCATGTGGGCAAGGCGGCGACCTGCAGGACTAGACAACACCGCACAACTTCAGGTAAGAAGAAACATAAAGTTTACTTAAAGAAACACAGTATATAAACAGAACATAAGACCGGGCTCCCGATTCCGCACATCAGAGAAGGGTACACGACTCAGGATCACAGACGAGTGCTGGAGGACATCACGGGTAGATGCAGTCCAGGGTTATCTGGCACGGGCATACTTGGACGGCCTCTCTCTCAGGCCTTAGGCGTAGTACAGGCTCAGCAGGAGAACATCAGACACCGACCTCAGACAGACTTCAGACGATGGCGGGGTCATCACGGGTAGATGCAGTCCAGGATCATCTGGCACGGGCATACTAGTATGGCCTCACTCTCAGGCCTCAGGCGTAGCACAGGCTCAGCAGGAGAACATCAGACACTGGCCCAGGACGAACGTCAGACGATGGCGGGGTCATCACGGGTTGATGAAGTCCAGGGTCATCTGGCACAGGCATACTAGGACGGCCTTACTCTCAGGCCTCAGGCGTAGCACAGGCTCAGCAGGAGAACATCAGACACCGACCCAGGACAGACGTCATCACAGGGTAGACCAAGGAGGAACCGGCAGGACATCGGAACATCAGGAACACGGACTGGATCTCAGGGACACAGGAACACGGACAGGAAATCAGGAACACGGATTGGATCTCAGGGACACAGGAACACGGACAGGAAATCAGGAACACGGATTGGATCTCAGGGAGTCAGGAACACAGACAGGAACACGGACTGGAACACAGGCATCGGACTCCGGACATCTGGCACCGATCGGCAGGCAGAGATGGATAGGATCCGGACATCTGGAAGTGGTCATCGGACATCGGATATCAGGCAGTGGTCATCAGGGAGGACACGGACAGGAACATCAGGAACACGGATTGGATCTCAGGGAGTCAGGAACACAGACAGGAACACGGACTGGAACACAGGCATCGGACTCCGGACATCTGGCACCACTCGGCAGGCTCCGGACATCAGGCAGAGATGGATAGGATCCGGACATCTGGAAGTGGTCATCGGACATCGGATATCAGGCAGTGGTCATCAGGGAGGACACAGTCCTCGGACTCCGGACATCTAGTATCGATCTGAAAAGGAACCCCAGCGGTCTGGTGCAAGCCCCGCCAGGCTCAACAGGAGCTGGCCGGGAATTGCACAGAAGCTGAGCACAGAGTAACGGAAACTCAGCACACACCGGACTCCTCCTTCCAAGATGAACTCAGGTTATATAGCAAGGATTCACAGTCACTGGCACAGGGTTCAGGACACAGCAGGATTTCAGGAACATAACACAGAGGACACAGTTCAGACAGTCAGGTACAGGATGCGATCCAGGATCAGGGGTTCAGGTAATTAGACACAGCAGGAACAGGCCTGGATATACAGCCTCCAGGAACGGCGATCTGGGTAATCAGCCCCAGCATAGGCGGAAACACAAGACACAGTTCAGACATTCAGGTACCGGGTTAGATCCAGGATCAGGGAACAAGACACAGCAGGAACAGGCCTGGATATGCAGCCTCCAGGAACGGCGATCTGGGTACTCAGCCCCAGGCATAGGCAGAGACACAAGACAGGACAAAGGGAATCAGCTCTCCAGAGCTGATCTCACTCAGAGCAGGAGCTGCAAACCAACACACACAGCTAGGTTCAGGAACATAATGCAGACATAATGTGAAGCTCTGGCAACGCCCACTAGGGGAACTTATATATGAGCTGCTTCACAGCGATAGGCTGGAGCAGTAATTCTAATACACACCCAATCCTCATAAAAGCAGGACAGGTGTGGGCCGCGCCCCCTATGCAGAGCCAGACAACTCATCACAGAGGAACGCCTGACAGTGGCTGCTGCCACACACGTAGTAAATCATGCACCATTGCAGAGGACTTTGCAACCTACGGATGGTCTTCACAGCAGGCCAGGCGCCTGACAGAAGCTGCTGCCACACACGTAGTAAGTCATGCATCACTGCAGAGGACTTTGCAAACTACGGATGGCTTTTACAGCAGGTCAGGGACCGCACATGCGGGTGGTCATGCAACACAGCGGAGACACTCACGCAAGTACGGCCACGCAGCAGGGCTGGGAACTGAGCAGCATCCATACAGGTAACAGACAACAGTATCCCAGCTGGTTAGGGGGAAAGGAGCAAAAGGGTTAATGCAAAAGACATGCAGAGTAACGCTGGAAAACAAAGTACAGACAATACCAGCGTTACAGTATCCCCCTCCTCAGGCCCCCTCTTCTGAAGACCCAAGTAAAAAAAAATTCCCCAGAAAATTCACTTGGGTTTGGCGGTAAGTCCCACAGTTCACAATATGGCAGCAGAGTTCATAGCTCGAAAAGTCCAAACCGCTGATCAAGCGGGAATCGAGCCATCTAGTCCACTTACCATGTGGGGACCAAGCAGTCTAGTTCGTACATCAGGTGGAGCTTGGAGAAAAGTCCTGCAGACCACACATGCTCAGCGGAGTCCATGGCCAGAGCTTTCTGTGACGCTTCCCACGGCTGCGGGGCGTCGGGACATGGCATAGCTTGCCTAGCTAGCCAATGCTCCCACGCCGCCAGTCCACGACGACGTGAGGCATGGGTCCCAGATGGTAAGAGAATGTGGACCCACTGGACCACGGAGGGAGACCCGGGCCTGCCCGGACTAGGGAAGGGCAGCGACCGGGATCCGTGGCAGCTGAGCATGTGGGCAAGGTGGCGACCTGCAGGACTAGACAACACCGCACAACTTCAGGTAAGAAGAAACATAAAGTTTACTTAAAGAAACACAGTACATAAACAGAACATAAGACCGGGCTCCCGATTCCGCACATCAGAGAAGGGTACACGACTCAGGATCACAGACGAGTGCTGGAGGACATCACGGGTAGATGCAGTCCAGGGTTATCTGGCACGGGCATACTTGGACGGCCTCTCTCTCAGGCCTTAAGCGTAGCACAGGCTCAGCAGGAGAACATCAGACACCGACCTCAGACAGACTTCAGACGATGGAGGGGTCATCACGGGTAGATGCAGTCCAGGATCATCTGGCACGGGCATACTAGTATGGCCTCACTCTCAGGCCTCAGGCGTAGCACAGGCTCAGCAGGAGAACATCAGACACCGGCCCAGGACGAACGTCAGACGATGGCGGGGTCATCACGGGTTGATGAAGTCCAGGGTCATCTGGCACAGGCATACTAGGACGGCCTCTCTCTCAGGCGTAGCACAGGCTCAGCAGGAGAACATCAGACACCGACCCAGGACAGACGTCATCACAGGGTAGACCAAGGAGGAACCGGCAGGACATCGGAACATCAGGAACACGGACTGGATCTCAGGGACACAGGAACACGGACAGGAAATCAGGAACACGGATTTGATCTCAGGGAGTCAGGAACACAGACAGGAACACGGACTGGAACACAGGCATCGGACTCCGGACATCTGGCACCGATCGGCAGGCTCCGGACATCAGGTAGAGATGGATAGGATCCGGACATCTGGAAGTGGTCATCGGACATCGGATATCAGGCAGTGGTCATCAGGGAGGACACGGACAGGAACATCAGGAACACGGATTGGATCTCAGGGAGTCAGGAACACAGACAGGAACACGGACTGGAAAACAGGCATTGGACATCTGGCACCGCTCGGCAGGCTCCGGACATCAGGCAGAGATGGATAGGATCCGGACATCTGGAAGTGGTCATCGGACATCGGATATCAGGCAGTGGTCATCAGGGAGGACACAGTCCTCGGACTCCGGACATCTAGTATCGATCTGAAAAGGAACCCCAGCGGTCTGGTGCAAACCCCGCCAGGCTCAACGGAGCTGGCCGGGAATTGCACAGAAGCTGAGCACAGAGTAACGGAAACTCAGCACACACCGGACTCCTCCTTCCAAGATGAACTCAGGTTATATAGCAAGGATTCACAGTCACTGGCACAGGATTCAGGACACAGCAGGATTTCAGGAACATAACACAGAGGACACAGTTCAGACAGTCAGGTACAGGATGCGATCCAGGATCAGGGGTTCAGGTAATTAGACACAGCAGGAACAGGCCTGGATATACAGCCTCCAGGAACGGCGATCTGGGTAATCAGCCCCCAGCATAGGCGGAAACACAAGACACAGTTCAGACATTCAGGTACCGGGTTAGATCCAGGATCAGGGAACAAGACACAGCAGGAACAGGCCTGGATATGCAGCCTCCAGGAACGGCGATCTGGGTACTCAGCCCCAGGCATAGGCAGAGACACAAGACACAGTTCAGACATTCAGGTACCGGGTTAGATCCAGGATCAGGGAACAAGACACAGCAGGAACAGGGAATCAGCTCTCCAGAGCTGATCTCACTCAGAGCATGAGCTGCAAACCAACACACACAGCTAGGTTCAGAACATAATGCAGACATAATGTGAACTCTGGCAACGCCCACTAGGCTGGGGAACTTTATATATGACTGCTCACAGCGAAGCTGGGCAGTAATTCTAATCTCCAGAGCTACACACCCAATCCTCATAAAAGCAGGACAGGTGTGGGCCGCGCCCCCTATGCAGAGCCAGACAACTCATCACAGAGGAACGCCTGACAGTGGCTGCTGCCACACACGTAGTAAATCATGCACCATTGCAGAGGACTTTGCAACCTACGGATGGTCTTCACAGCAGGCCAGGCGCCTGACAGAAGCTGCTGCCACACACGTAGTAAGTCATGCATCACTGCAGAGGACTTTGCAAACTACGGATGGCTTTTACAGCAGGTCAGGGACCGCACATGCGGGTGGTCATGCAACGCAGCGGAGACACTCACGCAAGTACGGCCACGCAGCAGGGCTGGGAACTGAGCAGCATCCATACAGGTAACAGACAACAGTATCCCAGCTGGTTAGGGGGAAAGGAGCAAAAGGGTTAATGCAAAAGACATGCAGAGTAACGCTGGAAAACAAAGTACAGACAATACCAGCGTTACAACAGGTTCATCCACCCTCCACCAATGGTTTGATGTTAGATTATACCTCTGTCCTTAGCATATGTACTGGTTCATCCACCCTCCACCAATGGCTTGACGTTAGATGATACCTCTGTCCTTAGCATATGCACTGGTTCATCCATCCTCCACCAATGGTTTGACGTTAGATCAGACCTCTGTCCTTAGCATATGTACTGGTTCATCCACCCTCCACCAATGGTTTGACGTTAGATCAGACATCTGTCCTTAGCATATGCACTGGGTCATCCATCCTCCACCAATGGTTTGATGTTAGATCATACCTCTGTCCTTAGCATATGTACTGGTTCATTCACCCTCCACCAATGGTTTGATGTTAGATCATACCTCTGTCCTTAGCATATGCACTGGTTCATCCACCCTTCACCAATGGTTTGATGTCAGATCAGACATCTGTCCTTAGCATGTGTACTGGTTCATCCACCCTCCACCAATGGTTTGACGTTAGATCAGACCTCTGTCCTTAGCATATGTACTGGTTCATCCACCCTCCACCAATGGTTTGACGTTAGATCAGACCTCTGTCTTAGCATATGTACTGGTTCATCCACCCTCCACCAATGGTTTGACATTAGATCAGACCTCTGTCCTTATCATATGCACTGGTTCATCCACCCTCCACCAATAGTTTGATGTCAGATCAGACCTCTGTCCTTAGCATATGTACTGGTTCATCCACCCACCACCAATGGTTTGACGTTAGATCAGACCTCTGTCCTTAGCATATGTACTGGTTCATCCACCTTCCTCCAATGGCTTGACGTTAGATGATACCTCTGTCCTTAGCATATGTACTGGTTCATCCACCCTCCACCAATGGTTTGATGTTAGATCAGACCTCTGTCCTTAGCATATGTACTGGTTCATCCACCCTCCACCAATAGTTTGACATTAGATCAGACCTCTGTCCTTATCATATGCACTGGTTCATCCACCCTCCACCAATAGTTTGATGTCAGATCATACCTCTGTCCTTAGCATATGTACTGGTTCATTCACCCTCCACCAATAGTTTGATGTCAGATCAGACCTCTGTCCTTAGCATATGTACTGGTTCATTCACCCTCCACCAATGGTTTGACGTTAGATCAGACCTCTGTCCTTAGCATATGTACTGGTTCATCCATCCTCCACCAATGGTTTGACGTTAGATCAGACCTCTGTCCTTAGCATATGTACTGGTTCATCCATCCTCCACCAATGGTTTGATGTTAGATCATACCCCTGTCCTTAGCATATGTACTGGGTCATCCACCCTCCACCAATGGTTTGATGTCAGATCAGACCTCTGTCCTTCGCATATGCACTGGTTCATTCACCCTCCACCAATGGTTTGATGTCAGATCAGACCTTTGTCCTTAGCATATGTTTTCCTTAGCTAAAAGACTGTGATTTATTTTGTATTATATGCTTTTCACAGCCAAAATTGAAAGATGATGGTTAAATTATCTGTACACATACAACGTAATTAACATTACATCATTATCTTAAAAAAACACAGTGCTTTGATTTCCTAAGTTTCTCTTATGAAAAAAATATCTGGTGCAGTAGTTGGGGTCTTTCTATTTCTGAAAAATCTGAAACGCATAATCATCAAAAAGAAAAAAAATATAAACAGGTTCTAGCGGTGCCAAGAAAGATTCTCTTCTTTCAGATGTAAAGCAACATATTGCCATGAATTACAAGCCCTAGTGGCAATGACATTGTTAATATTTATTACAGACATATGCCATTACATTAAAGGCAGGTTATTTAGTTGGAACAAAATAAAGATTTCCTTTCTGTGAGCCAGGCCTAGAAATGATTAATGCCAAACACTGCATAAGTTATGCTGGATCATACCTAAGAGATAAAGCACAAAGGTACAACTGGAATGTGGGGCCATAAAACTGCAAAACTGCACACTGTAACTCTTTGCATCCTGTTCACACTTATATAGTGTTTTACCATTTTCATTTTTGGGGAATTTTCTCTATATGGCAAAGAATTCCCCAAATTAGGACCCAATGAATAAGACTATAACCAGAATAAAAATAAAAACTTGAGATTAGCAAATATTTAGAGTGTATTTATAGAGACAAAGCATACGGCATACATTAGGAACATTAGGAGAGAATGTATTTTCAACCAATTTTTTATCTCATTCCCTATAGGGCATTTGGACTTACAGGATATCTGTCAGTAGGATCTACCTCCTATGTGTGTATGCAGGTCATAGCGACCGGACTAAAATGATACCTTGCTAGCTGCGATCCGATGTCTTATTCCAGAGAAATCTTTTCTTCTCTTAATATGTAAATGAGCTGTTAAGATCTATGGGCCAGGCATAGATCTCCCCGAGAATCTGCCTTTAGAGCCCATGTTGAATGAAAAGAGGTGTTACCAATGTGAGACATGTAGGTCACGAGAGCAGACTGTCAGTCATCACAAGTCTCACACTGGTAACGCCTTGTTTCATTTAAAATAAGTTCTGACGGCTGATTTACCTGGAGATCTATGTCCAGCCCATAGATCTTAACAGCTCATTTACATATTAAGAAAAACATGGATCTACCCTCCTAAGCCGTTTATGTGGGTATGCAGGTCATAGGAAGTTGAATAAAATAATATCTTGATATCTGTGATGGGATGTCTTATTCCAGGGAAATCCACATTTTACTTAATGTGTAAATGAGCGGATAAGATCTATTGGCTGGACATAAATCTCCCCAAGAATCTGCCTCCAGAGATTATTTTAAATCAAAGGAGGCATTATCAGTGTGAGACAAGTAGATCAGGAAAGCAGACTGTCAGTCATTACTTGTCTCTCAGTGGTAACACCCCCTTTCATTTAAACTAAGCTCTGGAGTCAGATTCTCAGGGAGATCTATGCTCCACCCAGAGGTTTTAACAGCTCATTTACATATTAAAAAAATTGTAGATTTATCTTGAATGAGACATTGGGTCATAGATATCAAGGTAACATTTTATTCAACTTTCTATGACCTACATGCTCATATATCCGGCTTAGGAGGGTAGATCCTACTGACTGATTCCCTTTAAAGTGGGAGATGCTATATTTAAAATCTGCAAACTTTATGTAAGGCCCAATACAATAAGTAAATCCTGTTCTCAAGTGCACACTCAATATTCGGGTGTGTGGGGCTTCCATGCTCACTTCTTCTAGAGCAGTGTTTCTCAACTCCTGTCCTCAGGACCCACCAACAGGTCATGTTTTCAGGATTTCCTTAGTATTGCACAGGTGATAATTTTATCACCTGCTCAAGCATTAATTCCATCACCTGTGCAATACTAAGGAAATCCTGAAAACATAACCTGTTGGTGGGTCCTGAGGACTGGAGTTGAGAAACACTGTTCTAGAGTGCAATATTGTTGAAATTTGCAATTCTTTGTAACTTGCCATAAGCCATGCTCTTGATTCTGGGATCCCAGTAACAATAAAGGGAATCTGTCAGCAGGTTTTGCTGTGTAATCTGAAGACAGCAGGAAATAGAGGCTGAAACACAGAATTCATGATTTGTCACTTGTCAAAGTGCCTCACACTGTTTCCTAACTGTGAACAATTTATCACGAAGAGATTAACATTGCCAAACTACACTAGTCTGGCAACGCCCCCTCCTGCTGTGACAAAGACCTCACTGTCTATGAACTTTGTACATAGGGAGCCTGCGTGGGGCGGGGTTAGCTTTCTCAGCTCTGCTTCTAAATCTAAAAACTCTGATTGTGTCACAACTGCTGCACCAAGAAGGCTAAGTGAAACATTCTTAAATACGGCTTCTCTTTGCCTAAATTATGCTGCGCTCAGATGAGGTAGCAAAAACCTGCTGACAGATTCCCTAGGATTATTCTCAAGTTTGAGATTTTCCTCTACTTTTCAGATTGCTGGGGATTATCATTGCTGACACCCCCCCCACGATCCATAGAACTGGAGCAGAAAGGTGGTAAATCGTACGCACAGCCACAGGCAATGAAGCAGGTCAGTGCATTCATAATTTCAATTCATAGATATAACATTTTGTGTACTTAATGCATACAAAGAAGCTTTCATAAAACCAATTTCCTAACAATCAGTATAATCTGTGGCAGTGCAACATGTAATGATTTTCTTTCCAATTGAATGTTAGGATGCACATTAACTGAGTTCACTACAAATCTTGCTCCTCGTTAGTCAATTCTATGGTTCACTGAAAATTTGTCCATAAATACAACATTGGTTAAGCAAATATCAGTTCATTCAGAAATATTGCTACAGTCATAGGACCTCTGATGCAAAGAAAGCATTAAATACTGGAGATAGTCTGCACCAGAAGTAGATAAAAGTACTTTACTTGTACACATAAGTGTTTTACAGGATTTGATGCCACATAGTACTTTTTTCTGCAACCTCATCCTACTCACTTTAGATAAACCATGTTTGGTACAAAACTTATCTTGTATTCACATAACGCAGTTCTTCTAAATCTGTCTACATGCATGAATTTGTGTTAGTGGATACCCTTCAAATAGGGAAAATAAGGATAGGGACAGATGATTGGATTTTCACCCATCCACTCATATTGTTTTTCTCAAAAGTCTTGCCAGAGGTATCTTAACTCCTTAAAGAGAACAAGTCAGTACTATTTTGTAATGTAAAGTAAAGACATTGCTGTAATGAGGCTGTAATACTGATTACATCAATACTTTTGGTGAAGAAATATGCTTTCTTGTTTTTCTTTAATAACCATTTCACATTTTCTGCTAATTAGATTTCGGTCCTCAGGGGCCGGACTGTGCACTTTTCCTCCCTGTCTGTGATTCGCTGGTGTATAGCCTGCCAGGGCAGTGGGATACTCGGTACCGGGTCGATGTCTTAAAGGGATGTGTCACGGCAGCAGTGACCCGGTCCGCAGCCCTGGGCGTCCAATAAAAGGAGAATATTTACAACGGATGATAGAGTTTGTAGTAAGGTGTTTGTGACGCCACCTGTGGTTTCTGGTCAGAGGTGACCAGCGCTGCGGTGCAGATCCTCTGAGACTGATGGTGAGATGCAGCAGAGTTGGATTAGCTTTCCACACGTAAAGCTAGTGGTCTCAGGGCAGGGTGATGTTGTAGAAAGAGTAATGGTGCTGGGAGATGTAGCAGAGTGGAGTGCGTTTTGCAGGAAGAACTTGAGAGACACAGTCAGATGCAGTTTCCAAAGCTTTACTCACAGTTCTGGTGCACACAGGTGCCCGCTTGGTACAGTGTCCTCCAGGTGAGGGGCTCAGCAAACTCCCAGGTAGATTGGGATACACCTTTCCAGGACTCCTTTCTATATGCGTTTCTTTCACTGGCCGTCTCACTGTGCTGATTCCCACTCCTTCTACCTTTCCAGCACCTTCACAAACAGTGTCCCAGATCGGCTGCTGCGAATCCTGTCGGATAACGTTCTCTCTCTGCGTTTCCTTGATTCTATATAGCTGCCTCTCAGGAGAAGATAAATGTGGTTGTTGTCTGTGACCCCTAAAGTTGCCACAGCAGTTGGCTTGCTAGCTGAGTCATAAAGTTCTCCACTAGGCTAGGGGCCTAGTCTCTTCTGCGACCTGGTCCCTCTGCAATCGGATCGGGCCCCACGGATTGATCACTCACTATCCATGCCCCTAGGACCCCTTCTATCCTTCCAGAAGCTTCCTTCTCTGTGCTTCTCTTTCTCTCACATTCTCTGTCTGGGGTCAAGCTCCTACATGCTCAAGGTCCCCTCTCAGACTCTCTCCCTCTGCAGCTCTCCCTGACAGGGAGCTGCCTGTCGGCAGGTCTGCTTCCTTTCACATTCTCCTCACATCTGACTCACTCCTTCCTGCTCTCAAAGCTTCACCTCCCATCCTCCTACTAGCTCCACCCACCCATGCACTCTTTACTACCCAACCCGGGATGAGACCATCCTCCCTCAGGGTACGTCCAGGGTGCCCGACTGCTATAGTCTGTGTTGGGTGCAGGTGTTAGAGTCCTGGGTGGTGCTCCCTCCTTACCTGAGAGTAAAGTATCACACCTCTGGATGAGGTGCAATACCTCTGTAGTGACTGAACCCTCAGGGACGCCACACTGGTCCCTCTGCCTGCCTCCAGTCTGTGAATGACATGTCATTGCTGAGGTTTCAGAGAAGGCAGGTCACTGAAGCAGGCATAGGAGTTGGAAATCACTGTCAGTGAGAACATTTCCGATTTTCAAAAGTCCAATCTTTCTCTCTATATACATATTATAGGGTTCTGTACTCACTCGGCTGTAGTTGAGGTAGGCACAGGAAGCGGTATTGCTGAAATGTCCAAGCAAGTTTATTAAAAATGCATAAACCACTCTGGATAGAAAACAACTGAACAGCCTTTTACGGCACAAAGTGAAAAGCAAACAGAAAAATAAATAGTCCATATAGTACTGTAGGTCTGCCCGTTCAGGTCTGTGTCTTTAGCACACACCCACTGAAGGTTTCCACACCTCCAGCCACAGACACTGAATGAGACATTTGGCCTCCATTTTCTTAGCCAAACCATGCCCCTGAGGCTGGGATATAAAAGTGGTTATTCCCACCCATCTCTTACGACCGCTCGTAAAACCCGGCTCTAGAATGACCCAAAATAACTCTCTCAGCGCTATACGTGCTGGAGCATACTTCCAAGCTCACATTACCGCAGCTAATAGCTGCAATGACACATACATACCTCCCCTCAAAGACTCATCCGGCAGCCAACTTACATACCCTCCCCCTCTGCCCAAAGCCGGGGGCTTGGCACCTTCTGCCAACAAACAGTGGACTCTCAACAAAGTATCAGCATTATCATGCAGTTTCCCTGGCCTATGCTCCACATGGAAGTTAAAAACCTGAAGTGCTAGGAACCACCTGGTCACTCGAGCATTGCTCCCTTTTTTCTCCCTCATCCACTTCAGTGGTGTATGGTCTGACACCAGCCTAAACTTCCTGCCCAAGAGGTAGTACCTTAAAGAGTCCAACGCCCACTTGATGGCTAAACATTCCATCTCCACTATGGAGTAATTTTTCTTACATTTAGACAACTTCTGGCTGAGATACATTATTGGGTGCTCTTCCCTCTTCACCTCTTGAGATAGGACAGAGCCCAGCCTGACATCTGATGCATCCGTCTGGACCACACACTCCTTGGAGAAATCAGGTGCTACCAGCATTGGCTGTTTGCACAGGGCCAGTTTCAGTTACTGGAAGGCCGTCTCAGCTTCTAGAGACCACTTAGCCATAGCCTTCAAGGAGGTCTGTCAGAGAGACATCTACCATGGCAAAGTTTGGAATAAACCGGTGGTAATAGCCCACAATGCTCAGGAATGCCCTGACCTGCTTCTTTGAGAGGGGTTGTGTCCAGCCCTGGATCGCCTCAACTTTGTTTATCTGGGGCTTTATTTCGAACCTTCCTACAACATAGCCCAAGTATCTTGCTTTCTCCTTTCCCAAGGCACACTTCTTCAGGTTTATGGAAAACTCCGCCTTTCGTAGAGCATCAAATACCGCCTGGACCTTGCTCAGATGGCTTCCCCATCCTGGCTGAAGATTACAATATCGTCCAGGTAGGCCGCTGCATACCACTTGTGGGGAGCTAGGATTCGGTCCATGGCTGTCTGGAACGTTGCTGGAGCGCCTTGTAACCCAAACGTCATCCTTGTGTATTGGAAGCATCCATCTGGTGTTGAGAGCTCAGTTTTCTCTTTGGCGCCCTGGGACATCAGGATTTGCCAATACCCTTTTGTGAGGTCAAGGGTAGTAAAGTAAAGAGCAGGCCATAGCCTCTCAATTAATTCATCGACCTGGGGCATTGGGTAGGCATTGGTCTTAGAAATGTCGTTCAGCTTCCGAAACTCATTGTAAAATCGCCACTCCCCATCTGGTTTTGGCACTAGGACTATTGGGCTGGACCAGCCACTCTTGAATTCCTCAATGACTACTAGGCTCAGCATCCACTTCACCTTCTTGGTGATCACCTCTCTGCGTGCTTTGGGAATCCGATATGGCTTCAAGTTGACCCAGACATGAGGCTCCGTCAGGACGTCATGCTCTATGACCTTTGTATAACCTGGAAGATCTGAGAACAGGTCTCTGTTATGCTGTAGCAACTCTCGGCACTGCTGCTTGTGCAAGTGAGACAAGGTGTCTGCCACCTTAACATCCTCCGCACTGACATCAGATTTGGCCATCAGACAAGGAGCTTCCACGGGCTCTCCCTCCTGCCACGGTTTGATCAGTTTCACGTGGTACACGTGGTAGGGCTTCCGCTTCCCCGGTTGGTGGGCTTTGTAGTTGACCTCATCAACTTTCTCCACCTCCACCACCTCATAGACACTCTGCCCTGCCCACATTCTACACCATTTGTAGGGTAGGGTTCTGTACTCACTCAGCTGTGGTTGAGGTAGGCATAGGAAGCAGTATTGCTGAAATGTCCAAGCAAGTTTATTAACACTGTATAAACCGCTCTGGATAGGAAACAAACAAACGGCCTTTTATGGCACAATGTGAAAAGCAAACTGAAAAATAAACATTCCATATCGTACTTTGAGTCTGTCCGCTCAGGTCAGTGTCTTTAGTACACAACCACTGAAGGTCTCCACTCCTCCAGCCACAGACACTGAATGAGACATTTGGCTTCCATTTTCTTAGCCAAACCATGCCCATGGGGTTGGGGTATGTGAGCGTTTATTCCCACTCATCTCTTATGACTGCTCCTAAAACCCGACCCTGGAATGGCCCAAATAACTCTCTCAGCACTATACGTGATGGAGAATACTTCTGAGCTCACATCACCGCAGCTAATTGCCGCAATGACACATAGCTCCCCAAGGACTCGTCCGGCAGCCGTCTTACAATATATTTATTTGTCTCTCCCTGACATCTACCCCTGGGAGTCAGAAAACCTTTGCACTTATTAAACCCTTATTCAGATATCATTAAAGAAACACTTCCGTCAAAAATGTAGTGTAAAAAGTGAGTTCTGATCCACACACAAACCTTTTTGGCATCCATATAGCATGATTTAAAGTCACAAGACGCAGTAAAGGACCAGAGAGTTGTTTATAAATGGAGAAGATGGTGATTGGTATGTATTTTAATGTACCTACACTATATCATGTACAGTACAGAAAGGAAAGCTGGACAACATTTTTTGACATGAGTGCAGGGGTGGGATTCAAATTTTTAACAACAGGTTCTGTGTTTGTGCGTCGGAAAACCACACCCATTTTAAGTCACACCCATTTTAAGCCACGCCCATTTTAAAGCCACACCCATTCACACACCTTTTCCTCAAAAAAAAAGTAGGGGCGCAGTCAGTTGAAAAACAATAAATTGGAATGAGATCAGAACAGTGCACATTCTGGCCAGCGGCTCTCCTGACCCGAGTGTGACAGCTGCACATATTTCTATATATATATTTCTATGCAGCTGTCTCACTTGACTGACCGGCTGGCCGGGCTGTGCACTACATTCTGATTAAGAAGTCTCTTTCTAGTCTCATACTGAACTGAAGATTAAACTATAGTATTATGTAGCTGGGACTTACAGTTCTACCTTCTATCCAGAAATACAATATACAATAATTACTGATGAGTGAACGTACTCGGATAAGGTGTTATCTGAGCATGCTCGGGTTCTAACCGAATGTCTTCTGCATGCTCAAAAAATGTTCCAGTCCCGCGGTTGCATGTCTCATGGCTGTTCGACACCCGCAACACATGCAGGGATTGCCTAACAAACAAGCCCATTTGCTCATCAATAATAATAATAATGTATTTATTTCTCTAAGGATAGGGTCACACGACCGTATTTTGTCTCATCCGAGAAAATCGTTCCGATTAAGCTAATCACACTCTGATCGGAGTTTGATCAGAGTGTG
Source organism: Oophaga sylvatica (assembly GCA_033576555.1). Taxonomy (NCBI): domain Eukaryota; kingdom Metazoa; phylum Chordata; class Amphibia; order Anura; family Dendrobatidae; genus Oophaga; species Oophaga sylvatica. The sequence continues at coordinate 14,472,475 of JARQOD010000010.1, forward strand.
CTCACAGCGTGCTCCGATTTTCGGGGATGTGGAGAAGGTGGAAATAAAAAGTTCCCCATCTTCTTCATTCTGTAAAGCTGTGAAAATCAGACTGCATTCAGATGTCATCCGAGTGCAGTCTGATTTTTTTTTTTCACGGACTCACTGATTTGCCTGGCTGAGTGCGATCCCATAATCGGATGCAACTCGTTCGTGCTGCCATTTTTTCTTCTGACCAAAAATACGATTGTTTGGATCAGCCTAAAGTCGATACTACATAATATCTGAATAATAAAAGTGTGTCTAATATCTAGACAAATGGGGAGATGCTGGGACTTATACTAGTGATTGTAATAATAGAACATATTTATTGTATTACCTGCAGTAATCTCTATAGATCAGATGCCAATATGCAATGCTGGGACTTACAGTTCCCCCACCACCACTGCATGTACAGTAACTAAGGTACGATATAGGTATTACTGTCATCTTTATAAAGCAGACCGTATAAAAAGCCGCAGGATGTAAATGTGACTCTATACACCTGGGTACATACAAGTGGATTGCAAGCTTCTCGGTAATAATGTCTAAGAAGGCACCAGGATCTGGGAGCTGGTGGTCTGTCTCCAGCTGGGGGCTTTCTGCAGCTGTGCCCTACAGACAGCTCTGAGCATAGACCTCAAGCTCTCCAGAGAAGAAGACAACGCAGGGGGCTAGAAGAACTGCTCTTCCATGGAGGCCTTACTACTCTGACCGGCGTCTATCTATCATAGATCGACGCCGGTCAGACCACCTCAGTCCACACAGACACACTCCTCCAGCTCCACTCCAGGGCCCAGGCAGCGCCGCAGCTCAGCTCACACAGTACCTCTCTCCTCTCCGTCTCCGCCTCGTGACTAAAGAAGATGGCCGCACCGCTACCCAATCGCCGCACTGCAGAGATCAGTCCACACAGACACACTCCTCCAGCTCCACTCCAGGCCCAGGCAGTGCCGCAGCTCAGCTCACACAGTACCTCTCTCCTCTCGGCTCCGCCTCGTGACTAAAGAAGATGGCCGCGCTGCTACCCAATCGCCGCACTGCAGAGATCAGTCCACACAGACACACTCCTCCAGCTCCACTCCAGGGCCCAGGCAGCGCCACAGCTCAGCTCACACAGTACCTCTCTCCTCTCCGGCTCCGCCTCGTGACTAAAGAAGATGGCCGCCGTCAGACCACCTCAGTCCACACAGACACACTCCTCCAGCTCCACTCAGGGCCCAGGCAGCGCCACAGCTCAGCTCACACAGTACCTCTCTCCTCTCCGGCTCCGCCTCGTGACTAAAGAAGATGGCCGCGCCGCTACCCAATCGCCGCACTGCAGAGATCAGTCCGCGGGGGCCGGGGCTGGCGGTGTGTTGCGGCGCTGCAAGCTGGCTGCAAAATAGTACCGGACATGGGCGTACCCAGGATCAAACTAGGGGGGCAAGCCAATGTCACATCTTATACAGGTTACATCATATACACTGTACATTATCCTGCATATTAGGTATGGAGAGTTAGAACTGTTGTATATTGTATAATACAGCAGTGTATGCGACACTACGCTGTATATACCATATATTATACATGGCAGTCGTGCTCATGTCAGGAGCGGTACCAGCAAGTCCGAGGATTGCAGTGCGATCCTCGCATGAGTTATACGGCCGTCTGTCTATGCCCTTGTTATAATAATACTGAAATGTTAATCTATTATTAAAGTATTAAGGAGCTCACAAGTAAAAAAAAGCCCCTTACCTCCCTGTCCCCCACCCACACCCCAACAGCCCATTGTCTCACATGCACCCTTAGTGTTCTGTCCCACTGACCCCACAATACCCCCATCCTCTTACATTCAACCCCAGTGACCTGTCCACCCTCCCTCACAATACCCCATCCTCTCACATCAACCCCTGTGCGCCAGTCCCCACAATATCCCATCCTCTCACATTAACCCCCCCAGTGCCCTAGCCCCCACAATACCCCATACTCTTACATTCACCCCGTGCCCTGTACCCCTCACCCACAATACCCCATCCTCTCACATTAACCCCCCAGTGCCCTAGCCCCCACAATACCCCCATACTCTTATTCACCCCAGTGCCCTGTACCCCTCCACCACAATACCCCATCCTCTCACATTAACCCCCCCAGTGCCCTAGCCCCCACGATACCCCATCCTCTTATTCACCCCAGTGCCCTGTACCCCTCCCCCACAATACCCCATCTTCTCACATTAACCCCCCCAGTGCCCTAGCCCCCACGATACCCCCATCCTCTTATTCACCCCAGTGCCCTGTACCCCTCCCCCACAATACCCCATCCTCTCACATTAACCCCCCCCAGTGCCCTAGCCCCCACAATACCCCCATCCTCTTACATTCACCCCAGTGCCCTGTACCCCTGCCCCACTGTACCCCATCCTCTCACATCCCCCCACAGTGACCATGACATGCCTGAGCAGAATGAATTTAATAAATTCCGTCCCCTCTTATCATGAAGCTGCAGGCAGTGACTGAAGCAGGAGCAGGAAGTGTCCAGTGTCTGCACACAGAGGGCACTAGGACCCAGTGTGCCTGAGACAACCAGAGCCTGCACGTGCACAGCAGAAAGTGAAACTACAGCTGCTGCCGACCAGGAAGGAAGGAAGAAGCTCCTCTCTGGTGAGACAGCAGCTCCGTGCACTGCGCACATTTCTCCCATAGTACCGGATCGCCGCTCTGATTTTCCCCGGTTCGGGGAACTGGCTGCTTTTTGAACAACCGGTTCCATCGAACCGGGGAGAACCGGCTGAATCCCACCCCTGCATGAGTGCTTTAATTAATGTGTTTCACCTGCTTAAAGCAAATCTGTCAGTAGGATCAACCCTCCTAAACCGTCTATATGGGCATATATGTAATAGAAAACTGAATAAAATGACACCTTGATATCCATGATCTTATGTCTTATTCCAGATAAAATGTTTGTTTTTTTGTAAAAGAGCTGCTAAGATCTATGAGCCAGACATAGATCTCCCTGAAAATCTTCCTTTAGAGCCCATTTTAAATGAAAAGAGGCGTTACCAGTGTGAGACATGTTGATCAGGAGAGCAGACTGTCAGTCATTACATGTCTCACACTGGTAATGCCCTGTTTCATTTAACCCCTTACTGCCAGCTGACGGAATAGTACGTCAGATGGCAGTATCCCCTGCTTTGAGGTGGGCTCCGCCGGTGAGCCCACCTCAAAGCCGCGACATGTCAGCTGTTATAAACAGCTGTCATGTGCCCACAATAGGCGTGAGTGGAATCGCAATCCGCCCGAGCCTATTAACTAGTTAAATCTCGCTGTCAAACGCTGACAGCAGGCATTTAACTACAGCTTCAGGGTGGCCGGAAATGAGCACATCGCCGACCCCTGTCACGTGATCGGGGGTCAGCAACGCATTACCATAACAATCTGAGGTCTCCTCGAGACCTCTATGGTTGTTGATGGCAGATTGCTATGAGCACCACCCTGTGGTCGGCATACATAGCAATGGAGACGCTACGGGTCTCGGAAAATGGCGCAATTTTTTTTTCTTTTAGAAAATTTTGGAATTTTTTTCACCACTTAAATAAAAGAGAACCTAGACATTTTTGGTGTTTATGAACTCGTAATGATCTGGAGAATCATAAAGGCAGGTCAGTTTTAGCATTTATTGAACCTAGCAAAAAAGCCAACCAAAAAACAAGTGTGGGATTGCACTTTTTTTGCAATTTCACCGCACTTGGAATTTTTTTCCCATTTTTGAGTACATAACATGGTAAAACCAATGGTGTCGTTCAAAAGTACAACTTGTCCCCCAAAAAATAAGCCCTCACATGGCCATATTGACGGAAAATTAAAAAAGTTAGGGCTAGGGAAAGGGAGCGAAAAACAAAACGCAAAACCGAAAAAAGCTCTGTGGGTGAAGGAGTTACAATAAGTTCTGGAGGCTGATTTTCCTGGAGATCTATGTCCAGCCCAAAGATCTTAACAGCTAATTTGCATATTAAGAAAAACATGGATATCGCTGTACAATTTTGTTCAACTTTCCATGATCTGAATGCCCTATAGAAGGCTTAAGAGGGTTGATCCTACTGACAGATTCTCTTTAACATGAAAAATGAAAAATTAATGTTGGAATATGAGAAGCCTAGGAGTCTCCAGGAGAAGCTCTCGCAAATAATTTTAATTTACAGTCAAAAACCAGTAAACACCAATGATATCCACAGATCTGAACTGTATCTTAATGCTTACTGTCTGGCCTAGAATACATGAATGCTTTAGCGTGAATGCAAAAAATTGTGAAATGTTCAAGAAAAGTAGAAAGTTTTCTATAGAGTGCCATTACCCATCACCAGTATATTAGTAACGCTGACACCTACCCAGACATCTGTGAGAGACTCAGAATGTCAGCGTGTGAGTATGGAGCACACATTGAGGCAATCACATAAAGGATAATATAGCAGGAAGCAAACATGAGCCTGATTTCTTTCATTACACAGCTTTTCTGGTTCTGTCACGCTGTTTCTTATGAAATGTTGTTTGAAGTTAAATTGAATACTTCACCGGATATATAGAGATATCCATATTTTTATTGGAGAAGAAAGAATAAAATATCCCTTTATGTCATAAAGGGAAAATCAAACTTTAATTGTCCTTGCTTGAACTTGTGGGATTTAACAATGTGTAACCAAATCACTAATTAGGGATTCTGTATGGTCCTTTATTGATATTGAAAGGTTTTCATGGGGCATTAATTGTTATTTCTCCTACTGGAATAAACAGAGGTGAATTCTAATCAAACTGCCAATCAGTGGTGGGGGCGAGGCTACACAGACTAGCTGGACTGCCTGGCACGTGACAACTAGTCCAGCCACGATAATCTCATACTGATAAAATATTGTTTTTATTGAAACTACAGCAAGCTGTTGGGCAAGTGACACATCCCTGGAAACAGGCTCTCGGTCCCTACAATATGCTGCTCTCAAATTAAATAGTGAAAACGTGCTGAGAGATTCCCTTTAAAGACCCCTCAGGGGATCATAGCCAGAGATGAGACTGGTCAGGCATCGCCTCTGGCCAACTTTTCCTAGCACCACTCTAGGTGATTGTCATGTCTGTCCCTTGCAGGAGAGACCTATCAATCACCCACAGTGGCACAGGGAAGAGGCAGCAGGAAGCGGCACTGGACTAGTTTCTTATCTGGCTTTGGTCCCTGGCTGTTAGAACCCTCTTGTTAGGTTTTGTTTCAGTTTGCTGGTCACATGACCTTTTTACCCTATTTAGTCTGGCTCCGCCCTTCTGGCTTTGCTGGACTTCATTGTATTATCTACTCTTAAGCTAGCCGGGTGCTTAGGTGCCTTACTCTGTCAGTTTTGCTTGATCTGAGGATCTCTTAGTATTTGTTTTCTGTTTTATTTTCCCTGCTACACTTTCTGTTAGGAGGTGTCCACCTTTTCACCCAGTCCCTAGATCTTGTAGGGATTCCTCCCTCGCAACTATAGGTCTTCGTTCAGACTAGCTGAGGACTTTAGCGGGTCTGGTCACAGGATCAGGTTCCCCGTTACATCGTAGGGATCCAGCTCAGTCATATTGTAGGGACAGAATTCCCACCTTTCCTTAGTGCTTGTAGCAGATCATAACAGTAAGTCCAGCCAAGAAAAAAAAAAATCTCTAAGGAAAGACTTTCTGTTTCCATCATGGTCTCGGTTCAGGAGTTGGTTCCACGCCTGCAGGGACTTTCTCTGGAGGTGGCTGAGATAAAGCAACACGTGAGTAGTTGTTCTGGAGCACATTTCGTGGAGCCTAAGGTACGTTTGCCTGATTTATTTTTTGGTGAACAACAAGATTTTTTTTTTTTTAAAAATGCTTGCTTGTTGTATTTCCGTTTGAGACCCAGATCCTCTGGTGATGAATCACAGCGCATAGGGTTCATAATGTCACTTTTGCGCAAAGAACCTCAGGACTGGGCCTTTTCTCTGCAGCCTAGTGATCCATGCTTTAGATCTGTGGATAGTTTTTTTTCTGCTTTGGGCTTATTATATGACGATCCGGATCGTGTTTCATCGGCTGAGACAGAATTGAGACGTTTGAGACAGGGATCAGGTAATGTGGAAAAATATTGTACTCACTTCCGAAGGTGGTCCACTCAGGTGGGCTGGAACGATTCAGCTTTGAAAAGTTTATTTCTTGCAGGGTTAAGTGAAAGGGTTAAAGATTTGCTGATTGCTTATCCCATACCTGGTAACTTGCAAGAGGCTATGCAATTAGCCATACGGGTGGATAGGAGACTGCGTGCAAGGGTTAATGAGAGTAAATCTGCCTTGTCAGCTCCAAGTTTGGAGAAGGAATGTACTGACATTGGAGAGCCGATGGAAATTGGAGCAATGACACCTCACTCTCGGGAAAAAGAACGCAGATTTGTTGAAGGTTTGTGTTTCTATTGTGGCAAATCTAAGCATTTTATTAAGAACTGTGCGCTTCGAATGAATAAAGAGAAAGGCTTTGGAGGAATACATACAGACAAGCTTGGCCGCCGGTCACATTAGGCCTTCCAAATCTCCTGTGGCGGTTGGATTTTTTTTTGTTAAAAAAAGGGAACGGCGGTTTACGGCCTTGTCTAGACTTTCGTGAGATTAATAAGATTACTGTATGCAATCCTTACCCACTGCCATTGATTCCTGATTTGTTTAATCAGTTAGTGGGGGCCAAGTGGTTCTCGAAAATTGATCTTCGAGGGGCATACAATTTGTTGCGCATGAAGGAGGGGGATGAATGGAAGACTGCGTTTAACACTCCACTGGGTCATTTTGAGAATCTGGTCATGCCCTTTGGACTTTCCAGTGCTCCGGCATTTTTTCAGAATCTTATTAATGACATCCTTAGACCTTTGATAGGCAGAAGTGTGGTTGTGTATTTAGATGACATTTTGATTTATTCACCAGATTTGGAGTCTCATTGGAGGAGTGTGCGTGAAGTATTACAGTTACTGAGTGATAATTCACTTTTTGCCAAACTAGAAAAATGTGAGTTCGCTGTACAGAGACTTAGTTTTTTGGGCTACATTGTCTCCAGTGAAGGTTTTGAGATGGACCCGGTGAAAGTGCAAGCTGTGCAGGATTGGCCTAGACTAGTGTTGAGCGATACTGCTCGATATCTAAAAATATCGGATCGGAATGGTATCGCCGATATCACTAAATATCGTCGATATCCGATTCCAATACCGGAAGTCCCATGTAAGTCTATGGGAACAAAATATCGCAACTAAAAAAACACTTTCTTTCGTTGTAAACACAAAATATACACACATAGAATACATATATATATATACATGTCATTGTGACATATATATATACATATATTTATAGTTTATACACTTCTACATAGTAAAATAGACTCTGATTCAATTGCCGGGTAAAGCCGTGACATACCCCATAGAAGTCGACGGGCTCGGTGCCGAGTACCCCCAAAACCTCTGGCTCTGTGCGACTCAACTTGGGCGTCACGAACAGGATTCTGTAGCTCGCTATAAGCGAGTCCTGTGTGCCTGAATTGAACTGGTTTTGTGCTTGAGAATTGCTAAAATCATCAGAGAATGTATTTGCCATTTTTCCGCCATATCTGCGTCACGACGAGGCACTGGTGAAGAAGAAGGGCGTGCTCTTCGTGGGTGTACACTCACTCAGTGGCGCGAAAACGATGGCCGACCACTCTAAATGGTACTGCAATGTAAGATCGTGCCCCACAGCTCTTGAGTTCCGCCTCCTCATCCTCCTCAGTGTGCGGAAACTAACACGAAGGTCCCGCCTCACTACAAAAGAGGGGCCCTTTCCAGATGCTAATGACACATGTGACTTGGCAGAGATGGCTAATGGACACGAGCAGAAGTGTGAAGGGATGGAGCAGTCAGAGCTCTCCCCTCACGGAAGCGACCCGATCGCCACGGAACCACCGTTGGGCACCCGGCCTGGAAACCCTCCTACGCTGCAAGAAGCGGAGGATACCCTAAGAGGCCTGGCCCGACACCGGGAGGAGGTCGCCAGGATGGAAGCCAGCTGGCGTGCCCTAAAACTAAACTTGGAGCGGCGCCAATCCCTCTTACCTGAAGTGTCTGTACCGGATGGTGAGGCACCCGTTCTAGTAGAGGAGTCCGTGAGGGCATCCCAGCCCTTGCAATGTGATCCGGTTGACGTTGTCGCAGTGGAGGCACCCGTTCCTGCAAAAAACGCTGCACCGGCAGCACCCCAGATCCTGCTGTCTGCCCCCGTCGCTGAGACAGAAGAAGCAACACCCGTCCTCATGGAGGAGGCCGCGCAGGCACCAGAGGTCTAGCTGTCTGTACCGGAGCCCCGACTGTCATCTGTTCCAGAGCCGGCTGCTTCCTCCGCAGGTGAGCGCCGCCAGGACTGTCGGGCGCCAGGAGAGCTGCCGCAAACCGGACATCGTAAGCTGCAGTTTGATGGTGGAGACATGGAGATGCTGGTGGAGGAGAATTACAACCGGCGTCAGGAGGAAGAGTGGAGACGTCGGGAGAGAGTAGCCGAGCGACAAAGGGAGCAGCGCGAATCCCAGAAGCTTCGCCAACGTCACATCGAGAAGGACCGGGCAGATAAGGACCGGATGAGAAAAGATAAAGGAACCCTGATGGAGCCGCGGCGTAAGGGTGCAGTACGGAGCTTTAAATTGAAAGCTGGTTGGGGCTTCATCCAGGAGCCTGGACTTTATTTAGAAGTGTTTGTGACCCGGCGGGACGTGGAGACTCACCTCCCAGAAGGACACCCGGGGAGGGACCTGTTGCCAAGGAGACTTGGTAACTTACACCCGACACTGGGGTTACAATGGATGGTATGCCCTAAATGTCACCAGGTGCGACCCCTTGTCCCCAGAGTGTCAGGAACCTGTGAGACCCTCGGAGCCTTCAGCCTCCCACATCCAGGCCTCTGCACAAGTGCCCACCCCACGCCGTAAATCTCCCCAGCCTCCCTCAGTGGTCTCCTCAGCAGCCCCAGCTATGGACATGATAATGATATCTGGCCCGTACCCGGCGCCTGTTAGGCCCCCTGGGGTTCGTTCAGTCCAGGACATAGGGCTCCAGACCCGGAGGGAGATGAAAGAGGTGGCCACACAGACACAGATAGCGGGTCACGACTTGACTGTACAGGCCACACGACGTCATCAGGTCCTGGTGGTCCTTGGTGTCTCGGATGTTTGGCAAGCATCAGAAGAGTACCAGGTGGTACCTGGAACACCCCTGCCAAAGAATTATAAATAACCCGGACAGGGTCCCTGTATGTAAATAGTTAAATTGTTGATGTACCCGGACTGGTGAATGTTCATAAAAAATTTTTTTAATTTAATAAAAAAAACAACACAGTTTTCATTACTTTTATTACAGTCTCATCCTGCGACGCCATCGATCTCCTGTAAAAAAATGAAAAAAAAAAAACAGCAGTATACCACCTGTCCGACGCAGTCCATAGTAACGAGTGTGTAACGGGTCTGGGAGGCGGAACCTCTGAGCTTTATTATACAAGGAGGCTCTCCTTGTAAAGGAGCAGGTGGCGCCCGGGGAGACGGACAGGAAGTCACTGCAAGTGACGGGGGCAGTCTCTGGACAGACAGGTGGGAGGTCACGGCAAGTGACCAGGGCAGTCTCTGGATAGACAGGCGGGTAGTCACGGCAAGTGACCGGGGCAGTGTCTGGGTAGACAGGCAGGTAGTCACGGCAAGTGACCGGGGTAGTCTCTGGATAAACAGGCAGGTAGTCACGGCAAGTGACCGGGGCAGTCTCTGGATAAACAGGCGGGTAGTCACGGCAAGTGACCGGGGCAGTCTCTGGGTGGACAGGCAGGTAGTCACGGCAAGTGACCGGGGCAGTCTCTGGATAAACAGGCGGGTAGTCACGGCAAGTGACCGGGGCAGTCTCTGGGTGGACAGGCAGGTAGTCACGGCAAGTGACCGGGGCAGTCTCTGGGTAGACAGGCAGGTAGTCACGGCAAGTGACCGGGGCAGTCTCTGGATAAACAGGCAGGCAAAGGGCAGGGGCAGTCTCTGAATGGACAGGTATATACGACCTGAGACGGTGGAGCCTCCCGGTAGGCTAGCAGGCAGATGACAGATGAGCGCCCCCAAGTGAGCAGGCGAGAGTCTCTGGAATAGCCGATGGACACCGCGGGTGATGGCCGAACCTCCAGGTAGGCTTGCAGGCAGATGGCAGATGAGCGCCCCAAGTGAGCAGGCGAGAGTCTCTGGAACAGCCGATGGACACCGCAGGTGATGGCCGAACCTCCAGGTAGGCTTGCAGGCAGATGGCAGATGAGCGCCCCAAGTGAGCAGGCGAGAGTCTCTGGAATTGCCGATGGTCACCGCATGTGACGGCCGAACCTCCAGGCAGGCTTGCGGGCAGGTAGCAGACAGCAAACTGGCAGGAAACAGGCAGGTAACTGGTAACGGACCCTGAGGGCTGAAGCAGAGTAAACAGTGCAACAACAACATTGCTCGGGCACCTCCATTAAGGAGGAAGTACTTTATATAGGGTGGAGTCCTCCGGCATTGGCCGGGGACCTTTTTGAAAGATGCGCGCGGCCCCTTTAAGAGCGGGGGCGTGCACGCGCGCGCGCCCTAAGCCCAGTGGCAGGGAAGGAGCGCGCAGCCCCAGCAGGGCGGAAGGAGGACGCTGTGTGAGGGTAAGGGGAGCGACGTCCCTGCCTGGCAGAGGACGCTGGCGCAGGGGAACAGCGTCCCTGCCTGGCAGAGGACGCCGGCGCTACAGTACCCCCCCTCTAGGCCCCCCTTTTTTAGGCCAGAAAGAAATTTAGCTAAGATGAGAGGGGCATTGGTGTTCTCCCGAGGCTCCCACGTTCTCTCCTCAGGACCAAACCCCTTCCAATCCACCAGAAAATAGGTCTTTTTTCCCTTTCCCTTTTGGTGGCCAGAATGTTCTCTACCTCAAATTCGTCTTCAGCAGACACTGGAGCAGGAGGTGTACCTGTAGACTTGACAAAAGAGTTAAGTACCACCGGTTTGAGGAGAGATACATGGAAGGAGTTAGGAATCCGCAAATTGGCCGGGAGTTTCAATTTATAGGACACCGGGTTGATCTGACTGATGATCTCAAAAGGACCGATGAACCGAGGGCCTAACTTGTAGGAAGGAATCTTGAGCCGGACATACTTGGACGAAAGCCAGACCTTATCCCCCGGACGGAATTGAGGAGGATCCAGACGTTTTTTGTCAGCATGTTTCTTCATGCGCTCGGATGACAGAATGAGTGCGGACCGGGTACTCTCCCATATGGAGGAAAATTCGTTAACCAGAGATTCCGCAGCTGGATTGTCCACAGAGATGGAGACAGGAACAGGGATCCGAGGGTGTTGACCGAAGACTACAAAAAACGGAGATTTGGAGGAAGATTCGCTCTCGTGATTGTTGTAAGAGAATTCGGCCCAAGGCAGGTGATCCACCCAGTCAGAATGGTGGCATTAACGAAGTGTCGGAGATAACTGGACAGATTCTGATTGATTCGCTCGACTTGTCCATTGGACTGTGGGTGGTAAGCGGAGGAGAAATCCAAGGTGACGTCTAGCAACTTACAAGTGGCTCTCCAGAAACGTGAGGTGAACTGTACCCCACGATCCGACACAATGTGACGAGGCAGACCATGAAGACGGAAGATGTGGCGGATAAAGTCTTTAGCCAACTCGGGTGCAGACGGAAGCCCTGGCAGGGGAATGAAGTGAGCCATCTTGGAAAATCGGTCAACGACCACCCAAATGACCGTACAACCGGCAGAGACGGGCAGATCTGTTATGAAGTCCATGGCTATATGCTGCCAGGGGGCAGCGGGGTACAGGAAGCGGAAGAAGACGGCCGGCAGGCAGGTGTCTTGGAACTTTGTTGCGGGCACAGGAGACACAGGCAGAAACAAAGTCTATTACGTCCTTGTGCAGGGTAGGCCACCAGTAATGCCGAGTAATGAGCTGGAGGGTCTTTTTCTGACCAGCGTGGCCAGCTAGTTTAGACGAATGACCCCAGTGTAGGATTCTCTCCCGATCGGTTACCGATACGAACGTCTTACCAGGAGGGAGACGATTTAAACTCACGGGAGCCACCTGCATCACTCTGGCGGGATCAATGATATGTTTAGGTTCCTCCTCGAGATCCGACACCAGGAAGGACCGAGACAAGGCGTCCGCCTTGATGTTCTTGTCGGCCGGGCGAAAATGTAAGAGAAAATCAAAGCGGGCAAAAAACAAGGACCACCGGGCTTGGCGAGGGTTAAGTCTCTGGGCATGCTGGAGGTAAGCCAGATTTTTGTGGTCAGTGTAAATGATTACCGGATGAAGAGCCCCCTCGAGTAGGTAACGCCACTCCTCCAATACCAGCTTGATGGCCAATAACTCTCGGTCTCCTATGGAGTAATTGCGCTCTGAAGAGGAGAAGAGTTTGGAGAAGAAGCCGCAAGATACCATCCTCCCAGATGAAGATTTTTGAGTAAGTACCGCTCCGGCTCCAGAAGAGGAAGCGTCCACCTCCAGGAAGAACTGCTTGTTGCCGTCCGGGCGATGCAGCACTGGAGCGGAAGAGAAGGCCTGTTTTAAAGAAAGAAAGGCCTCCTCTGCTTCGGGCGTCCACTGTTTGGGATTAGCATCCTTGCGGGTGAGCGCGGAGATTGGAGCCGTCCGGGAAGAGAAGTGCGGTATGAAAAGGCGGTAATAATTGGCGAATCCCAGGAACCGCTGAATGGCCTTCAACCCCTCCGGTCGGGGCCATTTCTTGATGGCAGACAGTTTCTCCGGATCCATTCGTAGGCCTGTCTGAGAAATGATGTAGCCCAAAAACGGAAGCGAGGTCTGCTCAAAGAGGCACTTCTCATATTTGGCGAAGAGGTGATTCTGCCTGAGCCTGAGCAGAACCTGACGAACATCCTCCGGTGAGACTGGAGATCCGGAGAGAAGACCAAGATGTCGTCTAGGTACACCACAACGCAGGAGTAGAGAAGGTCCCGGAAGATGTCATTGACCAACTCCTGAAAGACTGCTGGAGCATTACAGAGACCAAAGGGCATCACCAAATACTCGTAGTGGCCGTCCCGGGTGTTGAATGCCGTCTTCCATTCATCTCCCCGACGGATACGGACTAGGTTATATGCCCACGAAGATCCAGTTTGGTGAAGATTCTAGCCCCCTCAGACGATCAAACAATTCTGGAATGAGCGGAAGAGGGTACTTATTCTTCACCGTGATCAAATTTAGGCCTCTGTAGTCAATACAGGGACGGAGAGAGCCGTCTTTCTTTTTGACGAAGAAGAAACCTGCTCCCGCTGGGGAGGTGGATTTCCGGATGAATCCCTTGGCCAAATTCTCCTCGATATATTCGGACATCGACCTGGTCTCAGCAGCGGACAATGGGTAAATACGCCCACGGGGAGGCGTAGTACCGGGTAGCAGGTCGATCGGGCAATCATACGGTCTGTGAGGGGGTAATGTCTCTGCTTCCTTTTTATTAAAGACATCAGCGAATGACCAATATGGAATCGGGAGCCCTGGTAGATTAGTTGGTGTAGGAGAAGGATGGACGGGATGAACAGGAACCAAACACGTTTTATGACAGTCCTGTCCCCAGCGAAGGATCTCTCCAGTCTGCCAGTCGAGCACGGGTGCATGCTTTTGGAGCCAAGGCAGACCTAGTAAGAAAGCGTGAGAGAGTCCAGGCAGAACATGAAACGAGATGCTCTCAGAATGCAACATTCCCACCTGCAGGGTTATGGCTTCAGTGATAAGTTGGATGGGACGTGGTAGGAGACCCCCATCCACAGCAGCAACAGATACTGGTTCAACCAGAGGTTTGGTAGGAATGCGATATTTTTCTACTAGAGCCTGTGAAACAAGATTCCCGGCTGCTCCAGAATCAAGTTGGGCTAGTTCGAAATAACGGTTCTCACCGATGAGAATTGAGACTGACAGCAGCAGAGATGAAGAGGATTTATTTTTGTCTAGGTGGACCTCTCCGAGCGAACCTAGACACAGGCGTTTCCCGACCTCTCTGGGCAGGTACGGATCCGGTGCTCCTTACTGCCACAGTAGAAGCAACTCCCTTCGGCACGACGTAAGTCCTGACGGGCTTTGACCATCTTGGTCTGGTCGACTTGCATAGGCTCAGAAGAGTGTACCTGAGGAGAAACGGAAGGAGATACAGGTCTCTGAAAAGAAGGAGCTAGACGAGGAAACCTTCTCTCACGGGTGACCTCTTTAGCGCGCTCCTGGAACCGTAGATCAATTCGATTGGCAAGAGTTATTAGGTCATCGAGAGAGGTTGGAATGTCCCGACCGGCAAGTTCATCTTTAATACGGCCGGACAGACCCTCCCAGAAGACAGATATCAGAGCGTCATTATCCCAAGCCAGCTCCGAGGCAAGGGTACGGAACCGTATGGCATATTGACCCACGGTGAGACTTCCCTGACGGAGACGCAGCAGAGATGATGCAGAGGAGGTCTTCCGTCCGGGTTCGTCGAATACCTTCCGGAAGGCTGAGAGAAAAGCAGACAGGTCAGACACCAGAGGATCTTCTCTTTCCCAAAGAGGATTTAGCCAGGCCAGGGCCTCTCCGGTGAGATGGGACATGATGAAGGCAATTTTGGCCCGGTCGGAGTTAAACTGGTGTGCCAGGAGTTCAAATGCAGGTGCACTGGTTAATGAAACCCGAGCCAGAGCAGGGTCGCCTCCAAACCGGGGAGGAGCTGAAAGTCGAGGTCCAGGAACGGAAACCACAGAATTGGTAAGCAGCGGAACTGCCGGATTGCGAGTCATGGCGCCCGCGGTGGTTGCTGGTGAAGTAGTCAGGGTGTCCAGGTGGGAATTAACATTCCGCAGGTGACCCAGGATGGACTCCTGTTGAGACCTCTGACGAGACAGTTCATGACACAGGTCAGAGAGCGAGGGAGTTTGGGTGCCACCGGGTTCCATGGCCCGAGCAAACTGTAACGGGTCTGGGAGGCGGAACCTCTGAGCTTTATTATACAAGGAGGCTCTCCTTGTAAAGGAGCGGGTGGCGCCCGGGGAGACGACAGGAAGTCACTGCAAGTGACGGGGGCAGTCTCTGGACAGACAGGTGGGAGGTCACGGCAAGTGACCAGGGCAGTCTCTGGATAGACAGGCGGGTAGTCACGGCAAGTGACCGGGGCAGTCTCTGGGTAGACAGGCAGGTAGTCACGGCAAGTGACCGGGGCAGTCTCTGGATAAACAGGCAGGTAGTCACGGCAAGTGACCGGGGCAGTCTCTGAATAAACAGGCGGGTAGTCACGGCAAGTGACCGGGGCAGTCTCTGGGTGGACAGGCAGGTAGTCACGGCAAGTGACCGGGGCAGTCTCTGGGTAGACAGGCAGGTAGTCACGGCAAGTGACCGGGCAGTCTCTGGATAAACAGGCAGGCAAAGGGCAGGGGCAGTCTCTGAATGGACAGGTATAGACGACCTGAGACGGTGGAGCCTCCGGTAGGCTAGCAGGCAGATGACAGATGAGCGCCCCCAAGTGAGCAGGCGAGAGTCTCTGGAATAGCCGATGGACACCGCGGGTGATGGCCGAACCTCCAGGTAGGCTTGCAGGCAGATGGCAGATGAGCGCCCCCAAGTGAGCAGGCAGAGTCTCTGGAACAGCCGATGGACACCGCAGGTGATGGCCGAACCTCCAGGTAGGCTTGCAGGCAGATGGCAGATGAGCGCCCCCAAGTGAGCAGGCGAGAGTCTCTGGAATTGCCGATGGTCACCGCATGTGACGGCCGAACCTCCAGGCAGGCTTGCGGGCAGGTAGCAGACAGCAAACTGGCAGGAAACAGGCAGGTAACTGGTAACGGACCCTGAGGGCTGAAGCAGAGTAAACAGTGCAACAACAACATTGCTCGGGCACCTCCATTAAGGAGGAAGTACTTTATATAGGGTGGAGTCCTCCGGCATTGGCCGGGGACCTTTTTGAAAGATGCGCGCGGCCCCTTTAAGAGCGGGGGCGTGCACGCGCGCGCGCCCTAAGCCCAGTGGCAGGGAAGGAGCGCGCAGCCCCAGCAGGGCGGAAGGAGGACGCTGTGTGAGGGTAAGGGGAGCGACGTCCCTGCCTGGCAGAGGACGCTGGCGCAGGGGAACAGCGTCCCTGCCTGGCAGAGGACGCCGGCGCTACAGTGTGTCCCACGACGATCCAGCTCTGCTACATCAGAATGACATCAGAGGCAGGCAGGCAGGCAGAGCCTGTCATCCCGGCGCAGCACAGCTGATTACCTGCTTCCCCGGCGGTGACGTCATCGGCCTGACTGCTTTACGGCCGGGATTACCCAGCAGTCACTGCAGTTATCGCGAAAAACTGCATGTGACCGCCAGGGAGAAGATAATGGCGGCCATCAAGCAGTCCAGGACGTGACCGCCGGAGATCTTCTGCCAGGTAAGTGCCGCTGACTCCTGACAGACCCGACCGACGGACACTCACAGTGACAGTGACAAATCCGATTCCGGTATCCGATATGACGAAAATATCGGTACTCGGAATCGAAAGCCCGATACAGCTAATATCGGCCGATACCCGATATTTGCAGTATCGTATCGCTCAACACTAGCCTAGACCTATTGGTGTGAAATCAATACAGAGGTTTTTGGGGTTCGCCAATTATTATAGAAAATTCATAAAAAAATTTTCTGTGATTGCCAAACCTCTGACCGATCTCACCAGGAAAGGTGCTGATGCGGTTCAGTGGACTACTGAGGGCATTGAGGCTTTTGTGTTGCTAAAGGAGAGGTTCAGCTCTGCTCCCATCCTTACGCAGCCTGATGTGACTAAACCATTTTTGGTTGAGGTTGATGCTTCTTCTGTGGGGGTCGGCGCGGTGTTGTCTCAGGCAAAGACGGATGGAGTACATCCCTGTGCTTTTTTTTCAAAAAAATTTTCTGAGTCTGAACTAAATTATGATATCGGTAATCGGGAATTGTTGGCAATTAAACTCGCATTTGAACACTGGCGTCATTTTTTGGAGGGAGCGGAATTTCCCATTCAAGTCTTCACCGATCATAAAAATCTGATCTACCTTGATGCTGCCAAACGCTTGAATGCCCGTCAGGCTAGATGGGCACTGTTTTTCTCACGGTTTAATTTTACCGTTACTTACATCCCAGGTACTAAAAATGTTAAAGCTGATGCTTTGTCTCGCAGCTTTTCTCCTATGGTGGGTACTGAGGAGGAGGAGGAAAACATCTTGCAAGAGGGGGTTGTTATTGCTGTTTTGGACTCCGTGTTGGAAGATGAGATTCTTAAAGCACAGGAGAATGCCCCATCTAACACGCCGCATGGGAGGTTGTTTGTGCCTAGTACCCTGAGGAGAGATTTGTTTGTTGAATGTCATGTCTCTCGGTTGGCAGGTCATCCTGGAATCTCTGAGACCAAGAGACTTGTGGGTCGCAGTTTTTGGTGGCCAGGATGGCAGAAGGAAGTCATTAAGTGGCTGCGTCAATGCACTGTGTGTGCTAGATCTAAGTCTTCTCATACTCCTGCTGCGGGGTTGCTTTGCCCTCTGGAGGTCCCTAGTGCACCTTGGACACATTTGGCTATGGACTTTATTACTGACCTTCCCCCCTCTGAGGGTTTCACTGTCATCTGGGTGGTCGTGGACCGTTTTAGCAAGATGTGTCACTTGGTTCCTTTCATCAAACTGCCCTGCACTAAGACTCTCGCTAAGGCCTTTGTCAAGGAAATAGTCAGACTGCATGGTGTTCCTACTGACATTTTTTCTGATAGGGGACCTCAGTTCGTGGCTCGTTTTTGGCGCGCCTTTTGTGACAGGTTGGGAGTTCATTTGTCGTTTTCATCCGGATATCATCCTGAGTCTAATGGCCAGACAGAATGGAAAAACCAGGATGTTGAGCAGTTCTTGCATTGTTTTGTGACTGATAATCAAGAGGGGTGGTCTGAGTTTCTGCCACTTGCTGAGTTTGCTCTTAACAACCATACATCCGCTTCTGCTGGTTGTTCGCCTTTTTTTTGTTGTACTGGGAGACATCCGTCATTTGGGTCATTTTCCAAGTTGGGATCGGCTGTACCTGAAGAGGAGAATTTTTCTGGTGTTTTGGAGAGAGTTTGGACTGATGTGCGTGGTAATCTTCAGGAGGCTAACAAAAGATCCAAAGTGTATTTTGATAGAAAACGACAAGAGGTTTTGTTTGCTATTGGTGACATGGTCTGGTTGTCCTCTAAGAATCTGCGCTTGAGGATTCCGTCTAAGAAATTGGGTCCCAAGTTTGTAGGGCCCTTTAAGGTGCTTCAGGTTATTAACCAATCTGCTGTTAAGTTGGAGCTTCCTACCTCCTGGAAGATTAATCCGGTATTTCATGTTTCTCTCTTGAAAAAAGCTGAGGTCTCAGAGGGAAACGTGTTGGCCACTGTTCCCCTGGTGGTGGAGGACGGGCAATATGAGATTTCCCGCATCCTAAATTCTAGACGGTATAGAGGGGGTTTGCAGTACCTCGTCGCTTGGAAGGGTTATGGACCCGAGGATAACTCATGGGTGAGGGCGGATGATGTTTCTGCGTCTAGACTTGTCAGAGCGTTTCACAAGAGATTTCCGGATAAGCCTTAGTCCTAGGGGATCCGGAGGATCCTCTTAGAAGGGAGGGTACTGTTAGAACCCTCTTGTTAGGTTTTGTTTCAGTTTGCTGGTCACATGACCTTTTTACCCTATTTAGTCTGGCTCCGCCCTTCTGGCTTTGCTGGACTTCATTGTATTATCTACTCTTAAGCTAGCCGGGTGCTTAGGTGCCTTACTCTGTCAGTTTTGCTTGATCTGAGGATCTCTTAGTATTTGTTTTCTGTTTTATTTTCCCTGCTACACTTTCTGTTAGGAGGTGTCCACCTTTTCACCCAGTCCCTAGATCTTGTAGGGATTCCTCCCTCGCAACTATAGGTCTTCGTTCAGACTAGCTGAGGACTTTAGCGGGTCTGGTCGCAGGATCAGGTTCCCCGTTACATCGTAGGGATCTAGCTCAGTCCTATTGTAGGGACAGAATTCCCACCTTTCCTTAGTGCTTGTAGCAGATCATAACACTGGCCATATCATTATACTGTTTTTTCTCTGAAATCAGAGTATGAGCAGCCAGGCTCGGATTCTTGCTGCCTTAGGTTTGTGCAGCATGAATCATATAGTCACAGCTCACCTCCTCCCCTTCCTCACACAATAATGTGTTGTGAATGGACTTGAAATGAGTTCTGAGCAGAGGCTCCCTCTGGTGGTTACAAGCGGTACTGGACTGTCCAGTGAAGATTGTGAGGATTGGGAATCAGGTGTTACTGACTGGTCTTATATAAGGGACTCGCCTTCCCATTAGGGTTGCCGGTGATCAATTGTTCTGGTCTCAATCCTTGATTCCTGTTTCCTTTGTAGACTGCTGTGTCGTGTCTGCATCTCCTGCTAACAGATAAGACATTTTCTTCTTTTTGTTTTTGTGCTTGATTTTTGCATTTTGTCCTGCACTTCTGTGGGGGCCTTCAGGGTCCCCTCCGGGGCTTTTGCCCTCTCAGTTTAGTTCAGCCACTGATGTTTGTACATTTGCTTTTTCCAGATTTTTTCAGTGGCTGCTGTTTTGATTTTGTTACACCAGAGAACTAATTTAGGTGGTAGAGGTCGTGTGATCTCAGGTGTTTTTGAAATTAGTAGAGTTGGTGCTTTTCAGGGTTTTTTGGGATTGCAGTAAGTGCCCTTCCTATCCTTTTCTATTTAGGTAGTTTGGGCCCCAACGTTTGCTCATACTATTTTCTGTCTGTGTCAGTATTTCCTCTTGTCTAACCGCCATTACATGTTTGGGGGCTTTCTATGTTCTTTGGGGATCTGCTCCGGGGCAGATAGCTTTCCTCTTTCTATCTTTAGGTGTAGTTAGTTTCTCAGGCTGTGACGAGGCGTCTAGGACCAACGTAGGAACGCTCCACGGCTGCCTCTAGTTGTGGTGGTTAGTCAGGGTACTGCAATCTCATAGATTCCAACTACTCTGGTGTATTTCCTTTTTTACCTGCACTCTTCAGCTACCGAAACATAACAGTTAATAAAAATTTAGTCTGAACACTACCCAAGACAACTGAGCATGCAAAACGTCTTCCCCGCTTAGGGCAGACTGAAATAGCATGAGAGGCATCACCACAGTAGAAACATAACCCATTGCGCTTTCGAAACTCATGACGCTGTGTCCCAGAAACCACTCTATCACACTTCATGGATTCAGAAGCAGGTTCACAAGGCAACAATATTCCACGCATACTTCTCCGCTCACGCAAACGTCTGTCAATTTGAATCGCTAATGACATAGAATCATTGAGACCAGAGGGGACAGGGAATCCCACCATAACATCCTTTACATTATCTGACAGACCCTTCCGAAAAAGGGCTGCCAAAGCGTCGTCATTCCATTTGGTCAGGACTGCCCACCTACGGAATCTCTGACAGTATAACTCAGCGTCATCAAGCCCTGATTTAATGCCAACAAGGCTTTTTCAGCTTGATCAGTGACATTAGGCTCATCGTACAATAACCCCAAGGCCTGAAAAAATGCATCAACATCACTCAAAACAGGATCCCCAGGTGTCAGGGAAAAAGCCCAATCCTGAGGATCGCCGCGCAGGAGAGAGATGACAATTTGAACCTGCTGCGCTGCGTTCCTGAGGACTTAGATTTTAAGGCAAAAAACAATTTACAATTATTTTTAAAATTCAGAAACTTGGCTCGATCCCCCAAAAACAAATCTGGCATGGGAATCCTAGGTTCCACAACAGGCAACCTAGCAAGATAGGTAGCAATACTCCGAACCTTAGTGGCAAGCTGATCCACACGGCCAGACAACTGTGCAAACTCCATTGAGAGAAAAAATCCTCCCCAGCACCCAGAGATACAGAGGGAAAAAATGCAACAAACAGAAAAATATCTCTGACAACTCTGACAACCTTTTTTCTTTCACAATATTTTTCCCTTCTGTGAGTACCATTCAATTTTTTGGGCCGGTGATACTGTTATGTTTCGGTAGCTGAGGAGTCCAGTTTGTTTCCAGATTTTGGAGGACCTTTTGCTCTAAACTTGGTGTTCAATTGTCTTTCTCCTCGGCGTTTCATCCTCAGACCAATGGTCAAACTGAGAGAACAAATCAGACATTGGAGACTTATCTAAGATGCTTTGTGTCTGCTGATCAGGATGACTGGGTCTCTTTTTTGCCTTTGGCTGAGTTTGCTCTTAATAATAGGGCTAGCTCTGCCACTTTGATGTCTCCATTGTTCTGTAATTCTGGGTTTCACCCTCAATTTTCTTCAGGACAGACGGAGGCTTCTGTCTGTCCAGGTGTTGACTGTTGTGGAGCGTATGCAACAGATTTGGGACCAGGTAGTGCAGAGGTTGTCCCTCTCTCAGGAGAGGGCCCAGCGGTTTGCTAACCGGCATAGGACTGATGGTCCTCGGTTCAAAGTGGGGGACTTGGTCTGGTTGTCCTCAAAAAATATTCCTATGAGAGTGGCATCTCCTTAATTTAAGCCTAGGTTCATTGGACCTTATAAGATCATGGAGATTCTTAATCCTGTTTCTTTTCGTTTGCTTCTTCCAGGGACATTTAAGATCCATAATGTGTTCCACAAGTCCTTGTTAAAGAGGTTTGTTGAGCCAGTGGTTCCTACTGCTTTGCCTCCTGACCCTGTTCTGGTTGAGGGCAATATGGAGTTTGAGGTTGAGAAAATTTTGAATTCTCGTTTTTCTAGACGGAAACTCCAGTATTTGGTTAAGTGGAGAGGTTATGGTCAGGAAGACAATTCTTGGGTGTTTGCTTCGGACATCCATGCTAGGAGACTCATCCGTGCGTATCATAGAACTCATCCTGACCGACCTGGTTGCTCAAGTGAGGGTTCGGTGACCCCTCCTCAAGGGGGGGGTACTGTTGTGAATGGACTTGAAATGAGTTCTGAGCAGAGGCTCCCTCTGGTGGTTACAAGCGGTACTGGACTGTCCAGTGAAGATTGTGAGGATTGGGAATCAGGTGTTACTGACTGGTCTTATATAAGGGACTCGCCTTCCCATCAGGGTTGCCGGTGATCAATTGTTCTGGTCTCAATCCTTGATTCCTGTTTCCTTTGTAGCCTGCTGTGTCGTGTCTGCATCTCCTGCTAACAGATAAGACATTTTCTTCTTTTTGTTTTTGTGCTTGATTTTTGCATTTTGTCCTGCACTTCTGTGGGGGCCTTCAGGGTCCCCTCCGGGGCTTTTGCCTCTCAGTTTAGTTCAGCCACTGATGTTTGTACACTTGCTTTTTCCAGTTTTTTCAGTGGCTGCTGTTTTGATTTTGTTACACCAGAGAACTAATTTAGGTGGTAGAGGTCGTGTGATCTCAGGTGTTTTTGAAATTAGTAGAGTTGGTGCTTTTCAGGTTTTTTGGGATTGCAGTAAGTGCCCTTCCTATCCTTTTCTATTTAGGTAGTTTGGGCCCCAACGTTTACTCATACTATTTTCTGTCTGTGTCAGTATTTCCTCTTGTCTAACCACCATTACATGTTTGGGGGCTTTCTATGTTCTTTGGGGATCTGCTCCGGGGCAGATAGCTTTCCTCTTTCTATCTTTAGGTGTAGTTAGTTTCTCAGGCTGTGACGAGGCGTCTAGGACCAACGTAGGAACGCTCCACGGCTGCCTCTAGTTGTGGTGGTTAGTCAGGGTACTGCAATCTCATAGATTCCAACTACTCTGGTGTATTTCCTTTTTTACCTGCACTCCTCAGCTACCGAAACATAACAATAATGTCTGCACATGTTCCAAACCATGACCACACCAGTGTTCCATAGAACGTAATGAATATCTTGGATCCAGATTTCAGACATTAGAAAATGTTAACTTTGACAACAAAAACAAATAAAAAAAGAAATTGCTCAGAAATTATAGTTACATAGATTGAGAAAAGACTGAGGCCCATCAAGATCAACATTTCTCCACCGTTTTTACTTTTTAAAATGCTGATATAGTTCCTGGCATTGCTACCTCTTGTGATTGGGAATTTCACAGTCAGAACCAACCAAAGTTCTCACTGCCCCTGAGGAAGCGTCATATGTTTGTGGTGAAACGCGTGGGGTCCTTTTTTCCCTTTCATGGTTAGCTGCCAGAATTAACTCCACACATAGTGATTGTCCCTTGGTCCTTTGTAAGGTCCTTGGAAGAAATAAATCATGTGCCTGACCTTTGTATAGATTACACATGTATTTATATATATAAATGAGATTGTCTCTAAGAGGCCTTCCATGCAATGTAATAATCTAGTTGCCTCCTTTGAACTGGCTCTAACTTTCCAATGTCATTTTTAAAAAATGTGAAGCCCAAAACTTAATCCCATATTCAAGATTTGGCCTTACAAATGATTCGTTGAGGGATAACATTACATTGGGATCACAGAATTTTATCTCTCTTTTTATACATCTAAATATAAATCTTATTTTCCTTTGTAGCTGCTTCCTGACATTGAGTATTGCTGTTCATCTTACTTGTAACCAAAATACCCAAGTCCTTCTGATCTGTAATCCCTATAATATTTCCATTCAATAGATATAAAGCAAATACGATTAAGATTACCCTGGCTTGATGAATTACTCCACATTTCTACATTTATCAAAATTAAACCCCATCAGCCAATTGGTTGCCCACGCAGACACCTCATCTAGAAAATTCTGTAATATTGTGCTATCAAGCTCAATTTTTATTATCGTACAAAATTTTGTGTCATCATCAAAGACTCACACTTTTCTCTCAATCTCATCCACAAGATCAATGGTAAAGAGAATAAAAAAACGTAGCCTAATACTGATCTTTGTGGCCCCCATTACGACTTTAGCCCATTTAGAGAATGTTAATTTAGGATGATTCTATGTTTTTTTTCTCTATTAAGCATTTTATTTATATATACACTGTATGTAATAAAAAATAGGGCTCTATATAATCCAATATGTAAGGGACAGTGCTTTACTTAACAAGGGAGGGCACTGTATAATAAAGTATGTCAATATACATAATAAAGGAGACTATGCAATATATATACATGTATGTGTATGTGGATATATATACAGTACAGACCAAAAGTTTGGACACACCTTCTCATTCAATGATTTTTCTGTATTTTCATGGCTATGAAAATTGTAGAATCACACTGAAGGCATCAAAACTATGAATTAACACATGTGGAATTATACATTATACTTTACAAAAAAGTGTGAAACAACTGAAATTATGTCTTATATTCTAGGTTCTTCAAAGTAGCCACCTTTTGCTTTGATTACTGCTTTGCACGCAGAAAAGGTGAACGGATGGACTCTACATGCCTGGTTCCCACCGTGAAGCATGGAGGAGGTGGTTTGATGGTGTGGGGGTGCTTTGCTGGTGACACTGTTGGGATTTATTCAAAATTGAAGGCATAGTGAACCAGAATGGCTACCACAGCATCTTGCAGCAGCATGCTATTCCATCCGGTTTACGTTTAGTTGGACCATCATTTATTTTTCAACAGGACAATGACTCCAAACACACCTCCAGGCTGTGTAAGGGCTATTTGACCAAGAAGGAGAGTGTTGGGGTGCTACGCCAGATGACCTGGCCTCCACAGTCACCAGACCTGAACCCAATCGAGATGGTTTGGGGTGAGCTGGACCGCTCACCGCTTCAGTTTTGAATAAATCCTCAACAGTGTCACCAGCAAAGCACCCCCACACCATTACACCACCTCCTCCATGCTTCACGGTGTGAACCAGGCATGTAGAGTCCAGCCGTTCACCTTTTCTGCGTGCAAAGCAGTAATCAAAGCAAAAGGTGGCTACTTTGAAGAACCTAGAATATAAGACATATTTTTAGTTGTTTCACACTTTTTTGTAAAGTGTAATGTATAATTCCACATGTGTTAATTCATAGTTTTGATGCCTTCAGTGTGATTCTACAATTTTCATAGTCATGAAACTACAGAAAATTCTTTGAATGAGAAGGTGTGTCCAAAGTTTTGGTCTGTACTGTATATATATGTATGTAGCTCTGTTGCCATTAAAGGAGGGGGACCCAGACACATTTCTTGCACAGGGGCCCCAAGCTGTCAGTATCTGCCCCTGCATCATCCACTTTCATCCAGATACAAAAGACGACGTTTGAAGGGACCGGGGCAGAGCTGAGAGTGATCTGGATTCGCCTATTGGACCGGACCACACAATTTGCATGCACCTTGGGAATAAAGCACTATTTCAGAAGTTTGCAGGGACATCTCTGAGGGCATAAAAGGGTTGTAGGAACCCCATTTACATGTTTTTGAAGGTGATGGGCATGGTTTATAAGGCAAAAAAACTGGTGTTGTGTTCCCTTTAAATATATTTATACATATATTCATTACATGATACTTTCCATGTAAGCCTTGGTGGCGCCTTTACAGGAATCAACAGTTCCCTCAATAGGCTGTTAAGCAACAGCGCCAACTGTCATAAGTGTTAAAGCGCTTGTCATAGAGATCAATAAACAACTATTTTGACAAGTGTTAACGCTGTTCACCTCCCAGTGAATGCACTCCACAGGCAGATGTTAAATTGCGTGAGATTGTGTGAAAGTGAATCCATACCTCCATAGGTATTAATTTTCAAACCATTGCTCACACCAGGGTCTGATTTACATAATTGGTGCTTATAGGCACACAGTTTTAGCATGCTCAGCTAGATTTTGCAGCAAAGTAAAGGAACAGATATAGTATCATTCTCCAGGATTATTCAGGTAATTCTCACCTTAGTTATATTATTATTATTTCTCTTTCTATTATTTTCTTCCATCCTAATAAGTACATCAAATAGTTAATCAATTAGAATAAAAGAAAATTTCAGAAAATTTTTGGAGAAATCTTCACGCCCCTCACTTGTAACTGATTTTGATATTTCCCCTCTCGTCTCACAGATATTTTATGAATATGTAATTATGGTCAAACAATATCACTTTATGGCTTTGTGTGGTCAATGTCACGCTGATATAAAAGTACTGGTGTCAGACTAGGCTTCCTTTGTCCAACCAATGCAAATAATTTTCATTTTCCATCTATACAAACCTGCGCATGTTACTTCTGTTTATATTTTAATATTGTGGCCATTTCACAGACAAAACTCAAGAAAAAAATTAAATTAGCATGTATCCAATAGTAAATTAATAAGTATATAGTAATAATGCATGTAAATGACATGGGGTACTTAGTTAACACCATCTTGATCAAAAAACGTAAGAGCCATCCCACCACAACAAGGTGACCCCAATCGAGACAGTCCTATTCTGTCTCTAATCTTGAAACCGTAATTTTGTTTCAGCGACTTCAAAATGAATGGTGTGTCCCAATAGGAATGTCTATTGTGATGAGATGGCTTTTATGCTTTTTTATCAAAATAATGTCAACTACCCTATGTTATTTTCACTTACTATCACTGCCTTACTATAGCATATATGACCATTTTGTTTTTTTTTCTTGGGTTTTGTTTGCGAAATGACCACAATGTGAACATGTTTTTTCACGTTGCACAAATAGCAGCCAATGTTTTGGATAGACAGGATAGGACCATCCCGATTGGGTCACCTTGTCACGGTGGGATTGCTAAGTACCCTATGTTACTTATATGTACTATTTCTATTGGGTATATGCTCATTTTGTTTTGTTTTTCTTGGGTTTTGTTAAGGGAGATTTCAGGTTAACTAAACTATCTAGTAAACGGTGAATAGACACCGACCAATACGACTCACTTATGTAGCAATGTATATCTAACAAACTGTAAGAAGTTAAAGCAATCTATACTTAAATCAATTCAAGCAAGATAATTCAGCTGAAGCTAATATATAAGCATCATGTCATAATCAAGAAGGCTTGTCTATACAAGCTACAAAGCCAAGATACACAGGAACTTCAGATGAATATAAATTTCATTATGTCTTCAACTAGTGTAGAACCAAATAATAATCAGTTTCTCACCCAATATTGAACAGAATGACTACCACGAATATACTATACAAAAAACACTCTACATAAACATCTAATTTATATGCTCCAAAATTATACAAGTAGTGTTCACATTATAGAAATAGAGAATAAAAGAATGATCTCACCCAAATTTGGTCTCTAAGCTGTACAAATACCCTTATTCGTCTTACGACGCATTTCCTCCACTAGGATTCATCATCATGAAGGCCCATCCAGGGGTGCTAGATGCTTTCTACCAGTGTTGTTAAATTCAGAAGCAAGAGTGTCATAGTAAATAGTTCATTTTGCTGCATTCCCCTCCTTTCCCCAGGTACTATAGAGGATGACCTGTTTGGGTAATGTACACTACCGGTCAAAAGTTTAGGGTCACTTAGAAATTTCCTTATTTTTGAAAGAAAAGCAGTTTTTTTCCAATGAAGCTAACATTAAATAATTCAGAAATACACTCTATACAGTGTTAATGTGGTAAATGACTATTCTAGCGGCAAACGTCTAGTTTGTAATGCAATATCTTCATAGGTGTATAGAGGCCCATTTCCAACAACCATCACTCCAGTGTACTTATGGTATTTTGTGTTCGCTAACTATGTAAGAAGGCTAATAGATGGTAAAAATACCCTTTAAAACCCTTGTGCAAGTATGTTAACACAGCTGAAAACCGTTTGGTTGATTAGAGAAGCTATAAACCTGACCTTCCTTTGAGCTTGTTGAGAATCTGGAGCATTACATTTGTTGGTTCCATTAAACTCTCAAAATGGCCAAAAAAAAAAGAACTTTCTTGTGAAACTCGACAGTCTATTCTTGTTCTTAGAAATGAAGGCTATTCCATGCGAAAAATTACCAAGAAACTGAAGAATTCATACAATGGTGTGTAGTACTCCCTTTAGAGGAGTGCACAAACAAGCTCTAACCAGAGAAGAAAGACAAGTGGGAGGCCCCGCTGCACAACTGAGCAACAAGACAAGTACATTAGAGTCTTTAGTTTGAAAAATTGACGCCTCACAGGTCCTCAACTGGCAGCTTCATTAAACAGTACACATTAAACGCCAGTGTCAACATCTACAGTGAAGAGGCGATTTGGGGATGCTGGCCTTCAGGGCAGATTGGCAAAACAAAAGCCATATTTAAGACTGGCTTAAATGAAAGGAAAAGATTTATATGGGCAAAAGAACACAGACATTGGACAGAGGAATATTGGCTTTTGTTTTGCCAATCTGCCCTGAAAGCCAGCATCCCCAAATCGCCTCTTCACTGTAGATGTTGACACTGGCGTTTAATGTGTACTGTTTAATGAAGCTGCCAGTTGAGGACCTGTGAGGCGTCAATTTTTCAAACTAAAGACTCTAATGTACTTGTCTTGTTGCTCAGTTGTGCAGCGGGGCCTCCCACTTGTCTTTCTTCTCTGGTTAGAGCTTGTTTGTGCACTCCTCTAAAGGGAGTACTACACACCATTGTATGAATTCTTCAGTTTCTTGGTAATTTTTCGCATGGAATAGCCTTCATTTCTAAGAACAAGAATAGACTGTCGAGTTTCACAAGAAAGTTCTTTTTTTTTGGCCATTTTGAGAGTTTAATGGAACCAACAAATGTAATGCTCCAGATTCTCAACAAGCTCAAAGGAAGGTCAGGTTTATAGCTTCTCTAATCAACCAAACGGTTTTCAGCTGTGTTAACATACTTGCACAAGGGTTTTAAAGGGTATTTTAACCATCTATTAGCCTTCTTACACAGTTAGCGAACACAAAATACCATAAGTACACTGGAGTGATGGTTGTTGGAAATGGGCCTCTATACACCTATGAAGACATTGCATTACAAACTAGACGTTTGCCGCTAGAATAGTCATTTACCACATTAACACTGTATAGAGTGTATTTCTGAATCATTTAGTGTTAGCTTCATTGGAAAAAAACTGCTTTTCTTTCAAAAATAAGGAAATTTCTAAGTGACCCTAAACTTTTGACCGGTAGTGTATGTTCATCTTTTAAAGGTTCTACCAACCAGGCCTATGTATCTATACCACAAGAGATTCTCCCCTGAGATTTGGTTCCTGTTAACCCTATGGCCTACCATTTAATTGAAATTCAAAGTTTTTTTGATCTGCTATGCAAAATCAATCATACGGATGCTAGATAACATCCTAACATTACATTTTGTCCCTTCACTTCCCTCTTTTGTGGTTGTGCCTGGAGACTGGCTTACTAACCATCTCCTTAGAACATCTCTTCCTCTAGCCTCTTCTGATGAGATAAACCATCTTCATTCACATGTTCAATACCTATCTTGTGCTGAATTATGTACTCATACTGATGTATAATCAAGCTCTGTCTGTTGAGCCAGTTAAGTGGTTTATGATCAGTGATCACTCTGAGTTTCAGTTCATATTCCACCTCAAAAACTCTTGGCGTTTCGGAGTTATCCTCCAACAGTCCTTCATCAGATCAAGAGGCCTCCTACCATAGTCTCATACACAAGTTTAAAAGGGGAGAGAGAGTAGATTTTCCTTTTCTCTTCCTTCAGTCTTCACAATCATCTTAAGCATTTGTTTTACTGTCCCATTAAAACATTCATGTAGCCCTTCAGTTTGAGGATGATGGAGACTGGCTAAAAGATGCTGTACCTAAATTTTCTTGCAGGTGCTTTGCATTTGATTAGACTTCAAATAGATCCCCTGTTCATTATACAACTCCCTGGGGAGCACCACATGAGAAAATGCAGCCAGTAGGTAGCGTATCTGCAATCTTATCACGTATGGAGGACAATGCTACAGCTTCTGGATATCGAGTAGTAATTGAAAACTACTGTGAGAATAAAACATTTTCAGGAACTGCTAGTTGTTGCAAGTGGTACTATAGTATAGACAGGCACTTGCTGGAGAGGATCATCATTCACTTTTATTGGAATCTATTAGAATCTTTTGGGCCTTATATGTATTCCAAGACTTTCCAACTCCTTAACAAATTGCACCAGATTAGCAGTATTTGGTTATTCTATTTCCAGATTCTCTGTAAGAGGGATTACTTGAGCAATTCTCAATACCTGTTCTCAAAACTGATATGGAACACCTAGCTTCTTCTCACAGTCTCATGACTCCTGTGTGGGATAGTTTCCTTCAGCAACTTTCCATGATCCCAGTATACAGACAGGGCAGGCGTTTAGTCTGCAAGACATCTTAGCTTCTTCAGACTGGCATGTGTTAATAAAGCTCTTTGGAAGCTCTGAATATTAGTTTGCAGATCACGGCCTGGTGGGGATGCCAGATTTCAACAGATACTGGGTCTTCTAAGTTTTCTAATCCAGAGTGAACTCATCATAATAGTAGATCCTTCCTTTTCTGGCACTTCTATTTGGGAATTATCAGCCACCACCTGAGGCTGAATTTAAACGCATTCTGTCTATAGAGTGACAGCTGCAAGATAAGGACATTCCCCAACACTTCCTCTATGCAGGTCTAATGCAATATCTGTTTGGACATCTATTCTTGATTCTCTAACAAAATAAGTACATTTTAACAAAACATCACACAGATCTTCTGGTGGGTCATTTCTCTCAATTGTTGTGGCATTCCCTTGCATTGCATGATGTGACACCATGCTCTCCAGGTCTGCGATGAGTAAATGGTAAATGGTAAACTTCCATGAGATGAGTAAATGGTAAATGGTAAACTTCCATGCACCACTCAGTAGTCTGTGTAAGCTTGGTACAACTCTCCACAATGTTATCAAATCATCCAAAGGTCCAAAATCCAGACACCAGATTGCCTCAACCCCAGTTCCAGACATAGTTTGTCCTGGAATTATATCCCTAGAGGTCCAGTAAAGATGTATATCTTTGTACTTTGTAAAGATGTATATCTTTGTACTTTGTAAAGATGTATATCTTTGAGACCTGAGTAGTCTCGAAAGCTTGCAATTTGTTACCATCTTTTCAGTTAGCCATTAAAAGGTATCAACCACTGAGGACTCTCAACTCTAAATATCCCTAGAGGTCAGCATTTTTATTGCCCATGGTGACAGATTGACTGTTATCACTATTCCTCTTTTCAGTTCCAGCTACAAATAGGACAGAAAGTGATGACACAAACAGCTTTGTTGAAGTATTCAGAATTTTCATCTGATCAGGACAATATACACTAGCATGGCCCACTACCTTGTTACATGTAAAGATTAGCAGGTAACAATAGAAGAATTGGAAAGTCCCAGAGGCCCCAGAAGTAGATGTGGAATGCCCTGATTATTGGCTGGCAGAGGAAGATGGGTCCCTTACTGGCTTACCTTTCTTCCAGCTGAATCCAGATGGCTTCTGTCATCCTGTTGGCTGCAAAATATTCCATAATCTTACAGCCTGATCAAAAGTATTAGGCTCTTAGTCGCATATAGATAGTCGTACATCCACAGGATAGATGTGAAGTAACCAATCAGTGGCAATGAGATTGTCTTGTTTTTTTTAAAGTCAATAGCAGAAAATCCGTAGATCTATTGGCGGAAAGTGATCCTTAAGCTGCTTTCTACATATGCATAAGTGTCAGTTGCTTCATGCTTTACATTCCGGAGTTTTTACGGATAAGCCTTGTGCACAAGTTGCAGATTTGGAGCATTTTTGTCATACAGATCTGGTAGCAAAACCTAAGCAATCCTGATGCCAGCAAAGTGAATGAGAAACCTGAAGTGTCATGCACACGTTGCTTATTTGGAGCTTGCTGATTTGGTGCAGAAAATAATCCGCAGCATGTCAGTTCTCAGTGCGTTTTTCACTATTAGGCCGGGATCACACATGCAAGAAACACGGCCAAGTCTCGCATGTGAAATCCCAGTTCTGGCGCCGGCACTCGGGAGTGGAGCGAGCGGCTGCATAGAAATACATGGAGCCGCACACTCCACTCCCGAGTGCCGGCGCCAGAGCTGGGATTTGACATGCGAGACTCGGCCGTGTTTCTCGCATGTGTGATCCCGGCCTTACCTTCACTCAAATCAGTCAAAAATGCAGGGCAAAAAAGTGTGTTTCTGCAGCTGCGTTTTTCCTGCCAAGAGATGCAGAAATGGTGCAGACATTTCTGCATCCATTTACTCAATGTGTGCACATAGCTTTACACTTCTGAGTGAAGATGTGCTTCTTGACCAAGGCCTCTTTTATAGTGTCATCTATAACTGATGGCATGTGATCAAAAACTTTCCAAGTTTTGGCTTCTAAACCTGGAGTTAAATACTATGCCCACTGCTCTGGGACACATTGTATTGCCTGCAGGTTTCTTTGAACCCCTATAGAAAAGTCCAAATTTTTCTCTATCCCAGGAAAGATTTCAAAATGGGGTCTCCTTAGGCTTATGTTATTGGACTTGGCAATTGGGCCATCTCCAACTGGAACTCTCTCATCCTGATGTTCTGCAGCCTCTTGTGGTCTCCAGCCTAATCATAAACCAAGCCTGTAATCTTGGAGGGTAAGGAAATTTTTGAAGCTCCTGTTCATGGCCAGAGAACACTGACCTGGACCATGAATGAACCAAAGTTGGGAGAAGTAATTTGTTCATGTGTATTGAATCGGGTTTTAAGATAACCACAACAGTCTAGAATCTTTATATATATTTCTAACTTTATATATATTTCTAACTAATAGAACGAATGCTCTGAGTCATATGAAATATAAGTGTTAGGAATTAGCTAAGGGAGCAAGGAAAGTAGAATAGGGTGTTATCCAGATTAAGGTATTAATAGGAGGCAGTTCCGCTCATCTGGTGGGGTTGTGTGGCACACAACACTAAAAAGGTATCAAATAGAGTACCAACTGCTGTAGCTCCACTGGTTGTAATATCCAACATGGTAATGCTGGTAGTTTGAAGTCAGCTAGTGATCCGATTAAGAAGTCAGAATTAGGCAAAGTATTAATAGAGCAGTTTATTCTCTTTGCGTTTTGAAGTATTTCAACTTCTTCAGGAGGGAATACTCAAAGGATCTCTGTGGTTCTCATGAAGAAGCTGGAATACTATACACAATAAACCGCACTACCAATTCTTTTGTCTGACTCCTTGATTGGATACTCCCCAGCAGCGCATGTCATCCGCTATCTCCTAACTACACGCAAACATAAGTCTTGCCACTTTTTCATCCCCGAAAATTATAACAAATGACAACTAGTGCAAAAAAGCCGAATGACAAATACTATCTTAAGTCACTAGCCATAATTAAAGAACTTAAAATAATTAAAAAATATATATTTTTCAGAACAAAATGGCTTCCAGGAACACAACCTTGGCCTGTATGAATAGCAAAAGCAAGAAGAATCCCTTTCTATAATCAGCCAAACTTGTTAAAGGATGAACTTTCATTTCAGCATTCTGTGTATCGTTATTCCTTGTCTTTTCTCCGCATGTAATTGCTTTTGGTCTCTTAAAACCACATATAATTCCAGACCAAGAAATATTCCTTTGAATTACATTTGAAGCAGCAGAAGTATTAGTATCCCGGGCATGACAGTGATGTCCTAACAATCTATACATATTGATTTAGGGTTTATAATAAACAATTTGATTAGCCTCTATCTATTGTGTGTCATTTCAATCACTGTCACAGAACCAATAGAGTGGAAGGGAAGCTTTTGCAAACGCCTAGGCCGAGATTTCTCAAAATAAGAAACTCTGTCCTGATTAGAGGCCTGGATTCAGTGAATTGGACAAGACAGTTCAACTGCTAGGTTATTAACTCCCTCAGAAAATACTCTGCTTTTTTTCCCCCAAGGCCTAGCTGAATATTCTGATCTGGATCGATAAGCAATCTCCACTGTGTAGAAAATGCCAAGCAGAATCATTTGTCTCGATGTATCTTTCCTACAAAGGATAAAACACCTGCAATGGGAAAAAAAAAAGAATCTGTCCTCTGAGCCCCCTCGTCTGTGCACATTTTAAATAATGACCCGCCAACTCCAGCACAATGACTGAATCCATTTTATCACAGAAAATGTTCTCTAAGGTTCCGTCTGCCGATACGTAACGGCAACCTCTCAATCTGATAAAAATTATATCAGTCTTTGTATCCCGATGGCATATTTATGGGAGTAATGTGAGCTGCGTTGTAATGACAAGAGTACAGATGTCACACTAACGGCGCCCTGGGCTAGGAGATATTTCAGAATGTCACTTTTTTTATTAAACACCCATACTGTCTGTACAGTTAGTGGATATTAAGTTTTCGACCTACAAAGCATCAAATGGTTTATCATGTTCGGTCACAAAGAATATTGAAGGCCCCGGTTGCTTACCAGGATACATTTTTCAAGAAATTCTGGTGGGATATAAATTGTTTTTCACTCTATGCATTTATCAGAATTACATTGTATTTATTTGTACAGTTCACAAAAGCTGCACACTGGGATTTATAACATATATTGTGAAGCCGCACAATGGATGATAGCGTTATCCAATGTCATATCACATGTCAGTATTACATGATGAACCCACTACTGAGAAATATAAAAATAAGAATAAAATAGATGATGATGCCTGAAATTAAACTGTTTATACAAAATACATTTTTTTTCTAATTTTTATTGCTTTTTTGTTGTTTTTGTATTTGTATTTGCGCAGATTGAAAATTATGCATCTAATGTTTTCTACGGGTGCTTTTCTCAAGATACATGTCTTCTTTTCCTGATGAATAAGGCTCCATTTAAATATTCCCTTTTACGTATATGTTCTGTTTTGCACAGATGTGACACATGCCCATTATAATCTATAGAGCTGTTCATATATCTGTTGTTTTAGTCTGCAAAAAAAATCAAACTTTGATGTGAGTCCCGAATCAAGCTGCATGGCTCCATGAAAACATGAACAGCACAATAAAGGCATCTTAGTTGTTTCCTACTGTTGTTCTTTGTTCATTGACTGTAGAAACATCCCAACCCAACAAATAAAGTTGCACTCTGTAGTGTTAAAGTATGTAAATATGAAATATATGAATAGCTTTACTACTCTGGATAATAATAATAATAAATGGAGATACTTAGCATATAATTTCACCAATTCATGCATGCCCAGCAACCAGGACAAGGCGATCTCTGGTTTGCTGGGAACTAGTGATGAGCGATTATGCTCGTTGCTCGGGTTTTCCCGAGCATGCTCGGGTGGTCTCCAAGTATTTGGAAGTGCTCGGAGATTTAGTTTCTGTTGCCAGCAGCTGCATGATTTGCGGCTACTTGACAGCCTGAATACATGTGGGGATTGCCTGTTTGTTAGGGAATCTCTACATGTATTCAGGCTGTCAAATAGCCACAAATCATGCAGCTGCTGGCAACAGAAACTAAATCTCCGAGCACTTCAAAATACTCGGAGATCACCTGAGTGTGCTTGGGGAAACCTGAGCAACGAGCATACTCACTCATCACTATTGGGAACCTATATAGCCTCTCTAAGGCTAAAGCCTAAATTTATTGGTAGGTAGGATCCTGCTGCAATTAAAACTGCCATGGGTTGTAGGATGGAGAGCTCGGTCAGAGAGATAATGCACAAATGACAATGTGCTAAGTATCTCCATTTTTTCAGTTTTTGCCAGTAAGTGTTTTGTTATGTGAGAAACAACTATCAGTTTTTTTTTTCTTTTTGAGGAAAATTGCTGAATCATTAATGGCAAAAAAATTACACTCTAGCCAAACACTGATGAAAATCTTATATGTCTGTTGTTTTCACATATGAGGAAAAAGCAGATGTCTGACTCATATGCTGCAAATCATAGGAATCACTGATGTTCCAAAAGAGGAAAATCAAGTAATTGGAAATCAGCCGTGGACTGATACTTCTTTTATGAACATGATTAGATATGGTTCCATCACACTCTTGATGGAGTAAAAGGTGTTATCTGGGACTATTATAATTTTTTTTACTATGGGCCTTAGAGCTAACAAGCAGGTATTTATTAACTACTTGCTTGTTGTGCTTGGCGCCAATCTCTACCAGATCAGAATGTCACAGACCGCTCCTGCCGGTAATTCTGCAGCTACTGCTGAGGTCACATTGACAGAGCAGCAGCTTCTCTTATGCTCTGCTCTGTTGATAGGGCATGACTGATTGACAGTCCTCTTAACTGAGGGGAGTCTGCTTTCACTCAACATGATGTTGGCAGTCAACAGAGCAGCTCGGAAGAGGAAGAGCTGCTCTGTTGATATGGAGCAGCTGCATCACTGGCACAGGGTAGAAAAGGCAGGTACAGTATTTAGCAATATCTGCCTGTTATTATTTTTTTACCACGGGCCTAAAATGTAACCGTAATGGACAGTTCAATAAGCTATTCTTCTTTATTCCTGACAGTTCAGACCAGCAGAATGGTTATGCCACTGGTCTGAACTGTGCACTAGCAGAAGCAGATTTGCCGCCTTTGCAGTATCTTAGGAACAAAAGCGTACAGAGACTGTCTGGATCCAGCGATCCAACCGGCTTTAGAGCTGCAAAAGTGCGCTCCTTGCCTAGGAAACCATCCACCTCTGATAGACTACAGAGTTGGCCAGTTACCTAAGCAATGAACTATAGATTTAAAAATTCCTCCATTCTTAAAAACGAGAAGGTAAAATAAAAGGTAAATTGTAATATTGTTTTTTTTGATAAACAGCAATTTTACCTATTTAAGAAATTTTACAATGCTTTTAGTGTAAGGTTTTGTAAATTTGGTAAGAGAAACTATATTCCAGAAAAAACCTCGTTACTATAAAGCTTCTGTGTTATTATTGGTGAATACTGTAATTAAAAATATAAAAGTGATGGAGTTGCTTTTTTATTTATTACTCTATTATAAAGAAATAATAGAAATTAAACTTTAATTTCTATTTTTGAATTTTAGAAGTCCTTATAAAAGGAAGCCATGCATCAACGCAAATAGAAAAAATAATAGTTGTGGCTGTCGAGAATGCAACTAAATGAAAACTAAAGTCCTTTTTTCCTTGTTGATGTGTTAAGGTTTTTATAATTATGGTAATGAAAAGTATTAAGAAAATTAATGAAAACATACTGATATATTGATTGCAGGAAGCAAAAAATCAGCAGGTCATACTCAAGAGGGTCACATTTTTGGCATTGACAATGCATAGAGTTAGGAAACAACAGACAGTGTGGAATCAAGCAGTTCATCAATTCTAAGAAAATTGAATGGAGACCCCAGCAAATCTATGCATTACATGGACAATCTATTGCTACAAATGAAAACCATGCAAAACCAAATTGTGCAAATTGTACAGATGCTGCTGGGTTCTGCCACAGATTACAACGAATTACTCAGATTCCCAATACTGAATGATAATGATCAGCTCCTCTTTGAGGGAATTGCTATTTAGGCACGTATAAATAAAATTGTCTAAAGATATGTGTAGAGGTTTTTTGAGATGGTAAGAGACTAGTTTATCCAAGTAGAAAACACTTCTTCATTTGAGGAGTTTTTGGAGCAGTTTTTTATTTCCTGAAGTATTTACTGAAGTGATTTTGAAGAGTTTTTCAAGCATTCTGGTAGAGATTTTTTTTCCTGAAGCTTTTTTTAGCAGCAAATTCTATCAACTGCTTCAAAAAAGCAACAGGTGTTTTTAGAATCGGAAGAGGAGCAAAACATTCAAAGCACGAAACATGTGAACAAGAGGTTGACAATAAAATAAATAAGAATCTATAAAGCACTTTTATCATTTCTTTTCTGGTGTTTTGGAGCAGAACTGTTCCAAAAAAACTAAAAAAAAGAATCAGTGTGCATATAGGGCACTTTTGACCTAACACATTAGTGGAAAGTCAAGCAAAGCCACCTGAAACGGCTAACTATCTCATTTTTATGGAGCTGTTCCAACTCTCCCTCACTGTCAGATGTGAGAAGGATGAGGCATTTTTGGATATTAAAATGACTCATCCAATGGCATCTTCCACCTCTCCCTACTAAAAACACATACTTGGCTGAGCGGAGGATGCTTTTTATGTAGGTAAGAATGCTAAAGAAGAAGGGTTGCTCTAACTCATTAGAGTTAGATAAACAGTTAGATAAAGTAGATGTTAATTTAGAGTTAGAAAAATAGTAAATAAAGTAGAGTTAGGGTAGGCGCACAAGATCAGTAAATGCTGCACACTTGTACAGCATCCAACCTGCAGTGGCCAGATGTTTCAGCATAGTGGATGGAATTTCAAGAAATACCATGCCCACTATGCATCCACAGATGCCTGCCGCTCACCGACGGAGACAGACATGCGGCGTGTCAATTTCTCTGGCGAAGACACTAGTCTCCTCCAGAGAAATGTCACAAGTGACCCAAGCGGCGTGACACGACCCCAAGAGAGGTCGGTCAACGGATGACACAACAAACAAGGGAAAACCGGGGACACAATTACAACGGTGGGCCCTGCGATAGGGAATGAGGGAAATGGACACCTCCTGCACTCACCTAAGTCTGTGCCCTGTTCTTCCTATCTTCCCTATACTGGTTCTTTCACCCCGTCGCCGAGCAGGATACCTTAAACCCTCACAAGCCCTGCACTAATCCCTAGGTAGGGAGCAGGCCTGTGAGAGCACTAGTCACACCACTGCACTAATGAAACACAAAGGGAAGGAACAGACAACAAAGGGTAAAAGCAACAAAAACACCACACAGCTTTCTGCTGCAACGCTCCACAATAAAGTCACCAGATCAAGATAATAGCTGAAGCACAACTGCACTCAGCAAGCTCATTCTCCTGCTTGGTTGGTCTCCAGAAAGACCTGTATCACCAACAGTCAGCTGACTCATCAGTTGACTCTATAAAGGGTGGTGAGGGAGTGGTCACCACCTACATCAGCTGACCCAGCAACACTTCAGTAATGCAATTACACCAGCAGGCCATCGGGGCAAAAACAGACATTAACCCCAATGGCCTGAAAGAAAAAAAGTTTTATATGAAAAGCCAGATCTGCCACAGATCCAAAAATGGATCGTGACAAGAAATTTCTCCAATTGAATATACTGGAAGTGGTGAATCCGCACGGTTTAGTGATCACATGCAATAGTTGCCAGCGCTTTGGACACAGTGAACATGCACTGCGTCCGAAGCGCTGCCACTTCCGCATCGTGTGCACCCGGTCTTAGATGAACAGTAAAGTTTGATAAAAAGCTTGAAATTGTATGGGCACTTGAAAAATGACTTAAAGGTGTGGTCTGAAACACAAATTGATTGATTTTCATCCTCAATACACATCTATTTAATGCCAATATACACGATTTTCTGATATACAGTGGTGTGAAAAAGTGTTTGCACAGTCTTGATTTCTTATTCTTTGCATGTTTCTCACTCTTAAATGTTTCAGATCACCAAACAAATGTAGATATTAGACAAATATAACACAAGTAATCACAAAATGCAGTTTTTAAATGAAGTTCTTTATTATTAAATAAAAAAATCCAAACCAACAGGGCCCTGTGCGAAAAAGTGATTGCCCCCCCAAAAAAACCCCATAAATTAGTTTATCACATCTTTGGGAAGCTGAGTTTAATTTCCCTAGCCACACCCAAGCCTTATTATAGCCAAACCTGTTCTTAATCAAGAAATCACTTAAATTGGACCTGCCTGACAAAGTGAAGTAGACTAAAAGATCCTCAAAAGCTAGACATTATGCTGTGATCTAAATAAATTCTAGAACAATTGAAAAATGAAGTAACTGAGATCTATCAATCTGGGAAAGGTTATAAAGCTATTTCATGCCAATGTACTTTAATTTACAATTCCCTGTCTTTCCCTCATTACTAGAGTTGAGCGATACTTTCCGATATCCTAAAGTATCGGAATCGGAATGGTATCGCCGATATCACTAAAATATCGGCGATACCCGATACCGATACCGGAAGTCCCATGTAAGTCTATGGGAACAAAATATCGAAATTAAAAAAACCCATTCTTGCCTTGTTGGTTAATTGTACATGAAGGAAAACAAGAAAGAGTAATGTAGAATGTATTGGGGAAGGTTGAGGAGACATTAAAGGCATAGATGTTTAACCCAATCAAATGGAATAGCATAAATATTTTTTTTTTAAAGATGTTCGGATTGACGAAGAAATTGACAATGTTAACGTTTTTTATATTTTGGCAAATATGTATATTACACAACTTCCATGCTCTTCATCTTCACCTTTTTAACTTTTCACACACTTTCTCCTTCATAATCTTCTGCAGCATCATCTT
The DNA here is from genome assembly GCA_033576555.1 of Oophaga sylvatica. Classification (NCBI taxonomy): domain Eukaryota; kingdom Metazoa; phylum Chordata; class Amphibia; order Anura; family Dendrobatidae; genus Oophaga; species Oophaga sylvatica. The sequence goes on from JARQOD010000010.1 coordinate 14,512,638, forward strand.
TTTCATCAAATTATTCTTCATCTTCACCTTCTTTATCTTCTTCTTAAACTTCTTGCTATTCATCTTTGTTAACATTACTCATATTCTTCTTATTAAACTATTATTCTTATTCATATTCT
>JARQOD010000010.1:14512856-14584182 GCA_033576555.1 Oophaga sylvatica
CATATGAGGAAAAAGCAGATGTCTGACTCATATGCTGCAAATCATAGGAATCACTGATGTTCCAAAAGAGGAAAATCAAGTAATTGGAAATCAGCCGTGGACTGATACTTCTTTTATGAACATGATTAGATATGGTTCCATCACACTCTTGATGGAGTAAAAGGTGTTATCTGGGACTATTATAATTTTTTTTACTATGGGCCTTAGAGCTAACAAGCAGGTATTTATTAACTACTTGCTTGTTGTGCTTGGCGCCAATCTCTACCAGATCAGAATGTCACAGACCGCTCCTGCCGGTAATTCTGCAGCTACTGCTGAGGTCACATTGACAGAGCAGCAGCTTCTCTTATGCTCTGCTCTGTTGATAGGGCATGACTGATTGACAGTCCTCTTAACTGAGGGGAGTCTGCTTTCACTCAACATGATGTTGGCAGTCAACAGAGCAGCTCGGAAGAGGAAGAGCTGCTCTGTTGATATGGAGCAGCTGCATCACTGGCACAGGGTAGAAAAGGCAGGTACAGTATTTAGCAATATCTGCCTGTTATTATTTTTTTACCACGGGCCTAAAATGTAACCGTAATGGACAGTTCAATAAGCTATTCTTCTTTATTCCTGACAGTTCAGACCAGCAGAATGGTTATGCCGCTGGTCTGAACTGTGCACTAGCAGAAGCAGATTTGCCGCCTTTGCAGTATCTTAGGAACAAAAGCGTACAGAGACTGTCTGGATCCAGCGATCCAACCGGCTTTAGAGCTGCAAAAGTGCGCTCCTTGCCTAGGAAACCATCCACCTCTGATAGACTACAGAGTTGGCCAGTTACCTAAGCAATGAACTATAGATTTAAAAATTCCTCCATTCTTAAAAACGAGAAGGTAAAATAAAAGGTAAATTGTAATATTGTTTTTTTTGATAAACAGCAATTTTACCTATTTAAGAAATTTTACAATGCTTTTAGTGTAAGGTTTTGTAAATTTGGTAAGAGAAACTATATTCCAGAAAAAACCTCGTTACTATAAAGCTTCTGTGTTATTATTGGTGAATACTGTAATTAAAAATATAAAAGTGATGGAGTTGCTTTTTTATTTATTACTCTATTATAAAGAAATAATAGAAATTAAACTTTAATTTCTATTTTTGAATTTTAGAAGTCCTTATAAAAGGAAGCCATGCATCAACGCAAATAGAAAAAATAATAGTTGTGGCTGTCGAGAATGCAACTAAATGAAAACTAAAGTCCTTTTTTCCTTGTTGATGTGTTAAGGTTTTTATAATTATGGTAATGAAAAGTATTAAGAAAATTAATGAAAACATACTGATATATTGATTGCAGGAAGCAAAAAATCAGCAGGTCATACTCAAGAGGGTCACATTTTTGGCATTGACAATGCATAGAGTTAGGAAACAACAGACAGTGTGGAATCAAGCAGTTCATCAATTCTAAGAAAATTGAATGGAGACCCCAGCAAATCTATGCATTACATGGACAATCTATTGCTACAAATGAAAACCATGCAAAACCAAATTGTGCAAATTGTACAGATGCTGCTGGGTTCTGCCACAGATTACAACGAATTACTCAGATTCCCAATACTGAATGATAATGATCAGCTCCTCTTTGAGGGAATTGCTATTTAGGCACGTATAAATAAAATTGTCTAAAGATATGTGTAGAGGTTTTTTGAGATGGTAAGAGACTAGTTTATCCAAGTAGAAAACACTTCTTCATTTGAGGAGTTTTTGGAGCAGTTTTTTATTTCCTGAAGTATTTACTGAAGTGATTTTGAAGAGTTTTTCAAGCGTTCTGGTAGAGATTTTTTTTCCTGAAGCTTTTTTTAGCAGCAAATTCTATCAACTGCTTCAAAAAGCAACAGGTGTTTTTAGAATCGGAAGAGGAGCAAAACATTCAAAGCACGAAACATGTGAACAAGAGGTTGACAATAAAAATAAATAAGAATCTATAAAGCACTTTTATCATTTTTTTCTGGTGTTTTTGGAGCAGAACTGTTCCAAAAAAACTAAAAAAAAGAATCAGTGTGCATATAGGGCACTTTTGACCTAACACATTAGTGGAAAGTCAAGCAAAGCCACCTGAAACGGCTAACTATCTCATTTTTATGGAGCTGTTCCAACTCTCCCTCACTGTCAGATGTGAGAAGGATGAGGCATTTTTGGATATTAAAATGACTCATCCAATGGCATCTTCCACCTCTCCCTACTAAAAACACATACTTGGCTGAGCGGAGGATGCTTTTTATGTAGGTAAGAATGCTAAAGAAGAAGGGTTGCTCTAACTCATTAGAGTTAGATAAACAGTTAGATAAAGTAGATGTTAATTTAGAGTTAGAAAAATAGTAAATAAAGTAGAGTTAGGGTAGGCGCACAAGATCAGTAAATGCTGCACACTTGTACAGCATCCAACCTGCAGTGGCCAGATGTTTCAGCATAGTGGATGGAATTTCAAGAAATACCATGCCCACTATGCATCCACAGATGCCTGCCGCTCACCGACGGAGACAGACATGCGGCGTGTCAATTTCTCTGGCGAAGACACTAGTCTCCTCCAGAGAAATGTCACAAAGTGACCCAAGCGGCGTGACACGACCCCAAGAGAGGTCGGTCAACGGATGACACAACAAACAAGGGAAAACCGGGGACACAATTACAACGGTGGGCCCTGCGATAGGGAATGAGGGAAATGGACACCTCCTGCACTCACCTAAGTCTGTGCCCTGTTCTTCCTATCTTCCCTATACTGGTTCTTTCACCCCGTCGCCGAGCAGGATACCTTAAACCCTCACAAGCCCTGCACTAATCCCTAGGTAGGGAGCAGGCCTGTGAGAGCACTAGTCACACCACTGCACTAATGAAACACAAAGGGAAGGAACAGACAACAAAGGGTAAAAGCAACAAAAACACCACACAGCTTTCTGCTGCAACGCTCCACAATAAAGTCACCAGATCAAGATAATAGCTGAAGCACAACTGCACTCAGCAAGCTCATTCTCCTGCTTGGTTGGTCTCCAGAAAGACCTGTATCACCAACAGTCAGCTGACTCATCAGTTGACTCTATAAAGGGTGGTGAGGGAGTGGTCACCACCTACATCAGCTGACCCAGCAACACTTCAGTAATGCAATTACACCAGCAGGCCATCGGGGCAAAAACAGACATTAACCCCAATGGCCTGAAAGAAAAAAAGTTTTATATGAAAAGCCAGATCTGCCACAGATCCAAAAATGGATCGTGACAAGAAATTTCTCCAATTGAATATACTGGAAGTGGTGAATCCGCACGGTTTAGTGATCACATGCAATAGTTGCCAGCGCTTTGGACACAGTGAACATGCACTGCGTCCGAAGCGCTGCCACTTCCGCATCGTGTGCACCCGGTCTTAGATGAACAGTAAAGTTTGATAAAAAGCTTGAAATTGTATGGGCACTTGAAAAATGACTTAAAGGTGTGGTCTGAAACACAAATTGATTGATTTTCATCCTCAATACACATCTATTTAATGCCACAATATACACGATTTTCTGATATACAGTGGTGTGAAAAAGTGTTTGCACAGTCTTGATTTCTTATTCTTTGCATGTTTCTCACTCTTAAATGTTTCAGATCACCAAACAAATGTAGATATTAGACAAATATAACACAAGTAATCACAAAATGCAGTTTTTAAATGAAGTTCTTTATTATTAAATAAAAAAATCCAAACCAACAGGGCCCTGTGCGAAAAAGTGATTGCCCCCCACAAAAAAACCCCATAAATTAGTTTATCACATCTTTGGGAAGCTGAGTTTAATTTCCCTAGCCACACCCAAGCCTTATTATAGCCAAACCTGTTCTTAATCAAGAAATCACTTAAATTGGACCTGCCTGACAAAGTGAAGTAGACTAAAAGATCCTCAAAAGCTAGACATTATGCTGTGATCTAAATAAATTCTAGAACAATTGAAAAATGAAGTAACTGAGATCTATCAATCTGGGAAAGGTTATAAAGCTATTTCATGCCAATGTACTTTAATTTACAATTCCCTGTCTTTCCCTCATTACTAGAGTTGAGCGATACTTTCCGATATCCTAAAGTATCGGAATCGGAATGGTATCGCCGATATCACTAAAATATCGGCGATACCCGATACCGATACCGGAAGTCCCATGTAAGTCTATGGGAACAAAATATCGAAATTAAAAAAAACCCCATTCTTGCCTTGTTGGTTAATTGTACATGAAGGAAAACAAGAAAGAGTAATGTAGAATGTATTGGGGAAGGTTGAGGAGACATTAAAGGCATAGATGTTTAACCCAATCAAATGGAATAGCATAAATATTTTTTTTTTTAAAGATGTTCGGATTGACGAAGAAATTGACAATGTTAACGTTTTTTATATTTTGGCAAATATGTATATTACACAACTTCCATGCTCTTCATCTTCACCTTTTTAACTTTTCACACACTTTCTCCTTCATAATCTTCTGCAGCATCATCTTTTTCATCAAATTATTCTTCATCTTCACCTTCTTTATCTTCTTCTTAAACTTCTTGCTATTCATCTTTGTTAACATTACTCATATTCTTCTTATTAAACTATTATTCTTATTCATATTCTGCTTCATCTTCTTCATCATATTCTTATTTGTGACAGAGAATCCTGTACTTGTAATCTGTCAAAGTATGAATTTTTCATCCTTCCGTTCTTGCTGTCACAAAAGATTTAAATTACAACAGTATTTGTCCGTGTTCAGTTTAGCCTGCAGCAGCAGGCATTTTCCAGGGGCACCACGAGGAGGAACGGACTCACCCCCATACACTGCTTAGTCTTCTTCTGCTTAGAATTTAGAGCATATATTTTGCTCTTCATTTTGGTCTTATACTTCATGTTCTTCTGCTTTTAGATCTTCTGCTTATTGTTCTTGTGTCTCTTGTTCCGTATCTTGTATTTGTAGCACAATCTTGTACCAGCTGATGTTACTGGGACACGGTTACTAAGCAGGAGGTACCTGTGCTCCAAAGCACTACCAAGGACCAGCAGACGTTGCTGGAACTCGGATACCGAGATGGAGGCACCTAGGCCAAAGGCACTGCGGAGAACCAGTTGACGGTACTGGAACCCGGACGGGTAGCAGAAGGTACAAGAGCCAATGCAAGTAACGAGGACCAGCTGACTGTGCTGGAACCCGGAGGGGCAGCAGAAGGAAAAGAGCCAATGGCACAACCGAGGACCAGCTGACGTTACTGAACCCCAGTAACACAGGAGCAAGTGTTGACTGTGCTAACAGCACTTCCGAGCAACAACTGGCGGTGTTGGAGCCCAGGGTCAAGGAGGATGTTTAAATACTAGATCAAGTAATTTCCTTGTTACCTGTCAATTTTAAATGTCTATACTTCAAACAAAGAGAAAGATAACCTTTACTACCATAAGATGATGATTTCATTTAAACTAATATCTAGATAAATAAAGAATTGACAAACATAAACACATACATTAACATGTTGAACAGCAATGCAAACCACAAAATAAATTAGTTAAGGAATCTGCTATACGGTTGTACATAAAAGCATACAAGTACATATCTGAATCCATTAATGATGGATAAGTAACAGTATGTACACCATTTTTATTGTATAGACAATGAATGTCTGACTTCAAAACATCATCAGCATTACAAGTAATCTGTGATATTACTAAAATGTTCCATTTGCTGAATAATGTCACTAAATATTTTATACAAAATTATACAATTTCCATCATGTAATACTCATAATATGTGGCAATAATCATTTTTATTAACAAACATAACCTTTAAAAAGTGCATAGTGCATAGTGAAAATTGCTATTTATGGCTGACTGTCGACTTGGAAGCATGACAACAGATAGATAAGGTATATATAGATGAGACTGCATAGCCACAGATGGTGAATGGCGATGTAATACTGTACCTCAATAAAGTGTGCGTCACTACTACATAATTTTTTTTATATAGCTTTATAAACAGGGTACATGGATGTATGCTTGTGCCTTTGTTTTGACGCACAGACTGCCTTCCTGCTGAGACGCATTGGGTAGTGAACAGTTGTGTGCAGTGTTCACTGCAGTCTCTGCGGAATAACCACACTTAGACCTTATAACTTTTCAGACTTTCTTTATCAATCTACCAAGATGAAGAAGGCAGGGAGTAAGGCACGTGGTCGTGGAGTTTCTTCAGGGAGAGGACGTGGGGATTCTGTGGCTGCTGCGGCCCCCAGTGACACAGCATCCACCAGTTTTCCCCGTGAGCGTTCCTTTATGCGCACTTTTGTAGGAGCTCGGAGTACCCCCCTGCTGCGGGAAGAACAAATTGAAGCCGTTGTTGTTTGGATGTCAGCCAATGCATCGACTTCAATTGCTTCCACCTCCTCTCAGGACCACAGCACTGTTGGGCAACCATCTGTCTCTTCACCGCCTGGCAAATTGCCCAGGCAGTCAGAGAGTTCTGTACAGGAGCCAGCTGAGTGTCTGCTTCTGTTCTCAGAATCTATTGGCTTGCAAACAGGGGCCCAGCCAAGCAGCATTCTGTAATGTGAAGAGGGAGTATGCAGTGATGCGCAACAGCTGTGTCTCTCTGAATCTGAAGAGGCGGGTGAGACAGTGCCGATGGTCAGCACACCGCAGAACGCATCTGATGATGATGAGACCCAGGTGCCAGTTTCTGTTGAGCATGGTGCTGGCCAGACCACCCAACAGCAGGTGTTGGAAGAGGGTAGTGGAGATGATGAGGTCCAAGACCCAACATGGCATGAGGAACAGGAAGGTGGTGGGAGCAGCTCAGAGGAATAATAATAATATTTATTTATATAGCGCCATCATATTCCGCAGCGCTTTACAGTTTAGCAGTTTCAGAACACAAGTCATAAGTAACAACGTTAACAATACAATAATTTAAGCTAAATAAGTCGCCCCTGCTCGTGACAGCTTACAATGTACAATGAGATGGGGGAGATACAAAGTATAGGTGTTTATATACAATGGTGCATTTACAATGATGTTCCAGCCATCTTAAGGGACTGAGGGATGGAGATAGTGAATGGGCTAGAGACACACACACACTTACACAGAATACATAGAATGACTTTGATTAGTGAATGTGATAGGCCGCTCTGAACAAATGTGTTTTGAGGGAGCGCCTGAAACCATGCAAATTGTGGATAGTCCTAATTTCTTGGGGTACAGCATTCCAGAGGATTGGCGTAGAGCAGGAGAAGTCTTGGAGTCGGGGTGGGAGGTACGTATTAGTGCAGAGGTTAGTCGAAAGTCGTTTGCAGAGCGCAGCAGTCGGTTAGGCCGATAGATAGAAATGAGGGAGGAGATGTAGGAGGGGTGCTGCACTGTGGAGAGCTTTGTGGGTGAGAACCAGTACTTTGGTTGAAAGCTGGGAGAGGCCTAGAGAAATGGTTAGTGATAGAAGGAAGATAGAGGAAGACATTGCCCCAACGGTACAAACAGGAGGGAGAGTTAGGCTGCAGACTCGGTTGCCTGTAGCCTCCAGTTTGGCACCTGTTCGGAGCAGTTGTCTTCCAAAAGTCAAAACGTGCGCTCCCAGGACTTGCACTGCGTGGTCCTTTTTTCACACACTTGCACATGATATTTGCTATGTGAAATGCAAGCTGTGTAATCAAAAATTAAAAATAGCTAAAAGTGTCAGTCACCTCAATACCACAAATATGTGGAAACATGTGCGGACAAAGCACGTAGTTGAGTTACAAAGACACACTAGAGATGTAGGCCAACCTACAGCAGCACCTACATCTTCAGGTTGTGTTGAAGCCTCTTCATCGAGCTCACACACAGCTGGTTCTGCTTCCTCACAGGATCGCCATGGAAGAACCTCGGCCACTGTTGTCCAGAGACAAACTGTTATTCCACACACAGCAGCAAGTTCCCTGTCATCCTCACACTCCCAGGCCACAAAACAGCCATCGGTAGCACAGGCATGGGATAAAAGACGGCCATACTCCGCAAACCATGCACGAGCACAGGCTCTGAATGCTGGCATTGCAAAACTCCTGTCCCTTGAAATGCTGTGATTCAGGCTGGTGGAGACAGACAGTTTCCGTAACTGAATATCATTGTCAATCCCACAATACAATGTGCCAAGCCGATTTCATTTCAGCAGGCAAGCCGTCCCTGGTCTGCAAAAGAATGTTGAGGGAAAAATTAAACATGCGCTACTAAAAGCCCTCAGTAGCAAGGTCCACCTGACCACCGATGCGTGGACCAGTACCCATTGTTATGATCTGCTACAACCAGTAAGGAAAGAAGGGAATTCTGTCCCTACAATACAACTAAGCTGAATCCCTACGATGTAACGGGGAACCTGATCCTGCGACCAGACCCGCTAAAGTCCTCATCTAGTGTGAACGAAGACCTATAGTTGCGAGGGAGTAATCCCTACAAGATCTAGGGACTGTGAGAAAAGGTGGACACCTCCTAACATAAATTGTAGCATGGATAATTAAACAGAAAAATAAATACTTTGTGATCCTAACATCAAGCAAAACTGACAGATTAAGGCACCTAAGCACCCGGCTAGCTTAACAGTAGATAATACAATGAAGTCAAGCAAAGCCAGAAGGGCGGAGCCAGACTAAATAGGGAAAAAAGGTCATGTGACCAGCAAACTGAAACAAAACCTAACAAGAGGGTTCTAACACCCATGGCCAGGGACAATACCTTTCCCTCACTGCCCATTGGGTCAATGTTGTGCAGCCGGGTACTGATCTTGCGAGTGGCGCTGTACGTGTTCTGCCAACTCCAAGGATTGCAGGAATCAAGTCTGTACACATTGATTCCTCCTCCTATTCCAGTTCCTCAGAATCATCGCTGCAGGAGCCGTCACGGTCTACCTCCACATGGACCCGTGAACGTTTACCTGTTGCGACCGATATGAGCACAGCCGTGTCCAAATGTCAACAGGCCATCCTGAAATTAATTTCCATGGGGAATCTTAGCCACACAGCGCAGGAGCTCTGTAATGCCATAAAGCAGGAGAGCGACGTGTGGTTTTTGGAAGAGAATCTACAGGCAGGCTTGGTAGTGTGTGACAATGGCCGAAATCTGGTGTCAGCTCTGGGCCTTGGCAACCTCACTCACATACCATGTCTGTCATATGTGCTCAACTTGGTCGTGCAGAGTTTTTTTGAGGGACTATCCGGATCTTGATGCACTGCTGCACAAGGTCCGCCTAGAGTGCGCTCACTTGCGACGTTCCAGCATGGCCAGATCGCTGATTGCAGCTCTGCAACGCAGATTTCACCTTCATGAACATCGCATCATATGTGACGTACCCACCAGGTGGAATTCCTCGTTACATATGTTGGAGCGGTTGTGTGAGCAGCAGCCAACAGTAATGGAGTATCAGCTGCATCAGGCGCAGTCAACTCGCAATTTGCGCCGTTCACACTTCACCACTACTGAGTGGGCCTCTATAATAAGAATAATAATATTATTTATTTATATAGCGCCATAATATTCCGCAGTGCTTTACAGTTTAACAGTTTCAAAACACAAGTCATAAGTAACAACGTTAACAATACAATAATTAAAGCAAAATCAGCCGCCCCTGCTGGTGAAAGCTTACAATCTACAATGAGGTGGGGGAGATACAAAGTACAGGTGTTTATATACAATGGTGTTTTTACAATGATGGTCCAGCCATTTTAAGGGAGTGAGGGATGCATGGAGATAGTGAATGGGCTACACACACAGAATTACACATAGAATGACTTTGATTAGTGAATGTGATAGGCCACTGTGAACAAATGTGTTTTGAGGGAGCGCCTGAAACCATCCAAATTGCGGATAGTCCTAATTTCTTGGGGTAGAGCATTCCAGAGGATTGGCGCAGCGCGGGTGAAGTCTTGGAGTTGGGAGTGGGAGGTACGGATTAGTGCAGAGGTTAGTCGAAGGTCGTTTGCAGAGTGCAGCAGTCGGTTAGGCCGATAAATATAAATAAGGGAGGAGATGTAGGGGGGTGCTGCGCTGTGGAGAGCTTTGTTGGTGAGAACCAGTAATTAGAATTGGATCCTATAATGAATGGGCAGCCACTGCCAGTGTAATGAGTGGCGAATAACTCTATGAAGGATATCTGCCACGTTTTGCGTGCGTTTGATGAGTCAACGCGGATGGCGAGTGCAGATGATGCACTAGTCAGCCTGACTGTCCCCCTTATCTGCCTGCTTCAAAAAACACTGCAAGCACTAAGGCATGAGGTTTTGGAAGAGGTGGAGGATGAGGAGTCACAAATTCCATCACCTTCTGGACAGTCAGCGCAACGTGGTTCCTCACAAAGGGCTGGAGGACTTTCAAAGTACCATGCTGTATCAACAATTGAACCTCCAGAGTCGCTGTCTATATTTTCATAACCATTACAAACTTTTAATGTATTTACAAAGCACATAATGTACATTTTTTGTCTATCCTTTTGTAATGCTATTGTGTTTCCATAAACTGATGTTACAGAATTATGATACAAAGTTTTTAAATTTTGAGTTTTAAATTTTGTAAATTTATATGTATTTGAAGGACTTTGTGAGGAGGATGAGGAGGAGTCAATGGAGGAGGAAGACATCGCTCCAGAGGGAGGTAGACAATGCTCTAGTCAGTATGTAGACCAAGGGTGGGGTGATGCACAGCAGGCGGAGATGACGCCTCTTGCAGGGGACAACGTTTCTTGGCCAGTTGGGAGTCTGCAGCACATGGTTGATTTCATGCTGCAGTGGCTGAGAAACGACCGCCGCATCGAACACATTCACACCACGTCTGATTATTGGGTGTACACCCTCCTAGACCCTCGCTACCGGGACAACTTACAAAGCCTCATCACACCGTTGAACCGGGAGCGTAAAATGCGGAAGTACCAAGACACACTGGTGCAATCCATAATGTTCTCCATTCCAGCCGAGAGCACTGCTGCTGCTACTGATTTACAAAGCAGCTCTGTGCGTCGAGGCAGTGGAGACAGCTCTGCAACAAGAGGGAGCACAAGCAGCGCCTCTGCACAGGGCAAGAACAGTATGTTCCAAATGTGTCGAAGTTTTGTGGCAGCGCCACCAATGTCTACACCATCCGAGACGGCTCCAGTCAGCAGGAGGCAACATTTCCGTAAGATGGTGACAGACTACATGTCTTGCCCTCTCAGTGTACTCCCAGATGGCTCTTCCCCATTCAAGTTTTGTGTCTCTAAGCTGGATACATGGCCAGAGCTTAGCCAGTATGCATTGGAGGTGCTGGCTTGATCTGCTGCCAGTGTATTATCGGAGCGCGTCTTTACTGCTGCAGGTGGTGTACTAACAGACCGTTGCATGCGACTATCCTACGATAATGTAGAACGGCTTACTTTTCTGAAAATGAACTAGGCATGGATCTCGCCTGAATTTGCCTGTCCGGTTTCAGATTAACTAACTGGTTGGCAACGTTTTCCATGTCTCCTGTTATGTTCATCTTTCTACCACCTGAGCTATACTCCCTGGGCTACAACACTGACAGTTGCTGCTCAGAAGTGTCGTGTCCACAGACCAATACACAAGCTATAGTGATAGTGGGGTTCAGTAACGCCTGCTGTTCCCCTGCTGTGTGTCCGGCAAAAATTACTGCTACCTAGCTACACATGTTGAAAAAAACATGACATGTTAAAGTGGCTAGTGCTACACATAGATATCAGGCTACACCCTTATTTCTAAGCTGTAAACAAGTGAAACGTCAAATTTAAAACCATTCAATGATTAGTGTTGGTAACAAATCTGTAACTAAATAATTGTGACATATTATGGCAGATATCCACATGTCTAACACAAATGCTAACACAAAAGCATACTTATGCTATAGGGTACTGATGGTGAACCTTCTCACTCCATAACTTTGACCAATCCAACTCACATCATGCCTCAAATGCTGCAATGTTGGAAGTGCATAATGTGGGTTGAACTTTGACAACAGCTGCAGTGCGAAGGTTATCCTTCTGTGTTCTTGGCTTTTAAATAAAAGCATACAAGTAAATATAATAATACATTGTTGATTAAGGGACATGATGTACACCTGTAATATTGTGCAAACAATGGATGTAGGACTATTCCTCTTCAACATTACTTATATTTGTGTCATTTGAAAAAATACATATTTTAGTTAAAAATTAAAAACCCATGTTCAGTAGCTGTGAAAGGCCCGTTTGTGTACTTCTATATTGTTTGCAACCAATGTATTGTATACGGATGGAAGCACGTCACTGTAATAGATTTGAATTATTTTAAATAGAATAAAGCAGCACCAATTTTAGAAAAATGACAAGGATGAGCCAGTGACAGACACTCAGCAGAGTACACGCAGCGGTGGTTGAAGAAGTAAATGGAGCGTGATCTGCATTTTAAAAAAAAAAAATAAAAATACCTCACAGACTGCAGTGAACACTGAAACACAACTATTCACAATCTGTGAAAGGCTACTCCTTTGTCTACTTCTATAGTGTTTGCAACCAATGTATTGTATACGGATGGAAGCACGTCACTGTAATAGATTTGAATTATTTTAAATAGAATAAAGCAGCACCAATTTTAGAAAAATGACAAGGATGAGCCAGTGACAGACACTCAGCAGAGTACACGCAGCGGTGGTTGAAGAAGTAAATGGAGCGTGATCTGCATTTTAAAAAAAAAAAAAATAAAAATACCTCACAGACTGCAGTGAACACTGAAACACAACTATTCACAATCTGTGAAAGGCTACTCCTTTGTCTACTTCTATAGTGTTTGCAACCAATGTATTGTATACGGATGGAAGCACGTCACTGTAATAGATTTGAATTATTTTAAATAGAATAAAGCAGCACCAATTTTAGAAAAATGACAAGGATGAGCCAGTGACAGACACTCAGCAGAGTACACGCAGCGGTGGTTGAAGAAGTAAATGGAGCGTGATCTGCATTTTAAAAAAAAAAAAAATAAAAATACCTCACAGACTGCAGTGAACACTGAAACACAACTATTCACAATCTGTGAAAGGCTACTCCTTTGTCTACTTCTATAGTGTTTGCAACCAATGTATTGTATACGGATGGAAGCGCGTCACACTAATAGATTAGATTTATTTTAAATGGAATGTAGCAGAACCAATTGGAGATAAATGAAAAGGATGAGCCACTGAGACACGCTCAGCAGAGTACAAGCAGCAGTGCTTGAACAAGTAACTGGAGCGTGATGTGCACTCAAAAAAGTAAAAAACACAGACTGAAGTGAACACTGAAACACAACTGTCCACAATCTGTGAAAGGCTACTCCTTTGTGTACTTCTATAGTGTTTGCAACCAATGTATTGTATACGGATGGAAGCGCGTCACACTAATAGATTAGATTTTTTTCCACTAAAATGGAGCAGCACCAATTAGAGAAAAATGTGAAGGATGAGGCAGTGACACACGCTCAGCAGACTACAACCAGCAGTGGTTGAAGAACTAACTGGAGCGTGATCTGCACTCAAAAAATCAAAACCTCACAGACTGCAGTGAACACTGAAACACAACTATTCACTATCTGTGAAAAGCTCCTTTCTGTACTTCTATAGTGTTTGCAACCAATGTATTGTATACAGATGGAAGCGCGTCACACTAATAGATTTGATTTTTTTCTAATATAATGGAGCTGCACCAATTCCACTAAATAAAATAAAAAAAAAAAAGAGTCAGTGACACGTGCAGATGCCTACAAACAGCGGTGGATGCAGAGCAAACTGCAGCGTCACCTGCACTGTCACACACACACCTTGCACAGAGCTGTTAAAACAACACTGGCAAAATGAAGCTTTACACAGCGGTTGGTAAACTAGCCTGCCTCAAGCACAGTAGTACACAAAATCGCAATATCTAACTGTCCCTCAGAGTCAGCACAGCAGCGTTCTGTCCCTTACTGAGTTCACAGCACAGTGACGCTAAAATGCTGCGGCACCTTTTATAGTGCATTCTGACATCATTTCAGCAGCCAATCACAGCCATGCCATTAGTTAAGATGACCGCAGCATTACAGGATGTGCCCACACTTCGTAGGATTCCTCATTGGCTGACTAAAATCACATTGCCTCTCAAAGAATTATGGGAACTTCCGATTCCGGTATACGATATAGAAAAAGTATCGGAATTAAGTATTCGGAATTCCGATAACGCGAATATCGGCCGATACCCGATACTTGCGGTATCGGAATGCTCAACACTACTCATTACACTATTTTTCTTTTTCCTACTTCACTCTTGTTGATGCTTCATTTGACAATTCCAGTGCATGCTGGTTTCTCAAAACAAAGTGTCATCAGGGGACAGAGGCTGCAATCACTGCCGTAGTCTCTGTCCCTTCCTAGAGCAAAGCATCACCAGTGACTTAAGTTTCATGAGTTAGTCCTTGCGCAATGTGCCCTATGCGATGTGCAAAAAGACAGTGTGCTGTCTTGCAAAGGGTATGTTGGGGGGCTAAATTATGCCCTGCATCCCTTCACATTCCTTCCTAATAAAGCGAGTATGTTTTATGTGCAAAGTGATGTGTCATTTGGTACTGTTTTATTGTGTATTAATATCTTAAACAATGTAATGATATTTGTGTACTGTGTAAGTTATATTTCTTTATGGGCTAGGGTTAGAGATAGGGAGATACAGTGTTAGAGTAAGGTTTATCAATAGTAATGGGCAATATACGGTTTAGTACATTTGGGGGACACTGTAGATTAGAAGATAAGGTTAGGTTTAGAACTGATTTCTGACAGACTAGTGACAGTTGCACTGGGTGGGGCCAGAGTAGTAGCAGTTAGAGACACTCCTTGTTTTAAGTCAGTCTAGTGAGGGACGAGGGTGAAATGAGGTTGCTGAGGTGAATAGTGCAAGAGAAGTCCAGTGGTCCAGGGCCTTGGGGTCCAGAAGTTATTTGGACACGAAGGGAAAAGTGCAGCGAGGAAGAAATAGCAACAAGGTTCAGCGGAAATCCCAAAACGTCTGAGACCTATGGTCTGAAAAAGGTTGGAAGCCCCATCCTTGATTTCGCCCTGTGAAGGGAAAACGGGCAGGGAACCCCGGGCATTAACTAGTGAGGCTAAATGGGACACTGTGGTACCGGAGGATACGGTACAGAAATAAAGACTGAAAGGAGAGCAAGGGACAGCACAGAGGAAAGGAAATAGGATCACTGTGCAATGTCTGTCACTGGATTGACTGTGTTAAGTAAAGTTATTTTGGTAAAAAAGAACTTGAACTCTGTCAATCACTGCGTGATGTCTGGAAACGAGACCCAGCAACCTGAGGAGAATTTTAACCTAAAAGTGAGTGAATTGCACCGCAAACACATCACACAGCAGTTGGGACATTGCGTTTTCTTTGTGGAGTTTCAGGGGGTGGGAACATAACAACCCCTCGCCATGACTACCACCCTGGCCCCCTTATGGTCTCACCAGCTCAGATCAGCAGTAACAATCCGGCAACAGAGCTCACTATCGGGGCGTATTGTCAAATTACCCGTTGTTCAAAGTGACATTATTTGTCAGGGCGTCGCTGATCTCTGCACACTGGGTATTCTGATAGCAAGCATTTAAGCCCCCGTCACACACAGCGATCTTGCTAGCTAGATCGCTGCTGAGTCACTAGTTTTGTGACGCAACAGCAATCTCCCCAGCGATATTGCTGTGTGTGACATTCAGCGACGATCATCCCCCCTGCTGGGTATCGCTGATCGTCGCTGAATGTCCAGGACATTTTTTTGCTCGTTGGTCTCCTGCTGGCCAGCACGCATCGCTGCCTGTGGCAGGCAGACCAGCGATCAGCTGGTAACCAAGGCACACATCGGGTTTCCAGGCGCCGGGCGGTGCCTGGAAACCCGATGTGTACGTTGGATACCAGCGCGCTGCTGCAGGGGAGCTGGTAACCAAGGTACACATCGGGTTTCCAGGTGCCGCGCAGCGCCTGGAAACCCGATGTGTACCTTGGTTACCAGCTCCCTACACCAGCGGGCTGGTATCCAACGTACACTGTGAGTAACTAAGCGACGTTACCTGCAGTGTCGCTGTCCTGATTGCTGCCTGAGCTACCTGTTTGGCAGCTCAGCAGCGATCATGTAGCGACACACCAGCGATCCTGACAAGTGCATATCGTTGTTGGGACCGTTGGTGTGTCGCTAAGTGTGACGGGGCCCTTAGAGTGCTCTCCGATCCCTGATCGTTACTGTTTATCTGAACTGTCAAAAAAGTGCACTGTCATTGTGCACATTGCACAGTGCAAAGCGTACAAGGACAAACCCAGCCCCTGAAACGAAGGTCACTAACGATGCTTATGTTCAAGGGGCAGACACTACGGCAGTGACCAGAGCCTCTTTCTCCTGATGATGGCTCTTTTGAGTATCCAGGCATGTATTGGAGTTCTCAAACAAAGCATCATCAAAAAGGAAGTAGAAAAAAAAAGAAAAGCAGTTATTGTAGTAGGGGGAGGATAGGGAATATTTAATTAATTTATATTTTAAAGTACTTTGAATTATTAAGTCGATTGGGATTTACAATGAAAATTGCTTTGTATTTCAGACCACCACTTTAAAAAATATTCAAGCATTTTTAAAACAATATTCACATATTTACAAAGAGATGTATAGCAATATTAATTATCTTAAGTAATTAAGTATTGTCCAGGTCTTACCTTGACAACCTTCTAATAAAAGTAGTATTTCAAGATCTCTTCTATATGCCAGTCAATTAAAACTTTGGCAGAGAAACCATACAGGAGCTAAAAGTTTCTTCAATTTATTAAACTAAGCTGCGCTCTGTGAGCAAAATTCAGAAACAACATAAGCCTGACATAGAATACGGGATACATTTTTTTTTTCAGAATTATTTTTAAATGATTATTATGACTCCAATAATTCTTAACGCATTAGAAGATCACACATTGCAATCGCTTTTAAAGTCGGTTGTGTGGACAATTGCAGACGAGTAATTACTCTAAGAGATAAATAATAGCGTGTCATTTTCCCCGGGAATGCAGTAGCGATTTTGCTTCGTTAAATTGAAACACTACTTTGTTCCCTTCATCTCTTTATCTATTTTTTACAGATTTTTTTCTTACTCCTTGTCACAGTCTTGTTTTATGTCTTAGTAGCGAGCGAGTTATGCTTGTAATTTATGGTGAAAATTGAGTGCAAACAAATCACAGAATATTTTCATTGATTACCCTAAATTGTCTAATCTCCGGTATGTTTTTAAGAGTTGATTGGGTGGTATTTACTGATTGCTTTAGTGTAATTTAAAAATCAATCAATACTTACAATGAGCACTGGGAGATAAATCCGCTGTAATGCTGCGTAAAAGCAGAAATATCAGTCAGTGGATCTGTTTTCAATCAGATTTGTGGGACGTTCTAATACATAAAACAAAATGTCTGGGAGCTTTATTTGTGTAGCATATCATTTGAAAATTGCTCTCCGTAGCTTGGCATTCTCTAGCTATTATATTGTTGACTTAAGTTAATTTTCCACGGCTAAAATGAACATATTTCACTACAATAAAACTGTAAGAAACCACAAAGAATGGGGATGCTTTAAGTTTAAAGGCTCTTCTCTATCCAATAACATCCACGTATAATAGCCAAAATTACCATAACATCAGTTGTTCTTATAGCCACCTACCACTTTGGAGATTTATAGGGCTTTTTTTTTATAACGGAAATGCATTTTCAGTGTTCAGCTAGCGGATATATTTCCTTATGCATAAACAGAGCTTGATCTATGAAAATGAAGACGAGGGATTTTTTTTTTCGCAATCTGGAGTCATTTCGAGACATTAATTGCATTTTCTTTTAAAACATGTCGAACCAGTTTAAGTCTAAAAACATAATTGTCTGCTTTAAGCTCCATGCAAATTCCCCCCACCACGTTGCCTGTCAAAGGCCTCTCACCCAACCGTGGACCCTTCTCAGCACTAGCGAGGTGCAGTACTCCGAAACAGCCGTCTGCGGTTACGTGTCTAGATTGGGAAATTTGGAGATTTCTCACCTAGCCAAATCAGTTCTCATACTTTGCACTGACGAGGGCCAATAGCCCGAAACACCGAGTCTGCAAATTGAGATACTGATTTGGCTTTTATCCTAAGTCATATTGCAAGACTCGTTAAAGGGTTGATTGTGACTTGTAGGATCGCTACTTCCAACAGGTGGCGCTATAGAGTTCAAGTCCTCTTTTTTTGAAGAGGCAATTTGCATATTAGATTTGAAGAAGGAGACGGGATGAAGGTGTCATACAAAGCACTCGTGATGAAGGATGCAAAGCTAAATATACTTGGAAGGATTTATTGTGCAGCTTTGTCTTAATACCCATGCCTGTTACTTCAATGTGTATTGATGTGTAGCTTTTTGACACCATGTATCCTTTTGCCTCAAACCTTGTATTTTGTATGTAATAGTTATTCTTTTGTTACCTATAATAAAACATTTTTGTATTTTACTATATTTTGGTTTGATACTCCGAGTCTGTTTTAGGGTAGGTATCAGATTTTGCTGCATTTTTGGTGAAAAAAAACCCAGGAAGTTGCATAATTTTTTGTGCACTAAACTTTATGCGCAAGAGGTAAATGTACCTGATAAAAAAGCAGCAAAAACTGCTGCAAATACAGAGTAAAACATGCTCTTTGTTAGCAGCTTCTTACTTTTTGCCTGCAGGAAAAAACGCAGCAAAAACGCAACGTGTAAACATAGCCTTAGACATACCTCATTCATTAGGAGGCGTGTATCCCTTAATTAATAAGGTGTGTCCGACTCCAGCACGCCCCTCCATCAAGACCAGCTTCAACAATGCCGCTCTTGATGAAATGGGGCCATTGTTTTTTCTGACTCATACGAAATGTGATTTTTTTTTTTTAATGGGATTATGTGACATCATTTTTCGTGCTTAATATAGCATATGATTGCTCCAAAAGCTGATCCAGTAATATAGCATGTGGCTGCTGAGGCCATTGATTTTGCTGAATTAGTCACATTCTGCATGGTTGCAAAAATTAAAGTATTAGTATTGGTCGTATTTTATAAAACTATTTGCCATCTTAAATTTTTAAGCTCAAATAATCAGTACAAGTTAAATACAACCTTAATATGGGCATTTAAAAGCATCCTCAATTTTCAGTTTCAGAGTAATTGAGCATTTCATTCATGATTTGTGTCTCTCAAGCTTTTGTTCTGCTTAGTTCCAATATGTAGTAAATTATTTTCTAATATCCCATTCCACAAGTAAAATCCCCAAAAGTGTTAAAAATACAAACCTATTTAAGCAGTTTCATGGATGTCAAATTTGCCAAAATTGGAGTCAAGAAACATGAATACAAGTATCCAGAAAATAACTGGAATACAGGGTTTCCCCTTTGAACCCTTTGACCTTGGATTGGATGAGATGTACTCTTAGTTGGTTCATTGATGGCATTTTATAAATCAGCATCATGGACACACTTTGAATAATATAATGTTCATGGCTCCTTAGAGTAAACCAAAAGAGACAGTTCCTGTTTAAGGTCTGACAGTATAATCTTGACTCTCCACAATTCTGCATTTCAATGGTCATTTTCAATAGCTTGAAAAGCAAAATCAACTTGTCCAATGTCACCGGCCGAAATGACCCACTTAGAAGGCAATGTTTTCACCCTTATACAGCTCCTTCATCCCAGATCTATAAATGTATTTGTCTCACTTTGACACATGGTGGGGGCCATAATGTGAAAATCGGAAGTAGAGGGGACAAATATAAAGAGCAGTGACTTTTAACAAAGACATAAGCAATGTGTGATCTTCTCACTGCACCATGTAACCACCTCGGAGCTGATGCGTGTCTAAGAAAAATGGCTAACAAAGTGACCGGCTTAAACGCATTTTACTTTATCATGGTAAATAACTAAAAGGGCAGACCAATTAATCAAATAACTTACTAAAAGTGCTTTTTATTTTACCATTTAGCATGCCAGAAAGATCATTGTCTTTAATGTATATACCCAGCCGTTACATGATTTCATCCATCATGTATTATGAAATTAGTTTTTCCGTGATGTAGCTGAAGATCATTAACCTCAACTATTATCAAACTCATACATCACGTACCATATTACCTCATGTTAGGGAAAAAAGGAAGCACTTTCTTTTAAGAAGCTTTGAGTATAATCCATTTTTTTTCCAATGGGGTTGACAAGCAACGTTGCTATTTTTACATCGCAAATTATTCAACATTGGGGTGAGCGTTTAACCACAGAGATTTCTGCAGGGCACAATGCACTGCTGACTTTCAGTCAGGTCAATTCACTTTTAAACTCTACATTCAGCAATCTTTCCTGTAGATGTGCAGTCTGGAAGCCGTAAAATGGAATATAGTGATCACTTTATCACATTTCATAGAATCATAGAATGTTGGAAGTGACCTCCAGGGTCATCGTGTCCAACCCCTGCTCAAAGCACGATTCACTAAACCATCTCAGACAGATGTCTGTCCAGCCTCTGTTTCAAGACTTCCATTGAATGAGAACTCACCACCTCTCGTGGCAGCCTGCTTCACTCATTGATCACCTTCACTGTCAAAATTTTTTTCGAATAATTAATTTGTATCTTCTCCCTTTCAACTTTATTCCATTGCTTCTTGTATTTCCACGTACAAGTGAGAATAATGATGATCCGCTACACTGTGAGATCCCTTCAGATATTTGTAGACAGCTATTAAGCCTCCTCTTAGCCTTCTTTTTTTGCAAGCTAAACATTCCCAGATCTTTTAATCATTCCTCGCAGAATATACTTTGCAGTCCGCTTACCATCTTGATAGCTCATCTCTGATCTTGCTCCAATATTTCAATGTCTTTTTAAAAATGTGGTGCCCAGAATGGACACAGTATTTCAGATGAGGCCTGACCAAGGAGGAGTAGAGTGTCATAATTACTTCACGTGATCTAGACTCTATGATTCTCTTAATACATCCTAGCACTGTTTGCTTTTTTGCTGCTGCATCACACTGTTGAATCATGTGCAGTCTGTCATCTATAAGTACACCCAAGTTTTTTCACACGTGCTGATGCTTAGTTCTATTCCTCCCACTCTATAGATGTAATTTTCATTTGTCTTGCCCTGATGTAGAATTTTGCATTTCCCCAGTTAAATATCACATTGTTGCTTTTACTTATTATAATAAGTTTCATTTAGTGCTATTGGATTCAACGGCATATCAACAACAGAACATCAAGTACAGATATTGGCTTAAAAAAACAATTTAAGAATGGAATGCAAAAGGGTATTTGACTTCTATAACATTTACTACTAAAGAATGTCATGTAACTAAAAAGGCCAATACTACTAGAATAGAATATTGAACAGTAGAGTGAACTAAGTATCATAATAGAAAGCTTATGGATAACAACAAAAAAAGTCTCCATCTACTGGCCTTAGTCACTTGCAGTTAGAACAGGTTACAGCCATTTGATCATCAAGATGCTCATATTATTTTTAGGTTGGGTTGATCCAGAGCAGTGTTTCCCAAACCCATCCTTAAGGCCCCCCAAACACATTATGTTTTCAGGATTTCCTTAGTATTGCTCAGGTAATGGAAGTATCTTCAAGGCATCAGAAATTGCTACAAGCTCTCTCACCTTTATAACACAAAGGAAATCCTGAAAACATGATGTGTTGGGGTCAAATTTGATAATATAGCCAAATGTAGCATGGTTAAGATCTCTTAGAACAACATACACACGACGACTTCCAATTTTTTAGAAAAGAAAAAAATGATAATCAGTGCTGTCAAAATAAAAATATTGACCTCTGTAATAAACTGCCAAGAAGAAAGTTTAAAGTAAGTCTGTCACCCCCAAAATGCCTTTTAAACTAACTATGCAATTATATAGGGGTCTTAAAATTACACTACTACTATACCTGATTCTGGTTGTTACACACCTGTCCCAAGTATCCCAGGATCCGCTTTCTTCATCTCAGTCCTCTGCACTCTATTGTGCTCCATGAAGGGTTTTGCAGTTTGCCTGTCATGTCTCAGTGATGTCATCTCCCTAAATCTATTTAAAGCCTAATAGGACATAAACCTGTTTTTTTTTTAGGATTGAGACTCCAGTGTTCCAAGTTTGATTTATTCCATTACCTGTACTTTAGTTTTCAACTTGCATCCATTCCTGCTGGGTTCTACTTCATCTCTGTGACTTCTTCTGAGAAGACCAGAGGCTTAGTGGATACATCTCACCAGGTAAGCCTTTACACTGGTACAGTGTGTCTGAAAATAACTTAATCTATATGCAAATTAAGGGACTTTGGTGAATCCATAGTGTGGCCATAACCTGTGCAACATTATGCCTCTCAATTTGTGATGTGGGGACTGCCCTAGCTTGTAATGAACAGAGCTTTCTAATAGCGCAAACACTGCTCTGTATTTATGCGCATGTGTAACACATGTGGATCGTGGACCCACTGCATCACAGGCCAGGGAGAGCCTGGAGGGGTGTACCTAGTCAACCACCTGGGTTAACACTAGAGCCCCCGATAGTGTGGTTTGACTTGGGCCATAGGTGATTGCGAGATGCCACTACAGGACAGATCCCAGTACTGCGGCACCTAACCCCAAAGGTCAGGACAGAAGACACAGACCAGGAGTCCAAGGTGCAATCCAATAATGATGGAATGGATAGTAGTGCTAGTACAGATGGTATAGAACAGTAAGCACAGATACTGTTACATGTGCTGCTGATGTGGTTTCAGGTTCAGGTACCGCCAGAGCGGTTGCAAGTTCAGGTACCGCAGGTGTGGTTTGAGGTTCAAAATGCAGATACAGGTCAGACTGGAACAGGCACTAAAACAGATACAGGTTAAGGGACTTGACAATGAGCTTGCAGCTAGCAGACTGCAACACTCAGTTGTTACTCTGTCACCTCCTTGCAGGTGGAGGTGCCTTAAGTAATAAGTGCCTCCAGCTCTTGGCTGGGGAAATATAGGACTGTGCATGATGTCTCTTTAAGAGACCAGAAATGCACACACATGCGCCCCAAACGCGCCACCAGGGGAGAAATGCGGTGGGAGTTGAGACTGAAATATGTGAGCCAGGACATGACAGTGTGTCATGGGCTGTGAGTAAGTTAGCGTCCCTGCCAAGAGGGAGGAGCAGAGGCATGAAGGGACGCTGGTGTTACAGCACATGAACTTATACTGGTTGTGACGACTGCGCACGCACACAGTGGTGGGTGCGTTCTTCTACTTAGCTCTCTGTGGACACCTCTGGCCATAGTTAGTAATGTATGAGTGACATCATCAGAGATAAAATCGGAAGGAGAACACACTCAACCACTGTGCGCATGAGGCTGACACAGCCAGTATCAGTGTGCATTCGCAAACAAGCAGAGAAGCATTCGCTGAAGGTGTGAGGGCTGCCCATCACAAGATAGGGTAGTGCCCAGAATGCAAATTGATGAGGTGTAATGGTGCACCCAGCTCAAAGCCATGCTATGATTTACTGAAGTCCCCTCAGTTGCATATGGATTAAAAGTTATGAATTTATAGGGGTAAAATTTTCTATATTACTCACTGTATATCTAGTCTAAGGCCATGTGCACACATTCAGTATTTGGTAAGTATTTATATCAGTATTTGTAAGCCAAAACCAGGAGTGGAACAATCAGAGGGAAAAGTATAGTAGAAACACATCACAACTTCTGTACTATCACCCATTCCTGGTTTTGGCTTACAAATACTGAGGTAAAATACTGACACAATACTGAATGTGACCCTAACCTTAAAGCATTTTAGGGGAAGTTTCAAAAGGTTGAGGTTGGGATGAGAAAATGGTAGCGTCTAAATTGTGGAGGTCCCAAGACAATTTTCATTTTTGTCCTTAGTGGAATACATTCTACAGTATTGATATGTTGCTCTTTCAGAACTAAAGTTCATAATACAGTCATTGGAAAAATTAAGTACACCTTCTTTGACTTCTATGGTTTTATATATCTAGATATACTTTAAATAAAAATCAGTTTTTTTAGAAGGTCTTAAAATTAGATAAATACAACCTCACATGAACAGTGGCAACACATGACAAGTTACACCCTGGTGTTAATTCTTTACCAAAAAAAAGTAGGCTACATAAAACCACAGATTTCAAATGGGGTGTACTTACTTTTTCTCATGACTGTAAATTTAAGACATTCTAATTGAATGATTGTAGGGAAGAGCATGTCTTGAGAGTTGAAGTCAGGGGAGATAACTGCTGGCATAAAATAGGTATAGTGAAATTTTTGTTATATTTGTATGCAAACTCGGTTACTTTGGCCCCTAACGAGTATTCCAGCTGCTAATTTAGCTTGTGTCTGGTGGTTTCACAGAATGGACAAACATATTAAATGCTCCCATACAAGTTAGATAAAAGCCAGACAAACTTGACATTTTCAACTGGACTGGCCGACCATTTACTGTGTAGGGTGGCTCCTAAATCTCACCTAACAAACGATGGCCTATGGGGGTAGGACAAGGCAATTTGAATCCCAATGCTCAATCCTCTCTCCATAATGAACGCTTAAGAACTTTTTGCCAATTTTTGTCAAGCAGAACGACTATGTGAAACGCTGCGGTGTTTCAGAGAAAATTTATTTTAAACTAAGGCTATGGAGTAGATGATGGAGAAACCTAGTCACCGGGTCTCACCTTTAAATGATACAGCGACTGGCCGTTTCTGTCTCTTTATAGGCGTGTGAGCCATTTTTAATGCCACTAGTTATAAAGCATCATAGTACTATCATTGATATGTTTATAATGCATGACAGGATCTAAACATTGTAGACAATGAAGCATGGAGAATGTACACTCATCAATCGTTACTAATTTATGTGTTGAAAAGGTGGGGCTGGGGTCTAATTAATGTTTGCTCCCTTTAATGAAATACGCTAGCACTTTGCAGTTCTGTCATGTGCAGGGGCAATAACTCAATTGATTGGAGAAACAGCCCCATGTAAAATGAAATGCACAGCGGAAAAAATGTCTTATCCAGCATCATTTACATTCTGGATCCTTGTACTTGCAGAATTCTTGGTGATCTAAGAAATATTAACTCATTCACAGGCAAAGAATCAAATGAAGATTGTTTTAAGGAAAAAAAATGAAAAACTCTGAATCTAGAGATAGAATAGAGATATTTACATGAATGATTACGATGATGATAAATCAAAATGTAAAAAACATTTTCTGGGAAAAACTAGACTAAAGATGACAAAAGACATAAAAACATGATGACTGGGGAACAATAGTAAGCAGACAATAATATGCAGATGTGAGTAGATATTATATAATAATAAAAGTAAGTAATAATACCGCCTAAAGAAGGAAATCAAATGTGGTATGATTTTGCCACAGTCACAGGGTCAATGTAAGATAAAAATACTAGAGAAAGTGTATAATCCTAATATTGCACAAGCCATATAGTAATAATGTACATCATAGTGACTTGTAAGACAAATATAAGAAGTTCAGACCCAATGGCACTGTGATGAGGTGCTGTTCCCCCGTTACAAACTAAGTTGTGCATTTCGCATGGGATTCCTCATGGAGTGTGGAGGCAGGAGAAGAAAAGATGATATAAATAGTTAAGGAACGGCTGTGAATAATAACAGGAACCATCATCATACCAGGACACGTTCAGCACAACAGCTTAATCGAAGTGTGACCAAGGTTGCAGTTCATGACACCTGGTCACCCAAACAGAACCCGAGACACGCGCAGAGTGGTGCACAATATCTCTACTACCCACATTTGAACAGGAAAATGTGTGCTCATATTGTTGAATCAAGTATGTGCAAAGAAATGTCTGATAGAGAGAGATCTATTTCAAGTGTTTATTTCTGTTACTGTTGATGATTATGGTTTACAGCCAATGAAAACCCAAACGTCGTTATCTCAGTAAATTAGAATACTTTATAACACCAGCTTGAAAAATGATTTTAAAATCTGAAATGTTGGCCTATCAAAATGTATGTTCAGTAAATGCACTCAATACTTGGTCGGGGCTCCTTTTGATACAATTACTGCATCAATGTGGCGTGGCATGGAGGCGATCATCCTGTGGCACTGCTGAGATGCTATGAAAGCACAGGTTGTTTTGATAGCAGCCTTCAGTTCATCTGCATTGTTGGGTCTGGTGTCTCTCATCTTCCTCTTGACAATACCCCATGGATAGTGTTGAGCGATACTTTCCGATATTGCAAAATATAGGATCGGATTGGATCGGTCCGATACTCAAAAATTATCGGATATCGCCGATTCCGATACCGGAAACCAATCCAAGTCAATGGGACGAAAATATCTGAATTAAAATAACCCTTTCTTTCCTTGTAGGTTACATGAAGGAAAACAACTAAGAATAATGTAGAATGTATTGGGCGAGGTAGAGGAGACATTAAATGCATAGAGGTTTAGCCCAATCAAATGGAATAGCACGAATAATGTTTTTTTTTAAAGACGTTCGGAGTTCCAAAGAAATTGACTATGTTGTTAACCTTTTTTCTATTTTGGCAAATACAGTACAGACCAAAAGTTTGGACACACCTTCTCATTCAAAGATTCTTCTGTATTTTCATGACTATGAAAATTGTAGAATCACACTGAAGGCATCAAAACTATGAATTAACACATGTGGAATTATACATTACACTTTACAAAAAAGTGTGAAACAACTGAAAATATGTCTTATATTCTAGGTTCTTCAAAGTAGCCACCTTTTGCTTTGATTACTGCTTTTGCACGCAGAAAAGGTGAATGGATGGACTCTACATGCCTAGTTCCCACCGTGAAGCATGGAGGAGGTGGTGTAATGGTGTGGGGGTGCTTTGCTGGTGACACTGTTGGGGATTCACTACTTCCATGCTCTTCACCTTCTTTTTTACTTCTCCCACACTCTCTCCTTCATGATCCTCAGCAGCAGCATCTTTTTCATCAACTTCTTCACCTTATTTATCTTCTTCTTCAACTTCTTCCTATTATTCTTTTTTTTTTACATTCTTCATATTCTTCTTCAACTACTATTCTTCTTCATATTCTACTTCTTCATCTTCTTCCTATTCATCTTCTTCGTCATATTCTTATTTGTGACACGCATTCCTGTAGTTGTTATCTCTAAAAGTTTGAAGATTACACCTTCCGTTCTTGCTGTCACAAAAGATTTACAACAGTATTTGTCCGCGTTCAGTTTGGCCTGCAGCAGCAGGCATTTTCCAGGGGCACCACGAGGAGGAATGGACTCACCCCCGTACACTGCTTAGTCGTCTTCTGCTTATAATTTAGAGCATACATTTTGCTCTGATTTTTTGTGTCATGCTTAATGTTCTTCTGCTTTTTGTTCTTCTGCTTTTTGTTCTTCAGCTTCTTGGTCTTCTGTCTCTTGTTCTGTATCTTGGTGGTTGTCTTCATGTTCTTTGTCCTGTTGGTCATCTTCTGGGTAATCTTTTTGGTCTTCTTTGGAGTGTTGTTCACGCTCGTCGTCTTCATGGTCGTCGTCCTTGTGGTCGTCGTCTTCTTCGGGGTGGTCATCAGGGTCGTCGTCTTCAGGGTCATCGTCTTCGGGGTTGTCGTCTTTTTCGGGGTGGTCTTCAGGGTCGTCGTCTTCAGGGTAGTCGTCAGGGAGATCCAGAGTGATTACCAAAAAGCATTTAAAAAATCTTCAACTTGGAAATGTAGCAGAAGGTACAAGAAGGCTGAGTAACTGCCGAGAACCAGCTGACTGTCCTGGAACCCGGATGGGTAGTAGAAGGAACAAGAGCCAATGGCACTACCGAGGACCAGCTGACGGTACTGGGACACTGTTACTAAGCAGGAGGTACCTGTGCTAGAAAGCACTACCAAGCAGACGTTGCTGGAACTCAGATACCGAGATGGAGGCACCTAGGCCAAAGGCACTGCTGAGAACCAGCTGATGGTACTGGTACAGGAACCCGGATGGGTAACAGAAGTTACAAGAGGCTATGGAACTAACGAGGACCAGCTGACTGTGCTGGAACCCGGAGGGGCAGCAGAAGGAACAGAGCCAATGGCACAACCGAGGACCAGCTGACGGTACTGGGACACGGTTACTAAGCAGGAGGTACCTGTGCTAGAAAGCACTACCAAGGACCAGCAGACGTTGCTGGAACTCTGATACCGAGATGGAGGCACCTAGGCCGAAGGAACTGCAGAGAACCAGCTGATGGTACTGGAACCCGGATGGGTAGCATAAAGTACCCATGAAAAATAAAGTTGCAAGGCCATAGTTACCGAATCCCACAGTCCTACAGGGGGTGCTTGTCCTATTGGCACTACGGAAACAGCCTTTATTTCCATATCCCGCAGCCCACATAGGAAGCACCTAAACTGCAGGCACCATAGAGTCAGCTTACCCGACCCGCAACACGACAGGACAACTTATTGGAGGCAAAGTGACGTTGACACTGCCCAGAAACAGCTGGTGTGCTGTAACCAGGCTGGGCAGGAGGGAGTACCCGTGCCAAAGACACTGCCGAGAACCAGCTGACGGTACTGGAACCCGGATGAGTAGCAGAAGGTACCCATGAAAAAGTTGTAAGGCCGCGAGCCGGTCGCAGTTACCGAATTCCACAGTCCTACAGGGGGTGCTTGTCCTATTGGCACTATGGAAACAGCCTTTATTTCCATATCCCGCAGCCCACATAGGAAGCACCTAAACTGCAGGCACAATAGAGTCGGCTAACCCGACCGCAACATGACAGGACAACTTATTGGAGGCAAAGTGATGTTGACACTGCCCGGAAACAGTTGGCGTGCTGTAACCAGGCTGGGCAGGAGGGAGTACCCGTGCCAAAGACACTGCCGAGAACCAGCTGATGGCACTGGAACCCGGATGGGTAGCAGAAGGTACCCATGAAAAATAAAGTTGTAAGGCCGTGAGTCGGCCGCAGTTACCGAATCCCACAGTCCTACAGGGGGTGCTTGTCCTATTGGAACTACGGAAACAGCCTTTATTTCCATATCCTGCAGCCCACATAGGAAGCACCTAAACTGCAGGCACCATAGAGTCGGCTAACCCGACCGCAACACGACAGGACAACTTATTGGAGGCAAAGTGACGTTAACACTGCCCAGAAACAGCTGGCATGCTGTAACCAGGCTGGGCAGGAGGGAGTACCCGTGCCAAAGACACTGCCGAGAACCAACTGACGGTACTGGAACCCGTGTGGGTAGCAGAAGGTACCCATGAAAAATAAAGTTGCAAGGCCGCGAGCCGGCCGCATTTACCGAATCCCACAGTCCTACAGGGGGTGCTTGTCCTATTGGCAGTACGGAAACAGCCTTTATTTCCATATCCCGCAGCCCCCATAGGAAGCACCTAAACTGCAGGCACCATAGAGTCGGCTAACCCGACCGCAACACGACAGGACAACTTATTGGAGGCAAAGTGACGTTGACACTGCCCGGAAACAGCTGGCGTGCTGTAACCTGGCTGGACAGGAGGGAGTACCCGTGCCAAAGACACTTCTGAGCAGCAACTGGCGATGTTGTAGCCCAGGGATGAGAGTAGACACAAAGTGGAGGCAGAGGACAAATTGGAGCAATTTGAAAATCTGGACTTGGGTGAGTGTGGACAGAGCAGGAAAGATTGCCAGCTACACAGCTGGGGATCAGCTGACATTACTGAACCGCAATAACACAGGAGCTAGTGTTGACTGTGCAGACAGCACTTCCGAGCAGCAACTGGCGGTGTTGGAGCCCAGGGATGAGAGTAGAAACAGAGTGGAGGCAGAGGACAAATTGGACCAAGTTGAAAATCTGGACTTAGGTGAGTGTGAACAGAGCAGGAAAGATTGCGAGCTACACAGCTGGGGATCAGCTGACATTACTGAACCCCAATAACACAGGAGCAAGTGTTGACTGTGCAGACGGCACTTCCGAGCAGCAACTGGCTGTGTTGGAGCCCAGGGATGAGAGTAGAAACAGAGAAGAGGCAGAGGACAAAATGGAGCAAGTTGAAAATCTGGACTTGGGCGAGTGTGGACAGAGCAGGAAAGATTGCCAGCTACACAGCTGGGGATCAGCTGACATTACTGAACCCCAATAACACAGGAGCTAGTGTTGACTGTGCAGACGGCACTTCCGAGCAGCAACTGGCGGTGTTGAAGCCCAGGTTCAGTCAGGGTGTAGGCTGAGGCCTAAAGTGAGCAACTTTCAGATCTTGTGTAACTTGAAATTGGAGGTAGCAGGACTTATTGCTGGACACACAGCAGGGAAACAGCTTGCATTACTGAACCCCAGTAACACAGGAGCGAGTGTTTTTATCTGTGCATACAGCACTTCGAAGCAGCAACTGGCGGTGTTGAATCCCAGGCTCAGTCAGGGTGTAGGCTGAGGCCTAATGTGAGCAACCTTCAAATCTGGTGTAACTTGAAATTGGAGGTAGCAGGACTTATTGCCGGACACACAGCAGGGGAACAGCTGGCATTACTGAACCCCAGTAACACAGGAGCGAGTGTTTTTATCTGTGCATACAGCACTTCCGAGCAGCAACTGGCGGTGTTGAAGCCCAGGTTCAGTCAGGGTATAGGCTGAGGAGTAATGTGAGCAACTTTCAAATCTGGTGTAACTTGAAATTGGAGGTAGCAGGACTTATTGCCAGACACACAGCAGGGGAACAGCTGGCATTACTGAACCACAGTAACACAGGAGCGAGTGTTTTTATCTGTGCACTATAGCACTTCCGAGCAGCAACTGGTGGTGTTGAAGCCCAGGTTCAGTCAGGGTGTAGAAATCCCATATAGAGTAGTTGCCTTGTTCCGTGGCACTTCAAAATGTATATACTCCAAACAAGAGAAGCGTAAGCTTTACTACAATAAAATGATGAATTGAATTCAAAAATATTGAAATAAGGACATTTAAAATTTAAACGCATATATGCACATGGCAAGAACAAATACAACAACAAAAAAAAAAATTGGGTATAGGGGTTGAAATGAATGCGTACAAGTACATTTCATAATCCATTAATGCTGCCTAAGGAACGGTATGTACACCTGTAATATAGTCCAGACAATGTATGTTGGACTTCTCATCATCATCATTGCAAGTTATATGTGACAGTAAAAAATACAGTCATTGATGAAAAATGTTAGTTCACACCAGATATATTAAAGGTTCAGCATGTAATCCTGATAATATGGCGCAATAATCAATGATCTGATCAAGCATAACCTAGGAAAAGTGCATCGTGCATAGTGAAAATTGCTCTGTATGCCTGCAAGTGCAGGTGAAACCACACCAATGGATAGATAAGGTATATGCTATTTATCAGAGTGCATAGCCACTGATGGCGAATGGCGATATAATACTCTACCTCAATAAAGGCTGCGGCACCACTCGCGCGTTTTGCTTGTAGCTTGTTGAAGAGGGGAAGTGCATGTATGCTTGCGCGTCACAGACTGCCTTCCTGCTCTGACGCGTTGGGTAGGGGAGCGGCTGGCCATCATATGACGCTGACTTGCAGTCACGTTGCACAGCGTTCGTCAGCGGTAGCGTTGAGCCAACACAAAGCCGGCGTCATCATGACTGATTTACTCTATAAACATGCATCTATGAGCAAACATACACGCACGTCCCCTCTTGAAGAAGCTACAAGCGAAACGCGCGTGAGGGGTGCCGCAGCCTTTATTGAGGTACAGTATTATATCGCCATTGTCCATCAGTCACTATGCACTGTGATACCTACATAGAATAAACCTTTTCTATTCGTTTGCGTTGTTTCACCTGCACTTGCAGGTATACATTTCTATTTTCACTATGCACTATGTACTTTTTATAGGTTATGCATGATTATTGCGCCTTATTATCAGGATTAGATACTGGACCTTTCATATATGGGGTGTGAACTAAGAGTTGTCCTCAATCAGTGTATTTTTTACTGTCACATATATAAGTAATGATGATGATGACTAGTCCTACAACCATTGTCTGCACCAGGGCCGGCGTCAGCACCCGGCACACCAGGGCAAGTGCCGGGGCCCTGAGCAGGCAGGGGGCCCACTCGCCGTCGGGCACCCCGGCGCCCGTTAGCGGTGTCAGCGCCGCCACTGGGCCCCCCCCGCTTGCTCAGGGCCCTGGCACAAGCCGGCGCAATACTTACCTCTCCCCATGCCTCCGCTGCCGCAGCTCCGGGCTCCAGGGGGCGCCTGCGCCGGCGCTTCCTCTCTCACAGCAGCGCCGCTGAATGACATCATCATTCAGCGGCCGGCTGTGGCGGAGAACGCATGGACGCCGGACAGGTGAGATGCGGATGTGTGTGTGTGTGTGCCTGCCCTGTGTGTATGTGAGAGAGTGCATGTGTGATGGTGGTGGGGGGAGGCAGGCAGTGATGGTGGTGAGGAGGCGATGATGATGATGTTGGGGAGGCAATGATAATGGGAAGGCAATGATGATGATGATATTAATGGGGAGGCAATGATAAATATGATGATGGGGAGGCAATGATAATGGGAAGGCAATGGGGGAGGCAATGATAAATATGATGATGGGGAGGCAATGATAATGGGAAGGCAATGATGATGATATTAATGGGGAGGCAATGATAATGGGAAGGCAATGATGATGATGATATTAATGGGAAGGCGATGATGATGATGATGATGATAATGGGGAGGCAATGATAATGATGATGATAGGGAGGCAATGATAATGGGAAGGCAATGATGATGATATTAATGGGGAGGCAATGATAATGGGAAGGCAATGATGATGATGATATTAATGGGAAGGCGATGATGATGATGATGATGATGATGATGATATTAATGGGGAGGCAATGATAATGATGATGATGGGGAGGCAATGATAATGGGAAGGCAATGATGATGATATTAATGGGGAGGCAATGATAATGGGAAGGCAATGATGATGATGATATTAATGGGGAGGCAATGATGATGATAGGGAGGCAATGATGATGATGATGGGCAGGCAATGATGATGAGGGGAGGCAATGATGATGATAATGGGCAGGCAATGATGATGATAATGGGGAGTCTTTCCACAGCTACCTTTCCTGAGCCGTAACAGTGCAGAACGCAGCACAGTGTAGAGGAGAGCTCCATATTTTGTATGGAGCATTATATGTGGTCCAGTATTCTGTATGGAGCATTATATTGGGTCCAGTATTCTGTATGGAGCATTATATGGGGGATGGCGGGGTGACATCCTGCATGGGGTATTATATGGATGATGAGGGGGAGACTATGTGGTGCCCATAATATTGTATGGAGGACTGTACTGTCCAGTCTGTACTGTGCACTGTGAGGATTTGGCGGTTTTTGAGCTATTGTAGAATTTACAATAGATATCAGTCATGTAATGGAAGAAGAGAAGTGTTTGGCGTTGTGCTATACCCATATTTCTCTGCAGTATCTGTGCATCATGAATCGTGGTCTGTGTTTAAGGGGCCCACTGAGACTCTTTCGCCCGGGGCCCATAAAAACCTGGAGCCGGCCCTGGTCTGCACTATATTACAGGTGTAGATAACGTTCCTTAACCCCTTACTGCCATCGGACGTACTATCCCGTCCATGGTACCTGGGCCCGTATGACCGGGGACGGGATAGTACGTCATAGGCGATCAGCTGCGCTCCTGAGGGGAGCGCAGCTAATCGCCGCCGGGTGTCAGCTGATTATCACAGCTGACACCCATGACTGTGTGTCAGGAGCGGTCACGGACCGCTCCCGGCACATTAACCCCTTGCACACCGCGATCAAACATGATCGCGGTGTACTGGGGGCACAGGGGAGGATCGCGCAGGGTGGGGGCTCCCTGCGCGCCCCCCTGAGACCCTCAGAGCAGCGCGATGTGATCGCGCTGTTCTGAGGGCTTCCTCCCTCCCAGGACCCGGATCCAAGATGGCGCCCGGGGTCCTGGAGGGAGGCGGCTACCTCAGTGCCTGCAGAGAGCAGGCACTGAGAAGCCTGCATCTATGCCTGTGCGATCGCTGGTGTGACAGAGTGCTGTGCACACTGTCACACCAGCGATCTGATAAAATACAGTGATGTCCCACCCTGGGACAAAGTAAAAAAGTTAAAAAAGTAAAAATAAACATGTGTAAAAAAAAAATCCAAAATAAATAAAAAAAAAAAAAATATTCCCCAATAAATTCACTTCTTCCTGTAAATAAAAAAAAAAAACAATAAAAGTACACATATTTGGTATCGCCGCGTCCGTAACGACCCCCCCTATAAAATTGTCCCACTAGTTAACCCCTTTAGTGAACCCCTTAAAAAAAAAAAAAAAAAAACGAAGCAAAAAATCAATGCTTTATCATCATACCGCCGAACAAAAAGTGGAATAACACGCGATCAAAAAGACCGATATAAAAAAACATGATACCGCTGAAAACGTCATCTTGTCCCGCAAAAAACGAGCCGTCATAAAGCATCATCAGCGAAAAAATAAAAAAGTTATAGCTCGCAGAATAAAGCGATGCAAAAATAATTATTTTTTATATAAAATTGTTTTTATTCTATAAAAGCGCCAAAACATGAAAAAATGATATAAATAAGGTATCGCCATAATCGTACTGACCCGAAGAATAAAACTGCTTTATCAATTTTACCACACGCGGAACGGTATAAACGCCTCCCCCAAAAGAAATTCATGAATTGCTGATTTTTGTTCATTCTAACCTCCCAAAAATCGAAATAAAAAGCGATCAAAAAACGTCACATGCTCAAAAATGGTACCAATAAAAACGTCAACTCGTCCCGCAAAAAATAAGACCTCACATGACTCTGTGGGCCAAAATATGCAAAAATTATAGCTCTCAAAATGTGATGATGCAAAAACTATTTTTGCAATAAAAAGCGTCTTTTAGCGTGACAGCTGCCAATCATAAAAACCCGCTATAAATAGTAAATCAAACCCCCCTTTATCACCCCCTTAGTTAGGGAAAAATAATAAAATTAAAAAAAAGTATTTATTTCCATTTTCCCATTAGGGTTAGGGTTAGGGTTGCGGCTAAAGTTAGGGTTAGGGTTGGCGCTAAAGTTAGGATTAGGGTTAGGGTTGGGATTAGGGGTGTGTTAGGGTTAGGTTTGTGGTTAGGGTTGGGACTAGGGTTAGGGGTGTGTTGGGGTTTGGGTTGGAGTTAGAATTGGGGGGTTTCAGCTGTTTAGGCACATCAGGGGCTCTCCAAATGTGACATGGCGTCTGATCTCAATTCCAGTCAATTCTGCGTTGAAAAAGTCAAACGGTGCTCCTTCACTTCTCAGCTCTGCATGCGTCCAAACGTAGTTTATCCCACATATGGGGTATCAGCGTACTCTGGACCCCAGAGTTATTGTGCAATTTGTCCTATTTCTTCTGCTACCTTGGGAAAATTAAAAACTGGGGGCGAAAATATCATTTTTGTACAAAAAAAAATATTTTTTTGTTTTATCGGCTGTACATTATAAACTTCTGTGAAGCACTTGGGGCTTCATAGCGCTCACCACACATCTAGATAAGTTCCTTGTGGGGTCTATTTTCCAAAATGGGGTCACTTGTTGGGGATTTCCACTGTTTAGGTGCATCAGGGTCTCCAAATGCGACATGACGCCCCCAGACCATTCCATCAAAGTCTGCAATCCAAAACGTCACTTCTTCCCTTCCGAGCCCCGACGTGTACCATACAGTAGTTTTCTCCACATATTGGATATCAGCGTACTCAGGACAAATTGGACAACAACTTTTGGGTCCAATTTCTCCTGTTACCCTTGTAAAAATAAAATATTGGGGCAAAAAAATCATTTTTGCAAAAAAAAAAAGGATTTTATATTTTTACGGCTGTGCGTTATAAACTTCTGTGAAGCACTTCGGGGTTCAAAGTGCTCACCACACATCTAGACAAGTTCCTTGTGGGTCTATTTTCCAAAATGGGGTCACTTGTGGGGGGTTTCCACTGTTTAGGCGCATCAGGGGCTCTCCAAATGCGACATGACGCCCCTAGACCATTCCATCAAAGTCTGCAATCCAAAACGTCACTACTTCCCTTCCGAGCCCTGACGTGCGCCCATACAGTAGTTTTCTCCCACATATTGGGTATCAGCATACTCAGGACAAATTGGACAACAACTTTTGGGTTCCAATTTCTTCTGTTACCCTTGTGAAAATAAAATATTGGGGACGAAAAAATCATTTTTGTAAAAAAAAAAAGATTTTTTATTTTACGGCTGTACGTTATAAACTTTAGTGAAACACCTGGGGGTTAAAAGTTCTCACCACACATCTAGATAAGTTCCTTGAGGGGTCTAGTTTCCAAAATGGCATCATTTATAGGGGTTTCCACTGTTTAGGCAGATCAGGAGCTCTCCAAACACGACATGGCGTCCAGCCAATTCTGCGTTGAAAAAGTCAGACGGCGCTCCTTCCCTTCCAAACTCTGCCATGCACCCAAACAGTGGTTTACCCCCACATATGGGGTATCAGCGCACTCAGGACAAATTGCACAATAACTTTTGGAGTCTTGTTACCCTTGGAAAAATAAAAATTGGGGTGAAAAGATCATTTTTGTGGAAAAAATATGATTTTTAAATTTTACTGCTCTACGTTATAAACTTGTGTGAAGCACTTGGGGGTTCAAATTGCTCACCAAAGATCTAGAAAAGTTCCTTAGGGGGTCTAGTTTCCAAAATGGGGTCATTTGTGGGGGGTTTCCACTGTTTAGGCACATCAGGGGCTCTCCAAATGCAACATGGCATCCAATCTCAATTCCAGCCAATTTTGGTTGGAAAAAGTCAAATGGTGCTCCTTCCATTCCGAGCTCTGCCGTGCGCCCAAACAGTGGTTCCCACCCACATATGGGGTATCAGCGTACTCAGGACAAATTGGACAACAACTTATGTGGTCCAATTTCTCCTGTTACCCTTGAGAAAATAAAAAATTAGTGACTAAAATATAATTTTTGTGGGAAAAAAATAGGATTTTTTATTTTCATGCCCGGGCATTATAAACTTGTGTGAAGCACTTGGGGGTTCAAAGTGCTCACCAAAGATCTAGATAAGTTCCTTAGGGGGTATAGTTTCCAAAATGGGGTCACTTGTGGGGGGTTTCCACTGTTTAGGCTCATCTGGGGCACTGCAAACGGAACATGACCCCCATCAACGTCTGCATTCCAAAACGTTACTACTTCCTTTCCAAGCCCTGCCGTGCACCCAAACAGTTCCCCCCCCCCCACATATGGGGTATCAGCGTACTCAGGACAAATTAGACAACAACTTTTGGGGTCCAATTTCCTTGGGAAAATTCAAAAATTTGGGACTAAAAAATCATTTTTCTGGAAAATTGTTTTGTTTTTTTTTCACACCCAGGCATTATAAGCTTTTGTGAAACACTTGGGAGTTCAAAGTGCTCACAACAGATCTAGATAAGTACCTTAGGGGGTCTAGTTTCCAAAATGGTGTCACTTGTGGGGGTTTCCACTGTTTAGGCGCATCAGGGGCTCTCCAAACACGACATGGCGTCCAATCTCAACTCCAGCCAATTTTAGTTTGAAAAAGTCAAACGGCGCTCCTTCCCTTACGAGCTCTGCCGTGTGCCCAAACAGTGGTTTTCCCCCACATATTGGGTATTGGCGTACTCAGGAGAAATTGCATAACAACCTTATCTGCCCATTTTCTCCTTTTACCCTTGTGAAAATAAAAAAAAAGTTTGTAAAAGATCATTTTTGTGGCTAAAAAGTTAAATATTCATTTTTTCCTTCCACGTTGCTTTAGTTCCTGTGAAGCACCTGAAGGGTTAATAATCTTCTTGAATGTGGTTTTGAGTACCTTGAGGGGTGAAGTTTTTAGAATGGTGTCACTTTTGGGTATTTTCTGCCATATAGACCCCTCAAAGTGACTTCAAATGAGAGGTGGTCCCTAAAAAAAATGGCTTTGTAAATTTTGTTGTAAAAATGAGAAATCGCTGGTCAACTTTTAACCCTTATAACTTCCTAACAAAAAAAAATTTTGGTTCCAAAATTGTGCTGATGTAAAGTAGACATGTGGGAAATGTTATTTATTAACTATTTTGTGCGACATATTTCTCTGTTTTAAGGGAATAAAAATTCAAAGTTTGAAAATTGCAAAATTTTAAAAATTTTCGCCATATTTGCGTTTTTTTCAAAAATAAACGCAAGTTATATCGAAGAAATTTTACTTCTAACGTGAAGTACAATATGTCACGAGAAAACAATCTCAGAATCGCGAAGATCCGTTGAAGCGTTCCAGAGTTATAACCTCATAAAGAGACAGTGGTCAGAATTGTAAAAATTGGCCCGGTCATTAACGTGCAAACCACCCTTGGGGGTGAAGGGGTTAAGCAGCAATAATGGATTATGAAATGTACTTGTATACATTCATTTCAACCCTATACCCTATGTAGGCTTTTTTGTTTGCATTTGTATTCGCCATGTGCATATGTATATATATTTAAAATGTATATTTGTACATATTTGGGACTACAATTCATCATTTTATGGTTGGAAAGCTGCCGTTTTTCTGGTTTTGAGCATATCAATCAGGGTGTAGCCTCATCCCAAGTTAGACATCTGATGTTGTGTGCATGTGGAGGGAGCAGGAGACTTATTGCCGGACACACAGCAGGGGAACAGCTGGCGTTACTGAACCCCACTAACACAGGAGCAAGTGTTTTTCTAGGACTATGTGTGGGTATAGGACTATGTGTGGGTATAGGACTATGTGGGGTTGTAGGACCTATGTAGGGGTACATACATATGTGTGGACTAAATATGTATGTACGGGGTTTACAGGACTATGTACATAGTGTGGGGGTTGTAGGGGTACATACAATTGTATATGTACCCCACATATCTACCCCCCCACATAGTCCTGCAAAACTCCCTACGTACATAGGGCTAGGTAGGGGGTTTGCAGGACTATAGGAGGGGTGCATATGTGGGGGTGTACTCCCCCACTATGTACACCCCCACATATGAACCCCTCATGTAGTCCTGCAAACCCCCTACCTAGCCCTATGTATGTAGGGGGTTTTGTAGGACTATGTAGGGTGGGTACATATGTGGGGTACATATACAATCGTATGAGGTATGGGTTACAGATTGATTCACAGGGAAGGAGCTGTGGTGTCACAGTGTTCCATGTGTGCCTTGCTCTGCATGTCCTCCTACCAGGTTGGGTCAGTCACTATGTCAGCACGGAGACACCACACCGAAACATGTCTGGCCTGTTTTTTTGTTCTTGGCTTGTATATAAGTTCTGGATCTTGTATATATGATCTGGAGATACTTTATTCCAATTACATTACAGAAAAATATATAAATCCAGAAATATAAACTGCACTAAATAAAATTATATGTATAAAATATAGATAATAATTAAATAATAAGTGCTTATATCACCAGAAAAGACAATTGGATGGTGGACCATCCGAAAATGTGAATAGAGACCCCAGGAAATGGAAGGGAATAGCCCAGATGAAAGGATAAAGAAATGACCAAAATATATAAAAATATTGCCTTTATTTGTACAAAGAAATGACTGACAAATTTGCAATAAAACCATGTAAAAATATTAGTACAAAATACAATAGTAGATACTAAATAAACAAACCAGACACACCACAAGCTGTGAGTTGAAAGATGTATCTACACAACAATAAAATAATAACACTTACATAGATACTCAAAGTTGTGTATACATATGCCCTTTGTAATAACCAGGTGTATGCACAGATGGTATATATGGCAAAATAATAATATATTATATTATTGTAATACAATATGTGGCGCAAAGATGAATGTGAGCTTAAAAAAACTACACTGCAAAAGGTGTTTAATGACCAATGTGAAAAAATGTGTGTTTGTGGAAACAAAAGATAAAAAAATCATGCGTTAATGTACATAAACCACACATATAGAGAGCAAAATCTACGAAAATAAACTGTGTTCCATAGTGTTAATGAAGTGGATCACCATAAAAAAAGATATATAAGGGTGCTATTGCCCTGAATGTGCACAATAAATCAATAAAATGTGCTTAAGCTGAACACATCGAACAAAAGTACTAATACTTGTGCAGAAAGGTTGTGCCACATATTAAGAATAGACTACTACCTGGGAGCATGAACAGCGTGGTGTGCTGGGAGAAAAAAGAACGCGCATTCTTTTTTCTCCCAGCACACCACGCTGTTCATGCTCCCAGGTAGTAGTCTATTCTTAATATGTGGCACAACCTTTCTGCACAAGTATTAGTACTTTTTGTTCGATGTGTTCAGCTTAAGCACATTTTATTGATTTATTGTGCACATTCAGGGCAATAGCACCCTTAT
This sequence comes from Oophaga sylvatica, assembly GCA_033576555.1. Classification (NCBI taxonomy): domain Eukaryota; kingdom Metazoa; phylum Chordata; class Amphibia; order Anura; family Dendrobatidae; genus Oophaga; species Oophaga sylvatica. The sequence goes on from JARQOD010000010.1 coordinate 14,553,194, forward strand.
ATATCTTTTTTTATGGTGATCCACTTCATTAACACTATGGAACACAGTTTATTTTCGTAGATTTTGCTCTCTATATGTGTGGTTTATGTACATTAACGCATGATTTTTTTATCTTTTGTTTCCACAAACACACATTTTTTCACATTGGTCATTAAACACCTTTTGCAGTGTAGTTTTTTTAAGCTCACATTCATCTTTGCGCCACATATTGTATTACAATAATATAATATATTATTATTTTGCCATATATACCATCTGTGCATACACCTGGTTATTACAAAGGGCATATGTATACACAACTTTGAGTATCTATGTAAGTGTTATTATTTTATTGTTGTGTAGATACATCTTTCAACTCACAGCTTGTGGTGTGTCTGGTTTGTTTATTTAGTATCTACTATTGTATTTTGTACTAATATTTTTACATGGTTTTATTGCAAATTTGTCAGCCATTTCTTTGTACAAATAAAGGCAATATTTTTATATATTTTGGTCGTTTCTTTATCCTTTCATCTGGGCTATTCCCTTCCATTTCCTGGGGTCTCTATTCAATTACATTACAGGTATAGCCAATACAGTGATGTGTATAGATGTGTATAGTTCACTTCCCTGCCTATATACTCTGGAATTAGTCCTTATCTGGGTTATCTGGATTTGAGTAGTTTAGGATGAACCCCACACTGGCTAAGAAATCGACAAATCTGATTGTGCAGCTCTCCCTACACTGTCCCAATCCGGAGCTGAATGAGGCTCTCATTATGAGCTGTGTAGAGCAATTTTATCATTTAAAATATATATTTTTTTACTTCTTTTATAGGAAAAAAAAATATTTTTCTTCACTTAGACCCAGGGACTACTTAGACTTAGATACAGGGACCATAGAAATACATTGCTATATATACAGGGGTTGGACAAAATAATGGAAACACCTAACGTTTTGGCATCATAATCTTTGAACATGTTATAAACATGCAAACCGTGATATATGGTTTTGTAGTTGATTATTCGTGTTATGTGATATATGTATGTAAATTAACTGTTTGTTTTGCATAATTGTAAGAACATTGATGAGAACCTGATACCAATGGATTTTCAAAGAGGCCAAATTGTTGGTGCTGGTATGGCAGGCGCTAGTGTAACCGAAAGTGCCCGAATGCTTGGCGTGTCAAGAGGTACTGTCTCCAAAGTAATGACTGCATTTGAAAGAGAAGGAAAAACATCTGCAGCAAAGCACAGGTCCGGCCGAAAGTCGAAGTTGACTGAGAGAGACCGTCGGACTCTAAAGCGAATTGTGAGAGAGGATCACAAGACCACGGCTCCGAAAATCACTGCTAAGCTCAATAAACACCCACAGAACCCAGTTTCCACGAAAACTGTTCGTCGGGAGCTGAACAAATCTGGATTCCACGGAAGAGCTGCAATTCGAAAACCACTGCTCTCAATGACAAATGTTTCCAAGCATTTAGAGTGGGGAAGAACCCTCCAGAATTGGTCTCTCGAGCTGTGGAAACATGTGATATTCTCAGACAGCCGCGTGTACGTTTGGAGACAGCCGAAAGAAGCATTCCATCCAGACTGCCTTCTCCCAACCGTAAAACATGGCGGAGGTTCTATGGAGATCCGCCAGGCCATGGAAGAATTAACAGCCGTGATTATTTAGGCATTCAAGTGCATCCTATGGTTCAAGCACTGTTCCTGGAGGGGAACGCCATCTTTCAGGATGATAATGCACCAATTCATACAGCTAGAATCGTTAAAGCATGGCACGAGGAACATTCTAGTGAAGTTGAGCATCTCATCTGGCCCCCACAATCCCCAGACCTCAACATTATTGAGCATTTATGGTCGATTTCAGAGATTCAAGTTAGATGTCGATTTCCGCCGCCATCGTCACTCAAAGAACTGGAGGGTGTTTTAACTTAAGAATGGGCTAAAATTCCTTTGGAAACAATTCACACCTTGTATGAATCCAAGGTCCGACTATGTCACGACTTGTATGAATCCATACCTCGGAGAATTGAGGCTGTAATCGCTATTATTTTGTCCAACCCCTGTATATAACCAATATGTATATTCAGTTGTTCAGTTAGTGGTCAAAAGGACCAAATTCTCTGCTTGGTTCTCATTACAATCTGTGGCTCAGTGGTAGAGCATCAGCCTATGAAAAATTATTTATTATTATATGAGGGGGTACATATGAGGTTTGCAGGACTGTATGAGGGGTACATATGGTGGGCTGTGGGGTTGCAGGACTTTGCAGGAGGATGTGTTGTAGACTGTGGGGAGGATGTGTTCCATCCCAAGGTCCGACTATGTTAACCGTCAGTGAGATGTACCGTCCCTGCCCATGTGTCCGTGTTTAGGTGGACTTTCCCAGTAACAGCATTGTTGAGGGCACGGGTAATGTTGTGGGACACGTGCCGGTCCGGCACAACGGTAGAAAAAGTGGCAACTGGGGGTCGAGTACCGTGGGACATCCGCCGCCATTAGGTTGCGGAAAGCTTCCGTCTCAACGAGCCTAAAAGGCAACATTTCGAGGTCAAGCAGATGAGAAATGTGTGAATTAAGTACTGTGGCCTGTGGGGCATTGGCTGGGTATTTCTGCTTACGTTCCAATGACTGGGCTATAGACATGGGGAATAACAGCCGGCAACATTTCGAGGTCAAGCAGACGAGAAATGTGCGAATTAAGTATTGCCTTTTTTAGGGTCGAGTCGGGTTTCGTGAAACCCGACTTTCTCAAAAGTCGAGTCGAACTGTATCAGTAGCGTTCAGCTGTATACAGTGCTGGGGTAATTTTAAATCTCAGTATATATTTCCGGAGTCACACACAGATAGTCAGCATGTATTTGTCCGTGAGACCAGCCAGTACACGGTAGTGTGTGAGGAGCGTACAGCTCTATACGGTGTGGGGAAAAATGAACGCAGAATAAAAGAATCAGTGCTGTGTAAAATACCTAATAACCAGACTGCTGCACACAAGAAAATCCTCCCCTGTCACTGCACACTAACTGTACAGCACAATTGCTATCAGCACAAGCACACAAGAACTTCTCTTTCTAGCCCTAACTCTCTCCCTACTGATAAACAGCGTCCGCAACCTCTCCCTACTGTTAATATTGGCAGAAGTAAAATGGCGGTCGGCGGTCAGGGCTTTTATAGACACTATGACGCAACCCAAAGCAAGCCAATCACTGCAATGATGGTGCACCTAAGATGGTGGTGGACGCTGCCCACAGTGTACGTCCTTGCTCATTGGCTGAAAAAAGGCACCTGGGAAAACCGACTTGGGCGCTGGGGTCGACGACTTTTGAATGTGACCGACCTGTTTCGCTGAACTCTAATGGATACCACACTAGAACAAATCCAAAATAATGATAAGTAATACTGTGTAGTCTAGCAAAATTGCATGAGGACAAACTAAATCATAATATCAAGGAAACGATCAAATAATCCCAGGAGATTAATTCTTAATGCAAAAATCACTTTATTGTAAGGCAGACAGGGGAAGACTAAACCAGAATTGCACATGCGAGGGAAAAAGGGATCACTCAAAAAAGATCACTCAAAACTTTATGGATGCAGTAATGCTATAAGATTTGTTTTCATTGAATAAAAAAAGGGGGTGATCATTTTTCATTTTTTTATTCTAAATTTGTATTCCCACTTGGTGACATGAACCTGTGATCATTTGATCATCTCTAATTTACAGTGCAATGCATCTGATTTGCCATTCAAAACGTGAGAAAGATATATACAAAAGATGGGTTGCAATTCATAAATTTGGACAATATACACAAAAAACTTCACAAGAGGAATGAAAATTATAAATTGCGTCAGAACAGGTTTCTTAAGCCAAAAACTGGCACTGGGATACAACCCACATAACCAGCATTTTAACCAATAGAGCCATGTAAAAGTCAATGTATATCCTAGATAAGTATGAATGGACACATCATAAAGTGATGTCAATTAAAGGGAATCTGTCACCCTAAATTGGCGGGATATTTAAATTATGGCAGTCAGGTCAGATGGGCGGTGTTTTGGGTACTTGCCTTAACATGTTGTTCGCCGCTGTCTCCATTATTTCTGGGAATTGTAGTCGTTGCCCTCCATATAATGCGCCTGCGCATTGCAATCTTGAATTGCACACGCGCAGTATGCTTTGCCCGCAGATTGCAATGCGCAGGCGCGTTATATGGAGGGCAACGACTACAATTCCAGAAATAATGGAGACAGCGGCGAACAACATGTTAAGGCAAGTACCCAAAACACCGCCCATCTGACCTGACTGCCATAATTTAAATATCCCGCCAATTTAGGGTGACAGATTCCCTTTAATATTCAGTAAAGAAGAAGGGTGCAATGCACATGTGCAGACAGTGAGTAATGCTGTATCAAAAGAATATATGAAGGGGGATATACCATAGCTATGTGCAAGGTGCATTGTTAGCAGGTAAATTGGCTTATAGAAAAAGCATCATATTGCAAAAAAGGACCCTGTTACACCCGGTCCCCGTGCTGGCTCTGCACTCAGTCCTGGTCACTCAACTCCTGCTCTTCAAGCTGTCCCTATGCATCAGCGAGTTCCCTGTCTGGGGTCTCATGCTCTCTCTGCTTCTCAGCGTCCTGCTCCCTCCCCCATTTCCTGCCACGCTGCCAGCAGGCCTCCAGGGAGAATGCTTAGGACGTGAGCGTGCCTTCCTCTGGTCTCTTAAAGGGACAGAGCGCATTTTTGAAAATATCAATTAACCAATGGCAGCGCACTAATTACTATATCTGGCCACTCCGCCATAGGGGGAGAGCTGGAGCAACGAGTATCTACCATTGCTACATCCGGTTCTGTCTCTGATCTGTCTTCACTGTGTTAGCAGTCTCTGTGTCCTGTATCCTGCTATCCCTGACAACCTCTGCAATCACTGGTGCAAGTGTCATCCCATTCCGCCAAACAGCCTTCCGAATCCGTGGACTGTGACAAGGTTACTCGAGCCAGCTTGAAGTGAATGTGGCTCCACTCCAAAATGGCCACAATCATGAAGTGAATGTGGATCCACTCCAAAATGGCCACAATCATGAAGTGCATGTGGATCCACTCCAAAATGGCTACAATCATGAAGTGCATGTGGATTCACTCCAAAATGGCCACAATCATGAAGCGCATGTGATTCCACTCCAAAATGGCCACAACCATGAAGTGCATGTGGATCCACTCCAAAATGGCCACAATCATGAAGTGCATGTGGATCCACTCCAAAATGGCCACAATCATGAAGTGCATGTGGATCCACTTCAAAATGGCCACAATCATGAAGTGCATGTGGATCCACTCCAAAATGGCCACAATCATGAAGTGCATGTGGATCTACTCCAAAATCTCCAAAATGGTCACAATCATGAGGTGCATGTGGATCCACTCCAAAACGGCCACAATCATGAAGTGCATGTGGATCTACTCCAAAATGGCCACAATCATGAAGTGGATGTGGATCCACTCCAAAATGGCCACAATCATGAAGTGCATGTGGATCCACTCCAAAATGGCCACAATCATGAAGTATATGTAGATCTGCTCAAAATGGCTACAATCATGAAGTACATGTAAATCCACTGAAAAATGGCCACAATCATGAAATGCATGTGGATCCACTCCAAAATGGCCACAATCATGAAGTGCATGTGGATCCACTCAAAAATGGCCACAATCGTGAAGTGCATGTGGATCCACTCCAAAATGGCCACAATTGTGAAGTGCACATGGATCCACTCCAAAATGGCCATAATCAGGAAGTGCATGTGGATCCAGTCCAAAATGGCCACAATCATGAAGTGGATGTGGATCCACTCCAAAATGGCCACAATAATGAATTGAATGTGGATCCACTCCATAATGGCCACAATCGTGAAGCACATGTAGATCCACTGAAAAATGGCCACAATTGTGAAGTGCATGTGGATCCACTCCAAAATGGCCAGAATCGTGAAATACATGTAGATCGACTCAACAATGGCCACAATTGTGAAGTACATGTACAGTCATGGCCAAAAGTTTTGAGAATGACACAAATATTATATTTTCACATGATCTGCTGCCCTCTGGTTTTTATGTGTGTTTCACAGATGTTTTATCACAGACAGAAATATAATAATTGCAAACATATGAGTAACAAAAGCTTATATTGACAGTTAGAATGAGTTAATGCAGCAAGTCAATATTTGCAGTGTTGACCCATCTTCTTCAGGACCTCTGCAATTCTCCCTGGCATGCTCTCAATCAACTTCTGGACCAAATCCTGACTGATAGCAGTCCATTCTTGCACAATCAATGCTTTCATTTTGTCAGAATTTTTAGGTTTTTGTTTGTCCACCCGTCTCTTGATGATTGACCACAAGTTCTCAATGGGATTAAGATCTGGGGAGTTTCAAGGCCATGGACCCAAAATCTCTATGTTTTGTTCCCTGAGCCATTTAGTTATCACCTTTGCTTTATGGCAAGGTGCTCTATCATGCTGGAAAAGGCATTGTTGATCGCCAAACTGCTCTTGGAGGGTTGGGAGAAGTTGCTCTTGGAGGTCATTCTGGTACCATTCTTTATTCATGGCTGTTTTTTTAGGCAAGACTGTGAGAGAGCCGATTCCCTTGGCTGAGAAGCAACCCCACACATGAATGGTTTCAGGATGCTTAACAGTTGTCATGAGACAAGACTGGTGGTAGCGCTCACCTTGTCTTCTCCGAATGAGGCGTTTTCCTGATGTCCCAAACAATTGAAAAGGGGATTCATCAGAGAAAATAACTTTACCCCAGTCCTCAGCAGTCCACTGCTTGTACCTTTTGCAGAATATCAGTCTGTCCGTGATGTTTTTTCTAGAGAGAAGTGGCTTCTTTGCTGCCCTCCTTGAGACCAGGCCTTGCTCCAAGAGTCTCCGCCTCACAGTGCATGCAGATGCACTCACACCTGCCTGCTTCCATTCCTGAGCAAGCTCTGCACTGCTGGTAGCCCAATCCCGCAGCTGAAACACTTTTAAGAGACGGTCCTGGCGCTTGCTGGTCTTTCTTGGGCACCCTGGAGCCTTTTTGGCAACAATGGAACCTCTCTCCTTGAAGTTCTTGATGATGTGATAGATTGTTGACTGATGTGCAATCTTTCTAGCTGCGATACTCTTCCCTGTTAGGCCATTTTTGTGCATTGCAATGATGACTGCACATGTTTCTTTAGAGATAACCATGGTTAACAGAAGAGAAACAATGATGCCAAGCACCAGCCTCCTTTTAAAGTGTCCAGTGGTGTCATTCTTACTTAATCATGACAGATTGATCTCCAGCCATGTCCTCATCAACACCCACACCTGTGTTAATAGAGCAATCACTGAAAAGAGGTTAGCTGGTCATTTTAAGGCAGGGCTGCAATGATGTTGAAATGTGTTTTGGGGGATAAAGTTCATTTTCTAGCCAAATATTGACTTTGCAAGTAATTGCTGTTAAGCTGATCACTCTTTATAACATTCTGGAGTATGTGCAAATTGCCATTAGAAAAAGTGAAGCAGTAGACTTTGTAAAAATTAATATTTGTGTCATTCTCAAAACTTTTGGCCATGACTGTAGATCCACTCCAAAATGGACACGATTGTAAAGTACATGTAAATCCACTCAAAAATGGCTACAATCGTGAAGTACATGTAGATCCACTCAAAAATGGCCACAATCATGAAGTGCATGTAATTCCACTCCAAAATGGCCATCATCATGAAGTGCATGTGGATCCACTCCAAAATGGCCACAATCGTGAAGTGCACATGGATCCACTCCAAAATGGCCATAATCAGGAAGTACATGTGGATCCAGTCCAAAATGGCCACAATAATGAATTGCATGTCGATCCACTCCATAATGGCCACAATTGTGAAGTACATGCAGATCCACTGAAAAATGGCCACAATTGTGAAGTGCATGTGGATTCACTCTAAAATGACCACATTCGTGAAGTACATGTCGATCCACTCAACAATGGCCACAATTGTGAAGTACATGTAGATCCACTCCAAAATGGACACAATTGTAAAGTACATGTAGATCCACTCAAAAATGGCTACAATTATGAAGTACATGTAGATCCACTCAAAAATGGCCACAATCGTGAAGTGCATGTGATTCCACTTCAAAATGGCCACAATCATGAAGTACATGTAAATGCACTCAAAAATGGCTACAATCATGAAGTGCATGTGGATCCTCTCCAAAATGGCCACAATCATGAAGTAAATGTGGAACCACTCAATAATAGCCACAATCATGAAGTGCATGTGGATCTAATCCAAAATGGCTATAATCATGAAGTGCATGTGGATTCACTCCAAAATGGCCACAATCATGAAGTAAATGTGGAACCACTCAATAATAGCCACAATCATGAAGTGCATGTGGATCTAATCCAAAATGGCTATAATCATGAAGTGCATGTGGATTCACTCCAAAATGGTCACAATCAAGAAGTGCATGTGGATCCACTCCAAAATGGCCACAATCATAAGGTGTTTGTGGTTCCACTACAAAATGGCCACAATCGTGAAGTACATGTAGATACATTGAAAAATGGCCACAATTGTGAAGTGCATGTGGATCCACTCCAAAATGGCCACAATCGTGTAGTACATGTAGATACAATCAAAAATGGCTACAATCGTGAAGTACATGTAGATCCACTCAAAATGGCCACAATCGTGAAGTACATTTAGATCCACTGAAAAAATGGCACAATCCAAACGTGAAGTGATGTGATCCACTCCAATAATGGCCACAATTGTAAGTCATGTGAATGCACTCAAAAATGGCTACAATCATGAAGTGCATGTGGATCCTACTCCAAAATGGCCACAATCATGAAGTAAATGTGGAACCACTCAATAATAGCCACAATCATGAAGTGCATGTGGATCTAATCCAAAATGGCTATAATCATGAAGTGCATGTGGATTCACTCCAAAATGGTCACAATCAAGAAGTGCATGTGGATCCACTCCAAAATGGCCACAATCATAAGGTGTTTGTGGTTCCACTACAAAATGGCCACAATCGTCAAGTACATGTAGATACATTGAAAAATGGCCACAATTGTGAAGTGCATGTGGATCCACTCCAAAATGGCCACAATCGTGTAGTACATGTAGATACAATCAAAAATGGCTACAATCGTGAAGTACATGTAGATCCACTCAAAATGGCCACAATCGTGAAGTCATGTGGACACTAAATCCCAATCTGAGCATTGGACATCAAATGGCAATAGAAGTGCATGTGATTCACTCCAAAATGGTCACAATCATGAAGTGCATGTGGATCCACTCCAAAATGGCCACAATCATAAGTGTTTGTGGTTCCACTACAAAATGGCCACAATCGTGAAGTACATGTGGATACCAATGAAAAATGGCCACAATATGTGAATGCATGTGGATCCACTCCAAAATGGCCACAATATGTGTAGTACATGTAAATACAATCAAAATGGCTAAATCGTGAAGTACATGTGATCCACTCAAAATCCACAATCGTGAGTCATGTAGATCACACAAAATGGACACAATGTGAAGTACATGTAATCCACTCAAAATGGCCACAATCGTGAAGTACATGTGATCCAAAAATGGCAAATCATGAAGTGCATGTGATTCACTCCAAAATGGCACAATCATGAAGTGCATGTGGATCCACTCCAAAATGGCCACAATCATAAGGTGCATGGTTCCACTACCCAAAATGGCCACAATCATGAAGTACATGTGATACATCAAAAATGGCCACAATAGTGAATTGCATGTGATCCACTCCAAATGGCCACAATTGTGAGTACATGTAGATACCATAAAAATGGCACAATCGTGAAGTGACATGTGATTCACTCAAAATACCACAATCGTGAAGTGCATGTAGATCCACTCCAAAATGGACACAATTGTAAGTACATGTAAATCCACTCAAAAATGGCACAATCGTGAAGTACATGTAGATCCACTCAAAAATGGCCACAATCATGAAGTGCATGTAATTCCACTCCAAAATGGCCACATCATGAAGTGCATGTGATCCACTCCAAAATGGCCACAATCTGAAGTGCAATGGATCCACTCCAAAATGGCCAAATCAGAAGTGCATGTGGATTCCTCCAAAATGGCCACAATCAATGAATTGCATGTCGACCACTCAATAATGCCACAATTGGAAGTAGCATGCAGATCACTAAAAATGGCACAATATGAAGTGCATGTGGATTCACTTAAATGCCAATCGGAACATGAGATCCACACCATGCAATGAAGTCATGTAGATCCACTCCAAAATGGCACAATATAAAGGTATCATGTGTCCACTCAAAATGGCTACAATCATGAAGTACATGTAAATCACTTGAAAAATGGCCACAATGTGAAGTGCATGTGATTCCACTCCAAAATGGCCACAATCATGAGTCAGTGACCATTAAATGCACAATCATAACAATGGATCTCACAAATGGCATCTGAAGTAAATGTAGAACCACTCAATAATAGCCACAATCATGAAGTGCATGTGGATCTAATCCAAAATGGCTATAATCATGAAGTGCATGTGGATTCACTCCAAAATGGTCACAATCAGAAGTGCATGTGGATCCACTCCAAAATGGCCACAATCATAAATGCATTGTGGTTCCACTACAAATGGCCCAATCGTGAATACGTAATCATGAAAATGGCACAATTGTGATGCATTGGATCCACTCAAAATGGCCACAATCTGTAGACATGATACAATCAAATGGCACAATCGTGATAATGAGATCCACTCAAAATGGCCACAATCTGAATCAGACTAACAAAATGGATAACAAGCTGTGATCACCAAATGTCACAATGAAGTGCAGTGATCCACTCAAAATGCCACAATCATGAAATGCATGTGGATCCACTCCTATGCCAAATCATGAGCATGTGACCACATCCTAAATGCACATATGAATGGTGATCCACTCCAAAATGGCCACAATCATGAAGTCAATGTGGAACCACTCAAAATGCCACAATCATGAAGTGCATGTGGATCCACTCCAAAATGGCTGCATCATAGTCATGTGAATCATCCAAATGCAAATCATGAGTGATGATCCACTCCAAAATGGCCACAATCATGAAGTGCATGTGGATCCACTCCAAAATGGCCACAATCATAAGTGCAGTGACCTCAATGGCAATCTGAATGCAGTGCCACTCAAGCCAAACATTAGGCTGTGATTCCACTCAAATGGCTTCAACCACCAAACACATTGTTCCCTTACAAAATGGCCACAGGTAATAGGCATACATTGCTCCGCTCTAAAATGGCCACAATTTCAAGGCATGTCCTGTTCTATTTAAAAAAACTTATTATAGATTATCATAAATTGCACCATTTGAAAGACAGCCATGATCTGTCATTCACCAAAATAACCACAACCAGCAAATGTGTGCTATCATAGGCTGATCATAATGATGACTATCTGGGCTTGTAATATTTTCTGTGCCACCATCGGCAGCACTTATTGCCTGGCATGGAGCCTTCTTGAATCTTTATTGCTAGCAGTAGAGAATGGCCATGCCAGTGATGTACAGGGGCGCTCCCATGGCCTTCTGGACTGGGCCAGCACTGAAGCGATTACGTCATCATGAAAGCATGTATGCACCCGTCAAGATAATGTGGAGCTGCAGGTGATCTTATGGAAAGGTACATATTTTTTTTTTAATAAAGTGAATGAAATGGGGGTGCGAGAGAGTATATTATAGTATAATGATTTGGGGTTGGGAAAAAGGGTATTATAATATAATGAATTGGGGGTGGTAGTTAGGAAATTGTATTGAATTGAGGATGGGGAAAGGACATTATATTGTTATGAATGGTGGAAAGGATATTCAATTATTTTGAATGGAGGGTGGGAGAGAGAACATGACCTAATGAACTGGGGGGAGGTGGACATGTATATATGATAAATTGTAGGTACATGTAATTATAATAAATTGGGGGAGTGGGAAGTACACAGGGTTAGGGAATTGAGGACACATGAGAGCAACTGGTAAATAATTGGGGGGGAAGAGTTAGCACTGGGCAGCCCGCCTGATCTAAGAGTAAGGGCGTCATTAATAGGCTGTAAGCCAGACGCTCTGCATCTTTTGTGTGTGAACAATGCTGCATACAGAGTGTATTTTTTGTGCACTGGTGTACCAAATGGCCAATCCCTGATAGTAGGCTGGCTGTCTCATCGGTATTACTGCACCTGTGTAGCCGCCTTCTTTATTTGGGTCCACTGCACCCTGTTAGTGCATTAGGTTTGAGGTCTAGGCAGGTAAGCAACTCTGCCTTTTTCTTGGTGTTTTATAGATTTTTGGAGGATTTTCAAGTCCTCTTTTTGTGGTTTTGCTGTTAGAGTAGGACTCGCAAGTGTGAGGACCCGTGACGTGGGTTTCAAGCTTCGGTATTTTGGTAAATAATATCAACTAATACCTCACATATATTGCTATGTGTTTTTTGCACTTTTTTTTCAGGGTGCCTTTGAGCCAAGATGGCTCTGTAAACTGTGGCCTCTGTTCACACAGGATGCATTGTAGCTAGCACTGGGCAGCCCGACGGATCTAAGAGTATGGGCTTCAATAATAGGCTGGAAGCCAGACGTTCTGCATCTTTTGTGTGTGAACAATGCCGCATACAGATTGTATTTTTTATGCACTGGTGAACCAAAAGGCCAATGCCTGATTATAGGCTGGCTGTCTCATCGGTATTACTGCACCTGTGTAGCCGCCATCTTTATTTGGGTCCACTGCACCCTGTTAGTGCATTTTGAGGCCTAGGCAGGTAAGCACCTCTGCCTTTTACATGGTGCTTTATAGATTTTTGGAGGATTTTGAAGTCCTCTTTTTGTGGTTTTGCTGGAAGAGTAATTAATTTATATATTTATTGGGTAGGGTAAAAGTGGCAAATTATAGCTAACTGGGGGACAGGGGAAGATGATCAATTTACATTTGGAATGATGGGTTTTAGAATTGTTAGTTATATATTAACGTTGTGGTTCATGTCTGTATTCAGCGGTGCATGATGAGGGATTACTTATTCAGGAAAAATGTGTACATATATATGATCTTTTTTATTTTCAGGGGCATGGTGGTCTGTGCGGCAAACTCTGCAGTGACACAGTCCCGGCACTAGGACGTCGACATACAGGTTTGACAAGATAAAGAAGAATAAGGCTGTAATCAGACGAGACCTCAGCGGTAAGTTATAGTGATAATGACCATTTCTGTATAGAATGATAACTATTTGGTCGGTTGTGGCCATTTTGGACCGGAGGGAATAGCACTTACTTTATAATTTCAGCCATTTCGCAACCAAGTAATATATATTTGACTATTGTGGCCATTTTGGAGTGGTACAACATACTCTCAGTAACTATGGCCATTTTTGAGAGTCCGATCAAGGTCATCATTATGAGTCCTGCACATGTGCACCTTGATATCTCAGAATGCTGAGTCCATTTTCACCCACCATCATGCAGATCACGTAATTTACCCAATTATATTTTTTGAACTGATTGGCTGATAAAGCACTAGCCTAGCCACTTAGCCTTACCCCTGAGGAAGGCACCTCATGGTGCTATATCTGTGTGGCTCTCTTTCCTATATGATGCTTTTTATATGAGTCAATTTACCTGGTGACTCTGCACTTGGCCCTTTCTTGCAGATAGCTATTATTTATTCTCTTTTATATAATCTTTTGATACTGCATTATTTACTGTCTGTACATGTACTGTATACTGCACCTTTCTTCTTTACTGAACACTACTTGATATCACTTTAGTTTAGTGTCCATTCATATCTGTCACATTTAAATGGCTTGATTGGTTTTCATGCCGGTTACATGGGTTATATCTCAGTGCCAATTTTTGGGTTATGAAACAGGTTCAGGCTCAATTTTAAATGTTTTTATTTGTCTTTTGTGTATGTTCCTTACTAAATATATGCATTGTCCAAACTTAGGAAGTGCAAACGATCTTTGGTACTTGTCTTTCCTCTTTTTTTTTTTCTTTTATTGCATTTGACTTAAGCCTCTTTCAGATGTCAGTGTCTCCATTATGTGTGGTGACAGTTTTCACACGTACCGGAGACACTTACACACGAAGACCCATTCAAGTGAATGGGTCTGTGCACATGTCAGTGTGTTTCCATGGGCCATGTGTCCATGGGCAAAAGACATTGACATGTCTGTTTTTTAACAGCAGCAGCATGGGCAGAAAAATGTCCCCACACAGATGACACACTGGGATGTTATCTGTGTGACATGTACTGGCGCCTGAGAAGTAGTAGTACTGTTAATGCTGCTCCCCGGCACCGGGTACTGTGAAGACCACTCTCATCATTCTCCCCTGCTCTGCCGACGATCAGCGCGAGCAGGGGAGAATGATGAGAGTTATATTCAACTGATAAGAGCGAGAGCAGGTGGCAGCATATGGGACTATTACTCCTATCAGCCTACACCTGCTGCTGCTAATAACAGTGAGAACAGGAGTGGCTGATTGGAGTATTCATCACTCGCTGCCTGTGCGATAAATTAATAAAAAATACAGCGTGGGTTCCCCTGTATTTTCTTTAACTAGCAAAGCAAAACTCGCAGCTGTGGACTGCAACCCTTAGCTGTCAGCATTAGCAAGAGTGGTTATCAAGAATAGAGGGGTCCCCACACTGTTTTTTTTTAATTATTTAAATAAATAATTTTAAAAAACTGCATTGGTTCCCCCCATTTTTGACAACCAGCCTTGCTAAAGCTGACAGCTGGGGGCTGGTATTCTGTCTGGTAAGGGGCCATGGATATTGTCCCCATCCTTAAAATAGCAGCCCGCAGCCACCCAGAAAAGCCGTATCTATTTGATGCGCCAATTCTAGCTCTTTGCCCAGCTTGTTGTGAATGTGTTAGAAATGAATTCTGAGCAGAAGCTCCCTCTGGTGGTTACAAACAGTACTGAACCATTCAATGAAGATTGGCAGTCAGGAGTTACAGACTGGTTTTATATAAGGGAGGTTCCCTCCCATCATGGTTGCCGGTGATCAATTGTTCTTGTCTCAACTGTGGCTCCTGGTTCACTTGGAAGCTTGCTGAGTCTTGCCTGCATCTTCTGCTATCAGATAAGATATTTTCTGCTTTTATTTTTGTGCTTGCTTTTTGCATTGTTCCCTGCACTTCTGTGGAGGTCAGCCAGGTCCCCTCCGGGGGCTTGTGCTCCTCTCAGTTTATCTGAGCCACTGTTATTTGTTCATTTGCCTTTTCCAGTTTTTTCAGTGGCTGCGGCTTAGTTTTGTGACACCAGAGAACTAATTTAGGTGGTAGAGATCGTGTGTTTTTGCAATTAGTAAGAGTTGGTATTTTTTAGGGTTTTTTGGATTGCAGTAAGTGTCCTTCCTATCCTTTTCTGTCCAGGTAGTTTGGGCCCTAACGTTTGCTCATACTATTTTCTGTCTGTGTCTGTATTTCCTCTTGTCTAACCGCCATTACATGTTTGGGGGCTTCCTATGTTCTTTGGGGATCTGCTCCGGGGCAGATAGCTTTCATCTTTCTATCTTTAGGTGTAGTTAACCTCTCAGGCTGTGACGAGGCGTCTAGGACCAACGTAGGTACGCTCTACGGCTGCCTTTAGTTGTGGTGGTTAGTCAGGGTACTGCAATCCAGTAGATTCCAACCTCTCTGGTGTATTGCCGTTTTTGCCAGCTCTCCTCAGCTACCAAATCATAACACCAGCTCTTCCCACTTTTCCTGTAGCGGTGGCAAGTGGGGTTCATATTTGTGGGGTTGATGCCACCTTTGTATTGTCAGGTGACATCAAGTCCACGGCTTAGTAATGGAGAGGCATCTATAAGACACCTATCCATCACTAATCCTATAGTTATATGGTAAGTAAACACACTGCAAGTATAAAGTCCTTTTTTTTTTAATCAAAACAATACACACTTTTCCATTTTTATTTAAAAATAACAAACACAGTTATACTCACCTAGCACCTATTCCACCGAAGCCCTCGTCTCCTGTAATAAACCAGAAATAAAAAGGCAGCAATATCCCTCAACTGTCTGATGTTCTCTCCCATGCCGTAATCCATTTCTGTTGAACTAATAGTTTTCAACTTGGATGGTGCCAAGATGAGACTGACCAGGCTGAGAACCACTGATGAATGAGCGTCTGCTCTGCCCTGCTCCGTCTACAGAATGGGGTGTGATTGCCAACATCACATCATGTTGATTGATAGCCTGTTTACCTACTTAGGCAGCGGGGTTCCGACTGTCAATCAGAATAACGTGACATCAGCAGATGAAGCTGAATCACCAGCAGGAGTGTTCTGTGACCGTTTTGTGCCTGTAAAGAACGGCGCCGGGCACAGTAGGCAGATAGGTAGAAATTACCTACCTGTTAGTGTTCAGGCACTTTGTAAAAAAAAAAAATACTGAATATTCCTTTTACCAATTGGTTAAATACCACACCTAGGGGTCAGAAAGTGCTTCCCCATTACGAGACACCTCAAACCACCGCCTGTGGCGTGATACTCATTTCACCTCATAGAAGAAGCAGCACTAAGACAACCCATTAATTTTTAATGTTTGATAATTCAGAATGTTTTACAATCTTGTTTTAATAGGGAATTTGCAGATAGATGCTCAGCTATCTCCATTTGGGCTCATGCATACGCCCATTTAAGGCTGGTTTCACATTTGCATTGGGCAAAGCTGCGGAGGGCTGCGTACTTCCTCTGTTAAGCCCGCCCACTGCCACACCTCTTCCGTTCAGCTCCACCTACTTCTGCATGCGTCCTATGTACCTATCTTTAGCATTGGGTACACAGGCCATGCGGATGTATGCGGATGCGCCGACTGCAACAAAATGCAACATGTTCGGTGCAGCGTCAAAAAGACGAATGCGGACTCATCCGCATACATCCACATACAGTGAAGATGTGCGGTAGTGGGCAGGGCTTAACGGAGGAAGTACGCAGCCCTCCGCAGCTCTTCCCAATGCAAATGTGAAACCAGCCTAACTTGGACGACTGCTATCTAACATTTTGATATTCTATGATGCCGTGCACATGTCTGCCTTTTCACCTTTGACCTAGTAGTCCGAGGGAAAAATAGCTCACATTAACGATTTGCCTCAGATCAGATTGCACTCAGCAATTCAAGTTTTTAAGTCCGTGAAAAAGATCGGACAGCACTTGGAGGATGTCCAAATGTGGTCCGACTCTCATGGACAGACTGAATGGAGAAGGTTGAGAAACTGAACTTTTTCTCGACTTCCAAGAAAATCTGCTCACCCTTTGATCACCATAATTGGAACAATTTTCTCTGATGAGTGAAAAACTGTAGTGTGACACTAAAGCAAACCCAGAAGAAATTAACTGGAATATAAGCTGGTATACATGCAATGTGTAGGAGCATGGTATTTGGATGCCTTTTGACTAAGCAACAGGACCGCCAGAGATCATAAATTTATCACGAGAGCCGGCATTAGGGGGAAACTTGGCAATTACCCAGGGCTCCCAGCCTGTGGCATACCTCTGATAGCAGTAGACCACGCAGCCACTATGGGGCCCGTCAGTCATTGAAGCCTAGTTCCCTCGCCAACTCTGGGCCTGGCATCCATATTCAACTGTATCAGGATCCAGGATGCCGATAGAGTTGAAAGAAATGAAGGAGAAAGGAAGTTGTTCAATCTCTCCCCCATGATTCTTTCTTGGCATCTGACATCTAAGACAGCAGGCGTGATGACGTCACTTCACTGCGCTCAATATACTGAGCCGTGGCGTTGCTGAGGAAATGCGCTGACAAGACCGAAGCAGCGGAGTAACAGGGAGGGGTGAGCATTCAGTTTTATTAAATCAGTGACTACATTGTGTTGGCCATTATACTGTCTGGAGGACTATGGGGTGCATTATACTATATGGAGGACTATGGAAGGAAAATTACACTATATGGAGGACTAGGGAGGGTGCATTACACTATTTGGAGGACTATTTAGGGTGCATTACACTATTTGGAGGACTATAGAGGCCATTATATTATATATGGAGAACTATGGGGAGTGCATTATACTATATGGAGTACTATGGCGGGTGCATTATACTATATAGAAGGCAATTTATAAATCCTGGCAGTGCAGACGAGAGTGCTTATGCTCACATCTAGAAAATCGCCCAACAAATGAGCAAAATGCTGCCTATTCATTGGGTGATTGGATTGTTTATGCTGGAGCAAAAATAATTTTCAGCAGCACATCGCCCAGTGTAAACTGCAGATGTGCTGCTGATAATGTAACCAGGTGCGGGAATGCAGTAATGCAAGGACTGCAGAACAAGGTTGTGTAACAAAGTTATTTAATTTTAACAAAATAGGAAGGAATTGGTCACCTTGCAGGGAGTTAATAAACAGTGAACAATAGAAGAAAAAGGATTAACGCAATAGTCTGTGATTTTTAACAGCACTTACTGTTATTTGCTCTGGTCCTCATCAACACACAGTCTTATGGGAGTTGAAGTACCTGCAATGGCTGGAGTGATGTCCTCAGGTGCAATTCAACAAATCTCAGTCCAGCTTCTGGTGTCAATGGGCGGTCACCAGTTCTGCCCGCTAAGGCGCTGCAGGAGACTCTGTACAACATGTGTGCCACTGCACATCTTTCAGCAATGGGGAACGCATCTCAGAATCTTGCACCTGGCACCCACTCCTCTGGGTGGACAGTGCGCTCTGCTTAGCCGGGTGCGTGGTGCTCTGCACACTCACCGTCTTACTGGAGCATCTGCGTGAACTCTGCTGGGGCACGACTGCGCACTGTCTATCATCTGCCTCCGCTCTCACTGCCGGCGGGAAACCTCTTTCCAGCGCTTCCTGCTCTCTGTCCGGCTTAGCCATGCCCCCTCACTACGGGTCATGGGACCTGTCTGGTCCTCTATTCTTTCCCCCCAGCAACACTGGACGCAGCCTCGACAGTTCCGGACCCGGCACAACATAGGTACCCGCAGCCCGGTCTTCCTCCTTACACTAATATGATACTGTATGAGAACAGATTGATCTGTTGGTGATTGTTCAATCCACATCATTCTTCTTTAGACTATGTAAAGAGGCCGGTAAAAAAGCGCCAAACGACTTTAATTTTGTCGATCGCCCTCATTTATCAGACTGAACTCAGTGTGAGCATTTGGGGCCCCACTTCATCTAAAGCCGGCCCTGTTTATCGCCTATCTTCTTTATGGATTCTGATGGCAGATGCTTTTGCTTATGGTAATAATAAATACTTGTATTAGGATGTTTCTGTAGTTGGATTTGTTGCACTGTTTCTATACCTTTTGTGTGCATTTAACCTGACAAGAGCAAAGTTTCACAGTACAAATGCAGGTAAAACTGGGACTGTCGAGCTGTCTAGAGGGTTAAAGTGATACAGTCATCTCTTGATGTCTGAGTTTTATAATAGGTTCACAGGCCCTGAGTGAAAGTAATACTCTCTCCATAGCCAGGTGTGAGGCAGGACTGTAATTCAGAGGTCCGGATGCATTGCACACATCCGCTTGGGAGGCATTCAGCAGTGACAATAATCAAACTATTCTGTAAGCCATTTCATTAAATACTGAGCAGCGATGGAGGTGGCTGCCCGGATCACGCTGCCAGGCATCTGCTACCTGCAACAGTTCAAAGAACTGAGCCACCGAGTTTAGTTTACAACATGAAAGGGGCGTTTGAAGCAAATGTTGGGGACGAAAGGAGGGGGGTGCTTATACTTTTTTAGCATATGTTACACTACATAGTTGAAGAAGTAAAAAACGAAGAAATAGTCAGACAAAGGTTTTAAGGTCTAGCTATTCCCCCACTTGGTGTTACACTCTATTTCCCATTCACAATCATGCACGCAGAAGTCCCTGGCTTGAATACAGTAAGCTGTTTCCTTTTGTCCGCTGACTCTTTGCCTACGAGAGAGACACACAAAGCACTTCAAAGGCTCATTCAGCCGCTATTCTGGCAATTAATCGGCAAAGTCCCACTCGGTTTGTTAAATAAGGATATGAAATTACTACTGACAATGTGAAGTGTTGCAGGTCTTAGCAGCTTTTTTAAAGGACCCACGCGGAATATCCCTCGCAAGGCACTTAAACAAGAACGGCAGGATCCTCACAATTATTGACCAGTCCATTAAGGAATAAATACATCAGGTTTCAAAGGATAGATTAACCATAGTTCTTCTACACCGTGAATTTTGTCAAATGTGTCAGCAATCCACTGTAACATAGTAAGGTGGAAACATGCACTCTTTTCATATTAAACTTTACAGTCCCTCACAGTCACACAAATCCTACGTATTCACGGTATTTCTTTCAGTACCACTTTTAGCATTTATTAGGCACAGATTTATTCACTCACGCGGCATAATTTGATGCCACGTGTGGCTTTAGATACAGTTTTGATGCAGATTTCGCAGGTTTGCATGTCGGAATCAAAATCTTCATGTAATTGTCTGTCATAAAATTACGCTATGCCTGAATCTACTAGATCTGAAAATGGCAGCTAACACATTATTATTTTGAAGGGGTTAAATACCTACAGTTGTAGGGAGCTCAAAGACCAGGTTACGTAGGGAGTCGGTTGATCAGTTGGGATGTGGGGAGTCAGAGGTTCCAAGGATCTAAAGTAAATCCTTTTTATTTTAAGGAGAGGACATCAATTTTGTAGTCTCGAAAAACCCCTTTTAATTGAAAAATGTAAAACGACATATTTTATATTCTTTCTCTTATGAGTAACCATTTGATAGCTATCATTGTCTGTTCAAGGCGCACTAGTCACCTGGTCAACCACCCAGAGGACTTTTTCCAATGACTCATCAGGTCTTTGTGACTGTTCTCATACAGACAAGCATATTATTGGTCCGTGTGCTGTCACCAAGCACCATGGACCCATTGCAGAAATTGTACCAGTGCACATGGCCAATGCACTATCTTGGTCTATTTTATGGACCGAAATATTCCATGCAATGAAAGGAAGCTCTGCCTCCCATTCACAAAGCAGATGATGCTGCGCATGCAGCCAGTCACATCTGAAATCAGTGGTCACGACTTACCCAAGTTTTAATATTGTCATCTGATCCTGGCCTAAGTCCCAGTGAGAAACCTCTCTCCTTCTCTCTCACAAGTAAGATCTGGTGTTCTTAACTAGCTGACTTCATCTTTAAAATCTAGATTAAATGGTGGAATATGTAATTTTTTACCAATCCCTTGCTCTTCCTAACACTATGCTATATTGGTTCTTTGTAAGTCTATATACGCTGTCTGTTTGGATAGATATTTGACTGTTAGGCTGGAATCACACACAACTACAAAAAAAACGGACCGTTTTAGTTGGTCGATTGTGGGATCAAAATGCAAACATCATACATCCTTCTGGCATCCGATTTTCCTTCAAAAATGCGATTTAGTCGCATGTGTGTGTGTACCTTGTAACATGCGATTTTCTTCCGACTTGCGAGAATTTCTTGCAGGCTTGCAAAACTGACATATAATGGATCCAAAATAATAGTATTTAAATCACAAAATAAAGAATAGATATATACACATAGAACACATATATATATATATATATATATATGTCATTGTGACATGTATGTATTATATATATATATATATATATATATATATTTATAGTTCCTAGACTTCTACATACTGTAATAGCCGCTAATTCAATTGCCGGCTTTTGTGAAATCACAGAAGCCGACATGAAATGATACATTGTTTAGACACAGTTAACCATGTAATTTCATGTATTTTGATATATGTTTTGAACTTACAATTACATAAGTATATGTGTGCAAAATTTCACACCTGTAGGGGTTAATTAAAGGTGTAAATTCGTTGTAAAAAAAAGGAATTTTATGCTACGAATTTACACCTTTAATTAACCCCTACAGGTGTGAAATTTTGCACACATATACTTATGTAATTGTAAGTTCAAAACATATATCAAAATACATGAAATTACATGGTTAACTGTGTCTAAACAATGTATCATTTCATGTCGGCTTCTGTGATTTCACAAAAGCCAGCAATTGAATTAGCAGCTATTACAGTATGTAGAAGTCTAGGAACTATATATATATATATATATATATATAATATATATATATATATATATATATATATATATATATATACACATGTCACAATGACATATATATATATATATATATATGTATGTATTCTATGTGTGTATATCTATTCTTTCTATTCTTTATTAAAGCTGTCAGTGTGATTTTACAGTATAGCCGGGGATGAATTGCCGGCTTTTCTAAAGGACACCGATGCGATTTAATCGCAAGTCACACGTGCGGTCCGTTTGTAATCCGATTTTTCATCGCTCCCATAGACTTGCATTGGCGATAGTCGACCCACAATCGGTGACAATCGCAGCATGCTGCGATTGCACTCGGACGTTTAAAATGGACCACAAAAAATCTGATACTGGGTGCTGCTCCATAGATTAACATAGGGCAGACTGCAATGCGATATTTCATCGTATTGCAGTTGTCCGATTTTGTCGCCAGTGTGACTCCAGCCTTATGGCCAAACACTGGCGATAGTGATAACCAACGCATCATTGCTAGAGCTAGTGAATGACTACAGAGGTAATATGTTTGTCTAGAAGTACAGAAACCGGCAAGGGTTTTGGGCAACACAGGACCAGGATCTAGGAGGATTGATCAGGTCTTACTGCTTTGAGTATCTCACACAATTTTTCTGGAGACGTTTTAGGAGCCGTACAATCCTTGTATTGGTAAATTAAACACTGCACCATGATAAACTGGTGGTCAATGTTGCAGTGGCTTTCTCCTTGCAATCCTGCCATGCACTCCATTGCTGTTTAGTTTCCTCCTGAAGGTGAACTCATGAGCAGTGAGTGGAGTGATCTTTATTGGCAAAGATAATAATGGTCTTGAATTTCCTTCATTTGTACACAATCTGCCTGACTTTTGATTGGAGTTGTATGGAGATGGAAAATGCTGTCCATGTTCACACTTTGAAGAATGTGAATTGTTGATGTCTAATGTGAACTGTGAAATGCATTATGGTGCTCCTATTAAATTCTGTCCAGCAAAAGGTAGATGACAGGGACCATTAGAGTTAATGGTTTTAACTAGCCCAGAGTGGGAAAAACTAAGCTGAAGGCACGGGAGGCAGTTCTTGTTAGAATGTGGGAAAAGGCTCAGTATGCATAGAGAAAAGACGTAAGGTCTAATTTGAGCAGTGCTTCATGACATGAATGTCCCTAACAAGAGCATGTAGGCAGAGCCTGAGGATAGCTTGATCATAGTGGAGAGAAAGAAAGAGAAGTGAACGAAGGAATAGAGTGATCGATCAGAGACAGGTCCTGGGACAGGACGCCTAGCAGTATGGCCTAGAGTTTACAGCTCTGAGAGGTAACGTGCCTAAATGTGACAAAATATGTAAGACAAACAGAGTGCCCTGGGCAAGAGTTCCAGAGACAGAAGACAAAAGTACTACCAAAACTGGCAATATAGCTTCCCTTAAGGAAAAAGGATGCAGAGATGCAGGTTGAAAATAGGGCTCTTGCAAACAGGAACGTAATAATGGACTGAGTTGTGGTGAAGTGAAGAGGAACCGTAAAGATAGAGAATAAGCGAGTGAAGAGGAAGGAATTGAATTGAATGAATGGATGGAAAATGCTCTGTATTGTGAATGAAATGCTTATATACAGTACAGACCAAAAGTTTGGACACACCTTCTCATTCAATGATTTTTCTGTATTTTCATGACTATGACAATTGTAGAGTCACACTGAAGGCATCAAAACTATGAATTAACACATGTGGAATTATACATTACACTTAACAAAAAAGTGTGAAACAACTGAAAATATGTCTTATATTCTAGGTTCTTCAAAGTAGCCATCTTTTGCTTTGATTACTGCTTTGCATGCAGAAAAGGTGAACGGATGGACTCTACATGCCTGGTTCCCACCGTGAAGCATGGAGAAGGTGGTGTGATGGTGTGGGGGTGCTTTGCTGGTGACACTGTTGGGGATTTATTCAAAATTGAAGGCATACTGAACCAGCATGGCTACCACAGCATCTTGCAGCAGCTGTCATGGGTGTATCGCCACGAGGATCGTCGCGATTACACACTCTGACTTCTCACAGCTGAGTTGCTGTTTCTTTGTGTTTGGTAATGAGGGAGTTAATTTTACCTAGCTCTTTGCTAAGACTAGGTCCAGCCTCGCCCGGCTGCTTTTGATTATGTTCTAATTAGATTCCTTCATATACCTGCCAGTCTGCTTGTTAGATGCCGGTGAAAGCATTCATGTAGTCTAGCAGACTGGATCGGTTCTGAGAATATTTAAGCTAAGAGCTCCTTAGTTGTTTTTACTCTTACAGCTTATAGTTTATCTCTGAGACCTTAGGTGTTCCTACTGTGTGTGAGTGTTGTATGTAAGACTTTATTTACTTTATTTCTTGTCTTTTTTGTATGTCTTTCTGTTCATTAACCGTTACCTGTTCATTCCCTTTGGTGATAATCAGGGTCCTTCTTAGGACTAGATTACAGTTGGCAGGGATTGATAGGAGACAGGGTTTACGCTGGTGGCCT
Organism: Oophaga sylvatica; assembly: GCA_033576555.1. Classification (NCBI taxonomy): domain Eukaryota; kingdom Metazoa; phylum Chordata; class Amphibia; order Anura; family Dendrobatidae; genus Oophaga; species Oophaga sylvatica. Next base: position 14,577,861 of record JARQOD010000010.1, read on the forward strand.
GGACCTCTGTACCTTTAACAGTACCTCCAGGTAGAGGGATTAGTTAGGACCCCAGTTTAGGGTCAGCATAGACCCCGGTCACCCTCTAGCCGGAGACAGCGTATAACGGATTCCGTATTGACCCACTGGACATTCTGTCAGGTAATTCTATGTTATCATATATCTATGCGCATGTTATATAGTATGTTGCCCTTTTGATATAGATTACTGACATCACATATATATATATCTGCTATACAGCGTGACAGCAGCATGCTATTCCATCCGGTTTGCGTTTAGTTGGACCATCATTTATTTTTCAACAGAACAATGACCCCAAACACACCTCCAGGCTGTGTAAGTGCTATTTGACCAAGAAGGAGAGTGTTGGGGTGCTACGCCAGATGACCTGGCCTCCACAGTCACCAGACCTGAACCCAATCAAGATTGTTTGGGGTGAGCTGGACCACTCACCGCTTCAATTTTGAATAAATCCCCAACAGTATCACCAGCAAAGCACCCCACACCATCACACCTCCTCCTCCATGCTTCACGGTGGGAACCAGGCATGTAGAGTCCATCCGTTCACCTTTTCTGTGTGCAAAGCAGTAATCAAAGCAAAAGGTGGCTACCTTGAAGAACCTAGAATATAAGACATATTTTCAGTTGTTTCACACTTTTTTGTAAAGTGTAATGTATAATTCCACATGTGTTAATTCATAGTTTTGATGCCTTCAGTGTGATTCTACAATTTTCATAGTCATGAAAATACAGAAAAATCATTGAATAAGAAGGTGTGTCCAAACTTTTGGTCTGCACTGTATATTCCAGACCAAGAACTCATTTAGTAGAAGGTTTATTTTTGAATGGTGGTTTCCATCATTGAACTGTCTGGTCTTGGTCTTGGTCAACCAATGTCACCGGTTACATGTGGCCTACAAGAGTGTAGCGTCCCCACAGCACAAGTCCACACACAAAGCCAGAACCCCCATCTTCATGTAATGTGCCGTGGTATAAGAGACAAGTACCTTGCCCTTGGCTATTGCTCCGCGCCACCTTTCCACACTCTCTAGAGGTGATTTTATATCTTTTTCCAGCCTGATGCACATCACCAACTCTTTTCCTGAGGTCCTCAGAAATCTCCTTTGTTTGTGCCTTATTACACTTCCTCAAACATGTATTGTAAAGAAGAAACTTGATAGATTTTTGTTCTTTAAATAAAACAGGTTGACCACTCACACCCAATTGTCACCCTATTGATTAAAAGCAACATACTTTAATTTTGCCTTCAAATTATCTGCTAATCTGAAAGGTTCACATACTTTTGTCATTGACAAAATATGATATTGGATCATTTTCCTCAAGAAAAAAATATGACAGACTAATATTTTTGACTTGTTTGCTTAAGTTCTCATTTTCTGTGTTTAGGACTTGTGCTTAAAACAATCTAAGGCCGGGATCACACATGCGAGTAAATCGGCCGACACTCGCATGTGAAATCCCAGCTCTGGCGCCAGCACTCGGGAGTGGAGCGAGCGCCGGCATGTATTTATATACAGCTGCGCGCTCCACTCCTAAGTGCCGGCGCCAGAGCTGGGATTTCACATGCGAGTGTCGGCCGATTTACTCGCATGTGTGATCCCGGCCTAACAGACACAGGTTGCACACAATTCCCAGATTATCCTACAATTCCTGAGTTTTTACCTGATTGCTACACATTCTCACATCATGTCTCTGGCAATTTCACTTTCAAGATCAATCATCACTTAGTCAATTATATAAGGGAAAGGTCACTGTCTCCCACTAGATACGAACCCTCATCACCTGTAACATTATGTACAGCTGTGAACCTTAAAGGGTTTGTCGGGGCAAAACCGATAAGTTTGCAGTCACTCAGTTATAGGCTGTTTCTTCAAATTTCTTAAAAGTGGAAATGTCCCAGAGATGTAAATACGGCATTCATTAATGAAAGTTATAAGCAGCAATAACTGTATAGATGAACCACATGACTATTATGTCCGGTAGATATTGTTGACGTTGGATCACTTGAAGGTATGAGGGCTCCTTTCCATATATGAGGCAGGTCCGTCATTTTTTTGCCGTTCATAAACAATGGAAAAAACGCATTGCCATTAATTTTGCATATGAGTTGTTGTGCTGGATTGGTCCTATAACCAAGTACGAAAACACTTCATGCAGCGTTTTTCTGATCTGGCTATGGTTGCCATTGGTGATAGTTGTGTCCTAGCTCAGGCATAAAGCCCAGTCTAGGAAGATGAAGGAATGATCATTCACCTATCAGGCAATCAACAGCAAAACTGCAGCAGATATTGATTTCAGAGTCCAAAAATATTGGAAAGAACATAATGCCTACGTGGTACAATGTCACATCACTGCTTCATTACCTGTCTATAACCCCAGATAATGGAGCAGCTGTCGCACATGCTCACCAAGGGTATGTGCACATGATGTCCTTTTCAAGAGGGTTCTGCCTGGAACCTTGTGAAAAAATGTAAGGGGTTAACGAGACTGTCCTGTATTGATGTGCATATATTAATGTATTGTTATACAAATGTATATTGTTTTATGGTAGGGAAAGCATAGTACCCCAGTTGGTCCACTAGATGGAGGTAGTGTGATGCTCAGCATGTAAATAGTTAAAGTAGGAGGGGCTAACTGTGTTTCAGCCGGGAAGCATCCGACATTTTAGTCAGTTGGGCTAGGGAGCCCTGACAGGGCACTTAGCCCCATAACGTTTAAGGAAAAGCCCAGCCATCCATAGCACAGGTCAGGAAAACCACAGGCCAGGAAAACAGCAAGATAGAGCTACAGTGGGCTACAGCAGTGTGGTAGCCCAGAAGCTGAAGGAAAGACCAGGAGAGTACAGGGACGCAGGAGACTCCATGAAGTGGCAACTTATTGCATGGACTGATGCCCTCAGTACCGGGCTAAACGGCTGAGGGAGTCCCCAACTGCAGTGAGCGTGAGAAGGGAGGATGCTCCATTACTGTTAAAGGCGGTAGGTTCCGGCAATTAACTGGAGGCCATAGAAAGTATCTCAGGAGTAGCTTAAGCATTACAGAAGGGCAGGTCACTCGCTATGTGGCAACTGACTTCGGGTATAGATGATCTGATGTCTGGGGCGAAACAGACCGAGGAGTGTCTAGCTACAGCAGAGGCAAACAGGGAGGACATTGATAGACCGACTGGGACAGTCCGAGCTGGGTACATGCTGTGTAGCCATGAGAGAGGTGCAGGGAAAGATGAAGATGTTTGTATTGTGCAACCTGTGATAAAAGCTGTAGAGTACAAGGATGTGCTGTGTGAAGAAACTAGTAAAGTCGTTCAGTTAAAAGTTGCAATGGACTGTGCCTCAGTTTATGTGAAATCATCTGAAGAGAGTCCCCTGCAATAGAGAGGAGACTTCTGAAGGAGTTGGACCTGGAGCTACAGGTATGCTGACAGAGAACTGTGATGTCTATGTGAGGGGAAGCCAGGACACCGTTACCACGGAGTCCTCGGCCATGACTACAGTCCTGACTGACCCTTACAAAAGCACAATAAAACCGTCACAAACATTGAATATACTGTAATGCACAGTAATGTAAAAACGACATACGGTAGCTGTGCACATGTTCAGCCTTTTGATACTTCTTTTAACCGCTTCAAGGCTCAGAAACCATAAAGTGGTTAAAATAAGATGCATGTTCACTTTTCAGACGGCTTCATTTATAACCAAACCACTCATAGTTAAAACAACAGATAAAATGCCAGGAAACTTGCTTCAGGAAAAAGACAACCTGCTTTTTGTCTGAGGTGGAGTCATCTAAGAAAACCACTATGGGTCCACCAGCATCTTAAAGATGTTGTGTGCATGTACTCTAAGGATATGAGCACACAGACTTATTGAGGATTTATTTTGGAGTGCTTGAAAGACTCTTCCTATTGATTTTTTTTTCTTATAAACCCACTTTGCTGTTTATATACTGTATTCAATGTTTTGAGCGTTTTTTTCTCCTCTTCAAATCTTTAAAAACGACTGGTAGAAAAAGTAAATTCTTTGAAGTGGCTTCTGATGGAATCTACTCCTAAATAGGATCTGTCAAATCAGAAAGCTACGAAGAATGATTCAGGAGAACATACTTCCAAATCACTTTAACTCCTTAAGCCCCAAGGGTGGTTTGCACGTTAATGACCGGGCCAATTTTTACAATTCTGGCCAATGTCTCTTTATGATGTTATAAATCTGGAACGCTTCAACAGATTTTCGCGATTCTGAGATTGTTTTCTCGTGACATATTATACTTCATGATATTGGTAAAATTTCTTCTATATAACTTGCGTTTATTTATGAAAAAAATGGAAACATGGCAAAAATTTTGAAAATTTTGTAATTTTTAAACTTTGAATTGTTATGCCCTTAAAACAGAGACATATTCACAAAAAATAGTTGCTAAATAACATTTCCCACATGTCTACTTTACATCAGCACAATTTTGGAACCAAAATTTTTTTTGTTAGGAAGTTATAAGGGTTAAAAGTTGATCAGCGATTTCTCATTTTTACAACAAAATGTACAAAGCCATTTTTTTAGGGATCACCTCACATTTGAAGTCACTTTGAGGGATCTATATGGCAGAAAATACCCAAAAGTGACACCATTCTAAAAACTGCACCCCTCAAGGTACTCAAAACTACATTCAACAAGTTTTTTAACTCTTCAAGTGCTTCACAGGAGCTGAAGCAACTTGGAAGGAAAAAATGAACATTTAACTTTTTAGTCACAAAAATGATCTTTTACAAACAATTTTTGTATTTTCACAAGGGTAAAAGGAGAAAATGGACAGATAAAGTTGTGCAATTTCTCCTGAGTACGCCAATACCCCATATGTGGGGGAAAACCACTGCCTGGGCGCACGGCAGAGCTCGAAAGGGAAGGAGCACAGTTTTACTTTTTCAAACCAAAATTGGCTGGAATTGAGATTAGATGCCATGTTGCGTTTGGAGAGCCCCTGATGTGCCTAAACAGTGGAAACCACCCACAAGTGACACCATTTTGGAAACTAGACCCCCTAAGGAACTTATCTAGATATGTTCTGAGCACTTTGAACCCCCAAATGTTTCACTAAAGTTTATAATGCCTGGGTGTGAAAGAAAAAAAAATTCCACAAAAATGATTTTTTAGTCCCCAATTTTTTATTTTTCCCAAGGAAATTGGACCCCAATAGTTGTTGTACAATTGGTCCAGGGTACGCTGATACCCCATATGTGTAGGTATGGCAGGGCTCGGAAAGGAAGTAATCACGTTTTGGAATGCAGACTTTGATGGGTGTCATGTTCAGTTTGTAGAGCCCCTGATGTGCCTAAACAGTGGAAACCCCCCATAAGTGACCCCATTTTGGAAACTAGACCCCCCTCAGGAACTTATCTTGACCTGTGGTGAGCACTTTGAACCCCCAAGTGCTTCACACAAGTTTATAATGCCTGGGCATGAAAATTAAAATTCCTATTTTATTCCCACAAAAATGATCTTTTAGTCACCAATTTTTATTTTCCCAAGGGTAACAGGAGAAATTGGACCCCAATAATTGTTGTCCAATTTGTCCTGAGAACGCTGGTACCCTACATGTGGGAGAAAACTACTGTGTGGGCACATGTCGGGGCTCGGAATAGAAGTAGTGACGTTTTGTAATGCAGACTTTGATGGAATGGTCTACGGGTGTCATGTCGCGTTTGGAGAGCCCCTGATGTGCCTAAACAGTGGAAACCCCCACAAGTGACCCCATCTTGGAAAATAGACCCCCAAAGGAACTTATCTAGCTGTGTGGTGAGAACTTTGAACCCCCAAGTGCTTCACAGAAGTTTATAACGTAGAGCCATAAAAATAAAAAATCATATTTTTTTCCACAAAAATGATATTTTCGCCCCCAATTTTTTATTTTCCCAAGGGTAACAGAAGAAAATGGACCCCAAGAGTTATTGTGCAATTTGGCCTGAGTACGCTGATACTCCATATGTGGGGATAAACTACTCTTTGAGCGCACAACAAAGCTCAGAAGGGAAGGAGCATCGTGTGACATTTTCAACGCAGAATTGGCTGGAATTGAGATCAGACGCCATGTCACGTTTGGAGAGCCCCTGATGTGCCTAAACAGTGGAAACCCCCCAATTCAACTCCAATACACCCCTAACCCTAGTCCCAACCCTTCTATAACCCTAACCACAAACCTAACCCTAACACAACCCTAACCCTAACCGTAACTTTAGCCCCAACCCTAAACCTAACCCTAATGGAAAATGGAAATAAATACATTTTTTAAATTTTATTATTTTTCCCTAACTA
>JARQOD010000010.1:14584282-14667702 GCA_033576555.1 Oophaga sylvatica
AAAGACCTCTGTAGCAATCCAAGTAGATGACCTGCAGGGTGTGATCAGTGGAAATGAGCACACGGCAACCGTGCTTTCTGCAGCAGCACATTCAGTCAATAACTCTTGAGCTGTGTGACTGCGATCTCCAATGCATATTAATGTAAATGTAATATTAATGTAAACACTGCCTGATTGAGGTGAGCCCTGGCTGAGCAGTACAGAAGTGGGGGAGATTCTCTCTGCACAGTTCTCATTAAGGGAGAGATTGAGGACACAGGTGGAGGCCCTAAAGTAGGTGGCGGAGCCAGAAGCATTGGAGGAATTGTTATGCTGCATACAGAGGTTTGTCCTGGAAGCCTTGGGGAATCCAAGACTTGTGGAGGAACCCCTTGACTGCCAGCCCCCACGGCCACCAGATTCAGCCAGTACCCAGTCAGTGAGATGTAATGCCCTTGCTTAAGTTAGCTCGTCCAGGTGTTAGTAGTGAAATTCATCATGGCAGACATCAATTTTTTTATTTCAGGGGACAGGTGGTGTTGTCTACGACATGTTGCTGTTGCGGAGGCACAGCTTTCTCAGAGAAGTAATGGCGATTGGGTAACTGGTACTGGAGGGACTGCAACTTTTCGTCTGTATCCAACAGGTGGTAAAGGCAACATTTCCATGGCCAACAGATAGGAGATAGTGGAGTTCAAGCTCTTAGCTTTGGCATGTATAGGAGGAAACAGTCTTTTACATGACCACAACTGCATGATCGAGGGCTGGCTGCTGTGCTGAGAGAGGATGAAGTAGGGTGAACAGGACAAACTGCTAAGCTGAGTGAGGTGCAGGCGGAGATGTTATGGTGTATTGAGAAAGATGTGTTGTGCTCAGAGAAACAAAAACAGCAGGCATCTCAACTTCTGTAACAGCTGACGGGCTCTCACTCACTCTGACTGTAGGGGGTAAACAAGTGGAGGTTCTGGTGACTGGAGCCCAGTGTGGTCTGAGAACACTTGCCATGGTGACAGAGGAGGAAGAAGCAGCAGATGTGGTTGATGGAACAGCCGATGGTTGGCGAGGCCCGCTAGACTACTATTTTAGAGCAGTATGATTCCTAGACTAAGGCATGCTGATCATGCATGTGCTGAATCATGCATGTAGTAGTCAGATATTGTAATTTTTTCCTCTACTGAGTCGTTGTTTTCAAATTTGGCAGATAACGTGTTTTGTGTCATCCTTTGCGGTCTCAAAAAGGCTCATGCTAAGCAACCCTTTCTGCCTCTGTGAACTGCAGACTTGTGACCGGTAATGACCACATCCACAGTTGTGGCTGAAAATGCAGGGCTTGTAACCTCCTCGTCTTCCTCTTCTTTCACCTTCTCTGCTGAGCTACTTAGATGCATGCCCATGGGTTCACATCAAGTTGGATCTGCAACCTCATAGTCATCCTCTCTGTTCTCCCACTCCTCATGCTGAAAGTCACCCTCCTCCTCTTCCTGCCCTGACAGCACAGTACAGTCCACGTGCACCTCAAGCATCTGTGTCTCATCGGTATCACCTCCAACCCCAGAGGTTAACATCTCATGACGAAGGTCTGAATTCTGCTTGGATCCTACTTTTGCCCTGCCCTGAAACCAACAGTAAAAAAATGTTGGCCATCGGTGCAGATGCTTTCCTCCTCTGTATTCTGTGAACCTTTGGAGCAGTCTTATGATACCCATGGGATATAATGTGTGAACAGCTCTGAAGACTTGTCCGTCTCTGGTTCCCCACAGTCAGTTGGACTGTTGTAAAGTTGTGACGCAGGGGGAAACAAGTTTTATTGGGTGCCACCTCTTAGGAATGTACTGTGTGTGATGTTAAGAGGAGGAAGAGGAGAGGCCAGTTGATGCAGCGCTTGCCATCCACTGGAGCACATGCTCTTTCTGACACTCATCTACAAGGTGCACCGCTGTGTGGCTGCCAAAGAGAGGGAGTCAAGTAGCTCTTTGGATAGGATGAGACAGTGTTTGTTCAGTAGAGCTTTTAGTAACATTACCACCTAACCCATGTACACGTCAAACACGAAGCCTATTTTCCCTCCACCATGACCTTGCTTTTTCCCACTCATGTTTGGATTTACCCTTCCCCTCTTTTAACTAGCTATTTCACAACCTTTGGCCCAGACCTGTCTGTCCCCTGTCATTAAATAAACAATCAGTATTTATTTTCTGAGATAGTGTGCCTGAACAACAATTTTAGATTGTAAGCTCTCATGAGCAGGGGCGGCTTATTTTGCTTTAATTATTGTATTGTTAACGTTGTTACTTATGACTTGTGTTTTGAAACTGTTAAACTGTAAAGCGCTGCGGAATATGTTGGCGCTATATAAATAAAGATTATTATTATTATTATTATTAGGCTTAATAATAGTTATTAATAAATGGAGCCTGCTGAGTCCTGACTGCAACACAGAATTAGCCCAAGCAATTTTGAGTAGAAAATGTGGACTACGGCCTGCACAGCACTATTAGACTTAACATTTTTTTATTCGAAAATGGAGCCTCCTGGCTGAACCCCAATATTAGGCCTAATGATTTTGATTAGCAAATGGGGCCTCCTGAGTTCTGACTGCAACATAATTTTAGCCCAATCGATTTTGAGTAGGAAATGTGGACTCCTGCCTGCTCAACACTATTAGCACAAACTAGTTAGATGCTGGAAGGTCGATTTTACACAGGACAGGATCCTGTCTAACTAAATGACAAGTTCACTTGCAGCAGCATCAGGGGTAGCCTCTCTGTGCTGCTACATTGAGTAAATGGTGCCAGCAAAACATGTACACTTTCTATATGGAGAGGCACATGTGACTTAGGCAGCCAATGACAAAAGCCCTTGTGTCATGACTTTGTGGATGGTTTCTGCACCCTGTTTGGCTGCCAGAATGTACACACATTAAGTTATTAAAAAAAAATTACGCTCCACTGACCTATACACACACTCTCCACTCTTAAAACACATCCCCCCACTCATCATACAGCACCACTATACTAGCCAAAGTAATGACAAAAGCATTTACACGATCATTTACCTTTCTGTGAACAAATTTTGCCAACTTTGAAGTGACCACCACTGTATAAGGTATGATAATCCGCTAGATGCAAGGCATTATGGGGAAGCCCGCGTAGTAACTTAAAATTACATTTCTCTCTGATGCTTCAGCAGTGTGGGAAATGGGGCAAAGCAACTTTTTTTTGCAAACCTCATATCAAAGTGTATAAAATTTGCGTGAAACTGCGAATATCAGGAAATTTTATTCAGACTCCGTCGTTCACAGATTGTTTCACTCATCTCTACTGATGGTAGAAATTGTCATCCATGTGCTGTCCGGCATTTGCATTGCAATGAAGAAGAGAATCTTTATACTTGATCAATTTTTGCGTGCATGAAAATCTCCAATGAAACTCTCGTAAGACCTGAAACACTGACCAAATACTGAGGATCAAATAAAAAAAACTGATGGTACGTAAAAAATCATGGACATCTGAATGAGGCCTAAAGCTGAGAAGCGCCTACTCCTGCCAATATGAATTTCTGTGGGATTGAGCTGATCGAAATGTACTTAAATGTGGCAATATTCTTTCAGTTTTAGTCGTCTCTTGTCAAGTCAAGTGATATTGGAATTGCTCTATTTTTTTTTAACCAAGACTAGTCTAGCAGGAAGGGTGCATATGGAAGTGGATTTGTTTGTAGTCTAGCACCATTGAGACATGTAGGAACAAAATAATAGTAATCTCTACAGTTTTCAAACTTTCTTCTTTAATTTCAGATGTATATGACCAAAAATATTAGTTGCAAATGCGAGCATATCCTGCGAGAGAAAACTCCATTTTCGCTTCACTTTTGCTTTTACGGGTAAAGCTATAACATAGAAACAGTCATTATATATATATGTATAACACACTCCATCAGGAAGCAATTGCCTCTTCAAATGACCCCATATATTATGGAGCCATAGACTGCAGAATAATCAGTGTTTGCGTGTAATAGATTTTTTTGTCTGATGATATTTTAAAGCTAAAGCAACTGCACCGAATCCTCGAGTAGCGGGAATGTAAACTTACACATAGAAGAAATGGATGGTAAGAAGAAGGACCTAATAATGACAGCTCTAATATGTCAGTAATTGCGGAATATACATTTTAGAAATTATAGTTTTTCCAGTATTTTTTTTTTTAAGATTTGTGATTATAATACTGTTAATCTGCAGATGGGATCAAGTTTAACACGATAAAGTGTCAAATTAGTTAAAGGGAATCTGTCACCCCATTTTTGCCCTATGAGATAGGGCCACCGCCATCAGGGGCTTATCTACAGCATTCTGGAGGTACTTGTCTTTTACACCCCGGCATGCTACATGAAGATGGAGGCCCTGGCTGTGATCTATACCCATGCAGGCCCCACGATACCGATGATTTTGGTTGGCCCCAGGGCCAGATGTTGAAAAGTTCAAGGAAGGAGACCACCAATCAAGCATTAACAGTCTTTTACTAAACATCAACCTGGTGGGGATTATGTACAATAGATAGCTGGTACATAACCACTAATGTTTCCTTTAGAACATGGAGCATCTTCACAGACATTTTCTTTGCCCTTCTCTAGGTTTGTTGGTTTCTGCCTCAGCTAGCTCCTCTGCCTTCACCACAATCCAGCACAGTCTTCTTTTCTAGTCTTCTCTGTTAATGGGACGTGACTACCAGTGTCATGCTGATTTTCAGCCACCTCCTCAGTTAGGATGCGGGGAGCCGGCAGTCAATCAGCATGACGTTGGCAGTCATGCTCTGTCAACAGAGCTGAATCGCCAGCAGTAGCGGTTGGTGACCTCTGTGAGCCAGCACTAGGTAGAACAGGTAGGTAGTTGACTCTTTTAGCAACTACTTGCCTTTTAGTTTTTTAGGCCCATATTAAAAAAAAACAGTCCTGGATATCCACATTAACCACTTCCAAAAATGCCAAGCAATTAGAAAAAGTAACCATATCATTCTTCAGTTGTTTTAAACGCTTTGAAAAAGAAGTCATACTCACCTTTACTGATTCCCCTCTGCTTCTGTTCCATTGCTCCTAATCCTTCACATGTATTAGTACTTCACCATATAGGATCACTTCCATCATGCTAAAGAACCACTGCAGCCAATCACTGACTGGCTGCAGGGGTCACATAGCTAGACACTATGTGATCAGATGAGAGGAAGTACAGATCTGGAAGTGTTGGAATTTGAGCACCAAGGGAGCAGATAAAAGCTGTTTTCTGAAAAGCTTTGGGAATTTTTTTTTTGGCTTGGCAAATTACTTAACCGCATTAAAGACAATCAGAAATCTTCTGAATAAAAAAAATGATGTAAAAAACTCAAATATTTATTTTAGAATTTTTTTTAACATGTGGCAAAAAACAAAAAAAAACAAATTGCGCACTGCCAATTAGTCATTACACAAGGCTATGGATTAGGACCATTCGTTGCCATCCTAAGGCAGCGTAAACTAGTAATACACAGTTCTTTGATATTACAGACAGTATATTAGCAGGTAATCTGGGTAAATTATGTCATGTCTATGAATAATGTAAAACTTTGTTTGATGATTCTCTGATGAGAGGTCACATTAGTCTCCATGAGACAATAATTGCGGCATTTCTAGCATGTGAGGCTAAATTTTCTGATTTTAGACATATTACTGATATATTTATGCTAAATAAGTGAAAAATGAATTATGATTTTTATACAATTGCAAAATATTTATTGCTTTAACCTGGAAGCAATTACTGCATCTCATCAAGTTCCACAAATATAAGTGAAGGATGGGATGGTTAATCTCCATGGTTACAGAAAGTGGTTAAAAAAAAATCAATGGTTAACAAACCATTAGGTATTTTGCTTCAGTTGCTAATAATGTCAATTAGCCTCAAAGATGAATCATCCGACAGCCATGCTTTTTTCACGCTAAATCAACAAGATATTCACCTTCATTAATAATGGTTGTGAACCAGTCAGGGCTAATGAAAACCATTGTTTTTTTTATGTTTTTTCCATACAACAAAGAACAATCTGAGCCCTGACATGATTAAAGTCCTCCAGGCAGATGACTTTTGATAGTGGAATAATCTCATTTGTGTGTTTAGAGCTTTAGCTTGTGCCAGTAGAAAAATTGGACTATGGTTCATATGGTCGTATCAAGTAGGGTTTAAAGCTGCATCTGTGCAATTACTATCTGGTAAGTGTGACATCAGAGGTGGCATAATGATCATGGTCGCAGTGATGGGCCCTTGTGAGAGCGGAGCCTGCTGATGCCAGTGCCTATTTCAGCTGTATGTGCGTCCAAGGACGTACATTCAGATGAAATCTATTGCTGTGCAGAGACCCGCCGGCTCCCTGCACTGCAATACACACTGCCAGCCAATCACTGGACAGCAGGAGGCATCAGTATACCCATCATGGGTGGCCAATGATTTCACTGCCTTGCACTGCCCATGGCTCGCATGGCAAAGTCAGCTGCCAGTCTCAGCGATGGCTATAGAATAGGACGCCGTACATAGTGGGAGCAGAGGAAAGTAAGAAGATTTTTTTTTTTTAATATGCTGGACAACAGCACCAAAACGGGAGACATTATTAGTGGAAGGGGACCTGGATGGAGGAAATTTTTACTGAAAGGGTACCATGGTGGGTGACCTTTTTACTGGAAGGGACCCAGGATGTGAATCATTATTACAGAAAGAGGTCAGGATGGGGACATTATTATAGGACATTACATTGAAGGGACAAACACATACGGATTTAGAGGATCTAGAACACTAGAAGGGCTCTTAGGCCATGTGCATACGTTATGCATCACGTCTGCATTTTTTACCTGGTTTTGACTTACAAATACTGAGGTAAAAATCTTACGAAGCACTCATCGTGTGTTTGTGGCCATAGTGAACATTTCCCCAACATTATTCAAAGTTTGCATCAAGGCCCATCGGACTCTAGTTACGCTACTGATGGTGTGCAAAGTTTTTGAGGGTGTTATAAGAGATTACCTATAAAAATATATTGCAAAGAATAATATAATAACCGACAGCCAGCCCGGATTCAAGGAAGACAAGTCATGTTTAATTAAGATGCTTGTTTTCTGTGAGGAGATAAGTGCAAAACTGGAAATTGGTCAAGTGACTGATGTTCTGTAGCTTGAAAGGCGTTTGATACTGTACCACAACAAAGCTTTACCCTGAAGCTCCAGAAGCAAGGACTAGGGGATAATATTTGCACTTGAGGAACAAACTGGTTAATGGACCGGAAACAGACTTTGTAAAAGGGTACATAGTCTAAATATGATAAATTTAGCAATGGGGACCACAAGTATCAGTATTAAGCCCAATTCATTTCATTACTTCAAATACATTAAGTAGAAATATATGAACGATTACAGAACAGAAGAAGGATTTGGATATTCTGCATACAAGTAAGCTGAGCAGTAGTAATCAATGCCAGGTGGCAGCTGCAAAAGCAAACAAGATGGATGCATAAAAAGAGAGATAAAAATCTGTTATCCCAATGTATTATTACCCCTCTATAAATCACTTGTAAGGCCACATCTTGAATATGGGATCCAGTTCTGGAATCCACATTTTTAAAAGGATATTGGAAAACTGGAATCAATTCAAAAGGAGCAACTAGATTATTACAAGGGATAGAGGCCTCTCCTATAATGAAAAGTTAGAAAAGTTGGGCTAGCTTAGCTTAGAAAAAAGTCGCCTCTGAGGACAACTAATTTCCATGTATAAATACATGTGTCTCAATACAAAGGACTGGCACGGGATTTATTTCTTCCAAGCACCTTACAAAGGACCAGAGGAAATTCATTAAGCGTTTAGAAGAGGTGATACTAGCAGATAAATAGGAAAGGGTTCTTTATAGTTAGAGCAGTCAAACTGTGGAATCCTAGAATGTTAAAGGTAGTAATGGCAGACATTAGAGATGGGCAAACCCGAACAGTAAAGTTTGGAGTCCCACCGAACAGTGTGAAAGGGACCTTAGGGAGTAAAGGGATTAAAGAAATCTCATGCACACTGCATTTTTTCACTCTGTGTTATCTGACCTGCGGTGTGTGTTTCAAATGCACAAAATGTTGATTACTCTTGCGAGTGCAAAGGTACTGCCACACTAAACAATCCCGCTAGCGATCACGATAACGACGCATACTAATGCGATCGCTAGCGGGATTGTTTCTATATCGCTAAGTGCGGCCACATTTAGCGATATAGTTAACGACGCTATCGCCGTTAGCGATCTTCTTAACGACTTTAGCGGTACAAAAGTACCGCTAAATCGCTAAGAAAAGGTGCCACACAGCGATTAGATACTTACCCAGCGGGAGCGCCGACGAGAAAATAGGGTCCGGAACGATTCCAGCGACGAGCGAGATCACAGCAGGAAGCTCGTCGCTGGCAGCTGCCGCACTGGACAACATCGCTAACGGGATCGCTAAATAGTGACGTTTTTTAGCGATCCCGTTAGCGATGTTGTTTAGTGTGGCATACCCTTTACCCATGTAAGGGAAGATTGGTGTACAGAAAATGAGGGAAAAAAAACCTAAATACTCATTGTATGCACATGGCCTTAGGGATTGTAAAAAACAACCTCACCACCATTATAGTTGTATCCTACTGCTGACTATTTGATAGGAAATGCTTTAAAGGGAATCTGTCACCCCATTTTTGGCCTATGAGGTAGGGCTGCCGCCATCAGGGGTATATCTACAGCATTCTAGAATGATGTAGATAAGCCCCCGATGTCACCTGAAAGATAAGAAAAACGAGTTATATTATACTCACCCAGGGGCGGTCCGCCGTCCAATGGGCATCGTGGTCCGATTCGGAGCCTCCCATCTTCTAGCGAAGCCGGTCTCTTCTTTCCGTCCCGTCGTGGCTCCTGCGCAGGCACACTGATCTGCCCTGGTGAGGGCAGAGCAGAGTATTGCAGTGCGCAGGCGCCGGGAAAGGTCAGAGAGGTCCGACACCTGCACACTGCAGTATTCTGCTCTGCCCTCACCAGGGCAGAGCAGTGCGCCTGCGCAGGAGCCGCGACGGGATGGAAAGAAGAGGCCGGCTTCTCTAGAAGATGGGAGGCGCCGAACCGGACCGCACCGCCCATCGGACCGGACAGGACGGAGGACTGCCCCTGAGTGAGTATAATGTAAGTCGTTTTTCTTTTCTTTCAGGTGACATTGGGGCTTATCTACAGCATTACAGAATGCTGTAGATAAGCCCCTGATGGCGGCAGCCCTATCTCATAGGCCAAAAATGGGGTGACAGATTCCCTTTAAGTTAAGTTCCCACAATATTTGGTGAGTTTTTGTTGTTGCAGATTTTTTGTACCATTTATGCACCTATTAGGTTACTTAGGTATTATCATTGCATTTTGAGTTATTTTTGCCATGTGTTTTTATCGCATTTTTGGTGCTGGTTTTTTCTTTTTTTGGAATGTTATATTTTAAATAAACCTACTTTGTTTTTGATGCTTCCTGGTTTTTTGCTTTGAGAAAGTGTTATTATTGATACAGTCATGTGCAGATTACATGAGTTTTTAGGGCGTTTTAGCTGCAAAAAGACACCTAAAACGCATATTCAATTATTTCCTGCAGATTTTCTGCATCTAATGTAATTCTATGGGGAACCTCTGCATCTAGAACTCTGTGTACTCGCAAGAGAAATTGACATGTTGCGTATTTGAAAAACCACATGTCAGTTTACGCTGAGTAAAAAGGAGCATAAGATTTGTATAAATCCCATCCACTTTGCTGAAACTGTAAGACGCTGCGTTATTTTGCTCAGTGAAAATACAATGTCAAAAGCTCACCAAAAACTCATCGTGGGAACTTCCGGGAGGTTTTTTTTGCCGATGAAACACCAGTGAGAAAAACTGACCAAGTGTGATACAAGGCACTGTTGAAAATCGGTCCGTTTTTTTTATATGCGAGCAAACCATGATTGGAGATGAGGCTTGAGCCCGATGTGCAAATACAGAATGTCAAAAGCTCATCAAAAACTCATCGTGGGAACTTCTGGGAGGTTTTTTTGGCCGATGAAACACCAGTGAGAAAAACTGACCAAATGTGATACAAGGCACTGTTGAAAATCGGTCCATTTTTTTCATATGTGAGCAAACCATGATTGCAGATGAGGCTTGAGCCCGATGTGCAAATACAGATCAGATAGAAAATCTAACCTCTTTTGATGCTACTGTCCTGTAAGAAATTGTAATTGCACAATCAGCATCCGATCGTTCCGATTCTCATTCTGTTGCCTACCACGTAACAGTGCCTTCTTCGTGCAGGACACAAATGCCGAGGTGTGGCGTAGGTGAAAGCTTAAAATAATTTGCTTGTTTTCATTCCATTTGATTTCATTAACACCTGGGTTTGGAGACACAGGGGGGGAGAATAGATTTCAGCTATAATCTAATGATTAGCACTTTCATTTCCCACAATATACACAGTGTCAGATGTCAGAACAGCTCACAATCTGCTCTCTTCATCCCCTCAATGCTTATTCCATAAAGAGAGAGTAAAAGGATACATAAATTTATGTTGAAATAGTAACATGATACAGCAATGTATGTAATGAAAATGGAAAATGAAACTTAATGCAGTTCTACGGCCAATTAGATATGAAAAGTAGCCCTCGGAGAGTTGGGCTGGAATAATGTTATCATTTCTTACATCCAAAATAATGTTCTTTTTCTGTGTCCTCTTTCTTTCTGATATTAGACTCATTTTGAAGCTTGGGAAGTTCTGTAAAGGTACAGTATGTAGTAAGCATTTTATTGTACAGCAGACCTGCCTTGTGTTGGACCATAAACCAGTTTCTAAAGTTTAGTATGATCCAATATTGTACTGACTTCATGAAGACAAAAGTATTGCTGTTAAAGGTAGGCGAATTATGTGGACAGGGATGCCATGAGGGCATTACTGCCCTTACTAGCGTAACTGAATGTGTGTCTTTGGAAGCACGTTCAGTTAAAATCTATGTTGTCGTGCGAGAAGGCTTTCCGCATGGCCAGGGGTGAACCTAGCCTCTCTGCTGCCTGAGGCGAACTGCAAAATGGCGCCCCCCCATTGTAAAATCAGTACAAATAAATCTGGTTTACTCTTAAGGGCCCGTCTCACATAGCGATATCGCTACCGAGATCGCTGCTGAGTCACTAGTT
This sequence comes from Oophaga sylvatica, assembly GCA_033576555.1. Classification (NCBI taxonomy): domain Eukaryota; kingdom Metazoa; phylum Chordata; class Amphibia; order Anura; family Dendrobatidae; genus Oophaga; species Oophaga sylvatica. Next base: position 14,595,466 of record JARQOD010000010.1, read on the forward strand.
TTGTGACGCAGCAGCGAGCTCACCAGTGATATCGCTGTGTGTGACATTCAGCGACGATCAGCCCCCCTGCCGGGTATCGCTGATCGTCGCTGAAATGTCAGGACCTTTTTTTGATCGCTGGTTTCCCGCTGACAGGCACGCATCGCTGCGTGTGACAGGCGGGAGACCAGCGATCCGCTGGATCTGGATGGGCTGCTGGTATGGGGGGCCAGATGCTAGACTGGATGGGCTGCCGTAAGGGGGCCAGATGCTAGACTGGATGGGCTGCCGGTAGGTGGGCCAGATGCTAGACTGGATGGGCTGCTGGTAGGGGGACCAAATGCTAGACTGGATGGGCTGCTGGTAGGGGGGCCAGATGCTAGACTGGATGGGCTGCTGGTAGGGGGCCAGATGCTAGACTGGATGGGCTGCTGGTAGGGGGGCCAGATGCTAGACTGGATGGTCTGCTGGTAGGATGGGCAGATGCTAGACTGGATGGGCTGCTGGTAGGAGGGCCAGATGCTAGACTGGATGGGCTGATGGTAGGATGGGCAGATACTAGACTGGATGGGCTGCTGGTAGGGGGGGCCAGATGCTAGACTGGATGGGCTGCTGGTGGGGGGGCCAGATGCTAGACTTGATGTGCTGCTGGTAGGGGGGTCCAGATGCTAGACTGGATGGGCTGCTGGTAGGGGGGTCCAGATGCTAGACTGGATGGGCTGCTGGTAGGGGGAGCAGATGCTAGACTGGATGGGCTGCTGGTAGGGGAGCCAAATGCTAGACTGGATGGGCTGCTGGTAGGTGGGCCAGATGCTAGACTGAATGGGCTGCTGGTAGGGATGGGCCAGATGCTAGAATGCATGGGCTGCTGGTAGGGGGGAGCAGATGCTAGACTGGATGGGCTGCTGGTAGTTGGAGGCCAGATGCTAGACTGGATGGGCTGCTGGTAGGGGGGGCAGATGATAGACTGGATGGGCTTATGGTATGGGGGCCAGATGCTAGAATGGATGGGCTGCTGGTAGCTGGGTCAGATGCTAGACTGGATGGGCCGCTGGTAGGGGGGCCAGATGCTAGACTGGATGGCCTGCTGGAAGGGGGCGAGATGCTAGACTGGATGGGCTACTTGTAGAATGGGCAGATGCTAGACTGGATGGGCTGCTGGTAGGGGGGCCAGATGCTAGACTGGATGGGCTGCTGGTACGGGGGAGCAGATGCTAGACTGGATGGGCTGCTGGTAGGGGGAGGCCAGATGCTAGACTGGATGGGCTGCTGGTAGGGGAGCCAAATGCCAGACTGGATGGGCTGCTGGTAGGTGGGCCAGATGCTAGACTGGATGTGCTGCTGGTAGGGATGGGCCAGATGCTAGAATGTATGGGCTGCTGGTAGTGAGGACAGATGCTAGACTGTATGGGCTGCTGGTAAGGGGTCCAGATGCTAGACTGGATGGGCTGCTGGTAGGGGGGGCCAGATGCTAGACTGGATGGGCTGCTGGTAGGGAGGCCAGATGCTAGATTGGAAGGGCTGCTGGTACGTGGGCCAGATGCTAGACTGGATGGGCTGCTGGTAGGGGGGTCCAGATGCTAGATTGCATGGGCTGCTGGTAGGGGGGCCAGATGCTAGACTGGATGGGCTTATGGTATGGGGGCCAGATGCTAGACTGGATGGGCTGCTGGTAGCTGGGTCAGATGCTAGACTGGAAGGGCTGCTGGTAGGGGGGCCAGCTGCTAGACTGGATGGCCTGCTGGAAGGGGGGCCAGATGCTAGACTGGATGGGCTACCTGTAGGATGGGGAGATGCTAGACTGGATGGGATGCTGGTAGGGCGGCCAGATGCTAGACTGGATGGGCTGCTGGTAGTGGGGCTAGATGCTAGACTGGATGGGCTGCTGGTAGGGGGGCCAGATGCTAGACTGGATGGGCTGCCGGTAGGGGGGCCAGATGCTAGACTGGATGGGCTGCCGATAGGTGGGCCAGATGCTAGACTGGATGGGCTGCTGGTATAGGGACCAAATGCTAGACTGGATGGGCTGCTGGTAGGGGGGGCCAGATGCTAGACTGGATGGGCTGCTGGTAGGGGGGCAAGATGCTAGACTAGATGTGCTGCTGGTAGGATAGGCAAATGCTAGACTGGATGGGCTGCTGGTAGGCGGGCCAGATGCTAGACTGGATGGGCTGCTGGTAGGATGGGCAGATACTAGACTGGATGGGCTGCATGTAGGGGGGCAGATGCTAGACTGGATGGGCAGCTGGTAAGGGGGAGCAGATACTAGTCTGGATGGGCTGCTGGTAGGGGGGGCAGATGCTAGACTGGATGGGCTGCTAGTAGAGGAGCCAGATGCTAGACTGGATGGGCTGCTGGTAGGTGGGCCAGATGCTAGACTGGATGGGCTGCTGGTAGGGATGGACCAGATGCTAGTATGTATGGGCTGCTGGTAGTGAGGCCAGATGCTAGACTGTATGGGCTGCTGGTAGGGGGTCCAGATGCTAGACTGGATGGGCTGCTGGTAGGGAGGCCAGATGCTAGATTGGAAGGGCTGCTGGTAGGTGGGCCAGATGCTAGACTGGATGGGCTGCTGGTAGAGGGGTCCAGATGCTTGACTGGATGGGCTGCTGGTAAGGGGGCCAGATGCTAGACTGAATGGGCTTATGGTATGGCGGCCAGATGCTAGACTGGATGGGCTGCTGGTAGCTGGGTCAGATGCTAAACTGGATGGGCTGCTGGTAGGGTGGAGCAGATGGTAGACTGGATGGGCTGCTGGTAGGGGAGGCCAGATGCTAGACTGGATGGGCTGCTGGTAGGGGAGCCAAATGCTAGACTGGATGGGCTGCTGGTAGGTGGGCCAGATGTTAGACTGGATGGGCTGCTGGTAGGGATGGGCCAGATGCTAGAATGTATGGACTGCTGGTGGTGAGGTCAGATGCTAGACTGTATGGGCTGCTGATAGGGGGTCCAGATGCTAGACTGGATGGGCTGCTGGTAGGGGGGGGCCAGATGCTAGACTGGATGGGCTGCTGGTAGGGAGGCCAGATGCTAGATTGGAAGGGCTGCTGGTAGGTGGGCCAGATGCTAGACTGGATGGGCTGCTGGTAGGGGGGTCCAGATGCTAGATTGGATGGGCTGCTGGTAGGGGGGCCAGATGCTAGACTGGATGGGCTTCTGGTATGGGGGCCAGATGCTAGACTGGATGGGCTGCTGGTAGCTGGGTCAGATGCTAGACTGGAAGGGCTGCTGGTAGGGGGGCCAGCTGCTTGACTGGATGGCCTGCTGGAAGGGGGCCAGATGCTAGACTGGATGGGCTACTTGTAGGATGGGCAGATGCTAGACTGGATGGGCTGCTGGTAGGGGGGCCAGATGCTAGACTGGATGGGCTGCTGGTAGTGGGGCTAGATGCTAGACTGGATGGCTGCTGGTACGGGGGCCAGATGCTAGACTGGATGGGCTGCCGGTAGGGGGGCCAGATGCTAGACTGGATGGGCTGCCGATAGGTGGGCCAGATGCTAGACTGGATGGGCTGCTGGTATAGGGACCAAATGCTAGACTGGATGGGCTGCTGGTAGGGGGGGCCAGATGCTAGACTGGATGGGCTGCTGGTAGGGGGGCCAGATGCTAGACTAGATGGGCTGCTGGTAGGATAGGCAAATGCTAGAATGGATGGACTGCTGGTTGGGGGCCAGATGCTAGACTGGATGGGCTGCTGGTAGGATGGGCAGATACCAGACTGGATGGGCTGCAGGTAGGGGGGGCAGATGCTAGACTGGATGGGCTGCTGGTAAGGGGAACAGATACTAGACTGGATGGGCTGCTGGTAGGGGGGGCCAGATGCTGGACTGGATGGGCTGCTGGTAGGCGGGCAGATGCTAGACTGGATGGGCTGCTAGGAGGGGAGCCAGATGCTAGACTGGATGGGCTGCTGGTAGGTGGGCCAGATGCTAGACTGGATGGCCTGCTGGTAGGGATGGGCCAGATGCTAGAATGTATGGGCTGCAGGTAGTGAGGCCAGATGCTAGACTGTATGGCGCTGGTAGGGGTCCAGCTGCTAGACTGGATGGGCTGCTGGAAGGGGGGGCCAGATGCTAGACTGGATGGGCTGCTGGTAGGGAGACCAGATGCTAGATTGGAAGGCTGCTGGTAGGTGGGCCAGATGCTAGACTGGATGGGCTGCTGGTAGGGGGGTCCAGATGCTTGACTGAATGGGCTGCTTGTAAGGGGGCCAGATGCTAGACTGGATGGGCTTATGGTATGGGGGCCAGATGCTAGACTGGATGGGCTGCTGGTATGGGGCCAGATGCTAGACTGGATGGGCTGCTGGTAGCTGGGTCAGATGCCAGAGTGGATGGACTGCTGGTAGGGGGGCCAGATGCTAGACTGGATGGCCTGCTGTTAGATGGGCCAAATGCTAGACTGGATGGGCTGCTGGTAGGGGGGCCAGATGCTAGACTGGATGGGCTTCTGGTAGGGTGCCAGATGCTAGACTGAATGGGCTGTTGGTAGGGATTGCAGATGCTAGACTGGATGGGCTGCTGGTAGGGGGGCCAGATGCAAGACTAGATGTGCTGCTGGTAGGGGTCCAGAAGCTAGACTGAATGGGCTGTTGGTAGGGATTGCACATGCTAGACTGGATGGGCTATTGGTAGGGGGGCCAGATGCTAGACTAGATCGGCTGCTGGTAGGGGGTCCAGATGCTAGACTGAATGGGCTGTTGGTAGGGATTGCAGGTGCTAGACTGGATGGGCTGCTGGTAGGGGGGGCCAGATGCTAGACTTGATGGGCTGCTGGTAGGGGGGCCAGATGCTAGACTGGATGGGCTGCTGGTAGTGGGGCCAGATGCTAGACTTGATGGGCTGCTGGTAGGGGTCCAGATGCTAGACTGGATGGGCTGCTGGTAGGGGGGGCCAGATTCTAGGCTGGAAAGGCTGCTGGTAGGGGGCCAGATGCTAGAATGGATGGGCTGCTGGTAGGGGGCCAGATGCTAGACTGAATGGGCTGCTGATAGGGAAGCCAGATGCTAGACTGCATGGGCTGCTGGTAGGGGGGACAGATGCTAGACTAGATGGGCTGCTGGTAGGGGGGCCAGAATGCTAGACTGGGTGGGCTGCTGGTAGGGGGGCCAGATGCTAGACTGGATGGGCTGCTGGTAGGGGGCCAGATACTAGACTGGAATGGTTGCTGGTAGGAAGGCCAAATGCTAGACTGAATGGGCTGCTCGTAGGGGGCCAGATGCTAGACTGGATGGGCTGCTCGTAGGGGGGCCAGATGCTAGACTGAATGGGCTGCTGGTAGGGGGGCCAGATGCTAGACTGGAATGGTTGCAGGTAGGAGGGCCAAATGCTAGACTGAATGGGCTGCTCGTAGGGGGGCCAGATGCTAGACTGGATGGGCTGCTGGTTGGGGGCCAGATGCTAGACTGGATGGGCTGCTGGTAGGGGGAACAGATGCTAGACTGGATTGGCTGCTGGTAGGGGGGGCCAGATGCTAGACTGGATGGGCTGCTGGTAGGGGGAACAGATGCTAGACTGGATTGGCTGCTGGTAGGGAGGCCAGATGCTAGACTGGATGGGCTGCTGGAAGGGGGCCAGTGCTTGACTGGATGGGCTACTGGTAGGATGGGCAGATGCTAGACTGGATTGGCTTCTGGTAGGGGGCTAGATGCTAGACTGAATGGGCTGCTGTTAGGGGGGCCAGATGCTAGACTGGATGGGCTGCTGGTAGGGGGGCCAGATGCTAGACTGGATGGGCTGCCGGTAGGTGGGCTAGATGCTAGACTGGATGGGCTGCTGGTAGGGGGACCAAATGCTACACTGGATGGGCTGCTGGTAGGGGGGGGCAGATGCTAGACTGGATGGGCTGCTGGTAGGGGGGCCAGATGCTAGACTGGATATGCTGCTGATAGGATGGGCAGATACTAGACTGGATGGGCTGCAGGTAGGGGGGGCAGATACTAGACTGGATGGGCTGCTGGTAGGGGGGCCAGATGCTATACTGGATGGGCTGCTGGTAGGGGAGCCAGATGCTAGACTGGATGGGCTGCTGGTAGGTGGGCCAGATGCTAGACTGGATGGGCTGCTGGTAGGGATTGGCCAGATGCTAGAATGGATGGGCTGCTGGTATTGAGGCCAGATGCTAGACTGTATGGCTGCTGGTATTGAGGCCAGATGCTAGACTGTATGGGCTGCTGGTAGGGGGTCCGGATGCTAGACTGGATGGGCTGCTGGTAGGGGGGCCAGATTCTAGACTGGATGGGCTGCTGGTAGGGGGTCCAGATGCTAGACTGGATGGGCTGCTGGTAGGGGGTCTAGATGCTAGACTGGATGGGCTGCTTGTAGGGGGGCCAGATGCTAGACTGGATGGGTTTCTGTATGGGGGCCAGATGCTAGACTGGATGGGCTGCTGGTAGGGGGGCCAGATGCTAGACTGGATGGGCTGCTGCTAGGATGGGCAGATACTAGACTGGATGGGCTGCAGGTAGGGGGGCAGATGCTAGACTGGATGGGCTGCTGGTAAGGGGAACAGATACTAGACTGGATGGGCTGCTGGTAGGGGAGGCCAGATGCTGGACTGGATGGCTGCTGTAGGGCGGGCAGATGCTAGACTGGATGGGCTGCTAGTAGGGGAGCCAGATGCTAGACTGGATGGGCTGCTGGTAGGTGGGCCAGATGCTAGACTGGATGGCCTGCTGGTAGGGATGGGCCAGATGCTAGAATGTATGGGCTGCAGGTAGTGAGGCCAGATGCTAGACTGTATGGGCTGCTGGTAGGGGTTCCAGCTGCTAGACTGGATGGGCTGCTGGAAGGGGGGGCCAGATGCTAGACTGGATGGGCTGCTGGTAGGGAGACCAGATGCTAGATTGGAAGGGCTGCTGGTAGGTGGGCCAGATGCTAGACTGGATGGGCTGCTGGTAGGGGGTCCAGATGCTTGACTGAATGGGCTGCTGGTAAGGGGGCCAGATGCTAGACTGGATGGGCTTATGGTATGGGGGCCAGATGCTAGACTGGATGGGCTGCTGGTATGGGGGCCAGATGATAGACTGGATGGGCTGCTGGTAGCTGGGTCAGATGCCAGAGTGGATGGACTGCTGGTAGGGGGGCCAGATGCTAGACTGGATGGCCTGCTGTTAGATGGGCCAAATGCTAGACTGGATGGGCTTCTGGTAGGGTGCCAGATGCTAGACTGGATGGGCTTCTGGTAGGGTGCCAGATGCAAGACTAGATGTGCTGCTGGTAGGGGGTCCAGAAGCTAGACTGAATGGGCTGTTGGTAGGGATTGCACATGCTAGACTGGATGGGCTATTGGTAGGGGGGCCAGATGCTAGACTAGATCGGCTGCTGGTAGGGGGTCCAGATGCTAGACTGAATGGGCTGTTGGTAGGGATTGCAGGTGCTAGACTGGATGGGCTGCTGGTAGGGGGGCCAGATGCTAGACTTGATGGGCTGCTGGTAGGGGGGGCCAGATGCTAGACTGGATGGGCTGCTGGTAGTGGGGCCAGATGCTAGACTTGATGGGCTGCTGGTAGGGTCCAGATGCTAGACTGGATGGGCTGCTGGTAGGGGGGGCCAGATTCTAGGCTGGAAAGGCTGCTGGTAGGGGCCAGATGCTAGAATGGATGAGCTGTGGTAGGGGGGCCAGATGCTAGACTGAATGGGCTGCTGATAGGGAAGCCAGATGCTAGACTGCATGGGCTGCTGGTAGGGGGGACAGATGCTAGACTAGATGGGCTGCTGGTAGGGGGGCCAGAATGCTAGACTGGGTGGGCTGCTGGTAGGGGGGCCAGATGCTAGACTGGATGGGCTGCTGGTAGGGGGCCAGATACTAGACTGGAATGGTTGCTGGTAGGAAGGCCAAATGCTAGACTGAATGGGCTGCTCGAGGGGGCCAGATGCTAGACTGGATGGGCTGCGTAGGGGGGCCAGATGCTAGACTGAATGGGCTGCTGGTAGGGGGGCCAGATGCTAGACTGGAATGGTTGCAGGTAGGAGGGCCAAATGCTAGACTGAATGGGCTGCTCGTAGGGGGGCCAGATGCTAGACTGGATGGGCTGCTCGTAGGGGGGCCAGATGCTAGACTGGATGGGCTGCTGGTAGGGAGGGCCAGATGCTAGATTGGAGGGCTGCTGGTAGGTGGGCCAGATGCTAGATGGATGGGCTGCTGTAGTAGAGGGGATCCAGATGCTTGACTGGATGGGCTGCTGGTAAGGGGGCCAGATGCTAGACTGAATGGGCTTATGGTATGGGGCCAGATGCTAGACTGGATGGGCTGCTGGTAGTGGGTCAGATGCTAACTGGATGGGCTGTGGTAGGTGGAGCAGATGGTAGATGGATGGCTGCTGGTAGGGGGAGGCCAGATGCTAGACTGGATGGGCTGCTGGTAGGGAGCCAAATGCTAGACTGGATGGGCTGCTGGTAGGTGGGCCAGATGTTAGACTGGATGGGCTGCTGGTAGGATGGCCCAGATGCTAGAACTGTATGGCTGTGGTGGTGAGGGTCAGATGCTAGACTGTATGGGCTGCTGATAGGGGGGTCCAGATGCTAGACTGATGGCCTGCTGGTAGGGGGGGCCCAGAGCTAGACTGATGGGCTGTGGTAGGGAGGCAGATGCTAGATGGAAGGGCTGATGGTAGGTGGGCCAGATGCTAGACTGGATGGGCTGCTGGTAGGTGGGCCAGATGTTAGACTGGATGGGCTGTGGTAGGGATGGGCAGTGCTAGATGTATGGACTGCTGGTGGGGGGTCAGATGCTAGACTGTATGGGCTGCTGATAGGGGGTCCAGATGCTAGACTGGATGGGCTGCTGGTAGGGGGGGCCAGATGCTAGACTGATGGGCTGCTGGTAGGAGCCAGATGCTAGATGGAAGGGCTGCTGGTAGGGGGCCAGATGCTAGGACTGGATGGCTGCTGGTAGGGGGGTCCAGATGCTAGAATGGATGGGCTGCTGGTGGGGGGCCAGATGCTAGACTGGAATGGGCTTCTGGTATGGGGCCAGATGCTAGACTGATGGGCTGCTGGTAGTGGGTCAGATGCTAGTCTGAGGGCTGCTGGTAGGGGGGGCCAGCTGCTTGACTGGATGGCTGCTGGAAGGGGGCCAGATGCTAGACTGGATGGGCTACTTGTAGGAGGGCAGAATTGCTTAGACATGGTATGGGCTGCTGGTAGGGGGGGCCAGATGCTAGACTGGATGGGCTGCTGGTAGTGGGGCTAGATGCTAGACTGGATGGGCTGCTGGTAGGGGGGCCAGATGCTAGACTGGATGGGCTGTCCGGTAGGGGGCCAGATGCTAGACTGATGGGCTGCCGATAGGGGGCCAGATGCTAGACTGGATGGGCTGCTGGTATGAGGGACCAAATGCTAGACTGGATGGGCTGCTGGTAGGGGGGGACAGATGCTAGATGGATGGCTGCTGGTAGGGGGGCCAGATGCTAGACTAGATGGGCTGCTGGTAGGATAGCAAATGCTAGAATGGATGGACTGCTGGTTGGGGGCCAGATGCTAGACTGGATGGGCTGCTGGTAGGATGGGCAGATACTAGACTGGATGGGCTGCGGTAGGGGGGCAGATGTAGACTGGATGGGCTGCTGGTAAGGGGAACAGATACTAGACTGGATGGGCTGCTGGTAGGGGGAGGCCAGATGCTGGACTGGGGTGGGCTGCTGGTAGGGCGGGCAGATGCTAGACTGGATGGCTAGTAGGGGAGCCAGATGCTAGACTGGATGGGCTGCTGGTAGGGTGGGCCCGATGCTAGACTGGATGGCCTGCTGGTAGGGATGGGCCAGATGCTAGAATGTATGGGCTGCAGGTTTGTGAGGCCAGATGCTAGACTGTATGGGCTGCTGGTAGGGGGTCCAGCTGCTAGACTGGATGGGTGCTGGAAGGGGGGCCCGATGCTAGACTGGATGGGCTGCTGGTAGGGAGACCAGATGCTGATTGGAAGGGCTGCTGGTAGGTGGGCCAGATGCTAGACTGGATGGGCTGTGGTAGGGGGGTCAGATGCTTGCTGAATGGGTGTGGTAAGGGGGCCAGATGTAGACTGGATGGGCTTATGGTATGGGGGCCAGATGCTAGACTGGATGGGGTGCTGGTATGGGGGCCAGATGCTAGACTGGATGGGTGCTGGTAGCTGGGTAGATGCCAGAGTGGATGGACGCTGGTAGGGGGGCCAGAAAGCTAGACTGGATGGCCTGCTGTTAGATGGGCCAAAATGCTAGATGGATGGGCTGTGGTAGGGGGGCCAGATGCTAGATGGATGGGCTTCTGGTAGGGTGCCCGATGCTAGACTGAATGGGCTGTTGGTAGGGATTGCAGTGCTAGATGGAGGGTGTGGTAGGGGGGCCTGATGCAAGACTAGATGTCCTGCTGGTTTGGGGTTTCCCGAAGCTAGACTGAATGGGCTGTTGGTAGGGATTGCACATGCTAGACTGGATGGGCTATTGGTTAGGGCGGCCAGAGCTAGACTAGATCGGCTGCTGGTAGGGGGTCCAGATGCTAGACTGAATGGGCTGTTGGTAGGGATTGCAGGGTGCTAGACTGGATGGCTGCTGGTAGGGGGGGGCCAGATGCTAGACTTGATGGGCTGTGGTAAAGGGGGGGCCAGATGCTAGACTGGATGGGCTGCTGGTAAATGGGGCCCGATGCTAGACTTGATGGGCTGCTGGTAGGGTCCAGATGCTAGACTGGATGGGCTGCTGGTAGGGGGGCCAGATTCTAGGCTGAAAGGCTGCTGGTAGGGGGCCAGATGCTAGAATGGATGGGCTGTGGTGGGGGGGCCAGATGCTAGACTGAATGGGCTGTGATAGGGAAGCCAGATTTCTAGACTGCATGGGCTGCTGGTAGGGGACAGATGCTAGACTAGATGGGCTGCTGGTAGGGGGGCCAGAATTTCTAGATGGGTGGGCTGCTGGTAGGGGGGCCAGATGCTAGACTGGATGGGCTGTGGTAGGGGGGGCCCGATACTAGATGGAATGGTTGCTGGTAGGAAGGCCAAATGCTAGACTGAATGGGCTGCTGTAGGGGGGCCAGATGCTAGACTGGATGGGTGCTCGTAGGGGGGCCAGATGCTAGACTGAATGGGGTGTGGGAGGGGGGCCAGATGCTAGACGGAATGGTTTTCAGGTAGGAGGGCCAAATGCTAGACTGAATGGGCTGCTCGTAGGGGGCCAGATGCTAGACTGGATGGGTGCTGTAGGGGGGCCCGATGCTAGACTGGATGGGCTGCTGGTAGGGGGGAAAAGATGCTAGACTGGATTGGTGCTGGTAGGGGGGCCAGATGCTAGACTGGATGGGCTGCTGGTAGGGGGAACAGATGCTTGACTGGATTGGCTGCTGGTAGGGAGGCCAGATGCTAGATGGATGGGCTGCTGGAAGGGGGGCCAGGTGCTTGAATGGATGGGCTACTGGTAGGATGGGCAGATGCTAGACTGGATTGGCTTCTGGTAGGGGGCTAGATGCTAGACTGAATGGGCTGCTGTAGGGGGGGCCAGATGCTAGACTGGATGGGCTGCTGGTAGGGGGGCCAGATGCTAGACTGGATGGGCTGCCGGTAGGTGGGCTAGATGCTAGACGGATGGGCTGCTGGTAGGGGGACCAAATGCTACACTGGATGGGCGTGCTGGTAGGGGGGGGCAGATGCTAGACTGGATGGGCTGCTGGTAGGGGGGCCAGAGCTAGACTGGATATGCGCTGATAGGATGGGCAGATACTAGACTGGATGGGCTGCAGGTAGGGGGGCAGATACTAGACTGGATGGGCTGCTGGTAGGGGGGCCAGATGCTATACTGGATGGGCTGCTGGTAGGGGAGCCAGATGCTAGACTGGATGGGCTGCTGGTAGGTGGGCCAGATGCTAGACTGGATGGGCTGCTGGTAGGGATTGGCCAGATGCTAGAATGGATGGGCTGCTGGTATTGAGGCCAGATGCTAGACTGTATGGGCTGCTGGTATTAAGGCCAGATGCTAGACTGTATGGGCTGCTGGTAGGGGGTCCGGATGCTAGACTGGATGGGCTGCTGGTAGGGGGGCCAGATTCTAGACTGGATGGGCTGCTGGTAGGGGGATCCAGATGCTAGACTGGATGGGCTGCTGGTAGGGGGGTCCAGATGCTAGACTGGATGGTCTGCTTGTAGGGGGGCCAGATGCTTGACTGGATGGGTTTCTGGTATGGGGGCCAGATGCTAGACTGGATGGGCTGCTGGTAGGGGGGCCAGATGCTAGACTGGATGGGCTGCTGGTAGGGGGGCCAGATGCTAGACTGGATGGGCTGCTGGTAGTGGGGACAGATGCTAGACTGGATGGGCTGCTGGTAGGGGGTCCAGATGCTAGACTGAATGGGCTGTTGGTAGGGATTGCAGATGCTAGACTGGATGGGCTGCTGTTAGGGGGGCCAGATGCTAGACTAGATGGGCTGCTGGTAGGGGGTCCAGATGCTAGACTGAATGGGCTGTTGGTAGGGATTGCAGATGCTAGACTGGATGGGCTGCTGGTAGGGGGCCAGATGCTAGACTGGATGGGCTGCTGGTACGGGGGGCCAGATGCTAGACTGGATGGGCTGTGGTAGTGGGGCCAGATGCTAGACTGGATGGGCTGCTGGTAGGGGTTCAGATGCTAGACTGAATGGGCTGCTTGTAGGGGGGGCCAGATGCTAGGCTGGAAGGGCTGCTGGTAGCGGGCCAGATGCTAGAATGGATGGGCTGCTGGTAGGGGTGCCAGATGCTAGACTGAATGGGCTGCTGGTAGGGGGGACAGATGCTAGACTAGATGGGCTGCTGGTAAGGGGGCCAGAATGCTAGACTGGGTGGGCTGCTTGTACGGGGGCCAGATGCTAGACTGGATGGGCTGCTGGTAAAGGGGCCAGATGCTAGACTGGATGGGTTGCTGGTAGGGGGGCCAGATGCTAGACTGGATGGGCTGCTGGTAGGGGGGCCAGATGCTAGACTGGAATGGTTGCTGGTAGGGGGGGCCAAATGCTAGACTGAATGGGCTGCTCGTAGGGGGGCCAGATGCTAGACTGGATGGGCTGCTGGTAGGGGGAACAGATGCTAGACTGGATTGGCTGCTGGTATGGGGGCCAGATGCTAGACTGGATGGGCTGCTGGAAGGGGCCAGGTGCTTGACTGGATGGGCTACTGGTAGGATGGGCAGATGCTAGACTGGATGGGCTTCTGGTAGGGGTGCTAGATGCTAGACTGGATGGGCTGCTGTTAGGGGGGCCAGATGCTAGACTGGATGGGCTGCTGGTAGGGGGGCCAGATACTAGACTGGATGGGCTGCCGGTAGGTGGGCTAGATGCTAGACTGGATGGGCTGCTGGTAGGGGGACCAAATGCTACACTGGATGGGCTGCTGGTAGGGGGGCAGATGCTAGACTGGATGGGCTGCTGGTAGGGGGCCAGATGCTAGACTGGATGGGCTGCTGTTAGGGGGGCCAGATGCTAGACTGGATGGGCTGCTGGTAGGGGGGCCAGATGCTAGACTGGATATGCTGCTGATAGGATGGGAAGAAACTAGACTGGATTGTTTGCAGGTAGAGGGGGCAGATACTAGACTGGATGGGCTGCTGGTAGGGGGGGCCAGATGCTAGACTGGATGGGCTGCTGGTAGGGGGGCCAGATGCTATACTGGATGGGCTGCTGATAGGGGGGGCAGATGCTAGACTGGATGGGCTGCTGGTAGGGGAGCCAGATGCTAGACTGGATGGGCTGCTGGTAGGTGGGCCAGATGCTAGACTGGATGGGCTGCTGGTAGGGATTGGCCAGATGCTAGAATGGATGGGCTGCTGGTATTGAGGCCAGATGCTAGACTGTATGGGCTGCTGGTATTGAGGCCAGATGCTAGACTGTATGGGCTGCTGGTAGGGGGTCCGGATGCTAGACTGGATGGGCTGCTGGTAGGGGGGGCCAGATTCTAGACTGGATGGCTGCTGGTAGGGGGGTCCAGATGCTAGACTGGATGGGCTGCTGGTAGGGGGGTCCAGATGCTAGACTGGAAGGGCTGCTTGTAGGGGGGCCAGATGCTAGACTGGATGGGTTTCTGGTATGGGGGCCAGATGCTAGACTGGATGGGCTGCTGGTAGGGGGGGCCAGATGCTAGACTGGATGGGCTGCTGGTAGTGGGGACAGATGCTAGACTGGATGGGCTGCTGGTAGGGGGTCCAGATGCTAGACTGAATGGGCTGTTGGTAGGGATTGCAGATACTAGACTGGATGGGCTGCTGTTAGGGGGGCCAGATGCTAGACTAGATGGGCTGCTGGTAGGGGGTCCAGATGCTAGACTGGATGGGCTGCTGGTAGGGATGGGCCAGATGCTAGACTGGATGGGCTGCTGGAAGTGGGGCCAGATGCTAGACTGGATGGGCTGCTGGTAGGGGTCCAGATGCTAGACTAGATGGGCTGCTGGTAGGGGGTCCAGATGCTAGACTGAATGGGCTGTTGGTAGGGATTGCAGATGCTAGACTGGATGGGCTGCTGGTAGGGGGGCCAGATGCTAGACTTGATGGGCTGCTGGTAGGGGGGGCCAGAAGCTAGACTGGATGGGCTGCTGGTACGGGGGGCCAGATGCTAGACTGGATGGGCTGCTGGTAGTGGGGCCAGATGCTAGACTGGATGGGCTGCTGGTAGGGGTTCAGATGCTAGACTGGATGGGCTGCTTGTAGGGGGGCCAGATGCTAGGCTGGAAGGGCTGCTGGTAGGGGGGCCAGATGCTAGACAGAATGGGCTGCTCGTAGGGGGCCAGATGCTAGACTGGATGGGCTGCTGGTAGGGGGGACAGATGCTAGACTGGATGGGCTGCTGTTAGGGGGGCCAGATGCTAGACTGAATGGGCTGCTGGTAAGGGGGGCCAGATGCTAGACTGGATGGGCTGCAGGTAGGGGGGGCTAGATTCTAAACTGGATGCTGGATTTTCTTCAATTTCGTTAAGCATATTCTCACTAAATTGCCTCCGCCTCTCTGGATCATCCTGCAATAAACCATGAATTGGACATGGACGATAAGCTTTCCACCCAATAGATTTCAGGATGTGCATGATGGAAGCTTGTGATATTCTCAATTCTAAAGAGAGTCTTCTGGTGGACTTTTTTGGACTCTGAACAAATGTTTCGACTACAAGTAGTTTATTATTTTCTGTACAGCCTGTTTTGGGTCAACTGTTATGATTTGGTAACTGAGGAGAGCAGGCAAAAAAGGAAATACACCAGAGCAGTTGGAAACTATGAGATTGCAGTACCCTGACTAACCACCACAACTAGAGGCAGCCGTGGAGCGTTACTACGTTGGTCCTAGATGCCTCGTCACAGCCTGAGAAACTAACTACACCTAAAGATAGAAAGAGGAAAGCTATCTGCCCGGAGCAGATCCCCAAAGAACATAGAAAGCCCCCAAACATGTAATGGCGGTTAGACAAGAAGAAATACTGACACAGACAGAAAATAGTAAGAGCAAACGTTGGGGCCCAAACTATCTAAATAGAAAAGGATAGGAAGGGTACTTACTGCAATCCCAAAAAACCCTGAAAAGCACCAACTCTACTAATTTCAAAAACACCTGAGATCACACGACCTCTACCACCTAAATTAGTTCTCTGGTGTAACAAAATCAAAACAGCAGCCACTGAAAAAACTGGAAAAAGCAAATGTACAAAACATCAGTGGCTGAACTAAACTGAGAGGGCAAAAGCCCCGGAGGGGACCCTGAAGGCCCCCACAGAAGTGCAGGACAAAATGAAAAAATCAAGCACAAAAACAAAAAGAAGAAAATGTCTTATCTGTTAGCAGGAGATGCAGACACGACACAGCAGGCTACAAGGGAAACAGGAATCAAGGATTGAGACCAGAACAATTGATCACCGGCAACCCTGATGGGAAGGCGACTCCCTTAAATAAGACCAGTCAGTAACACCTGATTCCCAATCCTCACAATCTTCACTGGACAGTCCAGTACCGCTTGTAACCACCAGAGGGAGCCTCTGCTCAGAACTCATTTCAAGTCCATTCACAACAGTCGACCAGTTTTTGGAGCATTAAGGATTGAGCCAGTGGCATTGAATTTGTCGCTAATGAGGTAAATGGTTTGTTTCAGCCCAATTTGCTCTAACAGTTTCAGCATTTTGAGATTTCCAATACTCTTTTAAAATCCATTTTCATTGATTATTTGCCATTTTGGGGGAGATTTATCTGTAAAAACTGGATCTGTGAAACTGACTCAGTTGCTCTTAGCAACCAATCAGATTCCACCTTTCATTTTCCAATGAGTCTGTGTAAGAATGAAAAGTGGAATCTGATTGGTTGCTAAGGGCACCTGAGTCATTTTCACTTTACACCATGTTTGATAAATCTCCCCTTTCATAACCCTATCACACATACTGTCCACCTACTTTTGGACCACCCTGTGTGTGTATATATACACTATATATATATATATATATATATATATATATATATATATATATATATTCTTTATTAAAAATGTCAGTGTGATTTTTCTGTACAGTGCACTGAATTGCCGGCTTTTAAAAAACGGATCCGTCGAAAACCGGAAGAAACAGATGAAAAAAGTGATGCAACGGATCCGTTGATCCGTCAAAACAACGGATTGTGACTGATGGCAAAAAACTGATGTCTGAAAGAGGCCTTAGTGATTTTAGGGCTGTATTCATGTACTGATTGTGGTTCTGATGGTGCATTCATGTATTTATGGTTGTTCTGGGGATGTATTCCCTCATTAAAAATAAAGAAATTACACAATGAAAACTGTTGTACATTCATAAAAAGTTTGGTCTATCAAAAGATAATACTAATTACAGTCATGGACAAAAGTTTTGAGAATGACACAAATATTAATTTTTACAAAGTCTACTGCTTCACTTTTTCTAATGGCAATTTGCATATACTCCAGAATGTTATAAAGAGTTATCAGCTTAACAGCAATTACTTGCAAAGTCAATATTTGGCTAGAAAATGAACTTTACCCCCCAAAACACATTTCAACATCATTGCAGCCCTGCCTTGAAAGGACCAGCTAACCTCTTTTCAGTGATTGCTCCATTAACACAGGTGTGGGTGTTGATGAGGACATGGCTGGAGATCAATCTGTCATGATTAAGTAAGAATGACACCACTGGACACTTTAAAAGGAGGCTGGTGCTTGGCATCATTGTTTCTCTTCTGTTAACCATGGTTATCTCTAAAGAAACACGTGCAGTCATCATTGCAATGCACAAAAACGGCCTAACAGGCAAGAGTATCACAGCTAGAAAGATTGCACCTCAGTCAACAATCTATTGCATCATCAAGAACTTCAAGGAGAGAGGTTCATTGGTGCCAAAAAAGGCTCCAGGGCACCCAAGAAAGACCAGCAAGCACCAGGACCGTCTCTTAAAAGTGTTTCAGCTGCTGGATCGGGCTACCAGCAGTGCAGAGCTTGCTCAGGAATGGTAGCAGGCAGGTGTGAGTGCATCTGCACACACTGTGAGGCGGAGACTCTTGGAGCAAGGCCTGGTCTCAAGGAGGGCAGCAAAGAAGCCACTTCTCTCCAGAAAAAACATCATGGACAGACTGATATTCTGCAAAAGGTACAGGCAGTGGACTGCTGAGGACTGGGGTAAAGTTATTTTCTCTGATGAATCCCCTTTTCGATTGTTTGGGACATCAGGAAAACGCCTCATTCGGAGAAGACAAGGTGAGCGCTACAACCAGTCTTGCCTCATGCCAACTGTTAAGCATCCTGAAACCATTCATGTGTGGGGTTGCTTCTCAGCCAAGGGAATCGGCTCTCTCACAGTCTTGCCTAAAAACACAGCCATGAATAAAGAATGGTACCAGAATGTCCTCCAAGAGCAACTTCTCCCAACCCTCCAAGAGCAGTTTGGCGATCAACAATGCCTTTTCCAGCATGATGGAGCACCTTGCCATAAAGCAAAGGTGATAACTAAATGGCTCAGGGAACAAAACATAGAGATTTTGGGTCCATGGCCTGGAAACTCCCCAGATCTTAATCCCATTGAGAACTTGTGGTCAATCATCAAGAGACGGGTGGACAAACAAAAACCTAAAAATTCTGACAAAATGAAAGCATTGATTGTGCAAGAATGGACTGCTATCAGTCAGGATTTGGTCCAGAAGTTGATTGAGAGCATGCCAGGGAGAATTGCAGAGGTCCTGAAGAAGAAGGGTCAACACTGCAAATATTGACTTGCTGCATTAACTCATTCTAACTGTCAATATAAGCTTTTGTTACTCATATGTTTGCAATTATATTTCTGTCTGTGATAAAAACATCTGTCAAACACACACATAAAAACCAGAGGGCAGCAGATCATGTGAAAATATAATATTTGTGTCATTCTCAAAACTTTTGGCCATGACTGTACAATACAGCAAGGAAAAAAATAAATACTCCAGAACTGTTTTTTTTTGTCACCTCGCCTTCCTAAAAAAAACAAAAACATAGCAACTTTGGTATTGCTGTAATCGCACTAAGCTGGAGAATCATGCTCACAGGTCACTTTTACCTTTAAATCAAAACCCAAACAACAATGATAGACTTTCATGTATTTGCAGGTTTATATTTCACTGGGAGAGGTGAGACTTTGTGGGGGGCGCAGAATTAGCTACAATCCGCCCTAGTTATGAGGCATATGGTGGAACATTAGGACCTGCCCTATTATGAGGTTATGTGGAGCAGGTATGAGGCTATGGGATCTTATGTTGTACAGTGAATAGATGCTGGGGTGCAGGAGATACTTGGATAGATGCTGGGGTACAGCAGATACTTGGATAGATGCTGGGGTACAGCAGATACATGGCTAGATGCTGGGGTGCAGCAGATACGTGGATAGAGGCTGGGCTGCAGCAGAAATGTGGATAGAGGCTGGGCTGCAGCAGAAACGTGGATAGATGCTGGGGTGCAGTAGATACGTGTATAGAGGCTAGGCTGCAGCAGAAACGTGGATAGATGCTGGGCTGCAGCAGAAACGTGAATAGATGCTGGGGAGCAGCAGAAACGTGAATAGATGCTGGGGAGCAGCAGATACATGGATAGAGGCTGGGCTGCAGCAGAAACGTGGACATATGCTGGGGTGCAGCATATACGTGGATAGAGGCTGGGCTGCAGCAGAAACGTGGATAGAGGCTGGGCTGCAGCAGAAACGAGGATAGAGGCTGGGCTGCAGCAGAAACGAGGATAGAGGCTGGGCTGCAGCAGAAACGTGGATAGAGGCTGGGGTGCAGCAGAAACGTGGATAGAGGCTGGGCTGCAGCAGAAACGTGGATAGAGGCTGGGCTGCAGCAGAAACGTGGATAGAGGCTGGGCTGCAGCAGAAATGTGGATAGATGCTGGGCTGCATCAGAAACGTGGATAGAGGCTGGGCTGCAGCAGAAATGTGGATAGATGCTGGGCTGCAGCAGAAACTTGGATAGATGCTGGGATGCAGCAGATATGTGGATAGATGCTGCGGTGCAGCAGAAACGTGGATAGATGCTGCGGTGCAGCAGAAACATGGATAGATGCTGGGATGCAGCAGACATGTGGATAGATTCTGAGGTGCAGCAGACATGTGGATAGATGCTGGGATGCAGCAGACATGTGGATAGAGGCTGGGATGCAGCAAATATGTGGATAGATGCTGGGGTGCAGCAGAAACGTGGATAGATGCTGGGGTGCAGCAGAAACGTGGATAGATGCTGGGATGCAGCAGATACGTGGATAGATGATGTGGTGCAGCAGAAACATGGATAGATGCTTGTGAGGAACTCAGCGGCCGCCACACGGTAGCCCGGGTATCACAGCTTCTGATACCACCGCCGCTACCAAATGTGACGGACGATCCCTTTCCTCCCACGTCACCAATGGGACGTAACTCCACAGGTACAGCTCTCCGGTGCCCCCCTTTGTCTCTCAGGTCAGTAAGAGAACTGCACCTAGAGCAAATGGCCGCCGGGGAAGGTGTCCTGTTACCCACTGGGTATTCTAAGATTCGTGATCAGAGTAAAAGCATCAGCCCAAGATTAATTTTATGGTTTAATTTGCCTTAAGGGCGCACTAGATAATTACAGAAATATACAGTAAAGCTATACAACGTAATTACAATGGATTTGCAGTCAGAGTAAGAATACAACAATAATGTACAAGGCTTAAAGGTATTAGCTATAGATCAATATTACCGGGTTGTAGTATGGTCATGGGGAGGCATGGAGCTCTGCGTTCCCCAGGTGAAAGTTTTCAGTTGCTGGACAGTCCCCAATGCATGTGCTGCAGCTCCATTGGCAAGTCTGTCCCTTGTGCTTCTGTGTGTGAAAATGGAATGAGAGACCAGCCTCTTCTTGGCTACAGCTTTTAAACCTGCTAGGCCCTTCCCCATTTGCTTTGAAGCACGCATATTAACTGGCCTGCAATTCATATGGAGCAGGAAACAATGGCTTGAGCTTGAGCTATTTACCATACGACTGACCATCTTATTCAGACCCTGGCCTAAACCAATTAGCATGTAAAGGCCTATTGATTCATAGTGGACATCAAAGCTGGTCGTACTGGATATGCTAATAGGCCCTGTGTAGTTAGTAGTCTGGCTCTGTGAACTGACAAAATTGAGGCTGGTATAGGCCCTATACAAAATGGTGGCGGTCCCTTTCCTTACACCTCCCTGCTTTTGAGGGCGCTAGGGGGTATCACATTCCTGTGTTCCCCCGTGCGCCCTACCACACCCTCTCTTTGGCTAGGGTGGCAGATCCAGGAGGATTTCTGACTCTCTGTCCTCTGAAAGGTTGCACACTGGTTGGGCATAAGCCTCCCGCTCATGGTGGGCCTTCATCATGTTCACATGGAAGGCCTTCCTCCTACCACGGGCGTGGTCCAGGGTGACCAGGTAGGTGACGGCGTTGAGCTGCTCGTGCACGAGGTATGGACCCTCCCAGGCCGCCTGAAGCTTGTTTTGGGGTACGGGGACCAGTACCCACACCTTTTGACCCACCTGGTAGGTCCGCTCACAAGCATTCTGGTCGTACCATCGCTTCTGGTCAGCCTGAGCTTGGGCCATATTGTCATGCACCAGCCGCGTCAAGGCCATCATTCGGTCCCGGAAGCGCACGACATACTCAATGACCGACACTCCAGGGGTGGCTAAATCCCCTTCCCATGCTTCCTTCACCAGAGCAAGGGGCCCCCGTACACGTCGCCCGTACAGGAGCTCAAATGGGGAGAACCCCGTTGAGGCCTGTGGGACCTCCCGGTAGGCAAACAGCAGGTGTGGGAGATACCGCTCCCAGTCTCTCCCGTGGGAGTCGACCAACATCTTCAGCATCTGCTTTAAAGTGCCATTGAACCGCTCACACAAGCCATTGGTCTGTGGGTGATACGGGCTGGCCACCAGATGTTGCACCTGTACCTGCTTACAGAGAGACTCCATCAGCTGCGACATGAACTGGGTCCCTCGGTCAGTGAGCATTTCCTTGGGAATCCCCACTCTGGAGAAAATCTCCAGTAAGGCAGTGGCCACTTTGTCGGCCCGAATGGACGACAAAGCTACCGCCTCCGGGTACCGGGTGGCATAGTCCACTACCGTTAGTATGAAGCATTTCCCGGAGCGGCTGGGAGTGGACAGAGGTCCAATGAGATCCAAAGCCACCCTCGAGAAAGGCTCTTCGATGATGGGCAGAGTTACCAGTGGGGCTTTGGGGCGCGGCCCGCCTTCCCCACCCTCTGACAGGTGTCACACGAACGGCAGTAGGCTATCACCTCGGTCCTCATTCCAGGCCAGTAGAAATGCTGAGCTAGCCTGGCCCTGGTTTTAGTGATCCCTAAGTGTCCGGCCATTGGAATCTCGTGTGCGATCCGCAACAATTCCGCCCTGAACGGATGGGGTACCACTAACTGTCGGTCCCTGGGCCACGCCTCCCGTGAACCCTGCTGGACCATTACCCGGTACAGCCGTCCCTGGTCCCAGAACACTCGCTCGCGGTCGGACTCCAGGGGAGGCTGTGCCGCCTGTTCCTTGAGAGTCTTCAGGCTAGGGTCAGCTTCCAACGCTGCCTGAAATCCCTGACTAGATGTGGCAAGAATTGATGAAACTGCCATGTCCTCTGTCAGTTCCCCGGGATCTGTCTCCTGGCTACTGTCTGACTCGGCAGCCACTTGGTCAGAGAGGGGGAAACCGCCGGACCTCCGCGAGGCTCCTTGGGCTTCAGCGCTCCCACTCCTGGTAACAGCGGCCACGACCGCTGAGACCACGGGTAGCGCCTGCTTTCCCTCGTCCCCTGACCAAGTCGCTGGGTCAGGCAGACTTCCCTGACTTCCTGACATCCTGGATGTGGGGAACTCCTGACCTGGGGTCCTACCTGGTGGCTCCTCTCCCGGGACACCCCCTCCCCCCATGGCCTGTTCCTCTTCCTGCAGGGGCCCTAGACTCAGCAGGCTGGGTTCACCTAGAGGCCCTACACTGCTCATAGCAGCCCCTCCCTCCACCTCTGAGCTCTCCCCTACAGCCTCCTCACCTGTCCTCACTGTGAGCCCTGTGTGTGTAGTGTCAGTGCATGGCTTACCATCAGGTTTCACTCCCTTCTCCACTGTTGGAGGCACATTCAATACATTAACATTAGCATTCACAGTAGAGTCATGACATTCTTGGGGAGCCGGACTTGGGGGTTCAGTGGCCACATACTGGGACACTAGCCGCCCCAAATCGGTCCCAAGCAACACATTTGCAGGAATATTCGGCGTTACTCCCACCTCCCGCATCCCCCTCCCGGCACCCCAATCCAAATACACCTTGGCAACGGGCAGCGCCAGTTCAACGCCTCCAATTCCGGAGACGGAATGGGTTTTCCCAGGTACCAAGTCTTGAGGGGACACCACCTCAGGGCGTACCAGGGTTCGTTCAGCGCCTGTGTCCCGCAGTCCCATGACCGCTGAGCGGCCGATGGTGACGGGTTGGTAATTGTCTAGGGACCTCCCACCACCCCCTCCCACACACAAAAAAGTGGACGGTTTCTTGGACAGGGATGGGGCCTTCTGGCGCTGGGGACATGCAGCCTTAAAGTGTCCTGGCTGATTGCAATTATGGCAACGTCTGGGTTCTGTTCCTGGCCTGGAGAGGGCAGCAGGGGGTTACACCCCTTGCACTCTGGGGGGCTGGATATGGGGCTGGGGCAGGATTGGGCTTACCCCCTCTCCAGGTGCTGCTGGCAGGCTTCTTTGGCTCCGGCGCCCTGTTGTTGGCATACTCGTCTGCCAGGGCGGCTGTAGCAGAAGCCCCCTTTGGTTTCCGGTCACGGAGGAACTGCTGGAGGTCTTCTGGGCAGTTCCACAAAAATTGCTCCAAGACAAACAGTTCCTGGACCTCCTGGCGGGTAGTGAGCTCTAGACCAGAGGTCCAGTGCTCCGCAGCTCTCAGCAGGGCCCGCATGTGGTCGGTCCAGGTGTCCTTTGAACCCCGCTGCAGGCTCCTGAACTTCCTGCGGTACGACTCCGGGGTGAGGTTGTAGTGCTGGATCAGGGCCCGCTTGATGCTGTTGTAGTCCTGCTCCTCCCCGGCAGGTAAGTCCCCCAAAACTTCCAGGGACTTACCCCTCAAACGGGGGGTCAGGTACCTTGCCCACTGATCCAGGGCCAGATGATGTTGGAGGCATGTCCTCTCAAAAGCAAGCAGAAAGGAATCCAGGTCTCCATCCTTTTCAAGTAAGGGAAAGTCCTCCGCCCGGACCTTGGAAGCCATTGTCTCCGGTGGGCCTGGTGCGTCCAGCGGGGTCCCGTGCTGAGCCATCTCCAGTCGGTGCCGGTGCTCCGCAGCTTCACGGCGTTCTGTATGCTCCCGCTCCGCTGCTCTCTCTGCTGCTTCTTGCTCACGCTCTGCTGCTTTCTCTGCCGCCACTTGCTCCCGCTCTGCTGCTTTCTCTGCCGCCGCTTGCTCCCGCTCTGCTGCTTTCTCTGCCGCCACCAGGAGTCTGTCATAGGCGGCGTCATTACCAGCCTCGAGCTGTGCCATAGCCGCTTGGAAAAGGGCCTCCGATCTGGACAGGCTGGGACGGGCAGGGGGTGGACAGTCCACTGTGAGACTGAGCACGGGGGTCGGGCTCCTTGGGGAGCCCTGGCTGAGCTCCCCCTCATCGGTATCGAACCCCTCATAGGCCACAGCATTGGCCTCCCCCTTTGCCCTACTCCTGGTGCCTTCCGCCATCTTGGGAACCTTTGGTTACTGAAACACAGCTGCAACCCTGACCTTGCACACAACTTGTTATATTTACACTCTGACCGTCTAGTGCTGGGCTGACCTTAAGACCCCAGCAGTGATAGTACTGCTGGTAGTCTCTAGTGTCTGGGAGTAGGGGTCCCACGCACACTATTACTCTGATCCCACCGCTGCCACCAATTTGTGAGGAACTCAGCCGGCCGCCACACGGTAGCCCGGGTATCACAGCTTCTGATACCACCGCCGCTACCAAATGTGACGGACGATCCCTTTCCTCCCACGTCACCAATGGGACGTAACTCCACAGGTACAGCTCTCCGGCGCCCCCCTTTGTCTCTCAGGTCAGTAAGAGAACTGCACCTAGAGCAAATGGCCGCTGGGGAAGGTGTCCTGTTACCCACTGGGTATTCTAAGATTCGTGATCAGAGTAAAAGCATCAGCCCAAGATTAATTTTATGGTTTAATTTGCCTTAAGGGTGCACTAGATAATTACAGAAATATACAGTAAAGCTATACAACGTAATTACAATGGATTTGCAGTCAGAGTAAGAATACAACAATAATGTACAAGGCTTAAAGGTATTAGCTATAGATCAATATTACCGGGTTGTAGTATGGTCATGGGGAGGCATGGAGCTCTGCGTTCCCCAGGTGAAAGTTTTCAGTTGCTGGACAGTCCCCAATGCATGTGCTGCAGCTCCAGCTATGAACAAAAGAAAGGAACTACCGCAGTAACGCACACTACTCAAATAATGTGAAGTAGAAAAATAGTAAATTTTATTGGTTACACAAAGAGTGAAATAAAACATAAGTAAAATCAAGGTGACATGGTCCCAAATGACCGCCCGCAAACATGATGAAGATTGATGATATATAATGTCTAAACAATCACAATAACAAGGGAAGTGGCTAGAAAAACATATGATCATAAATGAATAACAGAGTAAATACAACCAATAATAATGAATCTGAGCAAACAAAAATATATATATTAATATATATTTGGATGTATATACTGATCAACCTGAATGAGCGAACCTGTATGGATAACAGAAAAAATATGTGAAAAATATCAATAATGTAAGAAAAATCAGGTCAGGGGTAAAATAATCCCCCGCCTGTAAACTGAAAAACAGCTACAAGCCAATGAAAATGAAAAGAACCAACAATGAACAGAGCCACCAGCAAATAATGTTTACCCCAAAACAAACCTCATGATAAAGGCATGAGAGAGCAGACGGGCAATCAGGACCAGAGGACACCGAGGTCCCACGCGTATCGCCGCAGCCTGTGCGGCTTCCTCAGGGAGAGTGTGGAGACAAACGCCGACCTGGTTTAAATACCTTAAGAAGATGAGACCAAGTAAGTCAGCTGTGCGCCGTACAAAATGAGTCTGGCAGGAAGTGATTTGAGCGTGAACCAAGTGACCCAGATGAAAGGTGCAGACGTCTCTGCAACTATCTAAGTACCACGCATGCGTGCAGTGGAACGCAGATTGCGTCCGCTGACACGCAAATGTGGAGAAAGAAAGAATGAATGCGCATGCGCAGCATCGGGTCAGACGACAGAGATATGCTAGTGAAGCAATAGCCCCAAAGTGGGAAACAATCAAACCCCATTCAAACCAACAGCATGCACAGCAGGGATGACTTGCAATATCATATCATGTAAAACCTGTATGGAGGTAGAAGAAATAGTTAGTTGGGAAAAAGAAATATCAAAAGGAACATGAAATAAAATAGAAAATACTGGAACCAAAATAAAAAATAAAAAATAATAAACAATAAATGAAATGAATAATAAAGGAAAAGAAAATAAAGAAAAAATAAATCATAAAGAAAAAATAAATAAATAAAATAAAAAATAAAAATAAAAACAAAAATGAAAAATAATAAAAAGTAAAAAAATAAATAAAATTAAATGAATAAAAATAATCAGTAAATATAAAAATAAATAGGAAAATAAT
This sequence comes from Oophaga sylvatica, assembly GCA_033576555.1. NCBI lineage: Eukaryota > Metazoa > Chordata > Amphibia > Anura > Dendrobatidae > Oophaga > Oophaga sylvatica. The sequence continues at coordinate 14,621,567 of JARQOD010000010.1, forward strand.
AAAAATAAAAATTGAGAAATAAAGAAAATAAATAACAAATAATATATAACGGAAAAAACCGCTCCGGATGGAGAAAGAAAGAATTCAAAATTAACGAATCCCAATAATGGATGAAGGAATAACGTCCTCAGTCAGGGAAAACAGAAGAACATTGGGAATCCTGAGCTGTGCGATCCAACGATGGTCCATAGGAAAAGAACATCCAAAAGGTGATATCAAAGAATATTTAAGAAAGACTGAAATCCATACAGGTAAACTCACCAAAATATAGCAGACTCTGCCCCTATGTCAAAGGGCCTTAGATCAACAATCAGATGTGACCAAATATATGCATGTGGATAAGGTCTAGTAGATTCCCTGAGTGGAGCCAACCCAATCCACTAACCACTCAAGAATTAGATTGACACTGCATGTGAGTGTCCAACCCGGCACAAATATGACATGAAAATGGCAGAAAAAAAGTGTGTGGGGGGGGGGGAGAAGAAGGGGGAAGGAAAGCACAAGAGCACCAAGTCCACTATTGTTACATGGCCAACGGAGTATTCCTACAATCCTGACACCATAAGGTTCCATGGTGGTGAATCCAGACGATAAGATCTAAAACCAGCCATGATGATAAAGGATAGCCATCCAGAGTGAGCAATGAACTTTCAATCCAGGAATCCGGAGAACAAGAGCTCCTCATTCAGACCTGTAGGGGTGGTAGATCGAAGATTAAAAATCCAACGGGATTCAATTTGCAAAAGTAATTTCTTAGGACATCCCCCTCGATTCGAAACCACCACCCTCTCCAGACCAACCAATCGGGTGCCTTTGATACTGCCTGCATGTTTAGTCAAAAAATGTGAGGCCACTGATGTCAGGGGCTTACCCTTACTATGATCCGAGTGAGCCAAATTGATCGTGGAAAAATGCTTCTGGATGCGACGTCTCAGTTCCTGCGACGTTTGACCCACATAAACCTGGGAACACGGGCAAATAAGAGCATATATAACACAATTTGTTTTACAATTGATATAGTTCTTCAACCTAAATATGCTCCCATCAAGGGGGTTCACAAACTGATCACGAACAGGTTGCATATATGTACAAATTGTGCAATTACCGCACGGAAAAGAGCCTTTAAGTATAATTCCCCGATTTAGTCGTGTCGTCTGTCTCTCATAGTGACTTTTGGTAAGGATATCTTTGAGATTTGGCGCCCGTCTAGCGGTCAAGAGAGGTTGTTCACTAATGACCCTTGAGGTCTGTAGGTCCATGGACAATATACTCCAGTGTTTAGCCAAAATATTTCTGATCTGGTTCCAGTGAGTATTATATCTAGTGATAAATCTGGGTTTGTTATCACAAGTCTTAACCTTGGGAGTTAAGAGAGAGTTCTGTGTGGAACACTTAGCTCGTTGGTACGCGGCCAAAATAGTGCCACGTGGATAACCCCTGGTTTTAAAGCGATTGGTCAATTTTGAAGACTCGTCCAGGAAATCAGAGTCCGAAGAACAATTCCTCCTAACTCTTAAAAATTGTCCGACCGGAACACCTCTTTTTATGTGTGGCGGATGGAAGCTCCGAAAATCCAAAAGACTATTCGTAGCTGTCGGTTTGCGAAAAAGCGTCGTATTAATAGAGTTGTTCACGACTTTAACTTCCAGATCTAAAAATGTGACGGACGACAGAGAAAATTGATGTGTAAGAACAATGTTCAAAACATTTTGATTGAGATTAGAAATGAAACCCTGGCATTCCTCGATGGACCCTGTCCAGACAAAAAATAAGTCGTCGATGTAACGAGACCAATGTCGGACATGCTTCTTAAAGAGGGTAGAGGGAAAGACCACCGTTGCTTCCCACCAACCCAAAAATAGGTTGGCGAAAGCCGGAGCACAACGAGCTCCCATCGCCACTCCTGAAGTCTGTAGATAAAAAGAGCGGTCAAAGAGAAAGAAATTATGAGTTAGCACAAATTTGAGTAGATCCAAAATCAGGGAATCGTGCATTCTATCTGTATTTGGCAGCTGATCAAAAAAATACATCACAGCCAAAATACCCACTTCATGTCCAATATTGGAGTACAAGGATTCTACATCACAGGTGACAAGAATATCACCTGTGGACACCTGTATATCCTGGCAAAACCTAACAAAATGTGATGTATATTGTATGAAAGATGGTAAATCCCTCACAATCGGTTGCAAGAAGAAGTCTACATATATGCAGACCTTTTCGCCAAGGCTACCAATACTGGCAACGATCGGACGTCCTGGTGGTTTATAAATGTCCTTATGGACTTTTGGTAACATGTAAAATGTGGGAGTAACGGGATGCTCTACCCACATGAAAACATGTTCCTGATGATTAATGACGCCCAAATCCTTAGCCCTATCCAATATCCTTCTCAATTTGACTGCAAAGACTCCCGTTGGATCAGATGGCAATTTGCGATAGTAGTTGACATTATTGAGCTGTCGGTGTGCTTCCTCCAAATAGAGTTCGTGTGGCCACAAGACAACATTCCCCCCCTTGTCTGCTTCCTTAATAATAAAGGACGAATTAGATCTAAGGGCTTGGACAGCCACTCTTTCAGCAGCATTTAGATTCTTAATAGAGGGACAAGAAGAGGATAGAGACATGATGTCCTTTTTAACCAGTTCAAAAAATATACGTATAGCTGGAACCAAGGAAAACGGAGGAGCCGCATGTGATTTATTTCTATAAATGCGTGGTACTTAGATAGTTGCAGAGACGTCTGCACCTTTCATCTGGGTCACTTGGTTCACGCTCAAATCACTTCCTGCCAGACTCATTTTGTACGGCGCACAGCTGACTTACTTGGTCTCATCTTCTTAAGGTATTTAAACCAGGTCGGCGTTTGTCTCCACACTCTCCCTGAGGAAGCCGCACAGGCTGCGGCGATACGCGTGGGACCTCGGTGTCCTCTGGTCCTGATTGCCCGTCTGCTCTCTCATGCCTTTATCATGAGGTTTGTTTTGGGGTAAACATTATTTGCTGGTGGCTCTGTTCATTGTTGGTTCTTTTCATTTTCATTGGCTTGTAGCTGTTTTTCAGTTTACAGGCGGGGGATTATTTTACCCCTGACCTGATTTTTCTTACATTATTGATATTTTTCACATATTTTTTCTGTTATCCATACAGGTTCGCTCATTCAGGTTGATCAGTATATACATCCAAATATATATTAATATATATATTTTTGTTTGCTCAGATTCATTATTATTGGTTGTATTTACTCTTTTATTCATTTATGATCATATGTTTTTCTAGCCACTTCCCTTGTTATTGTGATTGTTTAGACATTATATATCATCAATCTTCATCATGTTTGCGGGCGGTCATTTGGGACCATGTCACCTTGATTTTACTTATGTTTTATTTCACTCTTTGTGTAACCAATAAAATTTACTATTTTTCTACTTCACATTATTTGAGTAGTGTGCGTTACTGCGGTAGTTCCTTTCTTTTGTTCATAGCTGCTGTTTTTTCTACCGATATGCACCTCCCTATTCATTTGTGATCATTTGGTGCGCCCTATATCTCATATTATCACACATGCTTTTTTAGCCTCTCTGTTGAGTGGCTTTCCCCTTTGGGCAGCACACGTTTTATTATAAACGTAGTTTTCATTGGTTGGCTAAGTATTGGTTGGCCATAAATTTATTCATAATCTTTTTCTTGTTCTTTATTTTTCAGATTCATTGTTCCTTGGTTCTGAGTTTTTTTTTTTTTTTATGTTATTTTATTTTTTATATAATCACTGTGATAGTGTGTTTCACTAGCCGACATGGATTGGGATACCCGTGAGGCAGCCTGGCAGGTTCAGTCATCTAACATATTTTCTTCTACTGATGCTCCGGTTCTCAGCTCAGACTTTTCCCAGTTGACCACTAACTTGATTGCATCACATAAAACAGGCATCAAGTTGTGGTGGAATATTCGCAGCCTTGAGGAATATGTGAAATTAAATATTATACCGAGGGGCCTTAGAATACCTATTTACCCGGCATGGGAGCCATCTGAGAATTTTCGTACTACATGGGAGCAGGGCCTCATGCGTTGTTCACATATTATTATGAATATGCTACTTGAGCACGACAGAAAATTGCTTGTGACCACTAAAAACAAGATTAAGGAATTTGAAGCTAGATTGTCATCATTTGATGAGAGTACCCAGGTTCACCCCTTCAGGCTTAAACTTAAGGACATTTTGGACAAATTTGATGCAGACATTACTCGTCGTAAAAAATCTAAATTTTTGAGAGATCGTAATGATTTTGAATCACAGAGGGCTTTCCATTGGAAACACCAAGGCAATCAAAGGGCCACACCCCATATACAGAAACCAGGGCAGGGCTCACGTGAGGCAGTCCAGGTTCATGAGCATACCTCGGGAAGTGATTTTTTATCATCAGCCGAAAGCGAGCTGGACGTCGCACAAGAAGGGGCCGTAGACATAAACCATTCTCTCGTCAGAACCACCAGATACAGAGGTCGGAGATATACACCACAGAACCAACGCAGGAATACCCGTCGCTAGCTTGCCATCATGGTGTGGGGGCGGTCTTGTCAGATCACCAGGTAATGAATGAGGGCCTGCATGTGATTAATCTTTCTAAACATATATTGACTTCTACTGAATTACTAGTATTACAAAGAGGGTTGACCTTTTCTCCGGTACAACTTTTGGATAAATTCACCCTTATTAAGGATTTATATCTGTTTTGTAGGAATCTGGTCTTAAAGGTGTTACATCTAAGACCTCAGCTGTTAGATAATAATGAAGATTTTGATGCTACGGATAGACAAGTCTTACGTGACTTGTTGGACCTTCTACAAGAAAATCAGACTACTAGTGGTAAGCATATGTTTCCTTATAGAAATAAATCACATGCGGCTCCTCCGTTTTCCTTGGTTCCAGCTATACGTATATTTTTTGAACTGGTTAAAAAGGACATCATGTCTCTATCCTCTTCTTGTCCCTCTATTAAGAATCTAAATGCTGCTGAAAGAGTGGCTGTCCAAGCCCTTAGATCTAATTCGTCCTTTATTATTAAGGAAGCAGACAAGGGGGGGAATGTTGTCTTGTGGCCACACGAACTCTATTTGGAGGAAGCACACCGACAGCTGAATAATGTCAACTACTATCGCAAATTGCCATCTGATCCAAACGGGAGTCTTTGCAGTCAAATTGAGAAGGATATTGGATAGGGCTAAGGATTTGGCATCATTAATCATCAGGAACATGTTTTCATGTGGGTAGAGCATCCCGTTACTCCCACATTTTACATGTTACCAAAAGTCCATAAGGACATTTATAAACCACCAGGACGTCCGATCGTTGCCAGTATTGGTAGCCTTGGCGAAAAGGTCTGCATATATGTAGACTTCTTCTTGCAACCAATTGTGAGGGATTTACCATCTTTCATACAAGATACATCACATTTTGTTATGATTTGCCAGGATATACAGGTGTCCACAGGTGATATTCTTGTCACCTGTGATGTAGAATCCTTGTACTCCAATATTGGACATGAAGTGGGTATTTTGGCGGTGATGTATTTTTTTGATCAGCTGCCAAATACAGATAGAATGCACGATTCCCTGATTTTGGATCTACTCAAATTTGTGCTAACTCATAATTTCTTTCTCTTTGACCGCTCTTTTTATCTACAGACTTCAGGAGTGGCGATGGGAGCTCGTTGTGCTCCGGCTTTCGCCAACCTATTTTTGGGTTGGTGGGAAGCAACGGTGGTCTTTCCCTCTACCCTCTTTAAGAAGCATGTCCGACATTGGTCTCGTTACATCGACGACGTATTTTTTGTCTGGACAGGGTCCATCGAGGAATGCCAGGGTTTCATTTCTAATCTCAATCAAAATGTTTTGAACATTGTTCTTACACATCAATTTTCTCTGTCGTCCGTCACATTTTTAGATCTGGAAGTTAAAGTCGTGAACAACTCTATTAATACGACGCTTTTTCGCAAACCGACAGCTACGAATAGTCTTTTGGATTTTCGGAGCTTCCATCCGCCACACATAAAAAGAGGTGTTCCGGTCGGACAATTTTTAAGAGTTAGGAGGAATTGTTCTTCGGACTCTGATTTCCTGGACGAGTCTTCAAAATTGACCAATCGCTTTAAAACCAGGGGTTATCCACGTGGCACTATTTCGGCCGCGTACCAACGAGCTAAGTGTTCCACACAGAACTCTCTCTTAACTCCCAAGGTTAAGACTTGTGATAACAAACCCAGATTTATCACTAGATATAATACTCACTGGAACCAGATCAAAATATTTTGGCTAAACACTGGAGTATATTGTCCATGGACCTACAGACCTCAAGGGTCATTAGTGAACAACCTCTCTTGACCGCTAGACGGGCGCCAAATCTCAAAGATATCCTTACCAAAAGTCACTATGAGAGACAGACGACACGACTAAATCGGGGAATTATACTTAAAGGCTCTTTTCCGTGCGGTAATTGCACAATTTGTACATATATGCAACCTGTTCGTGATCAGTTTGTGAACCCCCTTGATGGGAGCATATTTAGGTTGAAGAACTATATCAATTGTAAAACAAATTGTGTTATATATGCTCTTATTTGCCCGTGTTCCCAGGTTTATGTGGGTCAAACGTCGCAGGAACTGAGACGTCGCATCCAGAAGCATTTTTCCACGATCAATTTGGCTCACTCGGATCATAGTAAGGGTAAGCCCCTGACATCAGTGGCCTCACATTTTTTGACTAAACATGCAGGCAGTATCAAAGGCACCCGATTGGTTGGTCTGGAGAGGGTGGTGGTTTCGAATCGAGGGGGATGTCCTAAGAAATTACTTTTGCAAATTGAATCCCGTTGGATTTTTAATCTTCGATCTACCACCCCTACAGGTCTGAATGAGGAGCTCTTGTTCTCCGGATTCCTGGATTGAAAGTTCATTGCTCACTCTGGATGGCTATCCTTTACCATCATGGCTGGTTTTAGATCTTATCGTCTGGATTCACCACCATGGAACCTTATGGTGTCAGGATTGTAGGAATACTCCGTTGGCCATGTAACAATAGTGGACTTGGTGCTCTTGTGCTTTCCTTCCCCCTTCTTCTCCCCCCCCCCCCCACACACTTTTTTTCTGCCATTTTCATGTCATATTTGTGCCGGGTTGGACACTCACATGCAGTGTCAATCTGATTCTTGAGTGGTTAGTGGATTGGGTTGGCTCCACTCAGGGAATCTACTAGACCTTATCCACATGCATATATTTGGTCACATCTGATTGTTGATCTAAGGCCCTTTGACATAGGGGCAGAGTCTGCTATATTTTGGTGAGTTTACCTGTATGGATTTCAGTCTTTCTTAAATATTCTTTGATATCACCTTTTGGATGTTCTTTTCCTATGGACCATCGTTGGATCGCACAGCTCAGGATTCCCAATGTTCTTCTGTTTTCCCTGACTGAGGACGTTATTCCTTCATCCATTATTGGGATTCGTTAATTTTGAATTCTTTCTTTCTCCATCCGGAGCGGTTTTTGTCCGTTTATATTATTTGTTATTTATTTTCTTTATTTCTCAATTTTTATTTTTATTATTTTCCTATTTATTTTTATATTTACTGATTATTTTTATTCATTTAATTTTATTTATTTTTTTACTTTTTATTATTTTTCATTTTTGTTTTTATTTTTATTTTTTATTTTATTTTATTTTTTTCTTTATGATTTATTTTTTCTTTATTTTCTTTTCCTTTATTATTCATTTCATTTATTGTTTATTATTTTTTATTTTTTATTTTGGTTCCAGTATTTTCTATTTTATTTCATGTTCCTTTTGATATTTCTTTTTCCCAACTAACTATTTCTTCTACCTCCATACAGGTTTTACATGATATGATATTGCAAGTCATCCCTGCTGTGCATGCTGTTGGTTTGAATGGGGTTTGATTGTTTCCCACTTTGGGGCTATTGCTTCACTAGCATATCTCTGTCGTCTGACCCGATGCTGCGCATGCGCATTCATTCTTTCTTTCTCCACATTTGCGTGTCAGCGGACGCAATCTGCGTTCCACTGCACGCATGCGTGGTACTTAGATAGTTGCAGAGACGTCTGCACCTTTCATCTGGGTCACTTGGTTCACGCTCAAATCACTTCCTGCCAGACTCATTTTGTACGGCGCACAGCTGACTTACTTGGTCTCATCTTCTTAAGGTATTTAAACCAGGTCGGCGTTTGTCTCCACACTCTCCCTGAGGAAGCCGCACAGGCTGCGGCGATACGCGTGGGACCTCGGTGTCCTCTGGTCCTGATTGCCCGTCTGCTCTCTCATGCCTTTATCATGAGGTTTGTTTTGGGGTAAACATTATTTGCTGGTGGCTCTGTTCATTGTTGGTTCTTTTCATTTTCATTGGCTTGTAGCTGTTTTTCAGTTTACAGGCGGGAGATTATTTTACCCCTGACCTGATTTTTCTTACATTATTGATATTTTTCACATATTTTTTCTGTTATCCATACAGGTTCGCTCATTCAGGTTGATCAGTATATACATCCAAATATATATTAATATATATATTTTTGTTTGCTCAGATTCATTATTATTGGTTGTATTTACTCTGTTATTCATTTATGATCATATGTTTTTCTAGCCACTTCCCTTGTTATTGTGATTGTTTAGACATTATATATCATCAATCTTCATCATGTTTGCGGGCGGTCATTTGGGACCATGTCACCTTGATTTTACTTATGTTTTATTTCACTCTTTGTGTAACCAATAAAATTTACTATTTTTCTACTTCACATTATTTGAGTAGTGTGCGTTACTGCGGTAGTTCCTTTCTTTTGTTCATAGCTGCTGTTTTTTCTACCGATATGCACCTCCCTATTCATTTGTGATCATTTGGTGCGCCCTATATCTCATATTATCACATGTGCTGCAGCTCCATTGGCAAGTCTGTCCCTTGTGCTTCTGTGTGTGAAAATGGAATGAGAGACCAGCCTCTTCTTGGCTACAGCTTTTAAACCTGCTAGGCCCTTCCCCATTTGCTTTGAAGCACGCATATTAACTGGCCTGCAATTCATATGGAGCAGGAAACAATGGCTTGAGCTTGAGCTATTTACCATACGACTGACCATCTTATTCAGACCCTGGCCTAAACCAATTAGCATGTAAAGGCCTATTGATTCATAGTGGACATCAAAGCTGGTCGTACTGGATATGCTAATAGGCCCTGTGTAGTTAGTAGTCTGGCTCTGTGAACTGACAAAATGGAGGCTGGTATAGGCCCTATACAAAATGGTGGTGGTCCCTTTCCTTACAATGCTGGGGTGCAGCAGATACGTGGATAGATGCTGGGGTGCAGCAGATACGTGGATATGGCACAGCTGTGGACCGCTCCATGCTTCTTTATATACCAGGATTGGCTTACATCTCATCTCCTGCAGACCGGTTACTTTTGTCTCCATTTTCCAGCCTCGCATGACCTCCTCCAACAGTGGTCTTACTCCAGAAGGACGTGGTGGTCACATAATTTATGGCCTTGTCACACCGGCTCTGTTATTCCAATACTGGAAATATTTTGCCACATTCACTGGGGAAGTGAAAGTTTGTGTCGATTCCCCACACCGACCCCGCACCGCGTCCGAGAGCCCCCAGAAAACGTTTTATGATGGCAGAAGGAAATGAAGATTTTTAAGCCTTGTGGGGCTGCTCCCAGGCATTGGGAAAGCTAATTTTACCAGAGCCAGAACTGCAAGGAGGGAAATTCCTGTAATTGGCCCCTTGGGGTTTATTCGTGGGATATAATCTGATTCATTAGAGGGGGCCATAGTTTTCCTCCAATATTACTACACATAGTGAGAGTTTATTTACTGCGTCTTTTTCCTGGTGGTTCCCGTAGTACATGAGGGTTGTGATGTCTAACTTTATGTGTGGCCCCTGGTGCCAAACAGCAGAGAGCTGTAAATCAGAGCCAGGAGGACATCAGAGGGACTGTGCACGCTCTACGGGTACAATGGCGAGCCTCTCACTGTACAGCTTGCTCGTTGCTGCGACCTCCACGTGTCTCTGTTCTGCAGAACTTACAATCTAGTTGTCCTACAAGAGACGCAGGCACAGAGGAAAATAGCTGAAGCCTCTACAGGTGCATCTCATAAAATTAAAATATCATCAAAAAATTAGTTTATTTCAGTTCTTCAAAACAAAAAGTGAAACTCATATATTAGATTGAGTCATTACAAACAGAGTGATCTGTTTCACGTGTTTATTTCTGTTAATGTTGATAATTATGGCTTACAGCCAAAGAAAACCCAAAAGTCATTATCTCAGCAAATTAGAATACTTTATAACAGCAGCTTGAAAAATGATTTTAGAATCTGAAATGTTGTCTCCCTGAAATGTATGTTCAGTAAATGCACTCAATACTTTGTCGAGGCTCCTTTGGCATCAATTACTGCATCATTGCAGCGTGGCAGGGAGGCGATTAGCCTGTGGCACTGCTGAGGTGTTATGGAAGCCCAGGTTGCTTTGATAGCAGCCTTCAGCTCATCTGCATTGTGGAGTCTGGTGTCTCTCATCTTCCTTTTGACATTAACCCATAGATTCTCTATGGGGTTAAGGTCAGACGAGTTTGCTGGCCAATCAAGCACAGTGATACTGTTGTTTTTAAACCAGGAATTGGTACTTTTGGCAGTGGGGACAGGTGACAAGTCCTGCTGGCTCCCTTAACCATCACTGATTGTGGATGCTTCACACTAGACCTTGGAAATTAAGATCCCAGAGTCTGTAGGAAGAGTGGAGAGGCCACAATCCAAGCTGCTTGAGGTCTAGTGTGAAGTTTCCACAATCAGTGATGGTTTGGGGAGCCATGTCATCTGCTGGTGTACGTCCATTGTGTTTTATCAAGACCAAAGTCAGTAGAGACGTTTACCAGGAAATTTTAGAGCACTTCATGCTTCCCTCTGCTGACAACCTTTTTGGAGATGGACATTTCATTCTCCAGCAGGACTTGGCACCTGCCAATACCTGGTTTACAAATAACAGTATCACTGTGCTTGATTGGCCAGCAAACCGCCTGACCTTAACCCCATAGAGAATCTATGGGGTATTGTCAAAAGGAAGATGAGAGACACCGGACCTAACAATGCAGACGAGCTGAAGGCTGCTATCAAAGCAACCTGGGCTTCCATAACACCTCAGCAGTGCTACAGGCTTATTGCCTCTATGCTACGCTGCATTGATGCAGTAACTGATGCAAAAAAAGCCCCGACCAAGTATTGAGTGCATTTACTGAACATACATTTCAGTAGGACAACATTTCAGATTTTAAAATCATTTTTTCAAGCTGGTGTTATAAAGTATTCTAATTTACTGAGGTAATGACTTTTGGGTTTTCATTGGTTGTAAGCCATAATCATCAACATTAACAGAAATAAACACTTGGAATAGATCACTGTGTGTAATGATTCTATACAATATACGAGTTTCTCTTTTTGTATTGAAGAACTGAAATAAATTAACTTTTTGATGGTATTCTTATTTTGTGAGATGCACCTGTATATTGTGTCATGTAGAAGAGGACACAGAGGAGGACCCTGTGCAAGAACGTGACGTGGACCCTGTGCCCTTGTCTAATGGCTCCTCATGGAGCAGCAATCCCAGCTGCTTTAGAGGGAGATGTGGCACCAGTGGTTTGTGGCCAGTGGTCCTCATATTATGCGGTATCAGAACATCCAAAACCATGAAATAATATTTAATAACCTACTTCTCCATCTGAGACCACAGCAAACCATCCTATGCTGCACTAATCATACACATAAGAAACCATGCCAGACTATGCTACGCTACAATGTAACATCCTATACTACACTTATCCCGCACCATATGCCACCACACCAGACCCTGCTATACTCTAATGGTAGCAGAACGATGAACACACTTTGCGTAAATCAAGCAAACATAAGAAACTTTGTAATACATTTCATCATTGAAATCTGCGTCTTTCTCCACTAAAGAACCGCTTCTTGTCCTCTCACCTCTTGAACTCATCATTCACTCTAAGGGCCCCGTCTCACATAGCGAGATCGCTAAGATCGCTGCTGAGTCACAAGTTTTGTGACGCAACAGTGATCTCAGCAGCGATCTCGCTATGTCTGACACGTACCAGCGATCAGGCCCCTGCTGTGAATCGCTGGTCGTGTCAGAAATGCCTGGACTTTTTTTTTGATCGCTGGTGAGACCAGCGATCAGCTGGTAACCAAGGTACACATCGGGTTTCCAGATGCGGGACTGTGCCTGGAAACCCGATGTGTACGTTGGATACCAGCGCGCTGCTGCAGGGGAGCTGGTAACCAAGGTACACATCGGGTTTCCAGGCACCACGCAGCACCTGGAAACTCGATGTGTACCTTGGTTACCAGCTCCCTGAACCAGCGGGCTGGTATCCAACGTACACTGGGGGGTAACTAGGCGACGTTACCCGCAGTGTCGTTGTCCTGATCGCTGCCTGTTTGGCAGCTCAGCAGCGATCATGTAGCGATCGTTGTCGGGATCGCTGGTATGTCGCTATATGTGACGGGGCCTTAAACAAATGTTCCAATCTATCTTGCTTAAGAAAAAACAAAATGCTGCTTACTGGGAGATCAGGTTACACAGCATATAGAAGTCTATGAAAGTAGGAGGAAGGAGAAGCAGAATGTGAAGCAGACAAACAAACTGGACAGATTCCAGCTAGTTCATCCAAAAGCTACACTGCTCAGAATGTACTATGTGTCTGCTTTTAGTAAGTGTAATAACCCAGCCAAGTGCTGTAGTCACAGCTACACTGCTCAGTACTGCTGTATATGTCCAACAGGCTGTTGCTTCCAGTAAGTGTTTTATCTGCTACACTGATCAGTACTATTGTGTAATGTCCCCCAGGCTCCTGCTTCCAGTAAGTGTTTTATCTTACCCAAGGGCTGTAGTCACAGCTACACACTGCTTGGTATTGCTGTATAATGTCCCCTGGCCTCCTGCTTCCAGTAAGTGTTTAATCATACCCAAGTGCTGTAGTCAAAGCTACACTCCTCGGTACTGCTGTATAATGTCTTCCTGACCTTCCTGCACTATACACCAAATATCATTGTATAAAATACCCAGCCCTGTATTATACTAATCATAGTATCATAGAATTATGGAATGGTAGAGTTGGAAGGGACTTCCTGGGCCATCTGTTCCAACCCCCTGCTCAAAGCAGGACTCACTAAATCATCACAGACAGATGTCTGTCCAACCTTTGTTTGAAGTCTTCCATTGAAGGAGAACTCACCACCTGTCGTGGCACCCTAACTGTCAAAAAGTTTTTTCTGATATCTAATCTGTGTCTCCTCCCATTCAGTTTCATCCCATTGCTTCGAGTCTTTCCTTGTGCAAATGAGAATAATGATGATCCTTCTACAATGTGACAGCCCTTGAGATATTTGTAGACAGCTATTAAGTCTCCTCTCAGTCTTCGTTTTTGCAAGCTAAACATTCTCAAATCCTGTAACCGTTCCTCATAGCACATGGTTTGCAGACCGGTCACCATTCTGGTCGCTATTCTCTGAACTTGCTCCAGTTTGTTGATGTCTTTTTTAAAATGTGGTGCCGAAAACTGGACACAGTATTCCAGATGAGGTATAACCAAAGAGGAGTAGAGAACAATAATGACTTCACGTGATCTAGACTGTATGCTTCTGTTAATACATCCCAAAATTGTATTTGCCTTTCTTGCTGCTGCATCACACTGTTGACTCATGTTCAGTCTGTGATCTATTAGTATACCCAAGTCTTTCTCATATGTGCTGTTGCTTAGCCCTATTCCTCCCATTCTGTATATGCTTTTTTTCATTTTTATTGCCCAGATGTAGTACTTTGCATTTTTCGTTAAAACCATTCTGTTAGTTGCTGCCCACTGCTAAAATTTATTTATATCTTTTTGAATCCTCTCTCTCTTCTCTAGTATTAGCTATCCCTCCTAGTTTTGTGTCATAAGCAAATTTAATCAGTTTACCCTCAATTCCTTCATCTAAATCATGATAAAGATGTTGAACAATACATGGCCCAGGACAGAGCCCTGTGGTACCCCACTTGAGACATTCTTCCAACTGGATGTGCAGCCATTTACGACCACTCTTTGAGTCCGATCACTAAGCCAGTTATGAATCCACCTAACAGGTGCCTTGTCCATTCCATACTTAGTCATTTTTTTCAATAAGGATTGTGTGAGATACTTTGTCAAATGCTTTACTGAAGTCAAGATATACTATATCTACAGCATTTCCCTGCTCCACCCAGTCAGTGATTCTGTCATAGAAGGAAATTAAGTTAGTCTGACATGACCTATTAGTTACAAACCCATGCTGACTTTGTTTAATCACGTCATTCTTATCCAGGTACTTACATACATGTTGTTAAATAATTTGTTCAAAGATTTTTCCAGGTGTAGAAGTCAGACTCACCGGCCTTCCCTGGATCCACCTTCTTCCCTTTTTGAAGATGGGAACAACATTTGCTCTTCTCCAGTCTTCTGGGACTTCTGTTCTCCAAGAATTTTCAAAGATTATGGAGAGTGGTTCAAAATTTTCTTCTGCTTTCTCCTTCAGTACTCTGGGGTGTAATTCATCTGGACCTGGAAACTTGAATTCATTTAGGTTAGTTAAGTGTTTCCTCAATATCTTTCTGTTTATAGATATCCTGGATTCTTCTAGTCCCTTAATAGGACAGTGAAGATCAGTTGATGTTACATTTCCTTTCTGAGAGAAAACAGATGCAAAATAGGAATTTAACAGTTCGGCCTTCTCAACATCCTTTCTTACCATTTCATCATTTTCATCCTGTAAAATCCTATAGCATCTTTGACTTTTCTTTTATTTTTTACATATCCCCAAAGTCCTTTTTTATTGCTTTTGACGTCTCTTGCAAGCCTTAATTCAGTATCAGCTTTAATAATCTGATTTGTGCCCTGCAGGTTCTGCAGACATCATTATATTCTTCTTTAGATATGCCTCCCTCTTTCCATTTTGATATCTTTCTTCCATATTAACATGTGTTTAAGTTCTGTGTTCATCCATCCAGGTTTCCTTAAATGCTTCCTATTCTTCCCTCTTTTCGGAATTGTTAAAGATTGTGCTTTGAGAATCTCATTTTTCAAGATTTCCCATCCTTCCTGGACATTTTTGTCCTTAAGGATATCCAGCCATTGGATTCCTCCGTTTCTCTTTCTGAGTCCCTTAAAATATGCCTTTCTGAAATCTAACCTTGACGTCTGAGTCTTCACAGGTCTTCCTCCTCTAGTTATCCAAAATTCTAAAATAGCATGGTCGCTACCTCCTAGGGTCCCAACCACTCTTGCCTCCTCAACCATTTTCTCCCTGTTTATAAGGATTAGATCCAAGGTAGCAGATCCCCTTGTTTTCTTCCCTACCTTTTGGAAGATAAAGTTGTCAGCAAGAGAGGATAAGAATTTGTTTGACCTGTTAGTTTTGCCAGAGAGAGATTATTATTATTATTATTATTATTATACATTTATATAGCGCCATTTATTCCATGGCGCTTTACATATGAAAAGGGAAAAATATAGACAGATACAATAAACATGTGCTAGACAAGGGACACACAAGTACAGAAGGAGAGAGGACCCTGCCCGCGAGGGCTCACAGTCTACAGGGATGGGTGAGAATACACTAGGAGAGGGTAGAGCTGGTCGTGCGATGGTTCAGTAGACTGAGGATCATTGCAGGTTGTAGGCTTGTCGGAACAGGTGGGTCTTCAGGTTTTTCTTGAAGGTCTCCGTTGTTGGTGAAAGTCTGATGTTTTGCGGCAGGGAGTTCCAGAGTATGGGGGAAGCCGGGAGAAGTCTTGTATGCGGTTGTGGGAAGAAGAGATGAGGGGGGAGTCGAGAAGGAGATCTTGAGAGGATCGAAGGTTGCGTGTAGGTAGGTAGCGGGAGACCATGTCACAGATGTATGGAGGAGAAAGGTTGTGGATGGCTTTGTATGCCATGGTTAAGGTTTTGAACTGGAGCCTCTGGGCAATAGGAAGCCAGTGAAGGGCCTGGCATAGTGGGGAGGCTGGGGAATAGCGGGAAGACAGGTGGATTAGTCGTGCAGCAGAGTGTAGGATGGACTGGAGTGGTGCCAGAGTGCTAGAGGGGAGGCCAGACAGTAGGAGGTTGCAGTAGTCGAGGCGGGAGATGATAAGGGCGTGCACTAGTGTTTTTGTGGTTTCATGGTTGAGGAATGAGCGTATCCGGGAAATATTTTTGAGTTTGAGGCGGCAGGAGGTGGCGAGGGCTTGGATATGTGGTTTGAAAGAGAGGGCAGAGTCGATGATCACCCAAGGCACCGAGCATGTGGGACTGGGGAAAGCGAGCAGCCATTGACATTGATGGATAGGCCTGGTGGAGGGGTAGAATGAGGTGGGGGAAAGATGATGAATTCTGTTTTGTCCATGTTCAGTTTGAGAAAGCGAGCAGAAAAGAAGGCTGAGATAGCAGACAGACACTGTGGGATTTTGGTCAGTAGGGAGGTGAGGTCAGGTCCAGATAGGTAGATCTGCGTGTCATCGGCATAGAGGTGATACTGCAAGCCATGGGATTGTATGAGCTGTCCAGGCCGAAGGTGTAGATGGAGAAGAGTAGGGGTCCTAGGACTGAGCCTTGGGGAACACCGACAGACAGGGGGCGAGGTGAGGAGGTGGTGTGTGAGAGGGAGACACTAAAAGTTCGGTCTGTTAGGTATGATGAGATCCAGGATAGGGCCAAGTCTGTGATGCCAAGAGATGAGAGAATCTGTAGGAGGAGGGAATGGTCTACGGTGTCAAAGGCAGAAGATAGGTCCAGGAGAAGGAGGACAGAGTAGTGTCGCTTGCTCTTGGCGGTTAGTAGGTCGTTGGTGACTTTAGTTAGGGCAGTTTCAGTTGAGTGATGCGGTCGAAAGCCTGATTGTAACCGGTCAAAGAGGGAGCAGGAGGAAAGGTGGGAGGACAGTTCAAGATATACATGCTGTTCAGTAGTTTTGAGGCGAAGGGGAGAAGAGATATCGGGCGATAGCTAGACGCTGAGGATGGGTCGAGGGAGGGCTTTTTGAGGATCGGGGTGATTGAGGCATGTTTGAAGGATGAAGGAAAGACACCATTTGTAAGTGAAAGGTTGAAGAGGTGTGTGAGAGTAGGGATGAAGACTGTGGCAAGGTTAGGGATGAGGTGGGACGGGAGTGGGTCAAGCGCGCAAGTGGTGAGGTGTGATCTTGACAGGAGAGTGGAGAGCTGATCTTCTGTCATGGTGGTGAAGCTGGTTTTGGAAGAACAGGGCTGAGTGGCTAAGAGGGCATTGGGGGCTGCGGGCCAAAGCCTTCTCTGATAGTATCAATCTTTTGCTTAAAGAAGGAGGCAAAGTCTTCGGCAGAAATGAGAGGAGAGGGAGGAGGTGCTGTGGGATGGAGATTCCCAACAAATGTCTGGATAGTTGAAATCTGGCCATTTGATGCATATAGTTCATCCATATCTTCAGCTTGCACAGGCGGCCTGTAGTAAACGCCTACAATGGTGTCCTTTCATTGTGGGGCAGTCATATTGGTGGTCACCCAGCTGTCCCCAGACGAGATAAATATATTACCAGCAGGGGTGAACCTAGCCTGTCTGCTGCCTGAGGCGAACTGCAAAATGGTGCCCCCCATTGTAAAATCAGTACAAATAAATCTGGTTTACTCTTACTAGCCTAACCTGACGCACATGTGAAATACATACACTTTTAAATAGGAATATGTTTGAAACATCGATTTTTATGTTTGTTAAAGTTCTGTATAAGTAGTAGAAAATAAAGGATATTAAGAATACTACTCACTGTATGGTTCAGTTTCAGAAATCAACAGCTGGGCCTTAATCAAAATCGTTCAACAAACCCTCTTGCCACGTAGAACTTCAAGGTCTTGGACAATAGAAAAAATATACAAAAGATATAAATGAATACACCAATAAAAACCAGTGCTGCGCATATTATAAGAGCATACTGTACATCATCCTAAGTCTTAGAGACTCTAACGTCCACTATTAAACAGCCTCCCCATTGTAGACAATCCATACTTGTGCTAGAAGTAAAATAAAGCGTCCTCCTTTCTTAATGAGTAAAAGTCCTTTTAAATGGGCAGATTTATCCACTGAATCACATCAGTGTGGAGGTCCCCGGGGTTTCCGCATGTACGATTCTAATGCGGGAAAGTAAACCTCCCAGCCGGGACAGGGACCCAGCCCTACGCAGATAACCGCATTCGCTCCGTCCCCACGCAGACCCATGCACATAATGGCACCCCTCCTTCCCCTCTGCGGCCTCCAAGCACACAGCTCCGCAAGTAACAGGACCCTTGTACATGCGCGGCTCCGCTCTTTGTGGCCCCGTACACAAACGGCTCCGCTCCGTACACCTCGTACACACGCGGCTCTGCTCAGTACACCTTGTACACATGCGGCTCCGCTCAGTACACCTCTTACACACGCGGCTCCGCTCCGTATCCCTCTTACACACGTGGCCCCGCTCCGTACACCTTGTACACACACGCAGCCACGTTCCGTACACACACAGCTCCGCTCCGTACACCTCGTACACACGTCTCTGGTCCGTACACCTCTTACACACGCGGCCCCGCTCCGTACACCTCTTACACACGCGGCCCCGCACCGTACACCTCGTACACACGTGGCTCCGCTCCGTACACCTCGTACACACGCAGCTCCGCTCAGTACACCTCGTACACACGCGGCTCCGCTCAGTACACCTCTTACACACGTGGCTCCGCTCCGTATACCTCTTACACACGCGGCCCCGCTCTGTACACCTCGCACACACGGCTCTGCTCCGTACACCTCGTACACACACGGCTCCGCTCCGTACACCTCGTACACACACGCGGCCACGCTCCGTACACACACGGCTCCGCTCCGTACACCTCGTACACACGCGATCCGCTCCGTACACCTCATACACACGGCTCTGGTCCGTACACCTCTTACACACGCGGCCCCGCTCCGTACACCTCGTACACACGCGGCTCTGCTCAGTACACCTCTTACACACGTGGCTCTGCTCCGTATACCTCTTACACACGCGGCCCCGCTCTGTACACCTCGCACACACGGCTCTGCTCCGTACACCTCGTACACACACGGCTCTGCTCCGTACACCTCGTACACACACACGGCTCCGCTCCGTACACCTCGTACACACACGCGGCCACGCTCCGTACACACACGGCTCCGCTCCGTACACCTCGTACACACGCGATCCGCTCCGTACACCTCATACACACGGCTCTGGTCCGTACACCTCTTACACACGCGGCCCCGCTCCGTACACCTCGTACACACGCGGCCCCGCACCGTACACCTCGTACACACGTGGCTCCACTCCGTACACCTCGTACACACACGGCTCCGTTCCGTACTCCTCGTACACACGCGGCTCCGCTCCGTACACCTCTTACACACGCGGCTCCGCTCCGTACACCTCTTACACACGCGGCCCCGCTCCATACACCTCGTACACACGGCTCTGCTCCGTACACCTCGTACACACACGGCTCCGCTCCGTACACCTCGTACACACATGCGGCCCCACTCCGTACACCTCGTACACACATGGCTCCGCTCCGTACACCTCGTACACACACGGTCCGCACCGTACACACGGCTCTGCTCCGTACACCTCGTACACACACGGCTCTGCTCCGTACACCTCTTACACATGCGGCTCCGCTCCGTACACCTCGCATACATGGCTCTATTACATCCACACTGTAAACCCCTCCTGACCCCTCACACATAAAGTTACCATCATCCAGTACCATGACGACCGGCAGAGCAGAGTCCTGCACACAGGAGGAGCCTGATCATGTGACACCTAACTCCTCCCCTCCTGTGACCTCATCACAGGTCCTGCTCCCACATTTACAGAGGACAATGGTAAATGCTATCTTTGAGAATCTGGACAGCTGGGAGGGCAGGAAGGGGTGCATAGGGGGCGTGGCGGCTTCTCTCACTGCGGGACACATAGTGTCCCCACTGTGACAGCTGGTGGGAGGGGTAGAATCGGGACTGTCATTTCGGGATGGTTGGGAGGTATGGATAAGGAGAGTCAGCACCATGTGTTCTGAGTGCCCCTCTGCCGCCCCCTAGCTTCAGTGAGGAGCCGCCGACTGAGACAAAAGACTCAACTCGCCTCATTATAGCTGCGCCCTGCGCATGGCAATAGTTAACATCCACCAGCCAATCACATTAGCGCGCACGTAGCTGGTGTTTTACGTGACTGCCATATATGCTTGCGCATCTGCACTTCAGAAGAATCAGGAAGAGGACACTGCTGGACCGCAGCCAGGTAAGGAGAAACTTTTTTTACTTTTTTTTTTGGAAAGCCGCACTATGTGGGCAGTATGGAGAGACGTGAGGGCAGTATGGAGAGACGTGAGGGCAGAATGGAGAGACATGAGGGCAGGATGGAGTTCATATTCTGATTTACTATCATCAGGCAATTCTAAATTCTTGTCCCAGCACAGCGTTTAGCTGTCCCTACCCCAGGCCTTGGAGCAAAAGAGAAAGTTTGCAGCCAACCACCCACATGATAAAAGGCTAAACGGACACATTTCTAGACTGCTTGTGGTTGGAATGTTGCCAATTCCGTTGTTGACTGGGAGGATTTCTGTCGACTCATGGAGGAAGCCGTCCCTTGGTACTCAGTAACCCAGCTGACTCTTTTTCTCCCAGTGTGGCATCCCCCCTTGTACCACTACGTGTCCAGGAACATCACCCTTACCAATGCACTTACTGGGATTGTCCACTTATTGACCAACACATGGACAAGCACTTGTGGCACATGTGCTCCTGATGCAAAGGATTACTGACCCTACTTCTATTAGGGTTTCCTCCATCTCCTCCAGTAGTTTCTGCACCCCTTCCTGCTCCTCTTCATCCTCCATCTCCGATGTGCTATCTCAGAGCAGGTTGTCCACATCAGCCAGAACCTGGAAGTTCTGCCACACTGCCTCATCGAAGTGGGAACAGGCTCTGCTGAAGCTAATTTGTCTAGGAGGCAAACCGCACACCATGGCAGAGTTACTTAAATAAATAATAGACCAGACAGATCTGCTCAACACACCCCTAGATGAATTAATTGTTGGGTCTAATTTCCAAAATGGGGTAACTTGTGGGGGTGTCTGCTGTTTTGGTACACTAGGAGCCCTGTAATGAGACATGATGCTCGTAATCCATTGCAGACAAATTTAAATTCAAAATACCAAATGTCTCTTCTTCCTTTCCGAGCCCTACCGTATGTCTAAACAGAACTTTTTGACTACATGTGATGTATCGCCACACTCAGAAGAAAGTGGGTAAAAATCTGTGTGGCCACTTTTTCATGTTACCTCTTTCAAAAGTGAAATATTGAAGCGTTTAAAGCAACATTTTTGTGAAAAAAAATG
Organism: Oophaga sylvatica; assembly: GCA_033576555.1. Lineage (NCBI taxonomy): Eukaryota > Metazoa > Chordata > Amphibia > Anura > Dendrobatidae > Oophaga > Oophaga sylvatica. The sequence continues at coordinate 14,643,053 of JARQOD010000010.1, forward strand.
AACATTTTTAATATGATGACCTAAAGTTATCAAATTCTGTGTAGTACATGTGAGTTCAAAATGCTCATTAAAGGGAATCTGTCACCCCATTTTTCGGATATAGGCTGCGGCCACCGCCATCAGGGGTTTATCTACAGCATTCTATAATGCTGTAGAAAAGCCCCTGATGTAACCTGAAAGATAAGAAAAACGAGTTATATTATACTCACCCTGGGGCGTTCCGCTGCAATCAGGTCCGATGGGCGTCACAGGTACGGGGCCGAAGCCTCCCATCTTCTAGCGATGACGTCCCCCTCCTTGCTTCTGTCGCGCTCCTGTGCAGCCATACTTTATCTGCCCTGCTGAGGGCAGAGCAAAGTACTGCAGTGCGCAGGCGCTGGGAAAGGTCAGAGAGGCCCGGCGCCTGCGCATTGTAGTACTTTACGCTGCCCTCAACTGGGCAGATAAAGTACGGCTGCGCAGGAGCGCGACAGAAGCAAGGCAGAGGACATCATCACTAGAGGATGGGAGGCCCAGGACCTGAGACGCCCATCGGACCGGACCGCATCAGACTGCCCCCCTCGGTGAGTATGATATAACTCGTTTTTCTTATCTTTCAGGTTACATTGGGGGCTTATCTACAGCATTACAGAATGCTGTAGATAAGCCCATGATGGTGGTGGCCGCAGCTTATATGCGAAAAATGGGGTGACAGACTCCCTTTAAAGCCCTGTGTAAGATCCATGAGGGGGATATAGTTTCCAAAATTAGTTCACTTGTATGGGTTGGTTCTGTTTGGGTGCGTTAGGAGTCGTATAAATGCGACATGTTGCCCGTAATCTATTTCAGCCAAATTTGTGTCAAAAATTCAATTGTTACTCCTTCCCTTCCCAGCTTTGTCGGTCGCTTCTCCAGAGGTTTCTGACCCCATGTGGAGTATCATTGCACTCAGAAAAACTAAGTAACAAATAGTGTGATCCATTTTCTTGTGCTATTCCTTGTAAAAGTGAAAAAATTGGGGCTAAAGAAAAATTTTACAGTAAAAATATTTTTTTTTTTAAATTCTTCTTTGTATTAATTTCTGAGTAGCACCTAAGAGGTTGAAAAAAATCCTGAGAACAGTTTTTAAGTATTTTTAAATTATATCACTTTTTCTAATATATAGGCCAGGCAAAATCCATTTAAATGTGAATAGGTCCCTAAAGAAACAGGTCTTGTAAATTTCTTGAAAAACTGAGAAATTGGCACTAAACTTTTAACCCTTCTAACATCCTAACAACATAAAATGACATTTGAAAAATTATGCAGATGTAAAGTACACATATGGGAAATGTTATTTATTAATTATTTTATGCAGCATGACTAACTGGTTTAAGATATAAATATTGAAATTTTGAAAATTGCACATTTATCAAAATGTTCATGCAAAATTCTGATATTTTCACAAATAAATGCAAAACATATCAACCTAAATTTACCACTATCATAAATTACAATATGTCCCGAAAAAACGATTCCAGAATCACTGGGATATGTTGAAGCGTTCCACAGTTTTTACCCCATAAAGTGACACTGGTCAAATTTAAAAAATTTGGCCTGGTCATGGAAACTGACTGGGTGGTAAAAACACTGTGCCGTGATCTGAAGAGAACCTGGAGGGGTGTGACTAGGTGGCTCACCAAGTCGAACCTCCAGTGCACGCCAGCTGATGATACCGTGATCCGAGGAGGGATGAAGAAGGCGTAAATAGATGCTACTCCAGGACTGATCTCGAGAGGATGCCAGCTGAGCCCCAAGGCTGGAACGGCCCGGAATGGTAGACTTAGCAAGTACTGACTGGCATGGCTGGCATAGTGACTGGCATGACAGACAGACAGGCAGGCAGGTACTGGCGGACAAGACTGGTATTTTGGCAGACATGTGCAGGTGGGCAAGGCTGATAGGCAGGCAGGCACGGCTGGTAGACATGCTTTGATCATGGCTGGTAGACAGGCTGGTGGACACAGTTGATAGGCCAGTTGGCATGGCTGATAGACAGGCAGTTGTACTGGTATACGAGTACTCAGACCTGAGAACCAGCAAGCATGTTTATAAAAAGACTAACAACATTGCACACGCATCTCCCATCAGGTGGAGGTGCCTTAAATAATAAATGCCTTCCAGCCATTGGCTGGGCACACTTTAGGACAGAGGGCTGGACCGCATGTGCGGGATCCCTAAACACAGTGCCCAGGAATCTGCGAGCCGTGCTCAGACCCCGGGCTGCTAGAGCAGGAGAAAGAGTAAGAAGTACAGGGCCGCGGCATTGCATGAGTCAGCATCCCTGCTTGGGGAGAGGGATATCATGCAGGGACGCCCACACTACAATCATTAAGGTTCAAACATTTTATATCTCTAAATAAAAGATGGCTAAATAAATACAGTAAAAAGAACATTTTTCTAAAACTCCCTTACTGAAAATGATCTACTCCCTACTCAAGGAACCTCACAATGCCTAAGTCTGGAATAAATGTTGTTTTGACATTACTGTGCACTATGTTCATTTTATGGGGTGATTTTTCAAGTGGATTGTTGCAGAAATTCTGTAAAAAAAAATGCCATGTGTACGTAGTCTCAGAGTTTCCACTGAAAAAATTTTCATTCTTACGGATGGGTCCACATTTAGGGAACAAAACCTTTTTATCTTTATGTTCAAAGACTCAGGAATTACTGTTTATTTCAGAGTTAAGGATATGTCAGTGCAACCAAATTCAATTTTAAATACAAGATGAAAATTATTTTTTTTTAAATAAGATGTTTTTTTTTTTAAATAAAAGCACATTTTTTTACAATTAAATGATCAAATAAATAAATAAATTGCAATCAATTCCAAGAAATACATTTCACTGTTCTTCAGTCTGTAATGTGAGGAATTATGTAGCCTACACAACATATTACACTGAATGCAAATAAAAGTACATGAGTAAATTCAAGACTGATAGACTCTGTGATAATATTTTATGGGTGAACATTTGTTCTAAAATGTATTATCATTTTTTATATGAGGAAATTGGTTTTCAATTATGTTCCAAATGCTTGTTTAAATGTAAACCTCTTTAGAGAATGATTCTATAAAATATGATGAGTTTCAATATATAGGTCATCATAATTCATACAGGGATATGAAATATAATCCTTCCTTATCATAGAGGAATCCTTTTAGTAAACTGATTATATTTTATTTATCTGTAGTAGTAGAACATGGATTAATCTCCAGACATACTTAAGTTGGGTTTTTAATATTTTAGATACGAGTCACTATTATAAAAACTGCTTCACTTAATCTCATAGTAACATGTATTTTATTATTTATGTATAGCAAAGGTAAAGAGAAAAGGATTATTTCTTGATTAGAAGTCACATTATAACCAGCACATTTTAACCCTTTACAGGTAAACTTTGGTGTATTGACATTTTCTGCATCAGTGAATACATCAAATGTTCTGATTTGTTATTGGGGACATAACTTAGTTTGTTACCCAAGAAAAGGAAACATTTAAATGCAAATATCTCATAAGGGGTCCACATACAGATTATTAGATGAGGGAAACAACTATTAAAGAACAAATCAACTTGAATATTAGAGGACATAACCACATTTTTTTTAATGAAGAGAAATGGTTGCCCATAGTAGTATGTGACTCCCACTATTAGTTAGAATAAAGAGAGCAAAGTTTCAAATTTTATCTTTAGATGTGTCCCAGTAGGTATATAGTCATGGCCGAAATTGTTGACACCCTTGAAATTGTCCCATAAGATTAAGTATTTCTCCTAGAAAATGATTGCAATTACACGTTTTGTTATGCACATGTTTATTTCCTTTGTGTAAACTGGAACAAGGCTGGAGTCACACACGACGTATAAAAATATGGTCCGCTTTTCACGGACCAGAATAGCACAAATGTTTCATGAACAGTGATACGCATTTCATCCGATTGTAATGCGATGAAGCGATTTTCTCGCATCTAAGCATCCGTGTGACATCCGTTTTGCATCCGTATGGCGAGATTTTCTCGCTGGTTTGCAAAACGGACATATAATGGATCTCAATGACAGGTTTTAAAACACAAACTAAAGAATAGATATATACACATAGAGTACATATATAGTTCTACATAGCTTAATAGCCGCTAAATCAATTGCCGGCTTCTGTAAAATCATTACAGAACCCAACATGAAATCACACATGGTTTACATACAGTAAACCATTTCATTTATTTTAGTTTTATATATGTTTTTGACTAATAATTAGATTAGTGTATGTGTGAAAAATTTGGGACATGTAGGTGTTAAATTAATGGGTAAATTCTGTGAAAAAAAATGTGTGGGCTCCCGTGGTAATTTCTTCGCCAGAGAGGGAAAGCCAGTGACTGAGGACAGATATTAATAGCCTACAGGGGGACCATGGTTTTTGGGCCCCCCCCTGGCTACAAACATCAGGCCCCAGCCACTCCAGAAAAAGCACATCTATAAGATGCGTCTTTTCTGGCACTTAGCCTCTCTATTCCCATTGCCTTTAGAGGTAGCTCATGGGTTAATAAGGGGTTAATGCCACCTTGCTATTGAAAGGTGACATTAATCCAGGTTAATAATGGAGAGGTGTCAATAAGACCGGGGATGAACTGATTAGCGTGGGAAAGTTTCTGAACTTTTTCCCATGCTGTCACTTCACCACTAGTCAGGCAGGGAGTCAGCGCAGCCTCATCCACCGTATCTCCATCCCAGGGTGTAGTCTGGGGCTTAAATAGCTGGCCTCTAGAGGAAGTACTAGTTCAGTGTCTGGATAGGAACACTCCAGAGAAGTGTTTGCGCCTGTGTTCATGGACCTGAACCATAGACCTTGCTAACCCTGAGTGAGGTGATACCCACTAGGAGAAGGGCTGCATTTTGTTTTGTTTTGCTGTTTTGCCCAGAAGGCTGCGTTTACTTTTTCAGCTTGGTTTATGCTGCACTAATAAAGCAAGGACGATCTTAAAGAGACAGTGTTCCGTTTCTACCTTTGTGTCCAACCAAGTGAGCAGCTCTACCACAGAAGGCTGAACTTTAGTTCTATCTATAAATTTTCTATTGGATTCAGGTTAGGTGAATGGCTGGACTATTCTTGCAGAGTTATTTTCTTTCTCTGAAACCAATTGAGAGTTTCTTTGGCTGTGTGTTTGGGATCATTGTCTTACTGAAATGTCCACCCTTGTTTCATCTTCATTATCTTGGTAGATGGCAGCATATTTTTTATCAAGAATGTCTTGGTACGTTTGTCCATTCATCCTTCCTTCAATTTTAAGAAGTTTGCCAGTGCCATATGTTGAAAAATAGCCTCGCACCATGATGCTCGCAACTCCAAACTTTAGTGTTGGTATGGTGTTTTTGGGGTGATATGTAATGCCTTTTGGCCTCCAACATGGTGTATATTATGGCATCCAAATAGTTCAATTTTGATCTCCTCTAACCAGAATGTATTCTCCAAGAATTTTGCAGACTTGTCTAGATGTTGTTGAGAAAACTATAAACGCGCTTGAACATGCTTTTTGGTTAGCAATGGAGTCTTGTGTTGTGAGTGCGTATAAAGGCCATGGAGGTTGAGTGAATTACTTACTGATTTCTTTGAAACAATTGTTACTGCTGATTCCAGGTTCTTCTGTAACTCTCCACAAGGGATCCTTGGTTTTTGGAAAACTCTTGAGAAAATTATTTTCATCCTCTGTCTGAAATCTTGGAGGACGCATCTGGTCATGGCTGGTTTATTGTGAAATGATGTTCTTTTCACTTCCAGACTATGAATCCAATAGTGCTCACTGGAACCTTCAATAGTTTAGAAATTCTTCTATAAACAATTCAATCAGTATGTTTTGCAACAATAAGCAATAAGGATGTGAAGGTCTTGAGACAGCTCGTTGGTTTTAACCATCTTGAGATGTTTCTGGTGTCGTACTTTGGTAATGACACATCTTTTTATAAACCATCAGTTGATATTATTTTTCACTAAGTGGCAGGATTGCTTTCTAGCTACTGATAGATTTAAGTTGGTGTCAAGACTTTCCCTAGCTTTTTGCACCTCTCTTTCTTCATATGTTCAATATTTTGTCCATGTGTCATTTCTCATTACTACACATAACTTGGGCATCTATGGTTTTATTTCTTTGCAGGTGTGAATTGGATGGGTTGTTACCAATATCTGGTGATAATTTAATTTCAATAGCGCCTTTAGAAATATATCTACTTAGAAAATTGGTGACGTGTTCAATACTTATTTTACCCTCTGTATGTGTGTATTTTTGTACATTTACAGTATATGCATGCATATATTTGTGTATACAGTATACGTATACACAAACTACATAGTATTTATATATATATAATAATGTTAAAGGTAGCAGTAATTTCCCTACCATGAACTGTACAGAAGGAGAAAACTAGTTTCATAATTTTAATGCACAGCTGCGTGGTCCATTACCATGGATTATTTCTGGTCTGTTGACTTCTAATGCAGCTAATCTGCAGCTACAAGCATTGTGGTGAGTACAGATCTTATAACCATCTGCAAACCTAGGAGTCTAACTTGTTTATGTTTCCTACAAGTGTGCAGGCCACCCTGCTGAATGCTGACTGCATTTATTTGTGATGTTGATTTCTATTAGATATCATTAGGTACACAATAATTATTATAATTATGCGCAATGCTTAGGCTACCCTGCAAAATAACAATCCCCTTTCATTCTGGAGCCATAATTGCTGTAGCTTTACGTTAAAACAAAATCTAATTAGATTTCAAAATTCTGTTTTTTCTTAGTTTTGAGGTGCGGAAAATATGGAAAGGCTTGTGTTAGCAAATGCTTTTCATGATGGAGTGGTGTGATTATTATAAGAGGTAGAAATAGATAAAAGTTTACGCACAGTACATTTAATCTGTCATCATAGGTGTCTAAAAGTTGCTATATTATCATGATTAGATTGTTGCACAAGTATAGACAAAAATTCACATAGATGAATTGATAAACTACATTAAGACAGCACAAAATATAACATTTAAGGTGTTCCAGTGGATAAAAATGTATCCTTAAAATGTCTTTGCCTGGTTAAAAATAAGAAGCAATATTCACCCTATACAATCATATTCTGACACCTACCTGGATCAATCTGTAATGTTGGTGGAGATATCAGGCGAAAGGCGTTCTCACAATAGTAAATGAGAATACAAGGAATATACCAAAAAAAAAAAATTTATTTCAAAATCATCCCACGTTTCAGCTGTATCTAGCCTTCCTCTGTTGTCAGGTACCTGAAGAAGGCTGGATACAGACGAAACGTCGTGGTTTTGAAATATATTTTTTTCTTAATATTCCTGGTATTATTCTCATTTGATACTATGGGAGCACCTTTCATCTGGTATCTCCATCCTCATCATGCAATTCTGGAATTCTCTTGGAGAAATTTCCAACAGCACACCAGGTCGGCTGCACCTACTGGATCTAATTCATATGTTATTTGGAATTTTGCCTTAAGGGCTCAAACACGCATGCGAGAAACTCGGACGAGTCTCGCACGTCAATACCCGACACTGCCGCTGGTGCTCGGATCGGTGCATTAAGCTGCATGTATTTCTATGCAGCTGAACGCTCCGATCCGAGTGCCGGTGGCAGTGTCGGGTATTGACGTGCGAGACTCATCCGAGTTTCTCGCATGTGAGTATGAACTCTTAAATGCACAATTCCATCAGGCGAGCAACTTCCCTACTTTTTTGCTTTAGTTTTTGTTAAATTTACTACTCTCAGAAAGTGCCATATTCTCTTTTTCCTTTATGGAAATTCTACTATTGGTATACTGGTCCAATTTGGTATGCATTTCCTGATCCAATTTCAAAACGGCAATATTGACCAGAATTAGAGTTCAGTGAGGGCCAAATAAAAGGTAGGATCGCAAACCTCAGAGGATAGATTAGGATATTACACGTTATTTTTTATTTCGACTGAGCATTTTAAAAATAATTTGTTTCACCTGGACAACTTTTTCTCAAAAAAATTCTGCCTTCATTTTTATTTTTATTTTTGTTTGCTTAACTTTTTATTTATAAGGCAGTATTTTTTTACTACACTTTTGCAAAACTATGACAATGTCATCAAAATTGCAACTTTTTTATGCCGTTGTTTCATAATACTGTATTTTCCGGTGTATAAGACAACTGGGCATATAAGACGACCCCCAACTTTTCCATTTAAAATATAGAGTTTGGGATATACTCGCCGTATAAGTCGGGGCTCATCTTATACACCGGGTGTCATCTTATATGGCGGGTGCGGAGCTCTGCAATCGCCACATATGGTGTGGGGAGCAGTACCGATGACGAGGTGCCTCACAGGGAAGGTGTAAGTGAATCAAGCCCGCCCTTGTTTCCTATTACCTCCTTCTCTTTCACCCGTCTGGTCCGCCCTTCTCTGCCTATCAATTCTCGCGAGGATGGAAGTGAAGCGGCCCAGGCTGCAGAGCTCCGTATAAGACGACACACGGCGTATAAGACGACCCCAGACTTTTGAGAAGATTTTCAGGGTTAAAAAGTAATCTTATACACCGGAAAATATGGTAATTGTAGCATAAAAGTGTCAAAAGCGCAAATAAATATCATAATTATAATTTTTTTGATCGGCAATATTCAAGTATGTAGGGAAATGTTTTCCGGAAGCTTTCTGTTAATAATCAGAAGGTTGCGGGGAGTTTACATTAAGCACGAGATAAAAATTCAACAGTATAATAGTAGAAATATTGTTTTATTTTTTAAAGTTTGGAATTTTCACCTAAGATAAATTTTAGCTTTAGGTTAATCTCCCAAAGGGGATAAGGAGCTTATAGACACAGTGTGTGAAATTTACTAAACTAAATGCCCCAGAATTCTTGTCTAGAGAAACTTATGGGCTAGGTACACATTGCACTTGTGCCCAATTTCAGGCACATCAGAGGCTCAGTAGCTCTGAGTTGGGCATTCCATCAACACAGGCAGAGCTCTTTAATCAGATAGTTTCCAGGTGAGTTCATGCCAAGATAGAGGTAGCTGGTAACGGTTCCTTTAACTTACAATAAGCTCTTCAGGCAGATTCTCAAGGAGATCTATGTCCGGCCCATAGATCTTAACAGCTCATTTACATATTAAGAAAAACTTGGATTTCTCTGGAATAAGACATGGGATCGCAGATATCAAGGTATCATTTTATTCAGCTTCCTATGACCTTAGAGGTTAGGAGGGTTGATCCTACCAACAGATTCTCTTTAATCTGGCAAATTTGAATATCCAAAAAGTTGCTTATCTCTAAAGTGAGGTTGGGGACCAAGCGATAACATGGCTGCATATACATTAAATTAAACAAGAGATAACATGAGAAGGACTAGTGTATCCTGGTTACAAGAAAGCAACAGTACTCAATGTCAAGCAGCAACTGCAAAAGCAAACGCAATATAAGGGCTCATAAAAAGAGAGATAAAATCCTGCGACATCTTGAAGAATCGAACGTGTTTTAAAATTTACTTTCTAAAAAGGATATTGGAAAGGTAAAGTCAGTTTATATGTAGGCAAATAAATTATTACATGAGTTGGAAGGCCTTTCCTATCATGAGAGGTTAGAAAAATTAAGCTTGTTCAACTTAGAAAAATGACACCACAGAGTTGATCTAATTTACATGTATGAATATGAATGTGTGGTCCAAGGACAAGGAAACATTCGTGACATGTGGAGGAAAGGCGACTGACATCTAAACGGTAAAGGGTTCTTTTCAGTTAGAGCAGTCATTCTGTGGAATGCCTGACCACAAGAGTTAGTAATGGCACACTGTATTAGCATATAATAAAGGGCTGGATGATTTTCTGATAACAAACACTTTTGAGGGTAATAAATAATCTTGCAACAAATTGTGTATCTTTTTTTTTCAATGTATTTAAAGGGGTATTCCCATCTTCAAGATCCTATCCCAATATGTAGTAGCTGTAATAATAATATTAGCAAATTAGTTTTTTATGATTCACTATGTCTCTTTCCTCATGTGCAGGCATTGCAGGACCTTAGGTATCCATGATTACGACCATTGATACAGTGACAGTTATCTCGTTGCTAGTGATTGTAACCATGGATACTAGTGGTCGTAACCATGGATGCCCAATGTCCTGCAATGCCTGCACATGAGGAAAGAATCACAGCAAATCAGAAAAACTTTACTACATTTCCAATTGGAGGTATTTCCTAATATTATTATTCAAACTCTACATGTTGGAATAGGATCTTGGAGATGGGAATACCCCTTTAGCTATGTAATATTGTCAGCTGCCAGAGGGAAAATAAACAAATTCTTTCTAGAGCCTTCTACAGCAGTACAAATTAGCAGCAGCATCAGGAGATAAACATTGAGGCAAAAAGTTTTTCTTATGCCAAAAATATTGTGCAATACTTTAAAATGCCTTGTATTGCAACAGGGTTGGTGCAGTGCAACAGATAGGCAGGGACCATAGGAAAGTTCAAAGAAAAATTCTTTAATGGCCAATAGAAAAGCTAAAATAGAAAGCAAATGCTATCTTCCGGATTGCAGCCAGGGCATCAAGACAGTCCATATCCGAGACCTGTTGCCATGGGCGACTGCACCACCGTATAAAGCTGAAGGGTGCCAGGAGTTGTTGCTTCCTTTGGCTCCGTGTTACTTCACAAAAGCCATCTAGTCTTTTGCTGCTGCTGATACAACAGCTGCTGATGATGATTGTGCTGCTCCTGCTGCCGTTGCTTCTGCTCATGCTGCTGTTGCTGCAACTGAAGCTGCTCCTGCTGCAGCCATTGAAACTGCAGCTGCTGCTGCTCCTGCTGCTGCTGGGTGTGGACCAACTGCTTGCATTTCCTCAATCTTATTAGCAGGCTTGAGCTGTAGCCTTGCAGGCTTAATCACTGACATGCAGCATGCTTTGCTGTATGCCTCAGTTCATACTGCCCACATTCTCCAACCTTATGTAGTGTAGCGGGGTTGGTGCAGTGCAACAGGCAGGGAGCACATCAGAGTTCAAAGTCTTAATGTCCAAAAGAAACTCACAATGGAATGCAAATGGTATCCTCAGGATTATATCAATACAGTCTGTATCTGAGACTTGTTGCCATGGACAACTACACCGCCGTGTCATGCTGAGGGGTGCCAGGCATTGTTGCTTCCATTGGCTCTGTGTTACTTCACACAAGCTTGATGTGCAGAGCCACCTGCTCTGCAGTTTGCAAACCAAGACTGACACACCCAACCCTTTATTACAGGGTTTTTAAATGGAATCTGTGTAGGACCCGGCTGGAGGGAGCAAGAACCGTACCACTACCATCCTATAGTTCGTTCCAAAAGTAAAAGCCCATGCCAGTTTCTCTTAAATCTGCCTTGGGCAAATAGCTTGTCCAAGATCAAACTTACTTTTATTCTGCATTGCATCCACATCTCTATCTGTGACTGCAATGCACTCCAGCGGCCTTAATATGTTTTCATGCGCATCCTGGGGCATACATATCGACACTCTCATATGATCCCCCTCACTGCCTCACAGGCTATAAAAAATAATTTAGGACTTTTCATATAAAATGATTCACGAGATAATCCCTTTACCTTCAGCCATCTTATATTACTGTAGTATCTTGATCCATCCATATCAGAGATCTTCTATCTTGGGTTACATCACCCTATTTCTTCATGCATCTAGTAGCAGGAACAGTAACATTACCTGAGCATTTCATACAAAGCATGATATCGGATGGATATTCTTAATGTTATCTTTTCATCTGGAAAATGTATTATCAGCGGTAGTGTTCAATCAGCCCTATGATAACACATTAAAAGTAGAATATAAATTCCTTGCAGGAGAAGCTTTCCTATAATTTACTCACACAATGCCCAAATTAGACTTAATTGAATACAACTTTAATGCAAAAGAAGAACTGGCGATATCTGCATCAGCAAAGTTTATTTCTTGGGCCTTCAAGGGGGAAATCTTTAGGTAGGCCAATCTCTGTACACACCATACTTACTAATGTTTTGTGATATCTGTAAGGGTATTGTGAGTAATATGCTATTTTGCTCCATAACCAAAGCCCTTTCATAAAGCACATTCCATACCTTTCCCGGCTACCGTCACACCTTGATTTCCACCTCTTCAATGAGCGTTTGAATGCTGAGATTCTGTCTTAAGAGGAGCACAATAATGTTACACAGAAGAAACCTTCTAAAAGCGCTTCTTCCCGGGAAGTTTAAAGAGGTTTTTTATGCTTTCATAGAGATTTGTCAACCTTTCCCGAGCTTCTTGGAATTTCCTTTAGAGTTTCGCAAGTATATGTTACACAGTACATATGCAGATCTACGTACTATTTATTTAATTGTAACCTTAGTTGTTATCATTAAAAGAAGTAGACCTCATTGGAAGTGATTGTCTCCAAGTCTGCTCCAAATGGATTTGCTTTCTCCTGTTCCTTTGAGTCCCATTTAGAGATGAGTGGATCAATTCATGGACGATCAATTGAGTAGAATTTCCTGAAATTCGAGGTTTTACTAGAACTCAAACATTCTGAGATTTGTTTCTTCAAAAAAACTTACATGGCACCATTTCCCACATTGCTGAAGCATCAAAAAGCAGGCATATGTCATCCTACGGATTTATCATACTTTGTACAGCGGTGCTTAGTACCTGGGTCATCACAGATCAGCGGTTCCCAGTGGAGCAGAGTTTGCACGACAGAGCCATTTTCCATCTCCAGAGTCACTGGGCAAGTCTCTCTCTTCTGTAGATTGTAAGCTTTTATGGTCAGTGGGTTCCTCTCTTGTCTATAAAGTATAAGCTCTTAAAGGTCAGCGGAGTTGTCTTTTGCTTTCCTTTCCCACATATGTATTTTACTAGCAATAGCAAGCTTTCCAGTATTAAAATTTTAGCAAATTTATTTGCCTCAAATCAAATTTTTGAGGAAAATTTGGTGAATTTGAATTTTAAAAGATTTGCTTGTTTCTAGTCCCAATAATTTAGTGAGATTATCGTTGTCTGTACAAAATTAATGTAGTTTTGAGCACTCAGGTGCCAATTAATTAAGACTATCATTGAGCTCGCCAGTCTTAATGAAGGCACAGCTTGAATAAGATGTTTCTGATTCATTAAGAAGTGAACTTAATCATTTAGGTGCATTGTACCACTGTTGTACACCTTTGCCATAAATGTTATACCAGTTAGGGAGTACAGTACATTTCTGAAGTAATTTACACCCTTAAAGTGATGTATATTTTGATGAATTTACTATAAAAGTTTTCATACCTTTCTACATTTTTCACACTACACCCACAAGCTTGGAGAGCTTCTGTGAATGGCAAATTTCAAGTCTTACCACAGATTCTCAATGAGATTTAGGTCTGTACTTTGGCTGGGCCAATTACACACACAAATTTGCTTAGATCTAAATCAGTCCATTTTAGCTCTGGAAGAATGTTTAGGGTAGTTGTCCTGTTAGAAGGTGAACCTAAGCGCCAGTCTCAAGTCTTTTGCAGCCTCTAACAGAATTTCTCTATGTTTACATCCATCCATCTTCCCATCAACTCTGACCAGCTTCCTGTCTCTGCTGAAGAAAAGTATCTCCACAGCATGATTCTGCCACTACCATATTTGACAGTGGGGATGGTGTTTTCAGGGTGATGTGCAGCGTTAGCTTTCCACCACACACAACACTTTGTATTTATCCTAAAAAGTTCTACTTTGGCCTCATCTAACCAGAGAATCTTGTTCCACATACCATGTAAGGGACACCGCTAGCTCGTGGAACAAGGAACTCTGGCCAAATGAAACCAAAGTAGAACTTTTTGGCCTAAATGCAAAATGCTATTTGCAGCAGAACACTAACACAGAAAACATAATCTCCACCATCAAATATGGTTGTGGCACCATCATGCTGTGGGTATGCTTTTCGTCAGTAGGGACAGGAAAGTTGGTCAGAGTTGATGTGGAGATAGATGGAGCTAAAGTCAGGGAAATCCTGGGAGAAAACTTGTTAGAGGCTGCAAAAGACGTTCACCTTCCAGTAGCACAATGACCCTAAACATACTGCCAGAGCTACAATGGTATGGTTTAGATCAAATCATATTCATGTCTATGAATGGCACTGTCAAAGTCCAGACCTAAATCCCACTGAGAATCTGTGGCAAGACATGAAAATTGCTGTTCACAGACATTCTCCACTCAATCTCACTGAGCGATAAGTTTTTGCGAACAAGAATGGGCGAAAATTTCAGCCTCTAGATGTGCAAAGCTGGTAAAGAAATACCCCAAAGACTTGCAGCAGTAATGTTAGCGAAAGGTGGTCCTACAAAGTTTTAACTCAGGGGGGCTCAATACATATACAGGTCACAATTTTTATATTTATATTTTTTAAGTATTTAGACAACCATGTATCATTTCCTTTACACTTCACAAATACTTGCTGCTTTGTGTTGGTATATCACATAAAATACACTTAAGTCTGGGGGTTTTAATGTGAAAAAAGTGGAAAAGTTCACGGGGTATGAATATTTTTTCAAGAAACTGTATATTATGATAAAAATTTGCTTAATTGTAATAACACTACCTACTTTTGCTTGGTACCAGAATACCCACAAATGCATTTATTGCAAATTCCCTTTTTTAGCTCTAATTCTCTGCATAGTTATTTAGCAACGTACATGCTTACTGAATTCTATCCCTGGACAACCCATGTAAATTTACCTGTAATTATCAATAGGTCAAATTCATAACTATATAGTCAGGCCCATGTAAGAGCTTGCTGTCTTCTGCACATTTTTTGAAGTAAAGTTCCTACGGGGGTTTTGTTTGTTGACTTTGAGTTTACTTCTTTGAAGTTGCCATGTTTTCTGAATGGTCGTTCTTTTTCAGTGCAAGCAGCGCTCCTATGAAAAGCCTTTTATCATTTGCAAAATCTTACCATTAATGCATTAATTTTCTGTCCTGTCTCTGAACTCCTTCCAGGTTGAAATTTTATTTTCATTAACTTGTGCCCAAAACCATACTGCATATTAAAAATTAGGCCTTGCTGAGGGCTTAGAGACAAAACATATTTTCCCAGGAGTCTGTACCCTTTTTTGCCAATCATGCAAATATTTTCCAGGTTTGGTGGGAAACAGAACTGGGCAAGGAAACATGTGCTCTTATTATATTGATTGATTTATCCCCCAACGTTTATCAGAATACAAATTCTGCTTACTTAGGAGTCCAGAAGAAACTCTAAATCACTTAGAGTATTCATTGCCCAGACATCTGGAGATAGTAGCTTTCCGCGCATGTCTATCTCTAAACAATAGTTTAATTTATTCATATAGCGCAAATCTACATAAATTGTTGGGTATTTTTGCATATAATCTCTTCAACATTGAAATTGCAACATCAAGAAGGAAAAGTCATTGAGTTATGGAAATCACAAGATGGATAGACATGTTAGTGATATGCAAATAATAGAAACATAGGTCCCCATTCGTCAAAGTGTTTGCACCAAAAAACTAGCATAAAACACTGAAAAAGTCTCTAAATTTTGGGTCCGGTGGGGAGTACCCAATGCATGATGGTGCATGGCTTCACCTGCTCCTCAAACTCATCAATAGTGAAGCATTTTTTATGCCAAAAAAGTTACTGTAGTCCCTGACTGGTGTAGCATTTCTGGCAAGATGCAAGGAGGCACACGCCACTCAGGACCAAGTCATGCCATGTGCCTCTTAATGAATTTGGTGCGTCTTACTCCAAAACGCCCCTCATTAAGACCAACATTTTTAATGCCATCTTAATGAATGGAGCCCAAAATTTTCAAAACATCTCAGTTTGTTCAGTATCAAATGTGAGTACTAGAGTTGAGCGAAACAGGTCGGCCAGATTCATAAGTCGCTGACATTTGCCAAAGTCGGTGTGAAGAACTAAGCCGACCGCCACATGGTAGCCTGGGTATCACAACTTTTGATCCCACCGCTGCTACCAAATGTGAGGGACGACCCCCCTCCTCCCACGCCACCACTGGGACGTAACTCCACAGGTACAGCTCTCCGGCGCCCCCTTTGTCTCTCAGGTCAGTAAGGGAACTGCACCTAGAGCAAATGGCCACCGGGGAGGTTGTCCTGTTACCCACTGGATATTCTAAGATTCGTGATCAGAGTAAAAGCATCAGCCCAAGATTAATTTTATGGTTTAATCGCCTTAAGAGCGCACTAGATAATTACAGAAATATACAGTAAAGCTATACAACGTAATTACAATGAATTTGCAGTCAGAGTAAAAATACAACGATAATGTACAAGGCTTAAAGGTATAAGCTATAGATCAATATTACGGGTAGTATAGTCATGGGAAGGCAGGGGCTCTTCCAGGTACAGTCTTCAGTTGCTGGATAGTCCCTTGGTCCTTCCTAGACCATCTTCTTGGCTTTTGTGAGTAAAATGGAATCAATGCAGCCTGTCCCTGCTACAGTTCTTAAGTCTGCTAGGCCCTTCCCCTTTGCTTTGAAGCACGCATATTAACTGGCCTGCAATTCATATGGAGCAGGAAATACTGGCTTAAGTTTGAGCCATTTAACATACGACTGACCATCTTATTCAGACACTGGCCTAAATCAATTAGCATGTTAAAGCCCTATTGATTCATAGTGGACATCAAAGCTGGTCGTACTGAATATGCTAATAGGCCCTGTGTAGTTAGCAATTTGTGGCTTTGTGAACTGACAAAATGGAGACTGGTATAGGCCCTATACAAAATGGCGACGTCCCTTTCCTTACACCTCCCTGCTTTTGAGGGCGCTAGGGGGTATCACATTGCTGTGTTCCCCCGTGCGCCCTACCGCACCCTCTCCTTGCCGGGACAACCCATCAGCGTTACCATGGTCCCTGCCGCTTTTGTGGCGAATGGTGAAGTGGTACTGTTGGAGAGCGAGGCTCCAGCGTAGCAACCTCCCATTCGTCCCAGAGACCGTGTGTAACCAGCTGAGGGGGTTGTGGTCTGTTTCCACGGTGAATTGGCGTCCGTACAAGTATGGCTGCAGACGCTGCAGGGCCACACACAATTGCCAGACATTCCTTCTCCATCGTGGAATAGGCCACTTCCCTCAGCAGGAGCTTCCTGCTCAGGTACAAAATGGGGTGTTCATGGCCCGTAGTGTCAACCTGGCTGAGCACAGCACCGAGGCCGAAGTCGCTGGCGTCGGTCTGCACTAAGAATGACCGCGTGAAGTCGGCTGCCTGTAGTACAGGAGAACTAGAAAGGGCGGTCTTGAGCGCCTGGAAAGCTGTCTCGCAGGCGACTGTCCAGTCGACTGCGACGGGCAGCCTTTTCTTGGTGAGGTCCGTCAGGGGCTTGGCCAGGGCACTATAGTGTGGAACAAACCTCCTATAGTACCCAGCAGTACCCAAAAAGGACATCACCTGCTTCTTGGTCCTGGGGGTGGGCCAGGATGCGATGGCCTCCACCTTCCCGGGCTCTGGCTTCAGAGCTCCCCCACCTACCCGGTGTCCCAGGTAGTGGACCTCACTCATACCCAGCTGGCATTTTTCCGGCTTAATGGTCAAGCCTGCTCGCTGGATCCGCCCGAGCACCTGCGCCAGGTGCTCTAGGTGATCCTCCCAGGTGAGACTGAAGATGGCAATGTCATCCAGGTACGCGGTCGCATACCCTTCCAGTCCCTCGAGCAGCGTGTTGACCATCCGTTGAAAAGTGGCAGGGGCATTCTTCATGCCGAAGGGCATCACCGTGGACTCGTACAGTCCGAATGGGGTGATAAAGGCAGAGCGTTCCCGTGCCCTAGGGGTCAGGGGAATCTGCCAATACCCCCTGCTCAGATCCATGATGGTCAGGTACTTGGCCCCAGCCAGCTGGTCGAGCAGGTCATCGATGCGCGGCATTGGGTACGCATCGGTGACCGACACAGCGTTGAGCCCCCTGTAGTCCACGCAGAACCGCGTAGTTCGGTCCTTTTTAGGGACGAGGACCACAGGCGAAGCCCACGCGCTGTTGGACGCTTGGATCACCCCCAGCCTCAGCATCTCGTCTATCTCTTGGCGCATCTGCTGCTGCACCTCAAGAGAGACCCGATATGCTGAACGCCGGATTGGGGGGTGGTTGCCAGTGTCCACGTCATGGACTGCTGCCTCAGTCCTTCCGGGTAGGCTGCTGAACAGCTCCCGAAAGGGGTTCAGGGTGGCCCCCAGCTGGGAACGTTGGTCCTCCGAAAGCTGGTGGCCAACCCCCACATCCTCGATGGATCCACCCGCCTTGGCTTGGGTGAGCAGATCGAGGAGGGTTTCTGCCTCTCCTTCCTCTGGAAGGTTGCACACTGGGTGAGCATAAGCCTCCCGCTCATGATGGGCCTTCATCATGTTCACATGGAAGACCTTCCTCCTTCCACGGGCGTGGTCCAGGGTGACCAGGTAGGTGACGGCGTTGAGCTGCTCGTGCACGAGGTATGGACCCTCCTAGGCCGCCTGAAGCTTGTTTTGTGGTACGGGGACCAGTACCCACACCCTTTGACCCACCTGGTAGGTCCGCTCACAAGCATTCTGGTCGTACCATCGCTTCTGGTCAGCATGAGCTTGGGCCATATTGTCATGCACCAGCCGCGTCAAGGCCATCATTCGGTCCCGGAAGCGCACGACATACTCAATGACCGACACTCCAGGGGTGGCTAAATCCCCTTCCCATGCTTCCTTCACCAGAGCAAGGGGCCCCCGTACACGTCGCCCGTACAGGAGCTCAAAGGGGGAGAACCCCGTTGAGGCCTGTGGGACCTCCCGGTAGGCAAACAGCAGGTGTGGGAGATACCGCTCCCAGTCTCTCCCGTGGGAGTCGACCAACATCTTCAGCATCTGCTTTAAGGTGCCATTGAACCGCTCACACAAGCCATTGGTCTGTGGGTGATACGGGCTGGCCACCAGATGTTGCACCTGTACCTGCTTACAAAGAGACTCCATCAGCTGCGACATGAACTGGGTCCCTCGATCGGTGAGCATTTCCTTGGGAAACCCCACTCTGGAGAAAATCTCCAGTAAGGCAGTGGCCACTTTGTCGGCCCGAATGGACGACAAAGCTACCGCCTCCGGGTACCGGGTGGCATAGTCCACTACCGTTAGTATGAAGCATTTCCCGGAGCGGCTGGGAGTGGACAGAGGTCCAATGAGATCCACAGCCACCCTCGAGAAAGGCTCTTCGATGATGGGCAGAGTTACCAGTGGGGCTTTGGGGCGCCGCCCCGCCTTCCCCACCCTCTGACAGGTGTCACACGAACGGCAGTAGGCTATCACCTCGGTCCTCATTCCAGGCCAGTAGAAATGCTGAGCTAGCCTGGCCCTGGTTTTAGTGATCCCTAGGTGTCCGGCCATTGGAATCTCGTGTGCGATCCGCAACAATTCCGCCCTGAACAGATGGGGTACCACTAACTGTTGGTCCCTGGGCCACGCTTCCGGTGAACCCTGCTGGACCGTTACCCGGTACAGCCATCCCTGGTCCCAGACCACGCGCTCGCGGTCGGACTCCAGGGGAGGCTGTGCCGCCTGTTCCTTGAGAGTCTTCAGGCTAGGGTCAGCTTCCAACGCTGCCTGAAATCCCTGACTTGATGTGGCAAGAATTGATGAAACTGCCATGTCCTCTGTCAGTTCCCCGGGATCTGTCTCCTGGCTACTGTCTGACTCGGCAGCCACTTGGTCGGAGAGGGGGAACCGTCGGACCTCCACGAGGCTCCTTGGGCTTCAGCGCTCCCACTCCTGGTAACAGCGGCCATGACCGCTGAGACCACGGGTAGCGCCTGCCTTCCCTCGTCCCCTGACCAAGTCGCCGGGTCAGGCAGACTTCCCTGACTTCCTGACATCCCGGATGTGGGGAACTCCTGCCCTGGGGTCTTACCTGGTGGCTCCTCTCCCGGGACGCCCCCTCCCCCCATGGCTTGTTCCTCTTCCTGCAGGGGCCCTAGACTCAGCAGGCTGGGTTCACTTAGGGGCCCTACATTGCCCATAGCAGCCCCTCCCTCCACCTCTGAGCTCTCCCTTACAGTCTCCTCACCTGTCCTCACTGTGAGCCCTGTGTGTGTAGTGTCAGTGCATGGCTTACCATCAGGTTTCACTCCCTCCTCCACTGTTGGAGGCACATTCAATACATTAACATTCACAGTAGAGTCATGACATTCTTGGGGAGCCGAACTTGAGGGTTCAGTGGCCACATACTGGGACACTAGCCGCCCCAAATCAGTCCCAAGCAACACATTTGCAGGAATATTTGGCGTTACTCCCACCTCCCGCATCCCCCTCCCGGCGCCCCAGTCCAAATACACCTTGGCAACGGGCAGTGCCGGTTCAACGCCTCCAATTCCGGAGACGGAAAGGGTTTTCCCAGGTACCAAGTCTTGAGGGGACACCACCTCAGGGCGTACCAGGGTTCGTTCAGCGCCTGTGTCCCGCAGTCCTATGACCGCTGAGCGGCCGATGGTGACGGGTTGGTAATTGTCTAGGGACCTCCCACCACCCCCTCCCACACACAAAACAGTGGTCGGTTTCTGGGACAGGGATGGGGCCTTCTGGCGCTGGGGACATGCAGCCTTAAAGTGTCCTGGCTGATTGCAATTATGGCAACGTCTGGGTTCTGTTCCTGGCCTGGAGAGGGCAGCCGGGGGGTACACCCCTTGCACTCTGGGGGCTGGATATGGGGCTGGGGCAGGATTGGGCTTACCCCCTCTCCAGGTGCTGCTGGCAGGCTTCTTTGGCTCCGGCGCCCTGTTGTTGGCATACTCGTCTGCCAGGGCGGCTGTAGCAGAAGCCCCCTTTGGTTTCCGGTCACGGAGGAACTGCTGGAGGTCCTCTGGGCAGTTCCACAAGAACTGCTCTGTGACGAACAGTTCCTGGACCTCCTGGCGGGTAGTGAGCTCTAGACCCGAGGTCCAGTGCTCCGCAGCTCTGAGCAGTGCCCGCATGTGGTCGGTCCAGGTGTCCTTTGAACCCCGCTGCAGGCTCCTGAACTTCCTGCAGTACGACTCCGGGGTGAGGTTGTAGTGCTGGATCAGGGCCCGCTTGATGCTGTTGTAGTCCTGCTCCTCCCCGGCAGGTAAGTCCCCTAAAACTTCCAGGGACTTACCCCTCAAACGGGGGGTCAGGTACCTTGCCCACTGATCCAGGGCCAGATGATGTTGGAGGCATGTCCTCTCAAAAGCAAGCAGAAAGGAATCCAGGTCTCCATCCTTTTCAAGTAAGGGAAAGTCCTCCGCCCGGACCTTGGAAGCCCTTGTCTCCGGTAGGCCTGGTGCATCCAGCGGGGGCCCATGCTGAGCCATCTCCAGTCGGTGCCGGCGCTCCGCAGCTTCACGGCATTCTGTATGCTCACGCTCCGCTGCTCTCTCTGCGGCTGCTTGCTCCCGCTCCGCAGCTGCTTGCTCACGCTCTGCTGCTTTCTCTGCCGCCACCAGGAGTCTGTCATAGGCGGCGTCATTACCAGCCTCGAGCTGTGCCATAGCCGCTTGGAAGAGGGCCTCCGATCTGGACAGGCTGGGACGGGCAGGGGGTGGACAGTCCACTGCGAAACTGAGCACGGGGTCGGGCTCCTTGGGGAGCCCTGGCTGAGCTCCCCCTCGCCTCCGTCGGTATCGAACCCATCATAAACCATAGAATTGGCCTCCCCCTTTGCCTTACTCCTGGTGCCTTCCGCCATCTTGGGAACCTTTGGTTACTGACACAGCTGCAACCCTGACCTTGCACACCACTTGTTATATTTACACTCTGACCGTCTAGTGCTGGGCTGACCTTAAGACCCCAGCAGTGAAAGTACCGCTGGTAGTCTCTAGTGTCTGGGAGTAGGGGTCCCATGCACACTATTACTCTGATCCCACCGCTGCCACCAATTGTGAAGAACTAAGCCGACCGCCACATGGTAGCCTGGGTATCACAACTTTTGATCCCACCGCTGCTACCAAATGTGAGGGACGACCCCCCTCCTCCCACGCCACCACTGGGACGTAACTCCACAGGTACAGCTCTCCGGCGCCCCCTTTGTCTCTCAGGTCAGTAAGGGAACTGCACCTAGAGCAAATGGCCACCGGGGAGGTTGTCCTGTTACCCACTGGGTATTCTAAAATTCGTGATCAGAGTAAAAGCATCAGCCCAAGATTAATTTTATGGTTTAATCGCCTTAAGAGCGCACTAGATAATTACAGAAATATACAGTAAAGCTATACAACGTAATTACAATGAATTTGCAGTCAGAGTAAAAATACAACGATAATGTACAAGGCTTAAAGGTATAAGCTATAGATCAATATTACCGGGTAGTATAGTCATGGGAAGGCAGGGGCTCTCCCAGGTACAGTCTTCAGTTGCTGGATAGTCCCTTGGTCCTTCCTAGACCATCTTCTTGGCTTTTGTGAGTAAAATGGAATCAATGCAGCCTGTCCCTGCTACAGTTCTTAAGTCTGCTAGGCCCTTCCCCTTTGCTTTGAAGCACGCATATTAACTGGCCTGCAATTCATATGGAGCAGGAAATACTGGCTTAAGTTTGAGCCATTTAACATACGACTGACCATCTTATTCAGACACTGGCCTAAATCAATTAGCATGTTAAAGCCCTATTGATTCATAGTGGACATCAAAGCTGGTCGTACTGAATATGCTAATAGGCCCTGTGTAGTTAGCAATTTGTGGCTTTGTGAACTGACAAAATGGAGGCTGGTATAGGCCCTATACAAAATGGCGACGTCCCTTTCCTTACAGTCGGGTTTCGCAGGCCGAAACGCGACCATAGCGTGAGGTCGGCCATGCAGTTGGCAAAACGAGCGCCAAATTCGGATTTCCCAGAATGCTTGCAGGTGCCTTTTTTCAGCCAATGAGCAAGAACGTACACTGTGGGCAATGAGATGACATGTGCAGCGTCCACCACCATCGTAGAGAAGGGCATTGCCGTGATTGGCTTGCTTTGGGGGGCGTCATAGTGTCTATAAAAGCCCTGACCGCCGACCTCCATTTTACTGCTGCCGATCTTAACAGTAGGGAGAGGTTGCTGTTTATCAGTAGGGAGAGAGTTAGGGCTGGAAAGAGAAGTTCTTCTGTGCTTGTGCTGATAGCAATTGTGCTGTACAGTTAGCGTGCAGTGACAGGGGAGGATTTTCTTGTGTGCAGCAGTGCTGGTTACTAGGCTGCCTGATAGCTGTATTGCTGTGTGTACACTGCTGTGCAGACTGATTTTTACACAGCACTAAAACTTTTATTCTTTTTTTCTGCACACTTACTGACCATTCATTTTTTCCCACACCGTATAGAGCTGTACACTCCTCACACACTACCGTGTACCGACTAGTATCAAGGACAAATACATGCTGACTAACTGTGTGTGACTCTGGAAATATATACGGAGATTGCAATTTTCCCCTACACCGTATACAGCTGTCCGGTTCTGATACAGTACCGTATATCTGCTCTTTGTATTACGGTCAAATCCATACTGAGTGAGCGTCTGTGTGTGACTCCGGAAATAAATGAGGAGATTTAAATTTTCCAATACACCGTATACAGCTGTACACTCCTCATACAGTACCATATATCTGCTGGTATTTTTGGTACATTTCCCCAAACATGAGGAAGTATGATGAAAGAGGCCGCGGACGTGGGCGGGGGGTGGGGGCAGCTGGTACTGATGGTGGTGGTGCATCTGCTGGTAGTGCCAAAAGCACAATAGCACCTAAGGCAGGAGGTGTTGAGCCTGCGTCATCGTCTTGCTCCAGAAGGTCTTGAAGGCTCCCTTTTCTGGGAGTAGGTAAACCGCTTTTAAAGCCAGAGCATCAGGAACAGGTTTTGGCTTACATTGCCGAAACAGCCTCCAGCTCTATCGCCTCCTCTTCTGAAGTTTCAAAAACTGCAAGCACTGAGTTGTTGGTGCAGGCTCCTTGTCAGGAACAACACCTTTCCTTGTGTCCTTCACCCCCACCAAAAGCGAAGGATGCGGCAGGCCAAACTTCAGATTACTCCCTGGCGCTCTTTTCACATACCATGCCTAACTTATCAAGTCAAATCCTGAATTCCCCAGTCCAAGATGAATATGACATGGCGTGCACTGATGAACAGCCAGTGCTATATGATTCTGCTGGTACATTCACCGAGAGCACTGCATTGCCCTCGCAGTCTACTGAGCCAGATTCTGACCCTGATGAAACTCAGGTGCCACTTCCTGCATACTATACCACCTTACACGGTGACACAGAGGAAGGTGCAGATGAAATTGAAGAGGAGGTGATGGATGACCCAGTTGTTGACCCGGATTGGCATCCATTGGGGGAAGAGGGTGCCGCTGCCAATAGCTCAGAAGAGGAGTAGGATCCGCAGCAGGCATCGACATCGCAGCTGCGGTTATCTGGCAGGCCCGTAGCAGTCCAAAAACGTGTTAAAAAACAAAAAGGGTTGCAGGACAGCTTGGCCAGACGGTCAAATTAGCACAGCGTGCAAGCCCTGAAAATGTTTCCCATAGGAAGAGTGCAGTGTGGCACTTTTTTGACCAAAATCCTATTGATGAGGCAAAGGTTATCTGTAAGAAGTGTGGAAGGACCTTTAGCCGAGGGAAAAATCTCCGAAATTTGAATACCAGTTGCATGCTTAGACATTTAAACACCATGCACTTGCAA
>JARQOD010000010.1:14667802-14844174 GCA_033576555.1 Oophaga sylvatica
TAAATAAATAAAAAAAAAAGAGTCAGTGACACGTGCAGATGCCTACAAACAGCGGTGGATGCAGAGCAACTGCGCGTCACCTGCACTGTCACACACACACCTTGCACAGAGCTGTTAAAACAACACTGGCAAAATGAAGCTTTACACAGCGGTTGGTAAACTAGCCTGCCTCAAGACAGTAGTACACAAAAATCGCAATATCTAACTGTCCTCAGAGTGAGCAGGGTAGCGTTCTGTCCCTTACTGAGTTCACAGCACAGTGACGTAAATGGCGGCGGCGCCTTTTATAGTGCATTCTGACATCATTTCAGCAGCCAATCACAGCCATGCCATTAGTTAAGATGACCGCAGCATTACAGGATGTGCCCACACTTCGTAGGATTCCTCATTGGCTGACTAAAATCACATTGCCTCTCAAAGAATTATGGGAACTTCCGATTCCGGTATACGATATGGAAAAAGTATCGGATTAAAGTATCGGAATTCCGATAACGCGATATCGGCCGATACCCGATACTTGCGGTATCGGAATGCTCAACACTACCAAGGAGATCACCAAGACTCTCAGGTACCTTTTTCCTCATTTCAAAAAATGTTGTTGGAGGTGGAACTTTGTTGTGAGCATTGTTACACACCCACTTCAGCTTTCGTGGACTGTGGGTCATCCGTGAACTTCATTGACTCACGCTTGGTGTCAAGGGTAAGATAGGGACAGTTAGGCTTAAACCACCAATTCATATCATTGCCATTGATAAGACATCGCTGGTTAAGAGCATGGTTAAACTTGTCTCGGAGGAGTTTCTCTCAAGGTGGGTTCCTTACATCAGGAGCGCATTTCATGTTATTCTCTGGATTATCTTCCAGCGGGACTGGTGTTGGGATTCCCCTGGTTACAGTTGCACAATCCTGTTATTGACTGGGATATTGTGAAATGGGGTCCTAATTGTTCTAAGGGTTGTCATTCTGCTGTACTAGTATCGTCCGTTAATCAGGAGGAATTCCGGAGTACCTGAAAGATTTTAAGGACGTGTTTTCCGAAACAGAGGCTAAGGTCTTGCCACATCGCTCCTATGATTGCACTATTAATCTCATTCCGGATGCTAAATTGCCCAAGGCCCGTCTGTACAATCTTTCCGGCCCGGAATGTACTGCTTTGAAAGAGTATGTCTCAGAGTTTACGTAAAGGTCACTTTCGTCCCTCTGTCTCCCTTGTGGCTGCTGGATTCTTTCTTGTCAAAAAAAAGATGGTGGTCTACGCCCTTGCCTTTATTTTCGGGAACTAACTAAAATTACGGTGAGAAATACCTACCCTCTCCCGCTTTATCCTGATCTTTACAACCAATTATCTGGAGCTAAGTGGTTTTCCAAGTTGGATCTCAGGAGAGCATATAATCTTATCCATATTCGGAGGGGGATTAGTGGAAAAACAGCATTCCTCACCTCTGAGGGTTTGTTTGGAAAATTTGGTCATGCCCTTTGGTCTCACAAATGTGCCAGCGGTGTTTCAAAATTTCTTCAACAATCTATTTTCTGACTTCATTGGGCACTTTATGGTGATATATTTAAATTACATTCTTGTATTTTCATCTGACAAAGAATCTCACATGGGTCATTTACGTGCAGTTCTTCAGAGGTTACGGGAGAACTCTCTGTTCGCTAAACCTGAGAAATGTTCATTTTTTGTCCAAGAGCTGTCCTTTCTGGGGTTCATCCTGTCTGCCAAGGGGTTTCGTATAGACCCTGGGAAGGTACAGGCCATTGTGGATTGGTGCAACCCAGAGACCTTAACCCCTTCACCCCAAGGGTGGTTTGCACGTTAATGACCGGGACAATTTTTACAATTCTGACCACTGTCTCTTTATGAGGTTATAACTCTGGAACGCTTCAACGGATCTTCGCGATTCTGAGAATGTTTTCTCGTGACATATTGTACTTCATGATAGTGGTAAAATTTCTTCAATATACCTTGCGTTTATTTTTGAAAAAAACACAAATATGGCGAAAATTTAAAAAATTTTGCAATTTTCAAACTTTGAATTTTTTTCCCCTTAAAACAGAGAAATATGTCACACAAAATAGTTAAGAAATAACATTTCCCACATGTCTACTTTATATCAGCATAATTTTGGAACCAACATTTTTTTTTGTTAGGAAATTATAAGGGTTAAAAGTTAACCAGTGATTTCTCATTTTTACAACAAAATTTACAAAGCCATTTTTTTAGGACCACCTCACATTTGAAGTCACTTTGAGGGGTCTATATAGCAGAAAATACCCAAAAGTGACACTATTCTAAAAAACTGCACCCCTCAAGGTACTCAAAACCACATTCAAGAAGTTTAATAACCCTTCAGGTGCTTCACAGGAGCTGAAGCAACGTGGAAGGAAAAAAATAATATTTAACTTTTTAGCCACTAAAATGATCTTTTACAAACTTTTTTTATTTTCACAAGGGTAAAAGGAGAAAATGGGCGGATAAAGTTGTTGTGCAATTTCTCCTGAGTACGCCATACCCTATATGTGGGGGAAAAACCACTGTTTTGGCACACGGCAGGGCTCGTAAGGGAAGGAGCGCCGTTTGCCTTTTTCAAACTAAAATTGGCTGGAATGAGATTGGACGCCTTGTCGTGTTTGGAGAGCCCCTGATGCGCCTAAACAGTGGAAACCCCCCAAAATTGACACCATTTTGGAAACTAGACCCCCTAAGGAACTTATCTAGATCTGTTGTGAGCACTTTGAACCCCCAAGTGTTTCACAAAAGTTTATATGCCTGGGTGTGAAAAAAAAAAAAAATTCCACAAAAATTATTTTTTTAGTCCCAAATTTTGATTTTTCCCAAGGAAATTGGACCCCAAAAGTTGTTGTCCAATTTGTCCTGAGTACGCTGATACCCATATGTGGGGGGGGAGGGAAACTGTTTGGGGCACGGCAGGGCTTGAAAGGAAGCAGTAACGTTTTGTGAATGCAAACATTGATGGGGGTCATGTTCTGTTTGTAGTGCCCCAGATGAGCCTAAACAGTAGAAACCCCCCACAAGTGACCCCATTTTGGAAGCTAGACCCCCTAAGGAACTTATCTAGATCTTTGGTGAGCACTTTGAACCCCAAGTGCTTCACACAAGTTTAATGCCCGGGCATGAAAATAAAAAATCTATTTTTTTTCCCACAAAAATTATCTCTTAGTCACTAATTTTTTATTTTCCCATAGGTAACAGGAGAAATTGGACCTTAAAAGTTGTTGTCCAATTTGTCCTGAGTACGCTGTACCCCATATGTGGTGGGGAACCACTGTTTGGGCGTATGGCAGAGCTCGGATTAGAAGGAGCACCATTTGACTTTTTCCAACCAAAATTGGCTGGAATTGAGATTGGACGCCATGTTGCATTTGGACAGTCCCTGATGTGCCTAAACAGTGGAAACCCCCACAAGTGACCCCATTTGGGAAACTAGACACCCTAAGGAACTTATCTAGATCTTTGGTGAGCAATTTGAACCCCAAGTGCTTCACACAAGTTTATAACGTAGAGCCGTGAAATTAAAAAATCATATTTTTTTCCACAAAATTGATCTTTTCACCCCAATTTTTATTTTCCCAAGGGTAACAAGACTCCAAAATTGATTGTGCAATTTGTCCTGAGTACGCTGATACCCCATATGTGGGGGTAAACCACTGTTTGGGTGCATGGCAGAGTTTGGAAGGGAAGGAGCGCCGTTTGACTTTTTCAACGCAGAATTGGCTGGATGCCATGTAGTGTTTGGAGAGCTCCTGATCTGCCTAAACAGTGGAAACCCCCACAAATTACACCATTTTGGAAACTAGACCCCTCAAGGAACTTATCTAGATGTGTGGTGAGAACTTTGAACCCCAAAGTGCTTCACAGAAGTTTATAACGTACAGCCGTAAAATAAAAATCTTTTTTTTTTTACAAAAATGATTTTTTCGCCCCCAATATTTTATTTTCACAAGGGTAACAGGAGAAATTGGACCCCAAAAGTTGGTGTCCAATTTGTCCTGAGTACGCTGATACCTAATATGTGGGAGTAAACTACTGTGTGGGCGCACGTCGGGGCTCGGAAGGGAAGTAGTGACGTTTTGGATTGCAGACTTTGATGGAATGGTCTGGGGGCGTCATGTCGCATTTGGAGAGCCCCTGATGCGCCTAAACAGTTGAAACCCCCCACAAGTGACCCCATTTTGGAAAATAGACCCCACAAGGAACTTATCTAGATGTGTGGTGAGCACTTTGAACCCCGAAGTGCTTCACAGAAGTTTATAATGTACAGCCGTAAAAATAAAAAATCCTTTTTTTTTTTTACAAAAATGATTTTTTCGCCCCCAATATTTTATTTTCACAAGGGTAACAGGAGAAATTAGACCCCAAAAGTTGTTGTCCAATTTGTCCTGAGTACGCTTATACCCAATATGTGTGAGAAAACGACTGTATGGGTGCACGTCTGGGCTCGGAAGGGAAGTAGTGACGTTTGGATTGCAGACTTTGATGGAATGGTCTGGGGCGTCATGTCGCATTTGGAGAGCCCCTGATGTGCCTAAACAGTGGAAACCCCCACAAGTGACCCCATTTTGGAAAATAGACCCCACAATGAACTTATCTAGAAGTGTGGTGAGCGCTATGAAGCCCCAAGTGCTTCACAGAAGTTTTATAACATACAGCCGTAAAAACAAAAAATCATTTTTTTTTTTACAAAAATGATTTTGTCGCCCCCAGTTTTTTATTTTCCCAAGGGTAACAGAAGAAATAGGACAAATTGCACAATAACTCTTGTGGTCCAGAGTACGCTGATACCCCATATGCGGGGGTAAACTACTGATTTGGCGCATGGCAGAGCTCAGAAGTGAAGGAGCACCGTTTGACTTTTTCAACGCAGAATTGGCTGGAATTGAGATCAGACGCCATGTCACAATTGGAGAGCCCCTGATGTGCCTAAACAGCAGAAACCCCCCAATTCTAACTCCAACCCTAACCCCAACACACCCCTAACCCTAGTCCCAACCCTAACCACAAACCTAACCCTAACACACCCTAACCCTAATCCCAACTCTAATCCTAACGTTAGCGCCAACCCTAACACTAACTTTAGCCGCAACCCTAACCCTAATGGTAAATGGAAATAAATATATTTTTTTAATTTTATTAATTTTCCCTAACTAAGGGGGTGATAAAGGGGGGTTTGATTTACTATTTATAGCGGGTTTTTATGATTGGCAGCTGTCACTCTAAAAGATGCTTTTTATTGCAAAAAGTAGTTTTTTGCATCACCACATTTTGAGAGCTATAATTTTTGCATATTTTGGACCACAGAGTCATATGAGGTCTTATTTTTTGCGGGACGAGGTGACGTTTTTATTGGTACCATTTATGAACACGTGACATTTTTTGATCGCTTTTTATTTCAATTTTTGGGAGGTTAGAATGAACAAAAATCAGCAATTCATGAATTTCTTTTGGGGGAGGCGTTTATACCGTTCCGCGTGTGGTAAAATTGATAAAGCAGTTTTATTCTTCGGGTCAGTACGATTATGCCGATACCACATTTATATAATTTTTTTATGTTTTGGCGCTTTTATAGAATAAAAACAATTTTATATAAAAAAATTATTATTTTTGCATCGCTTTATTCTGCGAGCTATAACTTTTTTATTTTTTCGCTGATGGCTCGTTTTTTGTGGGACAAGATGACATTTTCAGCGGTACCATGTTTATTTATATCGGTCTTTTTGATCGCGTGTTAGTCCACTTTTTGTTCGGCGATATGATGATAAAGCATTGATTTTTTGCTTAGTTTTTTTTTTTTAAGGGGTTCACTAAAGGGATTAACTAGTGGGACAGTTTTATAGGGGGGGTCGTTACGGACGCGGCGATACCAAATATGTGTACTTTTATTGTTTTGTTTTGTTTTATTTACAGGAAGAAATGAATTTATTGGGGAATATATATTTTTTTTTATGATTTTTTTACCACTTTTTATTTTTATTTTTTTTACTTTTTTACTTTGTCCCAGGGTGGGACATCACAGTATTTTAGCAGATCGCTGCTGTAACAGTGTGCACAGCACTCTGTCACACCAGCGATCGCTCTGGCATCGCTGCAGGCTTCTATGGTCCTGAGGCTCTATCTTGGGTCCCAGCATGATCGGTCCATGTTGATTAGTTAGTTTGGGGCTTTTCATGCTCGTTATCCTGGGAGACCTGGGGGTCCGGTGGCCCCCTCTTGAGAGAAGGGTACTGTCAGGATCCAGGCCAAGTTTTGAGTCCTGTGTCCCTCTTTCCCGGTCATGGCATGTCAGGGGTTAACTTTTCTCTGCCTCGTTCTGGTGTCAGACCTTCCATTTCTCTCCACTGCATCCTGCAGGCAGTGTCAACTATATTTTCTGAATACAGTGTGAGCAGATGACTCTGGCGATACCCTGCTTTGTCCTGCTGTGTTTAGCTGACTTTGCCCATGTCTGTTCCTTCCTCTCCTCCTGACCCATATCAGTGTTTCCCTTAGTGTTTGGATTTCCCGGTATTCGACTCGGCATTGACTCTGACCTGATTATGTCTCTGCTTCTGGTACTTCTTCTTCTGACCGGCATTGACCCTCTGGCATGGCTCTGAGTGTGGCACTTCCCTTGGTACTCTGTTACTCTCTGGTATTGACCCGGCTCGTTTGACTATTCTGCTGCCATCTGGTGGTAGCCTCACTGCAGTGCTGCTGGTCTGCTTTGTGCAGTATTGCAGTCCTCACTCCACTCTGCTGCCATCGAGTGGATTTTGCATTTACTTGTAGAGCTGCACCGTGACACTGGAACAACGCAATATGGATGTGGTGCAAATCATGCTTGTGGAGTGGGCACCGATAAAGGTCCTCTGCCCCCTACTGCACAGTTTTGAATTGGCTACTAAGATGCTTAGCGCTAACGATGCCATCATCAGCATCATTATTCCGGTCAGGGCTCATACCCAGTTGCAAGAAATACAGACGAGTGCAATCCAATAAAAAATCGGATTGCACTCGGACCAATGTTATACAATAGGTGACATCTCATTTGCGAGTTTTTTCTCAGCCAAAATCTGACTGAGAAAAAAATTGCAGCATGCTGCGTATTGCTGCGATTCTCAGACAAGACTTGCCAATACAAGTCAATGGGTGTGAGAAAAAAATCGCACAGCACTTGCATCATGCATATATATATATGTATAATGTGTATGTGTGTGTATATATATATATATATATAATATGTATATTATGTACATATAATATATATATATATATACATATATAAATATATATATATATATATATATATATGCATATATAATATATGTATATATATGGTTTACAGTCGGGGCGGTCTCATTAGCATCGCTCCCGGTTGTAAACTGTATTTCCCCAGTGGGGACCAAGAACCATGCTCCCTTCCTAGGCTATTAATATCTGTCCCCAGTCACTGACTTTCCCTCTCTGGCGTAGAAAATTGTGCAGGAGCCCATGCCATTTTTTTCCCTGAAATAATCATTTAATAATTAAATACATGTCCAGAAATTTGCACACACACTATGCAAATTGGATTTAGCAATGACGTATATATATACAGTATATATTAGATATTCCCTGAAAGTATAGGCCATCAAGATGGAAAAGTCATGGATCTCCAATTACTTTTTCATTCCTATCGCAGACTTAAGGGTATGCCACACTAAACAACATCGCTAACGGGATCGCTAAAAAACGTCACTATTTAGCGATCCCGTTAGCGATGTTGTTGTGTGCGGCATGCAGCAACGACGTGGCCCCTGCTGTGATCTCGTCCGTCGTCCTGATCGTTCCGGACCCTATTCTGATCGTCGGCGTCCCGCTGGGTAAGTATATATCGCTGAGTGTGGCACCTTTTTTAACGTATTTAGCGGTACTTTTGTACCGCTAAAGTCGTTAAGGAGATCGCTAACCGCGATAGCGTCCTTAACGACATCGCTAAATGTGGCCGACACTAGCGATATTGTAAATGATCCCGCTAGCGATCTCATTAGTATGCGACGCTAACGAGATCGTTAGCGGGATCGTGTAGTGTGGCAGTACCTTTAGTGACGATGTAGTTTTTAGTGTGCATTATTGATCTCGCGTTATTAAATTTAGTGACACCTTTGTTGCGACTTCTGCTACCAGCTAAGACCAGCAGGTCTGCACGATTACTTTCAGGCAATTATCTCTGTTACTGTCCTTAAATGTTTTTAACAATAGTAGTCTACGAAGCTGATATTTGTGCCACCCAAGTGTGGCTGAGCAGAAAAGCAGTTTAAGCTGCTGCATAAAGTATCAGGGTTTCCAGCACAACAGGCTTACGCTGGTGCATCACACAGTTCATCTTAATTTAAATTTAAAGGCAATCTGTCATCTAATTTTTTGCATACAAGGTGCAGCCACCGCCATTAGGGGCTTATCTACAACATTCTGGAATCCTTTAGATAAGCCCCTAATGTAACCTGAAAGATAAGAAAAACAAGTTAGATTATACTCACCTGGGGGGCAGTCCGGTCCGATGGGCATCGCAGGTCCGGGTCCGGCGCCTCCCTTCTTCATGCGATGACGTCCTCTTCCATGCTTCTATCGCGGCTCCTGCGCAGGCGTTATTCTCTGCCCTGTTGAGGAAAGAGCAAAGTACTGCAGTGCGCAGGCGCCGGAAAAGGTTAGAGAGGCCCGGTGCCTTATATAGACAGGTGTGTGCCTTTACAAATCAAGTCCTATCAGTTTAATTATACACAGCTAGACTCCAATGAAGGAGTAGAACCATCCCAAGGAGATCACAAGGAAATGGACAGCATGTGACTTAAATACGAGTGTCTGAGCAAAGGGTCTGAATACTTATGACCATGTGATTTCAGTTTTTCTTTTTTAATAAATTTGCAAAAATTTCCACATTTCTGTTTTTTTCAGTCAAAATGGGGTGCAGGGTGTACATTAATGAGAAAAAATGAACTTTTTTGAATTTACCAAATGGCTGCAATGAAACAAAGAGTGAAAAATGTAAAGGGGTCTGAATACTTTCTGTACCCACTGTATATGTGCTTCAAGAGTTCTGTGTGCAAATGCATGTGGGTAAGCTATGGGCACACCAGACAAGTAATATATCACCATTAGGCACAACTAATATAGAGCTCCAATTTGGATGTTAAAAAAAACACAGCCAAAGAGTAGAGAGTTTGCAAGAAAGACGCAAGTTGCACGTGACTTAAGTTTTGACTTATGAAGACCAACTTGCATGAGGCTAGTTGTCTTCTAACAAAAATTCCTGGATTTTTTCTGATGATCGTGTCATGGAAAAAATATATAAGGCAAGTTTATTCAATTTTCATGGTCAGTGCGTCTTCATCTTCATCACATCACCACATAGCCCCAGCCTTATGTAGAAATATATTTCTTTGACCACAAATATGGCTACTGAGTGGTAGCTCTCGTTCTGTAGGTCCTTGAGTTTGAACTCATAACTATAATACTTTTAAGGAAAAGAAGAGCCTAACACTAGAGTTGGTGATATTCAATTTACGCAAACCATTGGAGCTCTGAGAATCGCCTATAACCTGCTTCTTTTAATTAGTCAGCATGTTGCAACGTCATTATTATAACTTGATGCACACGTGATGTTGCACCAACCCAGCTAATCAGAAGAAGAGCCTGTTTTCAAGGCTCCAGTCTGCTGACCACAGATCACCAACGTGGCCAAAAAAGCCGGTTCTACTAACCAATTTGCACCAATTCTCCCTAGTATCATGGATGCCAGTGTTATTTTGCTCTCTTAGGAAAGGTTGTCTAATGTCATATTTGCCAACTATGCTGGAACATCCAGGAGGGTCCCAGATAAAATGGTGGACCTCTTGGACTATCAGAAGGTTTGACAAATCTCTAATCTATAGTTTATTTAGTTTTTGCAAATATGGTTGGGTGAATTCTCTGTTTCTTTCTTACTTTTGAAAAAAGTAATTAAAACATGTTATATGCAGGGTGGCTCATTGGTTGATCTAGATATAAAGAACACTTTGCTAATGTCACAAAGACTTTACATCGATGACCTGGTAAGCTTAGTTAGTATGGTTTGAAGTATTGTACGGAGGAAACGTAGCCATTCTGGTCGTTGAATTGAGGCTTTTAAATACCGGCATCCGACCTGTAATAAACGCAAAACCTTCAATAAGATCAGAAGAGTCAAATTACAACATTAGGCCAGAGCCTGCAGAATGTGCTCTGTTTTTCTTCCCCTTTGCTCCATACAGAACGGATTCCTTTGTTAATTACAGATACAGCACACTGAGATATTGAATTGTCCAGATCGCTAACATATGCTTACTTTTTCCTATCTCAGGTAATGAAATGTCAGTATAGTTCTTTTTTTCTGGTTTTGTAGCAAGTTGATCAAAATGACCTTTATTTTTATACTAGACACAGATCAATAAGCAACTCTGCAGTGTTTGACAGAAAAGGGTCCAATATACAAGAGATGACAGGACAGACCGTTGCGGAAACCTGCGAGTGCATTTTTGCCTTGGTATTTCCAGACAATGTAGCATGTTTCCTCTCAAAATGAAAATTCATTTTGTCCATTTAATAGGAGGTGAGGATATTAAAAGAGTCCATTTTGTTAAAGTAATGTTTCAGGTTCCCGGAATTATTTACACACCAGTCACCATCTGCGCTGATGGTACATTTATTACATTCTGATAAGATGGAGTAACATTCAGACAATAGATTAAAAAGAAATAATAACAATGAGAGGGATGCTTCATGGTTGTAAGAACAAACTGGCCAATATTTGTTTAATTCTGGGTTTTTAAATTAAACTCTTATAATATTATTTATTCTACATTGTAATTAAAGACTGAGGCACCCCTGGTAACCTGATGTAAAAGTAAAATAAGGACATTTTGTCTACTCTGCATATACCCCTTAGTAAAGGGTTTTTTCAAGGATTTCCTTACTGATGACCTATCAATATCAGATTGATGGAAGTCTGACTGTAAGTTCTTTCCCATTAAATTGAATGGTAGAGAGTTTGCAGTGCCATTGAACTATGCACTGGTTAGATTGGGTCATTGTGAGGTCTGGTCAAACCCACCGTCCCGATAACATTTGGGAGAGTAAGAGCAAGGAAGTATTTTCCACCAGTACAGGTCCAGGTCAGGTACATGCATATAGTACATGAAAGCTGTAAGGAAGAAGCTTTTCCTATGGTGGCAACACCGCTCTTCACAGTTTCCAAAATGGGAAAGCCTTCTTTTCCAACACTTTCCTGCCATTATTATCATCACCTTAAAAGAGGGAACCTTCCTCTTCTTCACTACTAACCAACCACTTTCTTTACGTTGACAACTCTGGTGGTAGTCACATGTATGGGTCCCATAGCTGACTGGCCCCTCTGTCATCATCACAATTTGTAATTGCCCAATTTTTTCAGGGTGGGA
The DNA here is from genome assembly GCA_033576555.1 of Oophaga sylvatica. Taxonomy (NCBI): domain Eukaryota; kingdom Metazoa; phylum Chordata; class Amphibia; order Anura; family Dendrobatidae; genus Oophaga; species Oophaga sylvatica. Next base: position 14,679,254 of record JARQOD010000010.1, read on the forward strand.
ACATAATTTGTATAGCAAGCTTGAAGGGACAGTCCTGTCCGGTCTTGATTTGAACAAGGAGAGATGCTGCTGTGCCATGGGTAAGGAACTAGTCCAATTCCAATTATTAGGACAAATCTCCTGCCTACTAAGCAGCATCTTTCCCTGCTTTATAACTGAACAGGCATGAGATGATGCACAATCACATTTAGACAACCAAACTCTGTTGATTTGTATTGTTGTCATTAATTGCTGATAGACTAGGACATTCACAGTCCCTACAGGCAAATTCTAGGGCAAGAATGGATATTAACCGGTGGAGAGCTGCATAGCCACACACTGACCAAGCTGATTTCATCTTCAGCCTCGGACTGGCTGAAAGGAGAACAGGTAAATCCCCCAGTAGGCCCCTGTGCAACATTTCTCAATATGAACAGTAGTTGGCATAATACACTTGGTTCACTATGTTCACTATGTACAAACAAGGGCAACATCTAATCATTCATTTTATAAACTATCCAGTTTATTATTATATAAAGTAAAAACAAAAAAGGGAAAGACGAGGGGGCACTCCTGGTGTGATACTCAGTGGTCAAGTGGAGGAGGTTTGAGAACAAATTACAATAACCTGCCGTGAATATACTGCCGGCATAACCATGTTTGCAGAACCTGCGGTGCTAAACGTACACCACTCGCCGTCCCCGCTACCGGGTTCGAAGGTTGGCCCGTCACTTGGAAAGTCACGTGATTTTGATGTCACCACAGGTCCTCTGTCATTCAGGTCCTTTAGGATGATAGATGGTCTGCTAGGTCCGTGCTGCACCAAGCCACTCGCCCAAAAGTCTGTAAATTATCACCTGATGTAGGCGGATTTACCGTCGAAAAGCTTTGTGAGGAAATATTGACCAAGTAAAGAAGTTTCCTTTCTATCTAGAACAAGTGTCTGTCTTGGTCTGAGTGCCCTAACCAGTCGTACTTTTTCTTCCTTGCTTATTATTATATAGAAGCAGAGGTATATTTGTGAAATGTAATATTTGGATGCAACTCAACAGTGGTCCACCAGAGTCAATATTACCAGTGGACCCTTGTCACCCCAATCTGACACTGTACATCTTCATTTACGTAATGCAACAAAGTCAAATATTCATGATATATATAATACTAAATAAATTCCTAACCTTTCAAATTGATTGTTCATAGTTCCGTAACTTTTATAGAAGTTGCTTTCTAAACGGCTAATTTTTCACAAGGTACCAATTCGGAAATGGTTGAGAAGAACAGCACAAGTACCTGACATAACTAATTACTGAAATAGTGACATTTCCCATATAGTATTATAGACAATCGTGAATTATGGGCCTAGGCGCCCTTCTCAGGCTGTTGATAAATGCGCTAGCTTGAGGTCAGCCTGGCAACATCTATTAGAAATATTGTTTTTTTTTTAAGCATTACATTGATTTGATTTAACCCCAATCAATTTAAAATGGTTCTGACAATTAGCAAAAGCTTCAAATTTGACCTTAAGGTAATAGGATTCATTAGCTATGTTTAGGATTAAATTTAGTTTAATAAGGTGATTTTTCTTTCCTTGTGCATGAAATGGTGGTCAGCGAAACGCAAATCAATTATTATAAATTATACCATTTGAGTTGATTATGTAGAGCCTGCTAATTTGTATAATTAATGACTTCAGAAAACAGGAGCAATTTATTAATAACTATCTGTACACATGGTCTGTATGACACTTTATTTTACAGCTGCCGGATCATCTGTTAAACATGAGGTATTATATACTCGGATGCCAGACATGTATGCTAATTAAACCCATAATTAATTGAAACAGTTATAGTTAAAGTCAGAACGCTGACAGCCTCTGTGTCTTATTGTTCATGGTAATCAACTAATTCAAAAGGCAAATTCAATCAGCGATTCATAACCAAACCAGAGGTTTGTAATATGCCCCGTGAAGCTCTGACAGCTGCCGACTGCAGGTCTATTCGAACAATAAAAGTATCACCTCCCCTCAGACGTTCACCACTGCTACTTGATATGATCCTATTGTACGGCAGCAGGAGGACAAGCCCAATAATTTACTCAGGCGGTGTTGCTGATGCTGCTTACACGCTGCAACCGCAAAACCTGTTATCCTCCAAACAAAGATTTTTTTTTTTCCCCCGTCTCGCTTTTTATCTTGCAATAGTAAATACATCTACATTTGCATTGTAAGCTCAGAAGAAGAGGAAAGAAGGAGGAGGCATGATGTATTTCCATTGACTCGTAGAAAGATGCCGAATTGCCCATGGGGGTACCGATAAATTTCATGGCGAAATAATGAAAATGTTTAGAAGTTTCTTGGTATTCTTAAAATTAATTCTTACATAATAGCCAGGTATGTTTCCAGATTTTAGAGTGAATCCACTTAAAACATGTTTAAAAAATGCTTAAAAGATCTCCTATTCATTCCTACTGAAAATCCACTTTACTGTTCAATCTTCAGTGTTTTGAGCACTTTTTTCAGCTTCAGATTTGGAAAAGGAAAAAAAAAGAAAGCTCACGTCCATTCTTAGGCCGGGATCACACATGCGAGAAACACGTACGAGTCTCGCATGTGAATTCCCGGCACTGCCGCCGGCACTCAGGAGCGGAGCCCGCGGTTGCATAGAAATACATGCAGCCGTACACTCCGGTCCCGAGTGCCGGCGGCAGTGCCGGGAAATCACCTGCGAGACTCGACCGTGTTTCTCGCATGTGTGATCCCGGCCTTAGGAGAATCAGTTCCAAACTATGCACAGTCCAATCAAAAGGCTGTAAAATAACACTTCCGAAAAAAGAACACGTCAAAAACTCTACAAAACCACTGAATAATGCCCAACATCTTGTGCCCGTTTCAGTAATAATGTCCTCCATCCAGGACCCCTTCACGGTATAATGTCCTGAGTACCTTCCTGGTCTTCCTGGTATAATGTATGATGTCCCTCATCCAAGTAAAATGTTGCCGTCCAGTCCACTTCCAGTAATGATGTTTCCCATCTGGGGCCCCTTCCTGGTATAATTTCCCCCCTGCTTGGCCCATCCTGTAATGATGTGCCCCTCTTTGCTGCTGTTCTTCAACATATTTAAAAAAAAAATGCTTCTCACCGTCCCCCACTACCGTGATGCGTGGCATTCTCTTCCATAGGTGGCTCGGAGGCCGGCAGTTGACTTCAGTGTGCCTGCTATGGGCAAACCATGATTTTACTTCTATGCGCCGCCTGTCACTGGAATGCTCCCAGCCTTTGATTGGTCAGCCTTGTGTATTGCAGTGCAAGGACCCAGTGGGTCTCTGCACCACAAAACATTTTAACTGGTCGTGCCTCTGGTGCTGGCAGAGGGTTTACCCGCAATCATTACACCCCTGAATCTGTGAATAAATTTGAAACAATAGGCCAAAAAAAATACCGGGCATCATTTCACAAATGCTTCACACTCAGTGAGCGAATGGGTTAATGGAATCAGATGCAGCAGCGCTCCGTAATGCCCTGCAGCAATCTGATCACATGGTGTAGCACAGTTAATCAGGGGACTATCACAAACAGTATAAAACATAGAGGCTGACCAAGGAATTACATTTTATGTCTGTACTGTGTAGGGATAGGAGCTCAGGACACAAAGCATAGGGATACGAAAAGATATAATGCGATCGATTATCTATCGTGCTTCAGTGATGCTCGAGATGGAAAATGAGAGTTATAGTTTCAGTCTCTGATTAGAAAAATATTTAGAGTTGAGAGTCCTCAGTGGTTGATACCTTTTAATGGCTAACTGAAAAGATGGTAACACATTGCAAGCTTTCGAGACTACTCAGGTCTCTTCATCAGGCTGAACTAATACAAAATCTGAAGAATCACATATTTATATTTATAAATATGTGATTCTTCAGATTTTGTATTAGTTCAGCCTGATGAAGAGACAAAGATGGTAACACATTGCAAGCTTTCGAGACTACTCAGGTCTCTTCATCAGGCTGAACTAATACAAAATCTGAAGAATCACACTACTCAGGTCTCTTCATCAGGCTGAACTAATACAAAATCTGAAGAATCACATATTTATATTTATAAATATGTGATTCTTCAGATTTTGTATTAGTTCAGCCTGATGAAGAGACCTGAGTAGTCTCGAAAGCTTGCAATGTGTTACCATCTTTTCAGTTAGCCATTAAAAGGTATCAACCACTGAGGACTCTCAACTCTAAATATTTTTCTATCTACTGGCTAACACGGTACGAAGATATACATCTTTACTGTAGTCTCTGATTAGAAATTCAATATTCAAATGGCACACAGAAAACTGTAGTAGTATCTCATCACCACTCAGTGAGTAACTGTGAATTAGCACATCTGTGATATACAGCAGCAACAGCACTTTAATAGATGCTTTTTATTGGTTGTTTTCAGACAGTGCCAGTGAGCAAGGGTAATATCAACATACTTATTTCAGATTTTCTGTCCAAATCCAAATTCTGAATTCAAGGCTTGTTTCTGTTTATAAATGAAAGTGTGATTAGTGATGGGCAGATCTGTGAATGTTTGGGTCCATCGGGTTCAGTCGAACTTTATAAAAAAGTTTAGTACAGGTACCAGAACGGTACCTGAACTTGAACCTGAACCCAAACTCTGACCCCATTCAAATGAATGTGGGGCCCGAACATCCGGCGATTCCCACACTGTCATTTGTATGAAGCTTGGAAAACACCAGCTCTCATCTGGCAATTCCCTTGCTGTCACATAGATGACAGTGTGTGAGCCAGCAGCTGTGACCAGCAGTGAAAAGATACCTATTTAAAAATTGATATAATTTTACGATTTTTTTAAACTTTTTTTTTTTACTTAGCATTAGTGATGAGCGAGCATGCTCACCCCTGCTCAATACTCAATCGAGCATTGGGTTGCTCGGGTACACTCATTAACTTGATCGAGTATCACAGGTGCTCGATCCCCATGCTCCAGTTCCCGCCCGCATGTTTTGCGGCTTTTAGACAGCCAATAAACATGCAGGGCTTGTTATACATGGTAATGGCATTACTATGATTGACTGGCCGCATCACGTCATTGGGTCTTATATAGGACCTGGTGACACGATGCTCATCACACTGTCTTCTGGAAGTAATTCACGGAAAGCTGATCTTCCCGTAAACTGCTTCATGCCGCATTGATGCAGTAATTGATGCAAAGGGGTCCTACCAAATATTGAGTGCATTCACTAAGCATACATTTCCGTAGGCCAACATTTCGAATTTTAAAATCATTTTTCAAGCTGGTGTTATAAAGTATTCTAATTTACTGAGATAATGACTTTGGGTTTTCATTGGCTGTAAGCCATAATCATCAACATTAACAGAAATAAACACCTGAAATAGATCACTCTGTGTGTAATGACTCTATATAATATATGAGTTTCACTTTTTGTATTGAAGAACTAAAATAAATTAACTTTTTGATGATATTCTAATTTTGTGAAAAGCACCTGTACATACCAGGTCCAACAAAGGCAGGGGAACACTTTCAAAGGTCTGGGACAGTTTCATTAGACCCTCCCAGCACCAGGCACTGATGGGCAGGGTAGTGTTGTGAATGTGCTAGAAATGAATTCTGAGCAGAAGCTCCCTCTGGTGGTTACAAACAGTACTGAACTATCCAATGAAGATTGTGGAGATTGGCGATCAGGTGTTACTGACTGGTCTTATATAAGGGAGGTTCCCTCCCATCAGGGTTGCCGGTGATCAATTGTTCTGGTCTCATCTTTGATTCCTGTTCACTTTGTAGCTTGCTGTTTCGTACCTGCATCTTCTGCTAACAGATAAGACATTTTCTTCTTTTAGTTTTTTGTGCTTGCTTTTTGCATTTTTTCCTGCACTTCTGTGGGGGTCTGCCGGGTCCCCTCCGGGGGCTTGTGCTCCTCTCAGTTTAGTTCAGCCACTGTTGTTTGTTCATTTGCCTTTTCCAGTTTTTTCAGTGGTTGCTGTTGAGTTTTGTTACACCAGAGAACTAATTTAGGTGGTAGAGGTCGTGTGATCTCAGGTGTTTTTGTAATTAGTAGAGTTGGTACTTTTCAGGGTTTTTTGGGATTGCAGTAAGTGTCCTTCCTATCCTTTTCTATTTAGGAAGTTTGGGCCCCAACGTTTGCTCATACTATTTTCTGTCTGTGTCTGTATTTTCCTCTTGTCTAACCGCCATTACATGTTTGGGGGCTTTCTTTGTTCTTTGGGGATCTGCTCCGGGGCAGATAGTTTTCCTCTTTCTGTCTTTAGGTGTAGTTAGCTTCTCAGGCTGTGACGAGGCATCTAGGACCAACGTAGGTACGCTCCACGGCTGCCTTTAGTTGTCGTGGTTAGTCAGGGTACTGCAATCCCATAGATTCCAACCTCTCTGGTGTATTTCCTTTTTTGCCTGCTCTCCTCAGCTACCAAATCATAACAGGGTAGTCTGACAAGGAGGGAAAAGTTTTGGAAGATAGTGGAGTACCTAGCCATCCGTACCAGCATTCTCCATGATTCCTCTGTGCCATACAACTATTGTGTATCCAAGCTGGACACGTGGCATGAACTGTCTCTACAACATGGAGGTGCTGTCCTGACCTGCCGCTAGCGTTTTGTCGGAGGGATTTTCAGTACTGCCATGGGCATAATAACAGATAGGCACAAGGGTGTACGGTTCACGTTTTCTTCTTTTTCTTGTCCTCTTCCTCCTCTTACTTATCAACCAGGTCATCATGAGGCTCTTGCTCCAAATTAATTTTTAGATTATCATCATGCGGGCCTCGCTTATAATTTTTAGAGGGTAAACAGGTGGCCCACGGTGTAAATTTTTGGAGGGTTTTCAGGTGACCCTCATTCCAAATTTTTAGAAGGTGATCAGGTGGCCCTCACTCAAAAAAAGTATATGATGCACTCCTTTATAATTTTTACAGGATGTGTATGAGGCCTACCTCTAAAATTCATAAGTTAAGGGGCCTTATTCCTCCTGTACCTCACGCTCCTCCTTTATACACAGTCTTTTTATGTAGCACAACTTTTCTCCTTTATAGTCGCCTCCTCTGGCAGCGCCTCACACTCCTCTTCCATATACAATTGAAAAGGCTTGATCCCGAGAGAAATTGCACTAATTGCAATAAAACGTCTCGTATGCACAGCCTGCTTCCTCTGCAGCAGCACACAGCACGTTCCTGTTAGGAACACAGCGGTGTAATCCATGAGGCTCCTCCCTTTTCCTTGGCCTCATGCCTCACAGGAGCAACTCCATTCTAGATACGGCGGAGCTAGATGTGGCCTGTGCCTGTCGCGCACTTATACTCTGAAGGTGGTGGCCATGATTGTAGCTCGCAGCGGCTGGGACTTCGCAGCCGGTGAGTTTTGCAGGGTGGCTTTGGAGGTGAATGTGTCTCCACCCATTAGTGCTAACAACATTGTCCGTGTGGACGAGGCTTTGCGTGTGGAGTGAGGGTGGTTATGTGGAGTGGGTCGGGCTATGTGGAGTGGGCATGGCTTGATACACACACACACATACACTCAGCTTTATATATATACTAGTGATGAACCCGTTCTACGCCCGGGTGGCAAGCATTTTTATTGGTATATGGTCTCCCATCCTGGTATGTGCTGCCACCTCCTATCCTGGTATGCATGGTCCCCTCATCCCACCCAATCCTGGTATGTATGGCACTCAATACCTCATCCTGGTATGCATGGTGTCCTCACCCTCCAATCCTGGTATGCATGGTCCCCTCACCTCCCAATCCTGGTATACATGTTCCACCCTCATCCCTATTGTAGGATGTATGGGACCCCCTCACCCCCCAATTCTGGTATGCATGGTTCCTTCATCCCCAATCCTGGTATGCATGGTAGCCTTCACCCCCCTATCCTGGTATGCATGGTACCCCTCATCTCCCAATCCTGATATGCATGGTCCACTCACCCCCTATCCTGATATGCATGGTCCCTCACCCCTAATCCTGATATGCATGGTCCCCTCACCTCCCAATCCTGATATGCATGGCGCCCTCAGTCCCCTATCCTGATATGCATGGTCCTCTCATCCCCCTATCCTGATATGCATGGTCCCCTCACCCCCCTATCCTGATATGCATGGTCCCCTCACCACCCAATCCTGATATGCATGGTCACCTCACCCCCCAATCCTGGTATGCAAGGTATCCCTTTATCCCTATCCTGGTATGCATGGTACCTGCTCATCCACATCATGGTATGTATGGTCCCCTCACCCCCAATCATGGTATGCATGGTCCCCTCCCCCAATACTGGAATGCATGGTCCCCTCACCACTCAATCCCGGTATGCATGGTGCCCTCACCCCCCAATTCTGGTATGCATGTTGCCCTCACCCCCCAATTCTGGTATGCATGGTGCCCTCACCACCCAATCCTGGTATGCATGGTGCCCTCACCCCCCCAATCCCGGTATGCATGGTGCCCTCACCCCCAAATTCTGGTATGCATGGTGTCCTCACCCTCCAATCCTGGTATGCATGGTCCCCTCACCCCCCAATCCTAGTATACATGTTCCACCCTCATCCCTATCGTAGGATGTATGGGACCCCCTCACCCCCCAATTCTGGTATGCATGGTTCCTTCATCCCCAAACCTGGTATGCATGGTAGCCTTCACCCCCTACCCTGGTATGCATGGTACCCCTCATCTCCCAATCCTGATATGCATGGTCCACTCACCCCTCTATCCTAATATGCATGGTCCCCTCACCCCCCAATCCTGATATGCATGGTCACCTCACCCCCTATCCTGATATGCATGGTCCCCTCACCCCCAATCCTGATATGCAAGGTATCCCTTCATCCCTATCCTGGTATGCATGGTACCTGCTCATCCACATCATGGTATGTATGGTCCCCTCACCCCCAATCATGGTATGCATGGTCCCCTCCCCCAATACTGGAATGCATGGTCCCCTCACCACTCAATCCCGGTATGCATGGTGCCCTCACCCCCCAATTCTGGTATGCATGTTGCCCTCACCCCCCAATTCTGGTATGCATGGTCCCTCACCACCCAATCCTGGTATGCATGGTGCCCTCACCCCCCCAATCCCGGTATGCATGGTGCCCTCACCCCCAAATTCTGGTATGCATGGTGTCCTCACCCTCCAATCCTGGTATGCATGGTCCCCTCACCCCCCAATCCTAGTATACATGTTCCACCCTCATCCCTATCGTAGGATGTATGGGACCCCCTCACCCCCCAATTCTGGTATGCATGGTTCCTTCATCCCCAAACCTGGTATGCATGGTAGCCTTCACCCCCTACCCTGGTATGCATGGTACCCCTCATCTCCCAATCCTGATATGCATGGTCCACTCACCCCTCTATCCTGATATGCATGGTCCCCTCACCCCCCAATCCTGATATGCATGGTCACCTCACCCCCCTATCCTGATATGCATGGTCCCCTCAGTCCCCTATCCTGATATGCATGGTCCTCTCACCCCCCTATCCTGATATGCATGGTCCCCTCACCCCCTATCCTGATATGCATGGTCACCTCACCCCCCAATCTTGATATGCATGGCCCCCTCAGTCCCCTATCCTGATATGCATGGTCCCCTCACCCCCCAATCCTGATATTCATGGTCACCTCACCCCCCAATCTGATGTGCATGGTCCCCTCACCCCCCTATCCTGATATGCATGGTCCCTTCACCCCCCAATCCTGATATGCATGGTCACCTCACCCCCCAATCCTGATATGCATGGTCCTCTCTCCCCCCCAATCCTGGTATGCATGGAACCCCTCAGTCCCCTATCCTGATATGCATGGCCCTCTCAGTCCCCTATCCTGATATGCATGGCCCCCTCAGTCCCCTATCCTGATATGCACGGCCCCCTCAGTCCCCTATCCTGATATGCATGACCCTCTCAGTCCCCTATCCTGATATGCATGGTCCCCTATCCTGATATGCACGGCCCCCTCAGTCCCCTATCCTGATATGCATGGCCCCCGCAGTCCCCTATCCTGATATGCATGATACCCTCACCCCCGTATCCTGATACGTATGGTCCCGTTCACCCCTATGAAACTGCACACATACAAAAATATATATATATATATATTTATACTCACCTTCCTTCCCCGTGCTCCAGCGTTGTCCCGTTCTGCCAGAGGCTGGGGGAGGAGTGTGGCGCCGGAGTACACGCATTCCAGTGCCATTTTCTTGAAGACACTGCACAGTGTGTTCCACAAAATGGCGCCGGAAATCGCGGACTGGGCATGCGCCGATGACGGCGAAATCGGCGCCTGCACAGTCCTCGCTTTCCGGCGCCATTTTCTTGAAGACACACTGCAGTGTCTTCCACAATATGGCGCCGGAAAGTGCGAACTGGGCATGCGCCGATTCCGGCGCCACAACCCGCCCTCTCCAGTCCTGACATCCCAGCAAGATTGGTAAGGGGTTGTGGCAAAGATCGCGGTATGCGTTCAGTGCTTACCCATACCACGATCTTCTGGGCCACCCTCCTCATCGCCGGGAGCGTTACTCTGTCCAGACTGCGCAGGCGCGTCGCGCTTGCGCAGTCTATAAAGGCTTCAGACAGAGTGACGCTCCCAGCGTCATATTATAGATGTATTGTGAGGCAGTGACCAGTGTCATATGCGATGGTCGCTATGTATCCCCCAGGATGAGGATGGAGTCCTATTAGACCTGCTGGAGCGCCTTGTGTTTCACAGCAGGACGCCTGTGAATCACAAGGCAGAGATAAAAGTGAGCATGGACCTAGTCAGGTTATGTGGCCAAGGCATTATTCAGTAAAACCCGGCATGGGCTTTTATTTTTGGCGCGATCTACAGGATGTTAGTGGGGCAGGTTACTCCACTCCAGGGCCGGGTCTTACAAGTGGCCATGGCCACAGCTTCCTGTTTAAACCCTGTAGTATGGGGTTTTGGGTGTGTCAGTGTTGGCTTGCAAGCAGACGGAGCAGTTAGTCTGCAGAGCACTCCCTGTGTGAGGTAACACAGGCCAGCGGAGCCACAGGGTCTGGCACCCTCTGCGTACACGGAGGTGCAGTCGCTCACGGTAACCAGTCCCGGACTGTCTTTGATTTCCCGGCTGCAATCCGGAGGATACAGCGTGCTGTGCACTGTGTGAGTTTTTGGACATTAGAAACGTTTTGGTTTTGAACTTGCTTGGGTCACTGCCTCATTCCTGGTGGACACCACTGTATCACAGTGTATATATATATCTATATAAATAGATATATATATATACCCCTCAGGGGTTAATGTTTTTCGGCCCTTGCACGTAGTGCATAGGCTTTACCAGTCTAGGAGTCCCACTCCTTAAAAAATTAAAAATGATAAAATGTTTTCTGAGGCCGTCCGCCTTGCGTAAGGGGAATGATATTTGACTCTAATATCTTTGTCTTCCTCCCTCATCTCGGTACCGTGTACTATCAATGCATGTTTATTTGTTATACATAATGGTACTGCTGCACCCTAAAGTGTATTACCATCATGTCTCATTGATATTGCTACACTATTAGATGCACCACTATAATACTGTCTGTAAATAATATATCTATGTGTTGTATTCTTTTAATGGGGTAAGTGAAGTATTTAGTATGGCTACTAGATGGGGGCATGTTAGTCTCCACGGTCCTTAGGCAGTTTGTAGTTTAACGATAGGGTTAAGAGTAGGCAGGGCTGTTGGGTAGTAAGCCGGAGACATTTCCTTGTTAGAGTTAGTTAGGGCTGGGCGCCCGCACAGTCCACAAGGGCTATAGGTCAGGACAGCCCAGCAGGACACCACAGCAGTGGGCTGAAGCAGTTGGGAAGCCAAAAGTGATTCCAGTATATGGCAACTCATCGCATGGGCCAGGGCGAAACGGCCTGGGGAACCCACAGATGCAGTGAGTACAGCATGTGAAGAAGCGGTCCCAGTGCAGGGGGACAGTACAGAAGGGCAAGATTCTCTCCCAGGGGCTTATGACTGCAGGAACTAATGATCTTGTGTCTGGGGCGAAACAGAGTGAGGGTTGTGTACCTGTAGTCGAGCTGAAGACAGAGGATACTGAGGAGCCATCAGGGACGGTGCGACCCTGATCTGTGCTGTGTAACTGTGAGTGGAGTGCAGGAAAAGGAACATTGTTATGTAAAGCCTGCTGTAACGAATGTGAAGATTTTGGATGTGCTGTGTAACGAACCTAGTAAAGAAGTTCTTGTTGAAGTTGAAACGGACTGTGTCTCAGTTTATGCTGCTCAGCTTGGTGAGGGTCTTCCACAGCCTAGGGGAGAACCAGAAGAAGCTGGACCTGAAGGTTCCGGTGTGCTCACTAAGAATGGATATATTTCTGTGAGGGAAGGCCAGGACACAGAAGCCCAGGTGTCCTCGGCCATGACTATGGTCCTGGCTGTCCCTTACACTTGCACTGAGTGCATATGCTTTACCAGTCTAGGAGTCCCGGTCCTTTAAAAAAAAATGAAAACCTGTTTTCCTCTGCATGTCTCCTAGGGTGTATATAAGTGTGTGTAAGGAAGATAGGGCTGACTGTGTGTAAATTTGAATCTCTTTCTTTCCATAGGTCCTGGAGAGACAGATGACTTTGGTGAGTCCTGCACACGATTCCTCCCACAACCATATTACACAAGGGACATGTAAGTGATTACTACAGAAGTGTAAATGATCTTCTACAGCTGTTCGTAATAGTAGGGGTCCTGTTTTGGATAATATGCCGACGTGATGACAGCTGTTCAAGTTAAAAGAAAGTTAATTAATTACAATAAGGGCTCGCTCACTTGACCGTATAACCGTCATGGCCGAGTGCTATCCGACATTTTATCAGATAGCACAAGGCCCAATGTTATACTATTGGGCAGTGCAGATCTGCGATTTGTTTCTCACTCAGATTCACCATGATGACAAAAAAAATTGCAGCATGCATGTAAAATATTGGACTGCACTTGGATGTCATCTGAGTACAGTCCCAATACCATGGACACATAGAGAAGATGGAGATATGTGGCCTAAGATTACGCTCAGCTCAATCTATGAAAGAGTTTGATCCCAGTGACATTAGCATATTCAGTCCAATTCTCTCACATGAGAGAATAGACAACAGTGTGAGTGAACCCTTAATGACAAACTAATGCACTTATATGTAATGAGTGAGCGCAGCACTAACCATCAGATAAGCAGCACGTTACAAAGTTAAACACAACTAAAATGCCACCTAACCCCTCCTGGATTAAGGTATTGCTATTATTACTAATTGTGCCATCAACAGAGTAGAATATTGTGTTGTCAAATAAAATGTCTGAATCCATTTGGTTCATTCTAACATTTTCAATAGAATCTGTCAGCAGGTTTTTGCTATGTAATCTGAAAGTAGCATAATGTAGGGGAAGAGAGCCTGATTCCAGTGATGTGTCACTTACTAGGCTGTGATTTGATATTTCAATAAAATCAATGATTTATCAGCAGGAGATTATCACTAAAAGACTAGGTGTCTCATGCCTCCTAGTCAACTGCTCTGTGTAATCCTGCCTCCACCACTGATAGGCTGCTTTCTGCCTATGCACACTGTACACACAAAGTGGCCAATCAGTGGTGTGTGGGCGTGGTTATACAGAGCTCAGCAATCTGCGCACTGCTAGATCTGCAGCAGGGAAAACTGTGATTGTATCAAAACGACAGCAGTGATTCATTGCTGGAATCAGGGTCTCAGCCCCTACAGAATCCGGCTCTAAAATAGATGGCGAAAACTGGGTGATAGATTCCATTTAACAATTTCCTATGTAAACCTAGCAATGATATTTTTACCTTCACGTCTGAAACTACAATGAACTTTATTGCTGGGCACAAACCAGCCTCCGTCGAGTTTGTCTCTGATCCAAGCGAGTCACTTTCAGCCTTAGCTACAGCTACCAAAAAAAAAAAACATTCGATTTTTTTTTTTTTTTTCCCTTCTTTGCAGTTTCCCGGAGGCCTTCGAGCTGAAGTTAATGACAGGCTAAAAAGTATTAGTTACTCAACAGCTGGCAGACAACACTTCCCCGTAGCTTTATGTCACAGCATATGCCAACCACTCGGAATATGTTATAATTCATACTCGATCTCCTACCACAATAGCAGATGGGTTGAAGTATTGTTATTCTCACTCCAGTTCCCAGCCCTTGAGGGATCACTAAATAAAATCAAAGCAGATGGGCCATTACAGGCTCATTTGTGCTTGTTACAATGTAATGCACCCAAATATCAAGCGACATAAAGCAAAACAAGGACCGGGGCTTAGTGGGTACGGTGTGAGTGGTGGAATCTACTGTAGTCCTATTTATCACGGCATTATCTCCCGGGGAAGAGTTATTCTTCATTCTCTGGTTATATGATCCCTGGCGAGCACTGAAGCTTAACAAGTGTCTGCATCTGTACAAATGGAAGATGTCATATCCTACTTAGTGGCAGATTAAACACTGGGATGGGAAGCTGGCGAATTGGCAAGAAAGCTTTCATGCCTGCGTATCGCTCTTTGCTGCCAAAGAACAAATCGCTCTGCATGCTAAGGAATGAAGACACATCGAGCTTTGTCCTCGCGGAGTCCTAATGGTTCCAAGGCGAATTCTTCCCAAAAGTTAACACAATCGTTATGGGGGGGAAACGGCACGCAAAGATGCCATTTAAGATAAAGGAGTCAAACTAAAGGTGACACAAAGAAAAATAAGTCAAACTTTTAGTAATAGGAGTAAAAAGTGATAGTAATGTGGCAGAAAGGCAAAAAAAATAAGGAACCATCACAGTAAGGCCGGGGTCACATTTGCGAGTGGGATGCAAGAAACTCGCATCAATACCCGGCACTCAGGACCGGAGTGTGCGGCTGCATAGAAATACACGCGAAGGGCTGAGTGCCGGGTATTGATGCGAGTTTCTTTCATCACACTCGCAAGCGTGACCCCGGCCTTACAGGATGTGAACTGTGCCTAATACATAATTAAAGGGGTTTAATTGGTGACCTCGTCAGTGGCGGCCAGAACCTCTGCCGAACAGCTGTTCTCAGTGTCGGTACTGCTCATTTGCGGAGCTGCACACAATGGAATAGTGACCGCGTCAGGGTGCTCCTTTCTCTATTGATTTGAACGCGTGGCAGATGTGCAGTACCGGAAGTGGCCACTATACAGTCGACGGCGCTGTGTTGAGCGGTTGCCGTCGACACGAGCAGCTGATTGGCGGGAGAGGGTGTGGCACCTTAGGAGTACGCAGATGTGTCATGCAACGTATTCAGTGCAGGCATCTGCCTCATTTTTTTGGTAGTGGTTGTATGCATGTAAGGTTCTGTTCACACCACTCTTGGAGCGTACGTCTGATATGTAGGTCTACTTAATAAAACAAACAAACTGTATATCTTAGGTTGTTATCGTGGTCTAAACAAATCCTTAAAGTGCATTTCCCCAATGGATATACTGTACATATTTGACTGTAAACCTGTGTTATTGCAGTAAATGGAAAGCAAGTAATGATATCAGATCAGCAATTATGAGATGTATGTGAACAGATGACATTTATCAGAGATTTAAAAAAAATGCAAGTAGCAATGTAATAGTCAGTGCTACAGTATTTAAAAAACACACAAAAATTGAGCTTGGTTTGGGTTGGTATACATGCAGCACATAAACGCATGTTCACATTGGCCATAAAACATAGAATACCTACAAGAAACAAAATGACCAAAAACCCTGCTGTAACTAAGTAAGTAAAAAGCAAACGTGCATCTAAATAACAGAGTTCTTAGTGGCACTGTTTATGATCAAAAATAGCATAAAAGGCATCCCACCGCGGCAAGGTGACTCTGATAGGGAGGTCCTGTGAGCAGGTTGCGGGATGCAGTGACGGACAAGAGACAGAGCAAGGGTTAACGTATTTTCCTTTAACAAGTCTGTACTCCACGCAGGGAGATGAAGAGTTAAACAGGGATAATGCAGGTAGTAGGCAATAAAGGGGATGCGGTTTGGGAAAATGACGGTAGCGGTTCTTAAGGTATAACTTATCCGATCCGACGACTTCTAGACTGTAGAGTCCACGAAACAAGCGTTGGCGCCAACAACAGTCAGCGCGGGGGTTAATCCAGTGTAGTCCTGAAGACAACGACGAGCTGAGTCCTCCCGGCAGCGGTAAGTCTCTGATGCCTTCTGCGGGATCCTAAGTCCAGCGGATGCTGTGGAGGGTACGGCACAGGCCACAGCAATGCCGGAGCCTGACAAATATACACTGGGGGTCAGGGTTCAGTTCACAGTCACACCCCCAGTCTTTCTTAGGCGGCACACGCGTGGTACTCACGAGCCTGGAGCCTTTGCCACCTAGCTTTGCGGGAGCCAACCGGCACATGGCACGTCTGTGTGTGTTTTATCTTTGTATTTTTGCATTCTGTGCTAACTGGGGTATGGCCATCACATTTAAAGGCTTCCCCAGACTGGTGTCCACTGGTTGGGACCGGTCCTTTTGTCTGCCCTTATTCACACACTGAGTTCAAATTTGACACATGGTAAGGTTTTTAATATTAGACAGCGTAGGACCTCCCGAGCAGAGTCACCTTGTCTCGGTGGGATGGCTTTTATGCTATTTTTGAACAAAAACAGTATTACTAAGAACTCTGTTATTTAGATGCACTTTTGCTTTTTACTTATTTAGTTACAGCAGGGTTTTTGCTCATTTTGTTTTCTTATAGGTTTTGTAAGTAATGCAATTTGGCAGCGATGCATGTGACGTTTCATGCTCTTGCCACAAGATGGCACTGCGTAGCAGCGTCTAGTGCATGTCGCTAACTATAA
Source organism: Oophaga sylvatica (assembly GCA_033576555.1). Classification (NCBI taxonomy): domain Eukaryota; kingdom Metazoa; phylum Chordata; class Amphibia; order Anura; family Dendrobatidae; genus Oophaga; species Oophaga sylvatica. Next base: position 14,696,055 of record JARQOD010000010.1, read on the forward strand.
AGGATACGTTTTGGGCTCGCTTATATTATTATTATTATTTATTATAGCGCCATATATTCCATGGAGGGGTATACATAATAAACAAGTGCAATAATCTTAAACAATACAAGTCACGACTGGTACAGGAGGAGAGAGAACTCTTCCCACGAGGACTCACAATCTATTAACACATCATCCCTAGAGACTATGGTGTTCCCACACGGTGCCATATTAGGGAGACCCTATCATTATTGTGTATGCCCCTGTAAAACAGCATCAGATAGAGAATGGCATTTTTTATATGGAATATAATAGAAAGTTTTGCATGGCCATGTATGAAATCAGAAGTATAAGGTGTCTAGTGATGAGCGAGCACTAAAATGGTCAGATGCTCGTTACTCGAATCGAGCACGTCTGACTGCTCGGGTGCTCGACCCAAGTAACGAGTTTAATGACTCGAGTATTTTTTCCGGCGGACCCTCCCAGGAAGTCTGGGGGCACTAAAAGTGCTCAAATGGAATGAGAACAGCATGGGGAAGACCCCTGAACACATCCCTGCTCATATGTCGCTTCTGGGAACTACTCCACTTTTACTGACTGGCAATAAAACATACCAAACCGAAGGTAAAATGGATTTTACATTAAATGAATGTTTAGGAAACATTCTTTCCTGTATAATGACTGTGAAATTAAAAGGCAAAAAAAAAAAAAAACCACCTCCTTCACCCCTTAGGCTATGTTCCCACTTAGTGTTTTTACTGTGTTTTTGCGGCTTCTCAATGGTGAAAAAATGCTGCAAAAACTCTGAAATAATTGACATGATCCTTCTTTCACTAAACAGCAAATAATAGGAATAAAAATCCTCCAAAAATTAAAAAAAAACAGCAGAAAGAAGGCAGTGATGTTTTACCTGCCTAGCAGAGGCGTAGCTAGCGATTTGGTTCAGTGGGGGTCAAAACTTTTCAGTGGGCCCCTAACCAGGTAACCATGATTACAACTTGGTGACGCATCCTAATAGTGGAGGAGAATCTCAGCAGATGACCGCGCCGTTACTGAAAATAATCTCTATATAAAGACCAATATTGATATCGCCGCCATATAGTCAGTGGTAGATACCAGTCCTACAGATCATATAAGATCACAGCACAGTTACAGATAATGACTTACTGCTGACGTTCTTTCTGATGGAATCATTCACTTTTCATGTCTTTTTCATCTGGCCCAGATCGACATGACAACTTCTTCCAGCCATGACTCGGCTGCAGAGAATACAACAGACATTTCACGTCTGATATTTTCAGCACTGTTCCCAATGGGACTATTCCCAACCTGCACAAACTGCTCATCCTGCTGATACCCCAATGCTGAGCCGCTGCTGCCGGATGTGTCCCTATTACTGCACCTGCTGTGAGGTTCTCTGTGACCTCTAAATTCTAAAGCAACCCTCTATAATATAGTAATGCCAGGTGCAAGTGCCCTAGAAAACAGTGCCCACATTTTGTCCCCTAGAAAGTAATAATGCCCTGTGTGTGCCCCTTTGACAGTCACAGTAACCTGAAGGTTCCCCTGTAACAATAAGTGCCCACTTTACATTTAATAATGTGTCTCCCCCATTAAAACTCCCCTCTACACAATATGATGCTTTCTTATACAGTCTAATGCCCCCTCGCTACATATACTGACCCCTTAATATCCCCCCAAACTGTTTAATAGCTCTAACACTAATCTCCACACTGTATGACCCCCTAGCCTCCATATAGCAGAACGCACCAGACAATCCTCATTATAGTATAATGCACTCCCCATAGGTCTCCATATAGTATAATGCACTCCCCATAGGCAGCCTGTACAGTATAATGCACCCCCATAGGCAGACTCTATAGTATATAGCACCTCCATAGGCAGCCTGTATAGTATATTGCACCCCCATAGGAAGCATGTATAGTATAATGCACTGTAATAGGCAGCCTGTATAGTATAATGCACTGCCATAGGCAGCCTGTATAGTATAATGCACTCCCATAGGCAGCCTGGATAGTATAATGCACCCCCATTCATAGGCAGCTTGTATAGTATATTGCACCCCCATTCATAGGCAGCTTGTATAGTACAATGCACCCCATAGGCAGCCTGTATAGTATAATGCACCCCATAGGCAGAATCTATACAGTATAATATATTCAACATAGGCAAACTCTGTATTGTATAATACACCCCCCATAGGCAGCCTTTATAGCATGATGCACTCCTATAAAAAATAAATACAATACTTGCCTCTCTTCTTCCTGGTTCCTCCGCTGCTCTGAGCGCCTGCACGTCTCCAGACCGCGGGCGTCGAGTAGTGACGTCATCGTAACCCCGTCAGTCTCAGTGACGTCAGACGCTGAGAGGGAGATGATGGGAGAGGGAGCGCAATGCTCCCTCTCTCATCAATGTGGTCAGCTGTATCTGCATCTAGCCGATACAGTTGAACCTGCGATAACGGTCGGGGGGGCCCACTGCTGGCACCGGGGCCCCCCCACCTTCTCAGGGGCCCCATAGCGGCCAGGCGGCGGAGCAGGGAGATTGCTAAGTGAAAACTGTCGTTGTAGTGACCAGTACGTTAGTGACCAGTCCATTGTGCCCAGCTCATGCTTCTGGAGACATGCACCTGTAAATTAGGCAGGCTCTCATCACTTATAGACATGCCAAACATGTGTGCGCTAAATGTTGGGTAGGCAAACTGGGGCTCAGAAGGGAGGGGATATTTGGATTTGGGAGTGGAGAATTTGCTGAATTTCTTTTGGGGAGCGTAAAGTCATTTAGCTTTTCCAGAGCCTTTGTACTGCTAGTAACGTGGAAGCCCCCTATATTTCCGTTAACAGATGATGGACGTGAACCAAAAAAGAAAAAAAAAAAAAGAATGGCACTAAGAAACAGTCTACTTACTGGTGGAGTGGGTGGACTCTGAGTCAGCGACACTTTGCTGGGTGAAATCACGGTAGTAAAGGTGCTTGCTTGAAAAAGCACACATTAGGCAATCCAAAAAAAAAGGAAAAAAGCAGCACACTCCGCTTACCGTATCATAAAAACCTGAGTCCTTTATTTAAGAAAAGTTCACATGGACAAGGTTTGTGAGGGCAGGACAAATGCAGGCATGCAGACAAAAGAACAGGACTACGGCCGTTTCGCATTTAACACGCTTCCACAGGTCCAGATGTAACAATTTCTATGTCATTTCCTTTTATGCACCTCGGTGTGAAAGCATTTGCATATAATCAATATACAAATAAATCTAAAAAATTAAGAAAAAAACTATGCAATTAAAAAATGACACTTGGTCTGCAAACAGAGATTTCACATGCTGTGCTCCAAAAGCAAAAAATGTGAATATCAAGGAGTGACACAGAGAAAAATTTAAAAGAGGGCTTCTCGATTTTTAACAAGTATTTAAAGGGAATCTGACACCCCATTTTTGCCCTATGAGATGCGGCCACCGCCATCAGGGGCTTATCTACAGCATTCTGTAATGCTATAGATAAGCCCCCGATGTTACCTGAAAGAGAAGAAAAACTAGTTATATTATACTCACCCAGGGGCGGTCCGCCGTCTGGTCCGATGGGCGTTGCGGTCCGGTTTTGCGCCTCCCATCTTGTAGCGAAGCCGGCCTCTTTCCGTCCTGTCGCGGCTCCTGCGCAGGCGCACTGCTCTGCCCTGGTGAGGGCAGACCAGAGTACTGCAGTGCGCAGACGCCGGACCTCTCTGACCTTTCCCGGCGCCTGCGAACTGCAGTACTCTGCTCTGCCCTCACCAGGGCAGAGCAGTGCGCCTGCGCAGGAGCCGCGACAGGACGGAAAGAGGCCGGCTTCGCTACAAGATGGGAGGCGCTGGACCGCAACGCCCATCGGACCGGACAGTGGAACGCCCCTGGGTGAGTATAATATAACTTGTTTTTTGTCACTTTCAGGTGACATCAGGGGCTTATCTACAGCATTACAGAATGCTGTAGATAAGCCCATGATGGCAGTGGCAGTGGCCGCATCTCATAGGGCAAAAATGGGGTGACAGATTCCCTTTAATGGAGTTTGCAGTCTGAAGAAACACAGCTGCTGAGACTAGTGTCTCAACTGTAAGATTAGTACCATAAGCACACACGCAGAAGCTGCTAGTGAAGTGTGTGATAAAACAGGGATTTTTGTGTGTACTCACCGTAAAATCCTTTTCTCCAAGCCAATCATTGGGGGACACACTACCATGGGTGTTATGCTGCTGCCACTAGGAGAACACTAAGCAAAATATGTTAAAAGATTAACTCCTCCTCCGCAGTATACACCCCCTGCTGGCTCTCTCTTGTGAACCAGTTCGGTGCCAAAGCAGTAGGAGCTCACAAACAGAATTTACAAACAGAATTGCAATATGTCAAACGAAAAACAGATATCAGCCGATAGGCTAACAGGATGGGCGCTGTGTCCCCCAATGATTGGCTTGGAGAAAAGGATTTTACGGTGAGTACACACAAAAATCCCTGTTTCTCCTTCGCCTCATTGGGGACACACTACCATGGGACGTCCTAAAGCAGTCCCTGGGTGGGAGAAAACATCACAACAGGTGGAAAACCTCACGCACCCAATGCTTAAAAAGCGATTGTAAAAGCCTACAGATGCGAAACTGCCGCCTGCAGAACCTGTCTGCCGAGGGCCGCATCCGAAGAGGCTTGAGTATGAATGTTGTAATGCTTAACAAACGTGTGAAGGCTGGACCAAGTCGCGGCATTGCACACTTGCTGTGCGGAAGCTTGGTGCCGAATGGCCCAAGAAGCCCCCACTGATCGAGTGGAGTGTGCCTTAATCCCAGCTGGGATAGGCTGACCTTTGACGCGGTAAGATTTGTGTATTGCAGAGCGAACCCATCTGGCTATTGTAGCCTTAGAGGCAGGCAAACCTTTCTTGTGTCCCTCCGGAAGCACAAAAAGGCGTCAGATCTGCGAAAAGATGCTGTTCTAGAGATGTATCTCCTGAGAGCTCTCACTAAGTCCAAGGTGTGGAGAGCCTTCTCAGTACGGTGCACTGGAGTCGGACAGAAGGATGGCAGAACTATGTCTTCATTCAGATGAAAAGCCAAGACGACCTTCGGCAAGAAGGACGGGGGAGTTCTGAGCACCACTTTGTCTTGGTGAAAAATCAGAAATGGAGATTTGGATGACAAAGCAGCCAATTCCGAGACCCTTCGGATGGACGTTATTGCCACGAGAAAGGCAATTTTCCAAGATAGAAGAGAGAGAGAAATCTCTTGTAACGGCTCGAAAGGGACTCCTGAAGAGCACTAAGGACCAAATTCAGGTCCCAGGGTTCCAAGGACATCTTGTAAGGGGGGAAAAAGATGAGAAACTCCCTGCATGAAAGCTCTGACCTGTAGTCTAGTAGCTATCTTTCTCTGGAATTGAACAGATAGGGCGGATATTTGGCCTTTAAGAGAGGCCAGAGCTAGGCCCGAATCCGCTTGGAGAAATTCCACGATACAGGGAATGGAAAATAACAACGGGGAACGACCCTTCCCTTTGCACCAGGAGAAAAAGATTTTCCAAACTCGATGGTAAATACGCATGGAAACAGGCTTTCTAGCGTTAATCATGGTAGACGCCACTGTATCGGAGAACCCTGCTCGGGCTAGAATCCAGGATTCAATGGCCAGGCCGTTAAACTCAGCACTCTGGAGTTCTGGTGGCAAATGGGCCCCTGAGAAAGCAAATCTGGACGATCCGGTAACCGCCAGGGGATGTCGGCAAGTAGCTGTACCAGCTCCGCATACCAAGCTCGCGTGTGCCAGTCCGGAGCGATGAGGATCACCGGAACGCCTTCCACCTTGATCTTCCGGATGACTCTTGAAATCAGTGGAAGTAGTGGAAAGTCATAAGGGAGTCGAAACTGGCCTCATGGAAGTACTAGAGCGTCCGAGCCGATGGCTAACGGATCGCGGGATCGGGCTACGAATGTCGGAACCTTAGCGTTCAGCCTGGAAGCCATAAGATCCACGTCTGGATCGCCCCAACATTGGCAAATTTGATGAAAGACTTCCGGGTGAAGAGACCACTCTCCTGAGGCTATGGCCTGGCGACTGAGAAAATCCGCTTCCCAATTTTCTACTCCCGGAATATGGACTGCAGAAATGAGTGAATGATTTGCCTCCGCCCATTGGAGAATGTGCGTTACTTCGATCATTGCAGCTCTGCTCTTCGTGCCACCTTGGCGATTGATGTACGCCACCGCCGTGGCATTGTCTGATTGATTCCGGATGGGACGTCCGGACAGAAGATGATGGAAGTGTAGAAGAGCCAGTCTTATCGCCCAGATCTCGAGGACGTTGATCGGAAGGCTTGCTTCCCTCGTAGACCATCGTCCCTGAGCTGTATGGTGACGAAAGATAGCCCCCCATCCGAGAAGACTGGCATCGGTGGTTACTACCAGCCAGTGTACAGGGAGAAAGGATTTTCCCTGAATCAGAGACGACGTTGTCGTCCACCATCTGAGAGACCGTCTGACTCTGGGTGGCAAGAGAAAGCGGCGACCCAAGGAGTCTGGGTTCTTGTCCCAGGTTGAGCCTGCTGCAGAGGACGAAGGTGAAATTGGGTAAATGGTACTGCCTCGATGGACGCTACCATTTTTCCCAGGATCTGCATGGCGAACCTCAGGGAGCAAGGCCGAGACAGAGATAGAGATTGAGCTCCTCGGGTGAGAGAGGAAATCTTGTCCGGAGGGAGAAGAACTAACCCTCGGGAAGTGTCTAAGATCATCCCCAGAAAGAGAATTTGCTGGGACGGAACCGGGGAAGATTTCTCCAGGTTTACCAGCCAACCTAGACGAGACAAGGTGTCGATGGCGATACTGACGCTTTCTAGACAAGCCCGATAGGACGGACCTTTGACAAGGAGGTCGTCCAGGTAGGGTAGGATTATCACACCTCGAGTGTGTAAAATGGACATGACGGCCACCATGACCTTTGTGAATACTCTGGGAGCGGTGGCGAGGCCGAATGGCAGAGCAGTGAATTGGAAGTGCTCGTCTCCCACCACAAATCGTAGAAATCTTTGGTGACCCTTGAAGCTTGGAACGTGGAGATATGCGTCCTTGATGTCGATTGATGAGAGGTATTCTCCTTTTTCGAGTGAAGCGATGACAGAGCGTAGGGATTCCATCCTGAAGTGGCGCACCGAGACAAATTTGTTTAATAGCTTCAGGTCTAGAATTGGACGCATGGTTCCATCCTTTTTTGGAACCACGAAAAGGTTTGAGTAAAAACCCTTGAACCTTTCTGTGGGAGGAACCGGAATGATGACCGCACTGTTGCGGAGGGCGGATATATCCTGATAAAAGGAGACTGCCAGCATCGTGGATTGTGGGAGCCGGGACCGGAAGAATCGTGTTGGAGGAGGGGATGAGAACTCAATTTTGTATCCGGAAGACACGAGATCTCTTACCCATCGGTCGTAGACAACAGTCAGCCAGATTTGGCAAAATAAGGACAGGCGGCCGCCCACCTTGCCTGTGTCTTCCAGACACAGCAATGAGTCATTGTGAAGAGAACTTGCGGGACGGGCACCTTTGGTCCTAGTCCGAGGAGATCTGTTTCTCCAAGAGTTAGAAGGTCTGAACGAAGGGTTGGAACTTACGGCTCTGCGTGGAGGTCGAGAAGGGTTAGTGGAGGTGGCTGGAGATGACCAGCCTGTGGAACTGCGAAAAGGCCGGGAGCGGGTTTGGAATTGGCTCCTAAAGGGTCGAATTAGCCTACGTTGGGGAGAAATTTGCTTTTTCCCCGGTAGCATCGGAGATAATTTGATCAAGCTTATCTCCGAACAAACGGCCAAACTGGTAAGGTAGAGAAGTCAAGGATTTTTTGGACGCAGAGTCTGCCCACCATTCTCGAAGCCACAAAGCTCTCCTAATGGCGACTGCGTTGGCGGCTGCAAGTGCGACACAATTAGCCGCGTCTAGGGAGGCATGAACTACATAATCTCCTGCCTGACCGATCTGATGGGCAAGATTGGTGACTTCAGGTGGAAAGTTATTGTTTTCACTGGTTCTAATTATGGTTTCTGCCCTGGCCACCATAGCTCTAGCTACCCACGTGGTGGCGAAAGACGGAAATAAGGCGGCTCCAGCAGCCTCAAAGACAGATTTGGCCAGATTGCCAATCTGACGATCCGTGGGATCCTTGATGGATGATCCATCCGTCAATGACAGAAGTGTTTTTGAAGCGAGCCTTGATACAGGCGGATCTACTGCAGGGGACTCAGTCCACTCCTGTCTTAGAGTAGATGCAAAAGGATACCGTGCTTCTAGAGGTTTTAGGCCCGAGAAACGCTTGCCTGGGCGACCTCTATGCCTCGTGAGAAAGTCTGTAAACTCTGGATGGTTAGCGAAGAACCTATGGGGGCGTTTAGTTCTTTTAAAAGCCACCGGATGGTCTGGATTGGCACCAGGTTCCTCGTCTATTTCCAGGATATGATTAACTGCTTCTATGAGCGAATCTATAGACTCCTGGAGCTCAGGGGAGTTAGGGTGTGGGGCCACCTCAGACTCACATTCTGATTCGTGCTCACTGGCACCCCCTGGTGAAGGGGAGCGAGACACAGAGCTAGCGGATGCAGTAGGCTCAGAGTTCCGTGAAGATGATTCACGGATACGTTTCCTAGGAGATTGTGAGGTTGAAGGACCCGCTAAGGGGAGGGGACGCCCCGGCTGGAAGAGGGACCATGAAAGGATTCTATAGCCTTAGCGAGGGAAGCCACGGATTGCGCCAAAGAATCAGCCCACTCAGGTGGGTTAGTCACAGATTGCACTAATGAAGCAGCCCACTGTGGGGGCTAGCTTCGCTTTGCCCCGCTGTAGTAGGAGGCTCTTGAGGCCTTAAGGCTTCACAGTCCGTACAGAGAGGATTGGGATGTTTCCGTGGCAGGGAAACATTGCATGCGGTGCATGAGGCATATATCACCGTGTGCGTCTTATCCGCCTTTTTAATTGTCTTTGATTGAGACATAATGCAAATTACTTAAGGAATCTGTTTACAGCGGCTGACCAGGATTGCTGGAATTGTGCCAAATGTTGCTGCTCAGAATTATCTGCAGCGTATGGTCGGCCGAGCGAGCCCGCAGCTGAGGGATGATGCCTGCAGCGGAGTGGTTAACGGCTGTGACTGAGGAACTAATCCCTGCTAGAAGAGGGTTAGTGCCTGCGGCTGAGGGGTTACAGCCTGCAGCGGTGTACCTGCCGTAGCGCAGCTTGCCCAGGTGCAGCGTGTCCCCAGAGAAGAAGTTGCTGCTGTGCTGAGGAAGATGGCGTTCACCATAGACTTCCGGTCTAGGACGCGCCAGGAAGACAGCCCCGATAACAGAGTTGGCGCTTCTCGTGTGCAGCGAGAAGCGCCAGATACTAAAAGCAGGAAGAGAAGGGAGGGTGATCTGTCCCCGCCCCGCTCTGTTCAGGCCCGGCATAAGTGGGCGGAGATTCGGGCGAAGGGGCGGGCTAGGCAGGGACATGGGCGGAGTTGGGCCTAGCTGTCCTGGAAGCCGGGGGCTAAATTAAAGGCCGCGGCCGAAGCGGCGTGACAGGCGCGGTGCTACAGACACCGTGGCGGTGACATCCATGACGTGCTGCGGATAGGAAGCCCGTAATTAGCTTGTATGGGATGGGCGGTTGCCGCAGAGCGGCGGCTGCAAGTGCCTCACTGTAGGTCCCATGGGCCAGCAGGATCCCAGGGGAGAGGTACTCACGATTGCAGGTGGTCCCATCCTGGTAGCCTCACAGGGCATAAGACGTACTGTAGTCTTCGATCCACCAACCCTTTCACAGAGGGGGTGGAGAGGGGCCATTAACTGCATAGTACCAACCACTATCTCAATCTACCATCCCTTTGATAGGGAGGTAGAGAGAAGAATCTCTGGTGTAAAAAAGGGGATTGTTGACCCTTGTCATGTTGCGGCTCTAGCTCTGGAAGGGGGTACGTGGGGGCGACACCCCACGTGCCCGTCCGTTGGTGTGTGGGGAGAGCGGACCCATTGAAGGATCCGTCGCCCCTAAGAGCCCAAGCCGAGTCAGGTTGCAGGAGGGGGTACGGGGAGATGACGCTCCGCGTTCCCGCCTGTTGTAGTTTTGGGAAGATCGGGTCCTTGCAAGGCCCCGTCGCCCTCATCCGTGAATTAAAAATGTAAAAATTTAAAAATAAAAATAAGAAAATCGGGGTCTGAGATCAGACCCTAGTGCCTCCTAAAGACACTAAGCAAGAACTGGTTCACAAGAGAGAGCCAGCAGGGGGTGTATACTGCGGAGGAGTTAATCTTTTAACATATTTTGCTTAGTGTCCTCCTAGTGGCAGCAGCATAACACCCATGGTAGTGTGTCCCCCAATGAGGCGAAGGAGAAATATATATTTCTTCTCCTCCTCGGTTCACTAATCACAAAAGGATTTTATCTCCAGCATCAGCCCTATGAGCACATTTAGGGCATCGTTACACGCTTCAATGTCCCAGCGATCCCACCAACGATTCGACGTGGATGGGATCGCTGGGACATCGTTAGCTGATCGCTGGTGAGCTGTCACATAGGCAGACTCACCAGCGATCAGGACCAGCGAGCACGCTGGTATCCAGGGCAAACAGCGGGTAAGCGCCACGCGGAGCTTAGTTACCTGATGTTTACCCTGGATACCAGCTCCCAGCGTCTGCTGTACGGTGCTGGGAGCTCGCTGATTGTTGGTCTCCTGCTGTCACACGCAGCGATGCGCGCTGGCCAGCGGGACACCAACGATAAAAAAATGGTCCTGGCCATTCGACTACGATCGGCGATATCCAGCAGGTGGGCCGGTCGCCGCTGCGGGTCACATGTAGCGTCACAAAATCGGTGACGCTGCAGCGATCTCGCTATGTGAGACGGGGGCTTAAGCCTGGCTGTTATGGTATGTGTGCTTATGAAACAACTCCTATATTAGTTGCGACACAGGTCTCAGATGTGTTTCTTCAGACTGAAGCCTGTCCCTGAAACTTGATTCAGGCGGGCTGCTGTTTGAAATATGTGACGGGGGGGGCATTTTATTATATTCTTGAAGAACCTTTTTAACTCCCATTTCTTTTAGCAACCGACAGGTCTTCTTTAAAAGGGTATTGCCATCTCAACATTCTCTTTAGTCTTTTCCAGCACAGACACTCACTCTACCCATCAAGCAGACCTCCATGTTAATAAAGTGATGGTGTATCCTCTGAATTTATAGGACTGTAAAAGCCCTACAGCATAAAAGTATGGATAAGAAGAAATTGCTTACAAGCTGAGGAAATGGATACCATATGGTCACTGTGGATAATTAGTAAGAATTACACAAACAAAAATAATTTCATTTGTGCTATTTAATACTTTTCAAACAAAAATAAAATAACACATTAAAACTAGATTATAACTTAAAGCTTTAGCGGTTTTAATCTTCACTGTGACATACATTCAGTGGAACGTAAAAGACAAACAAAAAAAAGAAAACACTTGAAGTGGAAAGAGATTGTAAATGCAGTAGAGCTGTAAGGTACTGTTGTTGACAGCAAACGGGTTAAAGGATGTTACTGTATGAAACAAAATCTTCATCAGCCGCCCGGCATTGTAGAAGCATCCTTGTGGCTCTCCAGCATGTCCGCTCCACCAGTAGCTACAGTCTCAGACAGCCTTTACAGTGCTCTCCCTGTAGTGAACACATGAATGTTCATTTGTACAAGCTCATGGTGGGACTCTGGTACATGCACATGTATGCATCGCACAGGAGCCGCCGGGCACAACCCTGAATGTTTCGAGAATCTAAGGCATGAAGTTCTTCCAAAGACATTTTCAGATATTCCCCGACTTCTGGGCAAGGAGTAACTTGTGGAATGTTAAATCCGTTCTGCCCACCTGTGAAAAGATAAACCTGAGACTTAATCCAAGACATTTCTAAAGATTCTAAAAGATATTAAAAACTTGACAGTTCCTGGATTCTTAAGAACAATCCCTTTTGGAGCCTCTACCTATATAGATCACGATTAGTGATGAGCGAGCGTGCTCGGATAAAGTGGTGTTTTCTAGGCAATCCCTACATATGTTGCGGCTGTCGAACAGCTGCAAGACATGCAGCCACGGTGACTCGTACATAGTATTCGAGCACGCCGAATATACTCTATTAGCACACGAGTGTGCTCGGATAACACTTGATCCGAGCACGCTCGCTCATCACGATGAAACGTAACATGTGAACACGCAAAACGGGCATCGGGGACTTTGGGGTTGCTCTCCTTTTGAAAAATGGCACATCAAAACTTGGCCAAAAGCCCCTCGTTGTGACTTACTCTGAAATCTATGAATCTATGTTCCTGGCCGGTCGTGATCATCATTACCGGGTACCGAAGTGCACAGAAGCAAATTTCCATAATCCCTTTGTCACCATGGATTATGGGCTAGGATGATTGGCTCCTCTTGGGGCAACAGCTGAATTCTCAGCTTCTACTCTGAGAATTACTTTGATACAATGAGCTGAGCATTTACATGTGAACACGTACCATCACGATCGGCCATGCTGTCAAAAAACACCCATGAGGAGTCATCCCTTCCATACTTCACAAAAGCCACATAATGACTGGTCTCGATGCATAAAACGGCAAATAAGTCCATTTTCTGGTACGGTATGCAGCCGTGTCTCCACTCCCAGTCCGGCAGCTCCTTTGGCAGGGATACTGGGTTGAATTTATGATGCCGTCTTTTTCGGTGGAGATGAACCTTTGGAGAGAAAAGCAATAATTTTTTTAAAAAATGTGTTAGGATTAACTGTAAACCATAATCCTTTTATGAGCAGGAGATCTTTAACATTTGTTATAAGTACTGACCTGGGTATTGCAGGTTTTACAGAACTGCTTGATGTTCCCTGCATAAAGTTCAGTGTCATCGTAGCACTCCCTGCATTCATACATGGCAAGCCCTTGACAGGAGGCACTCCCGGGGGGCTGGAAGGACGAGGAAAAACGACAGCAGGATTAATATATATATATATATATATATATATATATATATATATATATATATATATATATATATATATATATATATCATATATATATATATATATATATACAGTGCCTACAAGTAGTATTCAACCCCCTGCAGATTTAGCTGGTTGATACATGCAGAATTAACTTGGCATTGTGACATTTGTACTGTAGATCAGCCTGGAAGTGGGAAATGCACTGCAGCAAAAATTTGTTTTAATTTTTTTTTTTTTTTTTAAAAAACGTTAAAAGTTAATTCAGAGTGTAATTTATTATTCAACCCCTCAAACCACAAGAATTCTGTTTGGTCCCCCTAAAGTATTAAGAAGTAGTTCAGCCACCAAGAATAATGAGCTTCACATGTGTGGATTAATGATCTCTTTTGCCAGCCTTTTCTGACTATTTAAGACCCTCCCCAAACTTGTGAACAGCACTCATACATGGTCAACATGGGAAAGACAAAGGAGCATTCCAAGGCCATCAGAGACAAGATCGTGGAGAATCACAAGGCTGGCAAGGGGTACAAAACCCTTTCCAAGGAGTTGGCCCTACCTGTCTCCACTGTTGGGAGCATCATCCGTAAGTGGAAGGCTTATGGAACTACTGTTAGCCTTCCACAGCCTGGACAGCCTTTGAAAGTTTCCTCCCGTGCTGAGGCCAGGCTTGTCCGAAGAGTCAAGGCTAACCCAAGGACAACAAGGAAGGAGCTCCGGGAAGATCTCATGGCAGTGGGGACATTGGTTTCAGTCAATACCATAAGTAACATACTCAACCGCAATGGTCTCCGTTCCAGACGAGCCCGTAAGGTACCTTTACTTTCAAAGCGTCATGTCAAGGCTCATCTACAGTTTGCTCATGATCACTTGGAGGACTCTGAGACAGACTGGTTCAAGGTTCTATGGTCTGATAAGACCAAGATCGAGATCTTTGGTGCCAACCACACACGTGACGTTTGGAGACTGGATGGCACTGCATACGACCCCAAGAATACCATCCCTACAGTCAAGCATGGTGGTGGCAGCATCATGCTGTGGGGCTGTTTCTCAGCCAAGGGGCCTGGCCATCTGGTCCGCATCCATGGGAGGATGGATAGCACGGCCTACCTGGAGATTTTGGCCAAGAACCTCCGCTCCTCCATCAAGGATCTTAAGATGGGTCGTAATTTCATCTTCCAACAAGACAACGACCCAAAGCACACAGCCAAGAAAACCAAGGCCTGGTTCAAGAGGGAAAAAGTCAAGGTGTTGGAGTGGCCTAGTCAGTCTCCTGACCTTAACCCAACTGAAAACTTGTGGAAGGAGCTCAAGATTAAAGTCCACATGAGACACCCAAGGAACCTAGATAACTTGGAGAAGATCTGCATGGAGGAGTGGGCCAAGATAACTCCACAGACCTGTGCCGGCCTGATCAGGTCTTATAAAAGACGATTATTAGCTGTAATTGCAAACAAGGGTTATTCCACGAAATATTAAACATAGGGGTTGTATAATAATTGACCCACACTTTTATGTTTAAAATTTATTAAAATTCAACTGAGCAACATAACTTTTTGTTTTGTAAGATTTATGCTTCTGTTAATAAATCCTACTCTCATTTGCAGTTTGAAGGCTCTAACTTATTTGCATCTTATCAAACCAGCTAAATCTGCAGGGGGTTGAATACTACTTGTAGGCACTGTATGTATGTATGTATGTATATATATATATATATATATATATATATATATATATAAAATCACACATACAGTGCCTTTAAAGATGTATTCATACCCCGTGAACTTTTTTTCCACATTTTTTCACGTTACAACCAACAAACTTGAAAACATATTAACCCCTTCACCCCCAAGGGTGGTTTGGACGTTAATGACCGGGCCAATTTTTACAATTCTGACCACTGTCTCTTTATGAGGTTATAACTCTGGAACGCTTCAACGGATCTTCGCGATTCTGAGACTGTTTTCTCGTGACATATTGTACTTCATGTTAGTGGTAAAATTTCTTCGATATAACTTGTGTTTATTTTTGAAAAAAAAAAACGCAAATATGGCGAAAATTTTTAAAATTTTGCAATTTTCAAACTTTGAATTTTTATTCCCTTAAAACAGAGAAATATATCACACAAAATAGTTAAGAAATAACATTTCCCACATGTCTACTTTACATCAGCACAATTTTGGAACCAAAATTTTTTTTGTTAGGAAGTTATAAGGGTTAAAAGTTGACCAGCGATTTCTCATTTTTACAACAAAATTTACAAAGCCATTTTTTTTTAGGGACCACCTCACATTTGAAGTCACTTTGAGGGGTCTATATGGCAGAAAATACCCAAAAGTGACACCATTCTAAAAACTGCACCCCTCAAGGTACTCAAAACCACATTCAAGAAGTTTATTAACCTTCAGGTGCTTCACAGGAACTAAAGCAACGTGGAAGGAAAAAATGAATATTTTACTTTTTAGCCACAAAAATACGGATTTTTGTGTTACTCACCGTAAAATCCTTTTCTCCGAGACGCTCATTGGGGGACACAGGACTGTGGGTGTATGCTACTGCCGCTAGGAGGCTGACACTAAGTAAACATAAAAAAGGTTAGCTCCTCCTCCGCCGTATACACCTCAGCACTGGCCGCAGGCAAACCCAGTTTAGTGCAAAAAGCAGTAGGAGGCTAAAAACAAAAAAATCAGTGTTAATACAGGTACAATATATCCAGAAGTAAATCTACTGATATAGACCCAAGCAAACAAAATTAGCTTAGAAAGCAAAGCCATCCGGCTATAAGGGAGGGTGCTGTGTCCCCCAATGAGCGTCTCGGAGAAAAGGATTTTACGGTGAGTAACACAAAAATCCGTATTTCTCCTTCGTCTCATTGGGGGACACAGGACTGTGGGACGTCCCAAAGCAGTCCACTTGGGTGGGAAACTGACTCCACAGTGCAATTATACATAGGCATTGCTCATAGGTGCGCTACCGCGCCCTGAAGAATCCTTCTACCCAGGCTAGCATCCGCTGACGCCTGAGTATGGACATTATAATGTTTTGAAAAAGTATGCAAACTGGACCAGGTTGCCGCCTTACAAACCTGTTCCGCCGAAGCCTGATGCCGAAGAGCCCAGGAAGCACCCACTGCTCTGGTGGAGTGAGCCCTGATTCCTGCGGGAACCACCGCGCCTCTGATGCGGTAGGCCTCTTGAATGGTTACCCGTATCCATCTAGCTAAAGTTGACCTAGACGCAGCGAGTCCCTTCCTGCGACCCTCAGGGAGGATAAACAGCGTGTCCGTCTGCCTAAAGGATGCCGTTCGAGATACATATCTCCTGAGTGCTCTCACCAGATCCAGCGTATGGAGAGCTTTTTCTACCCGGTGCGTCGGAGCTGGGCAAAACGAGGGCAAAACAATGTCCTCATTGATGTGAAATGAGGACACGACCTTAGGCAAAAAAGGAGGTGCTGGCCTAAGCACTACCTTATCACGGTGGAAAAGTAAGTACGGAGCTCGGCAGGATAGTGCTGCCAGCTCCGAAACCCGCCTTATGGATGTTATGGCCACTAAAAATACCACCTTCCAGGAAAGGTATGTCAGGGAAACCTCCTGAAGAGGCTCAAAAGGAGATTCTTGCAGAACTCCCAGAACAAGATTGAGATCCCAAACATCTAAGGGAGCCTTGTAGGGGGGCACTATATGGACAACCCCCTGAATAAAGGTCCTGACCTGTAAATTAGATGCGATCCTTCGCTGAAAAAGAACCGACAAGGCCGAAATTTGACGCCTAAGAGTACTTGGTGCTAAACCTGAATCTAAGCCTGCTTGGAGAAAAGACAGAATGTTGGGGATTGAAAAATGAAGTGGAGAATAACCATGTTCCCTGCACCATGTAAAAAAGACCTTCCAAGTACCATGGTAGATACGAGCCGAGGTGGGTTTTCTGGCGCTAGCCATTGTGGCGGCGACCTTTTTGGAGAATCCAGCCCTAGTCAGAATCCAAGATTCAACGGCCAGGCCGTCAAACACAGGACCGCTAAGTTCTGGTGGTAAACTGGGCCCTGGAGAGAAGATCCACGCGTTCTGGCAGATGCCAGGGTGCGTCGCTGAGCAGTTTTACCAGCTCTGCGTACCATGAGCGACGCGGCCAATCCGGAGCGATCAATATTGCTGGTACCCCCTCTAACCTGATCTTCCTGATCACCCTTGGGAGTAGAGCCATTGGTGGAAACAAGTACAGAAGATGAAACTGATTCCATGGTAGAACCAGGGCATCCACTGCAATTGCCTGCGGATCTCGGTACCGGGAGACAAAGTTGGGCACCTTGGCATTTATCCTGGAGGCCATCAGGTCCACATCTGGGGTTCCCCACGTCGGCATATCTGCTGGAATACCTCGGATGTAGCGACCATTCTCCTGACGCTATCCCCTGACGGCTGAGAAAATCCGCTGCCCAGTTCTCCTCGCCTGGAATGTGGACCGCTGATATCACAGAGTGATTTCTTTCTGCCCAGGATAGAATGTGTCCTACCTCGCGCATGGCTGCCCTGCTGCGGGTACCCCCCTGATGATTTATGTATGCCACCGCTGTGGCATTGTCCGATTGTATTCGGACAGGGCGGCCCGCCAAATGATGGTGAAAACGCCTCAGAGCCAGCCGAACAGCTCGGATCTCCAAAATATTGATTGGGAGGGTCGCTTCCTGCCGACACCAAGTCCCCTGAGCTGTATAGTGACGAAACACTGCTCCCCATCCGAGAAGGCTGGCGTCCGTTGTGACTATCAGCCAATGGACTGGAGGAAAATATCGCCCCTGGCGAAGAGTGATGTCCCTTGTCCACCACGAAAGCGTCTGTCTGACCTGCCGGGACAGACGGCACTGAAAATTGAGCGAGTAAGGGCTCCCGTTCCATACTGCCAAGAGAGCATGCTGAAGGGAGCGGAGATGGAACTGGGCAAATGGAATGGCTTTGATCGCTGCCACCATCCTTCCTAGGACCCTCATACAAAACCGGATGGTGTGAGGTATTGGTTGGCGAAGGATCCGTACCTCCTGACGGAGAACTAGAGCCTTTTCTTGAGGAAGAGTTATCAACCCTTGAGCAGTGTTGAAAATCATTCCTAAAAAGGTGATCCTTTGAGATGGCACGGGAGACGATTTCTTTAGATTCACCAGCCACCCCAGGCGAGCAAGGGTGTCTAGCGTAATGCTGACACTCTTCTCGCAAGCCTGATAGGACGGACCCTTGATGAGGAGATCGTCCAAATATGGCAAAATGACTATCCCCCGGGAGTGCAGAATGGACACAACGGCAGCCATAACCTTTGTGAACACCCTGGGGGCTGTGGCTAGTCCGAACGGCAAAGCTGTGAACTGGAAGTGAAGGTTGCCGATGGCAAACCGAAGAAACCTCTGATGAGGAGGAAATATGGGGATGTGGAGATAGGCATCCTGAATGTCTATTGATGCTAGAAAATTCCCCCTTTTCCATGGCTGCAATAACCGATCGTAGAGACTCCATTCGAAACCGTCGAATTCTGACAAATTGATTCAGTCGTTTTAGATCCAAAATGGGTCTGACAGAGCCGTCCTTCTTGGTACTATGAACAGATTGGGGTAAAACCCCTGACCCCTTTCGATCTCTGGAACAGGAACAATGACCCCGCTGCGCCGAAGAGATTCGACCGCCTTGAATAAGGCGTGAACACGGGATTCTTTTTTGGGAGACGCGAAGGAAAAAATCGATTTGACGGACGATTGATGAATTCTATTTTGTACCCCGAGGAAACTAACTCCCTGACCCACTTGTCGTGAGTAATTGATAGCCAAGCGGGGCGAAACCAGAGTAAGCGGCCGCCTACTCTGGATAAATTGACCGGATTCTGCCTCCAGTCAATTATCCGAATATCTTTGGGATTTAGACCCTCAGATTTTGGCTGTTGAGATCGCATTCTTCCCAAAGGGTTGGTCTTATAGGAGACTTGGCGATCTCTGGCCTGATTAGGTCGACCTGAGCCGCTGGAGGTGGCTGGCGCGGTCCAACCTGGGTTACGAAAGGCCCTAAACGAGGCTGAAGCTGTCGGCGAAAAGGCTGTCTAAACCTCTGCTGAGGAAGGAAACTGCTCTTTCCTCCCGTCGCATCAGATATGAGCTGATCCAACTTCTCGCCAAAATAATCGGCCGCTCTGATAGGGTAAGGACGTAAGTGATTTCTTTGAGGTTGAATCCGCTCGCCAAGTCCTCAACCACAAAGCTCTCCTGATAGCAATTGCATTAGCTGCAGCTAATGCCGCGCAATTTGCCGCATCCATAGAAGCGTTAATTAAAAAATCACCTGCAAGAGCTATCTGATTGGAGATTTCCGTTACCTCAGAAGGCACCTCTATACCGTGAAGGGCTCTATTTGAGACTCCGACCAAGATATCATGGCCTTAGCAACCCAAGTCGCTGCAAAAGAAGGAGAGAGTGCAGAGCCTGATGCCTCAAACACTGAGCGAGCCAAACCCTCAACCAGACGATCCGTTGGATCCTTGATCGAGGAACCATTAGGAAGGGA
Source organism: Oophaga sylvatica (assembly GCA_033576555.1). Classification (NCBI taxonomy): domain Eukaryota; kingdom Metazoa; phylum Chordata; class Amphibia; order Anura; family Dendrobatidae; genus Oophaga; species Oophaga sylvatica. The sequence goes on from JARQOD010000010.1 coordinate 14,715,595, forward strand.
GAGAAGCGTTTTAGACGCTAAACGCGATACAGGAGGATCGACTGTAGGAGATTCTGCCCACACCTTCAGAAGTTCGGGAGCAAAAGGATATCTGGTATTAAGGGCTTTTTGTCCTGCAAAGCGCTTGTCCGGTTTTTCTCGGTGGCGCTGCACCAGCTCCTCAAACTCAGGATGAGCACCAAAAACCTTATGAGTTTGTCTGGCTCGTTTGAAAGACACCTTATGACCAGAGGCCAAGGTGGATTCATCCTCTATCCCCAGGGATTGATTGACAGCTTCAATCAGACTGTCAATTGTCTCCTGACAATACGGTGCCTCTAGATTGAGAGACCCTTCAGAATCAGAATCTGAATACTGATCACTTGCCTCCAAAGGAGAGGGAGAGCGAGAAACTGAGCTAAAAGATGCCGAGGCCCGGACGGCATAGGCGACGCAGTATGGGTTCGCTTCCCATGCGTCTGTCTGGTAAGAGCGCGGCCCCTGCAGGCCGGAGGTTCCTGAGGCGTAGTGAAGCCGGGTGAACCACTGTCCCTGCTCCTATCGGGAGCTTGAAGGGACTCGATTGCTCTGGTTAATGACGCCACAGATTGAGAAAGAGACAAGGCCCATTCCGGAGGACCTGACGCACTAGGCTCGGTTATAGGTAAGGACTCCTGAGCCCGTTCGGAGTCACAGGCTTCGCAGACCCGATTAGTCTGGGCGTGCGGAAAAGGGGATCTACAGGCAATGCATGCAGTATAAAACACCGTGTGGGTCTTAGCCCTTCTGGACATACTGGATCTGTCACAGATTTCCTCCTGTCAGAATAATTTGGATGTGGCGGTGCGGGTAGCAGCGGTGCGGAGCGCAGCAAAAAAACGGAGCAACCAGGCTGGAGGTAGTAGCACTTACCCCAGTCCTGTTCCCCGAACGTCCTTTAACGATTTTTCACCTCACTTGCTGGACCGTGTGGCGTAAAAAGGAAGATGGAAGCTCCAGACTTCCAAAAAACGCGCTCCCCTTTCAGGGAGGCGTTCCTAAATAGCCGAGCCCTAGGGGGAGGGGTCGCGGGGCGCGGCCTAGCGCCGGCAGAAGCCGGGGACCTGATTTCCAGCCGCGGCCTAGTCTCCGGCCGAAGCCGGGGGCTAAATTTCAGGCCGCGGCCTAGCGCTGGCCGAAGCCGCGGCCTAAATTTTCGGCGGCGCCCACTCGGGATCAGGGGGGCGGGCCCGCCGGAAGTGCCGCTGCTGGGGGAGGAGCCCGAGACCGCGCCCATCCTCTGGAACGCCGAATTACCCCCACACTGCCTGACCCTCGGCAAAAAAACCGGGGGCCAGATCTCAGCCCGCGGCCCAGCGCCGGCACGAAGCCGGGATGTAAATTTTTGGAGGCGGCCGCCCCTGTGTCGGAGAGCAGGCTGCCGGATACAGGGGGAGGGTATGGGAACTCAGCCATGGACTTGCCCGCTTTTGCTTTGGAGCTGCTCCTGAAACACCAGACCGCTTTGCCTTTTGCTCCAACTCTTCTACGACCGAAGATCCTGATTAAAAGGTGGGTTCCCGGCCTGATCCACTGGAGCATATGTAGCCAAAAAAAGGTCCCAGCGTCTCTCAGCCGCAGTGGTTAGAGAGGGGCTTCCCAGAAAAAAGGGGGTGAGGATGGTGCAGGCACCCTAACTCCATCACCCCTTCAGGGGGTGAGGAGAGGGACCATCCGCCTCCTTGCAGCACCGCGGTCTTGCCTTGGTGGTGCAGTGGGGGCCGCACGGACTATTTACTGCCTCTGTACAGCCTAGGGTTTCGATACCTTAGGGTGGTCAGGGCTGAGTCCGGCATAGTGTCCCACGTCGCGGGAGAGGATACGTGGAGGCTTTACTCCACGTGCTCGCCCGTTGATGTTTTGGGGAGATCGGACCCTTTCAATAGGGTCCGTCGCCCCTGTCAAATCTTCGTGGGAAAATAGAGAAAAAAAAAAAAAAAAAAAAAAAATGGTCTGGAAGGAACCAGACGTGTGCCTCCATCAGACACTAAGCATGAACTGGGTTTGCCTGCGGCCAGTGCTGAGGTGTATACGGCGGAGGAGGAGCTAACCTTTTTTATGTTTACTTAGTGTCAGCCTCCTAGCGGCAGTAGCATACACCCACAGTCCTGTGTCCCCCAATGAGACGAAGGAGAAATGATCTTTTACAAACTTTTTTTTTTTTTCACAAGGGTAAAAGGAGAAAACGGACAGATAAGGTTGTTATGCAATTTCTCCTGAGTACGCCAATACCCCATATGTGGGGGAAAACCACTGTTTGGGCACACAGCAGAGCTCGTAAGGGAAGGAGCGCCGTTTGACTTTTTCAAACTAAAATTGGCTGGAGTTGAGATTGGACGCCATGTCGTGTTTGGAGAGCCCCTGATGCGCCTAAACAGTGGAAACTCCCCACAAGTGACACCATTTTGGAAACTAGACCCCCTAAGGTACTTATCTAGATCTGTTGTGAGCACTTTGAACCCCCAAGTGTTTCACAAAAGTTTATAATGCCTGGGTGTGAAAAAAAAACAAAAAAACAATTTTCCACAAAAATGATTTTTTAGTCCCAAATTTTTGAATTTTCCCAAGGAAATTGGACACCAAAAGTTGTTGTCCAATTTGTCCTGAGTACGCTGATACCCCATATGTGGGGGGGGGGAACTGTTTGGGCGCACGGCAGGGCTTGGAAAGGAAGTAGTAACGTTTTGGAATGCAGACGTTGATGGGGGTCATGTTCCGTTTGCAGTGCCCCAGATGAGCCTAAACAGTGGAAACCCCCCACAAGTGACCCCATTTTGGAAACTAGACCCCCTAAGGAACTTATCTAGATCTTTGGTGAGCACTTTGAACCCCCAAGTGCTTCACACAAGTTTAGAATGCCCGGGCATGAAAATAAAAAATCCTATTTTTTTCCCACAAAAATTATCTTTTAGTCACTAATTTTTTATTTTCCCAAGGGTAACAGGAGAAATTGGACCACATAAGTTGTTGTACAATTTGTCCTGAGTACGCTGATACCCCATATGTGGGGGGGAACCACTGTTTGGGCGCACGGCAGAGCTCGGAATGGAAGGAGCACCATTTGACTTTTTCCAACCAAAATTGGCTGGAATTGAGTTTGGATGCCATGTTGCATTTGGAGAGCCCCTGATGTGCCTAAACAGTGGAAACCCCTCACAAATGACCCCATTTGGGAAACTAGACCCCCTAAGGAACTTATCTAGATTTTTGATGAGCAATTTGAACCCCCAAGTGCTTCACACAAGTTTATAACGTAGAGCCGTAAAATTTAAAAATCATATTTTTTCCACAAAAATGATCTTTTCACCCCAATTTTTATTTTTCCAAGGGTAACAAGACTCCAAAAGTTATTGTGCAATTTGTCCTGAGTGCGCTGATACCCCATATGTGGGGGTAAACCACTGTTTGGGTGCATGGCAGAGTTTGGAAGCGAAGGAGCGCCGTCTGACTTTTTCAACGCAGAATTGGCTGGACGCCATGTCGTGTTTGGAGAGCTCCTGATCTGCCTAAACAGTGGAAACCCCCATAAATGACACCATTTTGGAAACTAGACCCCTCAAGGAACTTATCTAGATGTGTGGTGAGAACTTTCAACCCCCAGGTGTTTCACTAAAGTTTATAACGCACAGCCGTAAAATAAAAATCTTTTTTTTTTTTTTTACAAAAATGATTTTTTCGCCCCCAATATTTTATTTTCACAAGGGTAACAGAAGAAATTGGAACCCAAAAGTTGTTGTCCAATTTGTCCTGAGTACACTGATACCCAATATGTGGGCGAAAACTACTGTATGGGCACACGTCGGGGCTCGGAAGGGAAGTAGTGACGTTTTGGATTGCAGACTTTGATGGAATGGTCTGGGGGCGTCATGTCACATTTGGAGAGCCCCTGATGCACCTAAACAATGGAAACCCCCCACAAGTGACCCCATTTTGGCAAATAGACCCCACAAGGAACTTATCTAGATGTGTGGTGAGCACTTTGAACCCCGAAGTGCTTCACAGAAGTTTATAACGCACAGCCGTAAAAATAAAAAATCTTTTTTTTTTTACAAAAATGATTTTTTCGCCCCAATATTTTATTTTCACAAGGGTAACAGGAGAAATTGTACCCCAAAAGTTGTTGTCCAATTTGTCCTGAATACGCTGATACCCAATATGTGGGAGAAAACTACTGTATGGGCGCACGTCAGGGCTCGGAAGGGAAGTAGTGACGTTTTGGATTGCAGACTTTGATGGAATGGTCTGGGGGCGTCATGTCGCATTTGGAGAGCCCCTGATGCGCCTAAACAGTGGAAATCCCCAACAAGTGACCCCATTTTGGAAAATAGACCCCACAAGGAACTTATCTAGGTGTGTGGTGAGCGCTATGAAGCCCCAAGTGCTTCACAGAAGTTTATAATGTACAGCCGTAAAAACAAAAAAATATTTTTTTTTTTTTGTACAAAATGATATTTTCGCCCCAGTTTTTTATTTTAGCAAGGGTAACAGAAGAAATAGGACAAATTGCACAATAACTCTTGGGGTCCAGAGTACGCTGATACCCCATATGTGGGGATAAACTACTGTTTGGACGCATGGCAGAGCTCAGAAGTGAAGGAGCACCGTTTGACTTTTTCAACGCAGAATTGGCTGGAATTGAGATCAGACGCCATGTCACATTTGGAGAGCCCCTGATGTGCCTAAACAGCGGAAACCCCCCAATTCTAACTCCAACCCTAACCCCAACACACCCCTAACCCTAGTCCCAACCCTAACCACAAACCTAACCCTAACACACCCCTAATCCCAACCCTAACCCTAACTTTAGCGCCAACCCTAACCCTAACTTTAGCCGCAACCCTAACCCTAACCCTAATGGGAAAATGGAAATAAGTACATTTTTTTATTTTATTACTTTTCCCTAACTAAGGGGGTGATAAAGGGGGGTTTGATTTACTATTTATAGTGGGTTTTCATGATTGGCAGCTGTCACGCTAAAAGACGCTTTTTATTGCAAAATAGTTTTTTGCATCGCCACATTTTGAGAGCTATAATTTTTGCATATTTTGGCCCACAGAGTCATGTGAGGTCTTATTTTTTGCGGGACGAGTTGACGTTTTTATTGGTACCATTTTTGAGCATGTGACATTTTTTGATCGCTTTTTATTTCGATTTTTGGGAGGTTAGAATGAACAAAAATCAGCAATTCATGAATTTCTTTTGGGGGAGGCGTTTATACTGTTCCGCGTGTGGTAAAATTGATAAAGCAGCTTTATTCTTCGGGTCAGTACGATTATGGCGATACCTCATTTATATCATTTTTTTATGTTTTGGCGCTTTTATAGAATAAAAACAATTTTATAAAAAAATAATTATTTTTGCATCGCTTTATTCTGCGAGCTATAACTTTTTTATTTTTTCGCTGATGATGCTGTATGGCGGCTCGTTTTTTGCGGGACAAGATGACGTTTTCAGCGGTACCATGTTTATTTATATCGGTCTTTTTGATCGCGCGTTATTCCACTTTTTGTTCGGCGGTATGATGATAAAGCATTGATTTTTTGCTTCGTTTTTTTTTTTTTTTTAAGGGGTTCACTAAAGGGGTTAACTAGTGGGACAGTTTTATAGGGGGGGTCGTTACGGACGCGACGATACCAAATATGTGTACTTTTATTGTTTTGGTTTTTTTATTTACAGGAAGAAATGAATTTATTGGGGAATATTTTTTTTTTTTATTTATTTTGGATTTTTTTTTATAACATGTTTATTTTTATTTTTTTTAACTTTTTTACTTTGTCCCAGGGTGGGACATCACTGTATTTTATCAGATCGCTGGTGTGACAGTGTGCACAGCACACTGTCACACCAGCGATCGCTCAGGCAGTGCAGCAGGCTTCTCAGTGCCTGCTCTCAGCAGGCACTGAGGAAGCCGCCTCCCTCCAGGACCCCGGCGCCATCTTGGATCCGGGTCCTGGGAGGGAGGAAGCCCTCAGAACAGCGCGATCACATCGCGCTGGTCTGAGGGTCCCAGGGGGGCGCGCAGGGAGCCCACTCCCTGCGCGACGCTTCCCTGTGCCCCCAGTACACCGCGATCATGTTTGATCGCGGTGTGCTAGGGGTTAATGTGCCGGGAGCAGTCCGTGACCGCTCCTGACACACAGTCACGGGTGTCAGCTGTGATAATCAGCTGACACCCGGCGGCGATTAGCTGCGCTCCCTCCGGGAGCGCAGCTGATCGCCTATGACGTACTATCCCGTCCCTGGTCAGATTGTCACGGGTTTTATGGACGGGATAGTACGTCTAATGTCAGAGAGGGGTTAAATCCCCATAAAATTCATTCAACACAAAGTAGCAAGTATTTGTGAAGGGTATAGGAAATAATCCATAGATTTCTAACTATTTTAAAAATATAAATCTGAAAATTGTGATGTGCATTTGTATTCTGTCCCCCCTATAGTGTGGCACCCCTAAAGAAATTCCTCGGTAACCAATTAATTTAGAACTCACATAATTAGTAAATTGAGTTGACCTGTGTGTAGTTTCTTCTCAGTATAACTACAGCTGTTCTGTGAAGGCCTCAGAGGCTTTTGAGGACATTAGGGATCAAACAATATCATAAAAACCAAAAGGAGCACACCAGACAGGTCAGAGATAAAGTTGTGGAGAAGAGTAAAGCAGGGTTAGGTTATAATAAATAGCCCAAGCTCTGAACATCTCACAGAGCACTGTTTAATCTGTCATCCAAAATGGAAGGAGTATGGCATAACTGCAACCTAACAAGACGTGGGCGTCCACCTAAACGGACATCACAAGCAAGAGCATTAATTAGAGAAGCAGCCACGAGGTACATGGTCACTCTGAAGAAGCTGCAGAGATCCACAGCTCAGGTGGGAGAATCTATCTACAGAACAAACTATTAGTCATATACGCGCCACAAAACTGTTCTTTACAGCAAAGTCGCAAGAAAAAAAATCCATTTTTTTAAAATGAGCCATGAGAAGTCCAGTTTGCAAAAGCCATGTAGGAACACAGCTAGCATGTAGAAGAAGATTCTCTGGTCAGAATGTAGAACTTTTTAGGGTAAATGCAAAATGCTGTGAGGTTAAAAAAAACCCTAACAATTCACATCACCTTGAAAATACAAACCCCACCGTCAAACATGGTGGTGGTAGCATCATGCTGTTGGGATGCTTTTCTTCAGCAGGGACAGGGAAGCTGGATGGAGGTAAATACAGTATGATCCTGGAAGAAAACCTGTTAAAGGTTAAAAAAGACTTGAAACTGGGGTTTAGGTTCATATTCCCACAGGACATCAACTCTAAACATACTACCCGAGCTACAATGGAAGGGTTTAGATCAAAGTATATCCATGTGTGTGAATGGCCCAGTCACAGTCCAGACCTAAACTGTGACAAGACTTCAAAATTGCTGTTCACAGATGCCTCCATCCAATCTCACGGAGATAGATTGTTGGTGTAGAAGTTCACAGAATAAACCCTTATAAAATTATTCCTTTATTTGTTACTTGTTAAAACCTTAAATTGGTTATAAATCATTTGTTATGTCACTCCAAACAAATACTAGATCTAATGGAAAAAACTGAAAAAAATACAAAAAAGTGCAAATAAAATACCTGGCACCAGACAGTCTGGCTTATCCTAAGTAAAGAGCACCATATTTGCCAGCTAGTGTCAATTCTACCGAGCCGCGGAGTTTGTCACCCTACAAAAGTGCAAGTGGCGCCCTCGCTCAACGTTAACTCGCTCTGGTATTCCCCATTACACCTTATGTGTATAGAGGCAATAACAGTTTATTAGCTAGATGTACAGAAACACGGGTATTACATACCTGGTAATGTGTTTTTTCATGAGACATGACGGCACCACGAGAGAGGGGAATCCGCCCATTAAGGACAGGAAACCTTCAAGATAAAAGGGGCGGCTCCTCTCTCCGCATCAGTTGTTTTACAGAGCACGAGAGGAACTCCGCATGTTAGTACATACATAAATAATACATCTTTTTGCAATTCTAATTACCCCAACCCAAGGGAGTGTATAACACTAAATGCACCCAACTAATGACGTGATCAAAGGGTGGGAATATAAGGGTGCCGTCATGTCTCACGAAAAAACACATTACCAGGTATGTAATACCCGTGTTTTTCCATCATATATGACGGCACCACGAGAGAGTTACAGAGATTTGTATTCTCTTTAGGGAGGGATCACTGTTTCTAACACTCTTCTCCCAAACGTGAGATCAGAGGTAGCAGATAAATCTAATCTATAGTGTCTGAAAAAAGTTGACGGAGAGGACCAAGTGGCCGCCTTACAGATTTGGTTGATCGTGGCATCTGCTTTCTCCGCCCAAGATGTCGACATGGCTCTTGTGGAGTGGGCCTTAAGTCCTTCAGGAACAGCCCTGCCTACACTACTATAAGCTAGCATAATGGCCTCTCTCACCCATCTAGCTATAGTTTGTCTAGAGGCTCCTAGGCCTTTTCTCGCCCCCTGAAATGAGACAAGTAATGACCTGCTTTTCCTCCAAGTTTTCGTTCTTTCTAGATATTGTAGGATACATCTCCTAACATCTAAACAGTGTAGTTTCTCCTCTTTTGTGTTGCTAGGGTCAGGACAAAAGGATGGCAATATTATCTCCTGAGCTCTGTGGAATTTTGACACAACTTTGGGTAAATATGCAGGGTCTAGTCTTAATACTACTCTGTCATCTAGAATCCGAGTGTAAGGAGAGTCAGCTGACAACGCATGTAGGTCTCCAATCCTACGGGCCGATGTGAGCGCTATCAACAAGGTGGTTTTCAAGGTTAGGACTTTATCGGATATTGTGTCTAGGGGCTCAAAGGGGCTACCTGTTAAGGCTGATAAAACCAGATTGAGGTCCCATGGTGGAGGAGCAGGGGATGGAACAGAATCCGCTCTACTACAGGCCCGAATGAACCTGGCTATCCACCTATTGTTTGCTAAGTCGTAGTTAAACAAGGCTGCAAGGGCAGAGACATGAACTTTAAGGGTGCTAACTGCTAACCCTAGCTCCAAGCCCTTTTGTAGAAATTCTAATATGGCCACTATCGGGATCTCCCCTTCCCGTATAGGTGCTGAAATTGTTTAAAATTTCTTCCATATTCTGCCATAAATTATCGTAGTCATTGGTTTTCTACTGCGAAGTAGGGTGGATATTACTGCGGCTGAAAAACCTCTTTTTTCTAATAGTGACCTCTCAAATTCCAGGCTGTCAAATGCAGCCCGGACTTCTGAGGGTGACTGAAAGGACCCTGTGTCAGAAGGTCCTGGTCTTCCGGCAGTACCCATGGATCTGTTATGGACATTATCTTCAACCAGTAGAACCAAGGCCTCTTTGGCCAAAAGGGAGCTATTAAGATCACCCTGGCTTTGTCTTCCCTGATCTTCTTCAGGACTAATGGAATCAGACATATTGGGGGAAAGGCATACAGACGTCCTGACGTCCAGTTTATTCTGAAAGCATCCACTGCTAAGGGTCTGTCCGCTGGATTCAGGGAGCAGAATTTCCGCAGCTTCTTGTTGGTCCTTGTGGCAAAAAGGTCTATGCTGGGTTTCCCCCACATATGTACTATCTGATGAAAAATGGACTCTTTTAATGCCCACTCTACCTGCTTTAGGTGGTTTCTGCTCAGTAAATCTGCCTTTTGGTTGTCCATACCTCGTATATGTAGGGCCGATAATGAGTGGAAATGATGCTCTGCAAGAGTCATAATTCTCTCCGTTATGTCCATCAGTGACCGAGAACGGGTGCCTCCTTAGTGGTTTATATAAACGACTGCCGTCCGGTTGTCTGACAGAACTCGGACATGATGTCCCGATATGTGTGGTAGTAGACCCTGCAATGCTCTTTCGACCGCCAAGAGTTCCCAGTCGTTCGAAGATAGTTCTTTTTCTTCTCGTTTCCACGGTTCTTGGAGCCACAGTGTATCCAGATGAGCTCCCCACCCCCAAGGGCTGGCGTCTGTTGTGACCACCTTGGAGGCCGTGAACTTCCATGGAATCCCTTGCGGAGATGTATCTATTTTTAACCACCATTGGAGCGACTGAAGTACAGGAATTGAAAGTGTAATCTTCTGATCCAGATGTCCATGAAGGACTAGATCTTCCTGCAACACACTCCACTGTAATTTCCTTGTATGGAACTGGGCCCATTTCACTGCTGGTATGCATGCAGTTAGTGATCCCAACACTGACATAGCTCTCCTTTAGCGTAATTTGAGTTTTTTTTAATTGTTATTATCATCTGCTTTATTCTGAGTTCTTTCTCTTCTGGAAGACGACATTCCTGCGCTATTGAGTCTATCGTTATCCCTAAAAAAACCTGGTCATTGCTGGTTCCAGCTTGGATTTTTGAGATTGAGCTGCCATCCCAGCATTCGTAGCGTCTCTATAACGACACCGACTTGATCCTGACAGTGCGAGAAATTCTTCCCCACTATCAGAAAATTGTCCAGATAGGGTATTATTAGCGTGTCTTTCTCTCTCAGATGTGCTGTGACCTCCGCCATCAGTTTCGTGAAGACACGTGGGGCTGTTACTATGCCGAAGGGCAGGGCTCTGTACTGCAGGTGATGTAACTGTGATCTTATTCTTACCGCTACCCTGAGATATTTGCGGTCTGTTCGTCGAATTGGGACGTGATAGTAAGCATCCTTGAGGTTGAGGACTGCCATAAAGCACCGAGGAAAAAGGAGATTTACTGCCGTTCTTACCGTTACCCCTTTTGCGCGCGTGTGCCCCCCCTTTTTTTTTCCCTTTTTCTTTCTGGTGACCGCAAGCGCCCGTCGCGTCCGGCGTGCGCTTTACCGGAGCTTCTCCTGCTGCGGCCAGGAGAATTCCAGTCTCTGGAGCACGCTCAGCCAGCCAGAACGCGCCCCTGTCATTTCCGGTGCGCAACTTCCAGTCTATTCGGCCATCATACTGCAGCGCTCGCACATGTTTAGGAGGGCGCAGGAGACGGTCACAGAAGAATGAACTCGTATGACCGCTCCCTGCCCATGCCGGTTCTCACCTCACACGTGCGTCTCCTGGCTCGGTACGTTCCACTGCGCCATCAATGCTTAGCGGTCCTCAGAAGCGCAGGTCTCAGCCAGGTATCCTGGGGGGGTGGGGGGCATATAATGTGCCTGGCACCGATGTGCTTCAGGCTGCATGGCCACTTATCAACAGGGAGACGCACTAAAAAGTGGTCTCCGAGGACTGCCCCAACCTAACAGCCGACCCTCAGAGGGAGCTGTAGGAATATATTTGCCCTTAAGGGCAGTGGCCATGCTTCGCTCAGGGGGGGGCAGGGTATACCTGACCCCCGAGGCGACTACCAGTACCTGGTGACGGATGCGATGGACCTACGCCCACCGTTAGTCATCCGACCCAGGCCTAGGCATCCTCTTCCATCCGAGAGTCTTTCATCTTGAGGGTCTCCCATCGAGGACAGGAAACCAACTGATGCGGAGAGAGGAGCCGCCCCTTTTATCTTGAGTTTCCTGTCCTTGATGGGCGGATCCCCTCTCTCGTGGTGCCGTCATGTATGATGGAAAAAAACACGTAACATAACCCGATAGGTTGTCACAAAAGTATCAAGAGAGGTGGGTATATTGTTAGATAACAGCTCACAAAATGATTTCCACCATGCAGCATGTCATAGGGAGAGCACTTTGGCGCCATTAAATAGGAGGTGGTAACTTAACTTTAATTGTGAATTGTTCTCCACTAGTGATGAGGGAGATTTCTCGGGTAACACCTTATCGGAGCACGCTTGCTCATCATTATTCTCCACCTGTATCAAACTGGTGTAGGAGGTGATGAGGCATCGCCATACAATAGAAATGTTGAAGCTATATGCGTTCCAAATAAAGAGTGCATCATCCCATAATGGCTGCAGCCCGGGAGAAAAGGAATCATAGAATGGTAGAGTTGGAAGGTCGGGACCTCCAGGGTCATCTGGTCCAACCCCCTGCTCAATGCAGGATTCACTAAACCATCTCAGACAGATGTCTGTCCAGCCTCTGTTTGAAGACTTCCATTGAAGGAGAACTCACCACCACTTGTGACAGCCTGTTCCACTCACGTGTCACATTTGATAAACCCCAAGTGGGGTCTGTGGGCCATTTAGAAGGAGACATCAGATTAGACCAACAGCACCCAAGCATGAAATATTGCATATATCCCAAAATAAATGACAGAAAAGTAGTAGGAAACTGTTGGTGTATCACAAGTTACGTGAAAAACTGTGGAAAAAAAAACACAGGGTATGAATACTTTTTGAAGGCACTACATAAATGAGATCACATCATTATGTTTCATTGATTCACAAAAGCAGGACTCACTGTCTTCCAACAAATCTGTGATGTTGAGATCCAAGGAGGGAAAGATTTTGTTGAACATCTTAAAGTCTTTTCCGAATCGAGGCATCTGAATTATCAGACAAGATGGAGCCTGGAGAAGACAATGCGTCACGTAAACACAAATTAGGTTGTTGGTTTGGTTTTTTTTTTGAGTGGAAAATGTCAGATTTTTCAAGTGGCTGCCGTGGAGAATTACAGTAGCGAGGGAAGTACCCCGTCTGATTTCATTAGTCATACCCAGACTAGAGAGCATAGGAATTCTGTTCTGTACCAAACTAATCTATGGGACAGAATGGGGTCTGGAGCCAAGACCAGGAAGGCATCAGACACTGGAACGACCCTGGTCCAGAGGCCACTTCAGTAATCTATGGTTGTCGGACAAGAGCCACGAGAAGTGGCTCCTACCTTCCTACATTTAGTTATGCTTTCGATTAGCAGCGCCTGACGCGAGATGTCACATGCACATTATGCCGCAACCATGACGTCCCATGGCGACGGATAATCAAAAGGTAAGAGCCAACTTGCGGGCAAGAGGCGGTGTGCGGGTAAGAGGCGACGTGCGGGTAAGAGGCGACGTGCAGGCAAGAGGCGACGTGCGGGCAAGAGGCGACGTGCGGGCAAGAGGCGACGTGCGGGCAAGAGGCGGCGTGCGGGTAAGAGGCGACGTGCGGGTAAGAGGCGACGTGCGGGTAAGAGGCGACGTGTGGGTAAGAGCCAACTTGCGGGCAAGAGGCGGCGTGCGGCTAAGAGGCGACGTGCGGCTAAGAGGGGCTGTGCGGCTAAGAGGGGCCGTGCAGGGCTGCCATTCAGTGGCCATAGATCATTAACCTCGTCCTGTGAATTCATTGGCATTAACTCTGACACTTCCACAATCACCAACAAGTAGTGATTATATGTTTTACCTCTGCAAACTTCAAGTTGCTGTTAATGAAGGACCACTCTAGTAGCTGCTGGATTGTGGGGACCCCCACTTTCTCATTCTTGTCCATGAAAATCTGATAGAAGTAACAATCTTGCACTTTCTGTCCTGCCGACCTGAATGTGTAAGAATAATTGAAATACAAAGTAGATTAGGAATTGACATGAGCTTTAACTACACAAGGATTTATTTTTTTTATACTGCAGCCTCCCTTTACGCTGTTGTCTATTAGATAGCGTTCGTCCGACAGCGCTCTCTTCCCACTCCCAGATACACATGTACGCCCAGTTTGCCCAATCATGCAAGTATTTTCGATGTGGCGTGTGCATCCACTAGCAGTTTACCTTTATCTTTTTTCCACCATTATTTATTATTAAATGCTTTTAAATCCATCTTATCTTCTGGGAAATCAGACTGATCAGGCATGGTTACTCAATATGCCCGATCATTTGCGAGTCCACAGACCGCCATAAACACACTGAATGGTTGCGAGCCGACATTAATCTAATGTGTATGGGGACCTTTCCGGCACGAGCCACTGAGCTTACCGATTGGCTGCAGCGCTCTAGAAGTGACGCAACTACTTCAGAAAACAACAAAGAAAGCAGGGCAGGACCTGGGGAAGGTGAGTAAAAGAGCAGGGGTTTTTTGCTTTTTTTTTTTTTTACTGCTAATGGAGCTTATAGGAAACATTTTTTTAAAAGGAGCTAAAACCTTTAAAGTAAAATATATATATATATATATGTGTTATAAATGCACATATGTATTAGTTACTCTAGAATTAAAAAAAAATCTATTTCATGAAAACCTTTGTATGTCATGCTTAATTCCTGTGTTCTAATAATGTTCTATTACATATAGGGTTACCTTATTTTTAATAGGGGATCTACTCTTAATATGTGGTGGAACAATATATTCAAGAATTCTTCTGGATCTGTTAAGAAAAAAAAAAAACAAACAAACAATGTTGATCAGTAACCTGAACGATGCATTGTACAGCCGGTGCTGTTATACTTTACAACCAGCAGATGGAGCCAACTCACACCAAATCAAGCCTGGACTCCACTGACAAGCTACAAAATGTGTGAATATATATATATATATATATATATATATATATATATATATATATATATATATATATATATATAGCAAATATACAAATACACACAGTCATGAGAAAGTCTAAGTGCAAAAAAAATCCAGCACTTAGGCCTTAATATTGGGTATACAAGACAAATTAAATTAAGTACACCCTTACTGCTTCACTCCCCATAGGAAGTTAGTAAGCAGCAAACCAATGCTACTAATCAAATGACCTAAATTAATTGTTCTTCAGCAAGTGTCACCTCCTCAATGAATGAAAAAGTTTGGGCAGTTTGCTGGGCTGGAGCATTCAGTTGTGTGTTACCATAATGTGTAGGGGGAAATAGATCATAAAAGAGCTTTGAGAAACAATTGTTGCTGCTCACAAATTGGGGAAGGATTAGAAAACTATTTCCAAATACTTTGGAGTCCATCATTCTACAGTGAGAAAAGTTATCCACAAGTGGATAACATTCAAGACAGTGGACAAGCTTACTAAAGTGGACGTCCAAGCAAACTCACCCCAAAGTCAGACTTGTGCAATGCTCAGAAAAAAAAAATCTAAAGAGCTCCAGCTGAGACTCTAAAGGCCTCATTTTGTATAGTAATAATAATTGAGTCGCTCATGAACTCCTCTGTATACCAAAGTAGTTTACAATCAAATGTGAGGTCTTCAATCCAAAAGTGTGTCCGAAACTAGGTCATGTGACCGGACAACGATCCCAAGCACAGCAGCAAAGCTACATCAGAATATGGGAGAAAGAAAAGCCCACCACTTCTACATTTTAGGTACATAAATAAGGATAGGGTGCAATTTTTCATGTGTTCTTCATCTGCAAATGTATTTGTCAAATTTTATGATTTTCTAAAAAAAAAAAAAAAAAAAAAAAAAAAAAAAAAAAAAAGCCGGGCAGGACCGATAGATAAGGAAGTGTTCCCTTTTCATAAAAACCCTGAGGAGCAGTTTTGTTTTTCTAAAAAACACCAGGAGCAGCAGAGCGCTGTAGCCAATCACTGAGCTCAGCGGCTCGTGCCGTCAACTTGAGTAGAGCCGCTGTGCTCAGTCATTGGTTGCAGCGCTGTTGATATGTCCCTCTGACAACACTTCTGGGCATAAAACACCAGAATTAATAAAAATGAGTACAATACAAACCTTTTTCTTCCGATGTAAAACCTGAAGCGGCTTCTACTTTCTCTAGAATTTTCCTTAATTTCATTATTTTTGTTGCACAAACATATCCATATCTGGAAGGTAAAACAAAAAAGGAGAAAAGAAGAAATTGCGGTTTGTCTTCACATTTTATTATTTTATAATATTTTTTTTCTTAGTATGGTCTGACATAGTAGACTATGCTATTCCATACAAAAAAATACAGTAAGGGTAGACACTGCGCAGCTGGCAGCTACACAAGGCATCAAGGTGCATTAGGTCTACCTTTACTGTGCAATGTTTACAACCGGCCGAAGCGAACAACAACTGATCGGTGGGGGTGCAGAGTGTTGGACACCCGTCTATCTGAAGGACTGGTCATCAACACATGACCAGAGGACCCCTTTAAATCTCCAATTTCTGCTGACCTTGTCCAAGTCTACATAGAAAAGTCAAGAAACGAGTCGTAAGAAAACTCCAAAAGTTCTCTAAAAGCCTAACAGATTTTATAATTTTTTAATACATGTGACATAAAAAATATTTATAATACAAATAGCAAATAAGAGGAGCGCTCCCTGTTTAGGACCTGTCCTGCATTACACATAAAACCCATTGATGTGAATGATTGCTGTTTAATTAATTTCCCCTGCGGCGGTGGTGGATCTGCAGTGAATTGCCAGGTCTCCTCACAGGTTCAGAGCCGACTACTTGGAGATCTCATCGGGATACACTTTAAGCCCTCTTATTTTCCGCACGTACAGACATGAGGATGTTTTGAAAGCTAAATCCTTTGACACCTTTATATATTCTATCTGTTGCTGCACTTCCGAATAATTAGTGTTTTAAAGCACTTGCAAATCAGTTAAGTGCTCTCGGCGTAACTGAGCATTTCCCAAGCCTCTGTCTCCCAAGGTTGTTTCCCCACCTTGTTGTACCAGTCTCTGTAGCTTGACTGATGGCTCACTGTCCGATTTCTTTTGTCTGACGTTACACAGACAGTGTGAGCTAAATATCTAGATAAAGAAGGAAACAAACTAGGTAGTCAGTGGCACAGGAAGTGTTCTGTCACGCCCAGAGATCTTAACACTTCATTTGCATATGAATGAAACTGCTGATTTCTCAGGAATGCAGCAACAGATAGAAGATTTCAAGGTGTCGATTGATTTACATTTCAAAGACCTGCAAGCATATGTATGCGGTTTTTTGAGATATATCCAGTACATTTTCATATGGGCGATTTGTGGATCTTTAAACCTCAATATTAGCACTGTGAACCAGCAATAACGGGACGGGAACAGATCACACATAAGAGGTAAGAGGGCAGCCCAATCACTGGCAGCTTTTTAACATGCGCAGCTTTGATATCACTAACAATAACTCCTTGGTGGAGGATTATGGCTCCCATCCACAAGTGCTATTTCTGTGCTGTAATTAAAGCTTAGGATTAGTTTCTTGCAATCCCCCAATCGCTCAGGATTCTCCTTAGTTAATTATAAGTACAAGGTGAACAGAGAAAGCGGCACCGTCCCACATAAGGCCGGCTACGCGTCACCCTCAGGCTTGGCCGGTGGCAGGAAAGATTTCAGAACATAACCTTCATCTGCCGTGAGCCCATCATTACAGGTCTGCATGACCCCACTGTAACAAGAGAGGGCAAATAACAGAATGACTGGGCAGATCATATGGCCACAGACCCTATAAAACCCGCAGGCCCAGACAAGTCCACAATGGTGACGGGACATTTCTGGTTACGGATATTGGGACACGGGACATTGTTCTATTTCTGTATAGCCATGTCTGTGGGGTCGGCGAGACTCCTGGTATTATAGAAGGCATCGAATATATCTGCTCTACAGTAGGGGGCAGCACTTCAGCTCTTGGGAAACTACAACTCTCAGCATGCTGCAGGTAGCCTCCTACCTAATGTGTAGTAGGTGTAATGATAATATTAGAAAATACCTCCAATTATACATGTAGTATAGTTCTTCTGATTAGCTATGTCGCATTCCCCATGTGCAGGGTGTTGCAGTAGCTTAGGTATCCATGGTTACGACCACTACCAGCTAACAAGCTACCTGTCAATACGTGTGTGGCTCCTGTCCATGGGAACATCATATGAGACGGACGAAAGATCAGCGATTGGCCGACATTCATCTGATGGGTATGGTGGCCCCCAACACTGGTAAAGGGATCTTTAACCCCTTCACGACCAGAGGTATTTTTGTTTTTGCATTATCGTTTCTCGCTCCCCTTCTTCCCAGAGCCATAACTTTTTTTCTTTTTTGGTCAATATGGCCATGTGAGGGCTTGTTTTTTGCGGGACGAGTTGTACTTTTGAACGACATCATTGGTTTTACCATGTCGTGTACTAGAAAACGTGGAAAAAAATTCCAGATGCGGTGAAATTGCAAAAAAAAAAAGTGCAATTCCACAGTCGTTTTTTTTTTTTTACCATGTTCACCAAATGCTATAACTGACCTGCCATTATGATTCTCCAGGTTGTTACGAGTTCATAGACACCAAACGTGTCTAGGTTCTTTTTTATCTAAGTGGTGAAAAAAAAAATCCCAAATTTGTTAAAAAAAAAAATTGCGCCATATTCCGATAACCGTAGCGTCTCCATTTTTCGTGATCTGGAGCCGGATGAGGGCTCATTTTTTGCGCTCCGAGCTGACGTTTTTAATGATACCATATTGGTGCACATACCATCCTTTGATTGCCCGTTATTGCATTTTAATGCAATGTAGCGGCGGCCAAAAAAACAAAATTCTGGTGTTTTGACTTTTTTTTCTCATCACGCCGCTTAGCGATCAGGTTAATTTTTTTTTATTATGTTGATAGATCGGGCGATTCTGAACTCGGCGGTGCCAAATATGTCTTTGTTTATTTTTTCTTTTAGGCCGGCATCACACTGCCGAGTTTGATGCGAGTTAGTCACACGACTTTCTCGCATCAACACCCGGCACGGCCGCCCGCTCTCATACCCGAGTGTGCGGCTGTATGTATTTCTATGCAGCCGCGCACTCGGGTCCGAGAGCGGGCGGCCGTGCCGGGTGTTGATGCGACTAACTCGCATCAAACTCGGCAGTGTGACACCGGCCTTATTGTTTTATTTTGAATGGGACGAAAGGGCGGTGATTTGAACTTTTATATATTTTTATTTTTTTAATATTTAAAACTTTTTTTTTGTTACATGCTTAAATAGTCTCCGTGGGACACTAGAAGCTGCAGTTCTCTGATCGTCTCTGCTACATACAGGCGATGATCAGCTACCTGTGTGTAGCAGAAATGCTCACTTGCTATGAGAACTCACCACTGGGCGGTGCTTATAGCAATCTGGCCCTGACAACCAGGAGAACGCCGTCATGCTGACCCATCGGTGACCCGCGATCACGTGACGGGGTCACCGATGGGCAGGTTTAGTGACGCGCGAGTTAAAAGTGATCTGGGAACACGATTCTTCAGATCAGTATGATTTCGGCGATATTAAACTAGCATAGACTTATTTTTATTATTATTTTAGAGGCTTAAAAAACTTCTATTTTTTAACTTTATGCTACAATCTTTATTCTCTATTGGGGGGGTCTTGAGCTGACGATCAGTTGATGGCTTGCTCTACACACAGTACTGCACTGTCTCTTACCAGGGCGAGGGTCTTCAGCAGGTTCCCAGACGACAAGGCAACCAAGGGGCTCATCCCGGGAAGCAAATGATGGGCACCCGAATGGAAGTGGTATCGGAATGGTACGACGTCAATGATACACAGTGATATTTAACCCCTTTGGGACCAGGCAATTTTTCCTTTTTGACCTCTTTTTTTTTTTTTTATAACTCAAACCCTTCCAATAGCCAGAACTTTAATTCTTTGGAGGGTTTCGTTTTTACACCGTTAAGCAAAATGACTTACATCCTCAGAGGGTTTACGATCTCCGTCTTCAGAAGGGCTTGGGTTTCGCTGTAATATTCGACATCCGTTTTGTCTTTCGGCCTCAGCAGGACAGAATCCAGCACAGAACTGAAGGAAAATAAGCTTTTCCGGAAAGAAAACAGACAGTTACTTTCTGCAGTTACCTTATCCCACGAGCGCGGGAATCCTCACCAGAATAAGGTGGAGTCGAGATAGCAGGAGTTGTAGTGGCCCTGGATGCCTTTCTTTTTCCCAATCATGATTTCTAAGCCTTCCTTCTCTGTTCTGGGAGGGGTGTTCCCTTCTACAACTTCACTCAAATAACCTCCAAAGGCTGGAAGGGAAGAAAATCTGAGGTTACACTGCGGGAAGCCATCGCCAACGTTCTGCAACTTTTTAATATTCTTTGTGCTCCAATTCTTCACCATTTTCAGGATCACCTGTTATTAGGGGACACTTCTGACATTGGCCACATGTGAATAGCGCCCCCTAGCTTGGCTTACTTTTACAAACAGATGCTAGGTTGTTCTCGTGTTTGATATTTAAGCAGGGTCGTGAAATGTACTCTGTGTGACTTAAAGGGTGCGCCGTCAGGAAATAAAAAAAAAAAAAAAAAAAGAAAACTATAGGAAATATCATAAACTACATAACTTTACATAGAATATGTTATGTAATCTGAGATCAGACCCTGATTCCAGAAATGTGTCATTTACTAGGCGGTGTTTTGCAGTTTCAATTAAATCAAGTGTTTTATCACCAGGTGATTATCACTACAGGACTAGGTGTCTCATGCCTGCTAGTACAACCACACCCCACCACTGATTAGCCGCTTTCTGCCTTTGCGTAGTATACACATCAGTGGTATGGGCGGGGTTATACAGAGCTCAGCATTCAGAGAACTGCTAGATCTGTGCAGAGTAAACAGTGATTTTGTCAACACTACAGCAAGCAGCTCAGTAAGTGACAACGCTGGAATTAGGGTCTCTGTCCCTACATCATGCTGCTCTCCAATGGCAAACACCTGCTAACAGGCTCCCTTTAATTAGCAAATCCCACTCTCTTGGGCTAGGGAGGTAATAAATGTAGCACATGAAAATAACCAAGAAACTTTTCCTAGAATGTTAATAGGACAGATGCCTGGGAGCATGTGCAGTAGAAGCTCCACTGCTGGGACCATGCATTGTAAAGCTATCTTCAGGTCACAGCAGCAGAGCGTCCTCCTGCACGTGCTCACAGGCCCCTGTCACACGCTTCACATCACTGACCACTGGCTGCAGTCCCCTACACAGTATGGAACCCATTCACTTAAATGGGGTCCACTGCAGTCAATATTCCACCTCTTTACAATATGGGAATACCCTAAAAAACATTTTTTCCCTATAGCTTTACCAAAAACTAATTTGTACTAAACATTAGAAAACCAGCCGTTACCCATGTCTTGTATAAAATAGCATCGGATTAGAAAATTGTCAGTTAAAGGGAATCTGTCATCAGGTTTTTGTTACTGCATCTAAGAGCAACATGATGTAAAGGCAGAGACCCTGATTACTGCGATGTATCACTTAGTTTACTGGGTGCAGCCATGGTGATAAAATCCGTTCTCTACTGCAGATCGGCAGAGCTCGGTATAACCCCGCCCCCACCCCTGATTGGCTGCTTCCTGTGCACAGGCAGAAAGCTACCAGTCAGTGGTGGGGGCGGGGTTCGCAAAGCACGAGGACTAGGTGGCACAAGGCAGTTTGTCCTGTAGTGATAATCTCCTGCTGAGAAAACACAGATTTTTATTGAAACCACAAAACAGAACCCAGTAAGTGACACATTGCTGGAATCAGGGACTCAGCCCCTTCAACATGATGCTCTTAATTTATATAGCAAAAACCTGCTGACAGATTCCCTTTAAGAACACCTGAGGCTTCAGATGCCTCTTTTTCAAGGTCTATCCATGTTTTTTGCTGAATGACTGGTCACAAAAAAGAAAAAAATGAAAAAAAGGAGATTAGTCTTAACTGACTTGCAATCAAAATTATCAACTGAAGTGAATGGCGGCTAGTGAGTAAAAACAGACAGCACTCATGTCTCATACACGTCATCCAAGCACGGCTGTTTTTTTTACTGAGTAATGGATGGGAGAAGTCTGGAATTTTTTTTTTATCTTTGCATACGAAAAAATCTTCACTGACGGGAAGATCAAAATGAATGAAAACTGAATACATCAGGCAGGCTTTTCTGGCATGCATGTGAATGAGGCCTGATGCCGAGGACTTTCTGCTCTCCCTTTTTCGATGGCTTAATCATTCATTACCTAGAGAATTACAACGCTCTATTTGGTTGGAGACTGGCTGTAGTGACGCGAACCTGGAGTCTGGCCTGCAGCTCTTCAGCTTCACGAAAAGAGCTTTTTTGGGGGCACAGGTAAAAAATCTTGTCCCTTGAAAGTGCCGTCTGTGCATCCTGCACATTCATCTTCCTGAGGTGATCATAGAAAAAAGAACACATATATTACAATCACAGTACTAGGAGCATTCGCCCTGCACTAAAGGGTCAGTCCGATTCCCAGAAAAGCGTTGCCCTAAGTGTGCAGTCCGCAGGTATTACTACAGAATCTGCCCCAATCAGCAATGCCACATGAAAGCATGGACAATCTGATCCGTAGCGAGGCGCTAGTCTCCTCCCTGCAGCTTCTGAAAAACATCACATCATTTCACACATCACAAATAAGACAAAAAAGAAAAGAAAGGCCCAGAGTCAAAGCTTTTTATGAAAAAATTATGACATAAGAAGTTCTGACTAGTTGAAATGTAGAAAAAAAGAAAGAAGGGGAGGCGAAGAGAGGAGGGAGGCGAAGAGAGGAGAGAGGCGAAGAGAGGAGAGGAGGCGAAGAAGAGGAGGAGGGAGGCGAAGAAGAGGAGGAGGGAGGCGAAGAAGAGGAAGAAGAGGGGAGGCGAAGAAGAGGAGGAGGGAGGCGAAGAGAGGAGGGAGGCGAAGAAGAGGAGGAGGGAGGCGAAGAAGAGAGGAGGAGGCGAAGAAGAGAGGAGGGAGGCAAGAGGAGGAGGGAGGCGAAGAAGAGGAGGAGGGAGGCGAAGAAGAGGAGGAGGGAGGCGAAGAAGAGGAGGGAGGCGAAGAAGAGAGGAGGGAGGCGAAGAGAGAGGAGGAGGAGGAGGCGAAGAAGAGGAGGAGGGAGGCGAAAGAGGAGGAGGGAGGCGAAGAAGAGGAGGAGGGAGGCGAAGAAGAGGAGGAGGGAGGCGAAGAAGAGGGGAGGGAGGCGAAGAAGAGGAGGAGGGAGGCGAAGAAGAGGAGGAGGGAGGCGAAGAAGAGGAGGAGGGAGGCGAAGAAGAGGAGGAGGGAGGCGAAGAAGAGGAGGAGGGAGGCGAGAAGAGAGGAGAGCGAGGAGGGAGGAGGAGGCGAAGAAGAGGAGGAGGGAGGCGAAGAAGAGGAGAGGAGGCAAGAGGAGGGGAGGCAAAGAGGAGGGAGGCGAAGAAGAGGAGGAGGGAGGCGAAGAAGAGGAGGAGGGAGGCGAAGAAGAGGAGGAGGGAGGCGAAGAAGAGGAGGAGGGAGGCGAAGAAGAGGAGGAGGGAGGCGAAGAAGAGGAGGAGGGAGGCGAAGAAGAGGAGGAGGGAGGCGAAGAAGAGGAGGAGGGAGGGGCGAAGAGCAGGAGGGAAGCCGGTAGAAGGGAGGCCAGGAGATGGTAGGCACAGAGAGAGACAGAGAGATTGTAGAGTGCTATACACGTCTTTTTAGAGCAATCTGAAGCCTTGGAGTACTTCCGATTTAAAGGGAATCTATTCCTCCTGGGAGCCGCTGGCTTTCAGTCATAGAGGTGTGCATGGAGCGCTTGCAGTCAATGCTCAGTACACTGACTGAAATCCAGCGGCTCCCAGGAGGAATAAAGTTCATTTTCTCCGGGTAGCTGCGCTTTCTGTAAGACGACCTCACAGCATTGTAGCCCTATTTACCGGCAGATTAATCCTATATCTGCTGGTTCACAGTGCTTGGGGACAGGACAGGTTCCCTTTAAGTAGTAGATGCAGTTTAAGAAAACCATAAAAAATTGTAAAATATAGCAGTGACCCTTGTAACTGCATTGCATCCATGAACCCATTGTACACGTCCTCCATTGTCATCATGGGCCCTAAACACTGTTCACTTTAGGGTCCAAAAAAGCTCATGCAGATATATATTTTTGAAGCATTACCAGCTCCAGTCCGGCTAACATTTCACCGACTCCCAGGGGCTGACCAATCCAGCGGATCACGCCATAAAAAGGAGGGTTCTCTTTAACTTCTGCTAGTGACCCCACCTCCAGGCCGTGCATATTGGACAGATGTGGGGGTCCGGGGGGACTGTCCTGCAGAGATACATGGTTTATTTCTCCTATGACAGACTGCACCGACAATGAGAGCGGAGTGTGTCCCATCGTGCCATTAGTACTGGACATCTTGGAAAGGCTGAATGGAAGAGAATGAAATCGGTTCTCTCCGGGGGAGCAGCTGCTTGCCGATGGCTGCAGAGGGGGAGAACAGTGTCCAAATGAAGATGGAGACGTCTCCGTTAGAGATTTTGCCGAGTCTTCTACAACTATAAAGGATAGAAAAAATAATGATATAAAAAAAAGATGAAGCAAGTTTACAACTATAAAAGTCAACTGAGCAGCCCCGATCATCAGATCATGGTGCAACTAAACGGCGCAGCACGTATGGCCGCACAGTCTGCAATGAAGTGTATTCAAGGGGATCTGTCAGCAGATTTCACAATACAAACTGCAACCATTAATGAATCGATCTCTTCAACTTGATGAGACTGGTGTACTTGCTATGAAAATCAAATTTCTTAAAGTTTCTCCTGCCTAGTGTTAAAATGAGGATCGAGAGCTATGACTTCATGTCTGCACACACCAGCTCGCCACTAAATGATGTATAGAATATGTAAGACCACCCGCAGTTTTCTGACTACAGGACGCACCCTAGGTTTAGTTAAAAGAATTAAGGCTTTTGTAGGGGTCTGTGGAAGTGCATTTCAATAACTTGGGTGGTACAGGACAGCATTTTTCCTAGATGTTGAAGTGTATGTCATTGTGGCGCAGAGTAAGAGCCGAGTGATGTTCCAGATCTGTGCTCCGGGGCAGATTTTGGCAGGTTAATAGAGGAGGGTATAATCAAGGATTTAATCGACATATTAAATGCTTTGTACAAAGTGAAGCACGCACGGGCCACGAAAACCAATGTGCTGCCACCCAAGTCTGGAACACAGGGCCGAAAGGTGGTGGCCGCAGGTTATATGGAAAAAACCTGGTGACGGGTTCACTTTAAGGACCTTGTACCTGCAATCTTTTGTTCGCTTCTTCTACATCCTGCAATACTACAATATTGCAGTATATGGTGTAAATCACGGTCTCCTGCGAAGATGGGCTTCACAGAAGTACCAAGATGGCAGCCATGGGGGCCTTTATCAAACCCCGGGTAGATATGGTAAGGCCTAATTCAGATGCCAGCTATTCACATATGAGTGCTGGCTGTTTTTCATGGATAGCACTCATGCCTATGACAGTCTATTGGGTCATTCACATGTTAGATTTTCACCTTGAACTGTGCAAAAACAGGTCTGATATTGACCCAAGTGTTGGGTTAAAATTGGCAATGCAAGTCTATGGATCAGTGAAAAAAAATCTGACGGCATTCGGATGCCATCCACATGCTGTCCATTTTTTTTACCGACTGATAGAAGGTGGAGAAACTTTCTTCTATTTTTTCATCAGTGAAAAAAACTTATGAAACTCTAACCAAATTCTGATAAAAATCTGATGAGAGTACAATGAAAAGCACTGGCGAAACTCGGTCAGTTTTGCTAAAAAGTAAAAAACCTGACATCTGAGACCTTTTCCTTCGCTGTCCTGCAAATTCTCCTTTTAAAGCCCGTCAGTGACTGACTGCAGCATCTAAATGGTTAACAGCAGCAAATCAGACTCTAGCTTCCGTTAGAGGCAGATGCTGGCTGTGTAACACACTCTGACCAGCTAAATCATGAAGCGTTAAGGGGTTAAACAGCTTGGATAAGGAATAAGAATTCCATGTGAAACGAAACAAAATAGTGTTTTTTTAAGGAAGTTGTCAGAGTGGTGTGGGGCTAGATGATGCAGGACAGTAGGGAACGTCATCCTGCTTTCCCCCTACACTACCATATTCAGAATAGAAGTAGGAGTTTACGGCACCAGCTCCCATACTCAGGAGCTGGAGTGGGGGCCGCGTAGGAGCTGGAGCGGGGGCCGCGTAGGAGCTGGAGCCGCGTAGGAGCTGGAGCGGGGGCCGCGTAGGGGCTGGAGCGGGGGCCGCGCAGCAGCTGGAGCCGCGCAGCAGCTGGAGCCGCGCAGGAGCTGGAGTGGGGGCCGCACAGGAGCTGGAGCCGCGTAGGAGCTGGAGCGGGGGCCGCGCAGGAGCTGGAGTGGGGGCCACGTAGGAGCTGGAGCCGCGTAGGAGCAGTACACTACCTCCAGTTTAGTAAGGTGCAGCCTGTAGCACAAACCTATACTGTGGTTGAATAGCAACATACGAATTTAGAAGATAAATTATTACCCTGCAAAACTCCTGCACTACAATAATTTATTATTTGGATGTGCGCTTCCGATGTTTCTTTCTTTACGCGTGTTTCAGAGGGGAACGTACAAGTTATAAGAGTCCAAACTGGACAACACCTGCATTCAGTAAAGTCTGTTTTTCTTGGAACACAACCATTTTCAAAAGCCGCAATTACAGCAACTGGAGGAAGCTGCATCTGCAAACTGGGAAGGAGCAATGACATATCCAAAATATTCCGCGGTACACATCTCATTTAGTGCCGTACAATGCAGATTTAAGGGTAGATGCCATACTGGATAAAAGAGCATTTAGTACGTGCGACGTAAAGATATACCTTCACAGCGACTGCTCTCCTGGATTCCAGAACTTCCTCCTCGTGACGATCTCTCCCGGGCTGTGGGTGCAAGCGTATGTTCAGAGCTAGAGGAAGCTGCGACACGGCCAACTTGTAAGATAACTGACATGTCTTAATATATATTCACAATATAAGGAAAAAACATGCATATATACTGAATGTGTGGACATAGGCTGCAACCTATCAGAATGCGATTCACAGCGGCAGAATCCAGATCACACGGCTTTCATTGCAGAAATGCTGCCGCAGGTCGGTTTTCATATGATTTTCATAAAACTTCATGTACAATGCAGGATTTTATGTCATGTGTGCACATTGCCTTATATTGAGAAGGGGTTTCTCAACATCACTCATTTTTAAACTCGCAAAGAGCTTGTAAAAACATGACAGCTTATAATTTTTTCAAGAACGGAGGGGTATGTAACTATTATTTAATGTTTGTTGTCTAAGTTACCGGCCACCGCTGAAGTTAAGAATATGCAGTACTCACAAGATCTTTTTATTAGAGCTTGTAAGCACTGATGTAAAGTTTGTGTCCCTGGGCTTCTTCGATGCTGCTGCAGCATAGGAGTGCACACGGTTCGAACCTAGCGGTGCAACCATGATACTGATCAGAACGGTCATTCATTCCCCGGCTTCCGGTTTGCTGTGGGTAGTGTCCTCCTGATGAGTAACAGTTCGGACTAGCAGCAGGGTTGCACCGCTGGTCCGGATCATGTGCTGCAGCAGGACTTAAGACGCTAGGGGACACTAAAGCTGGCTGGATGACGCACTCCAGTGATTAGATCAGTGCTTACAAGCTCTAATAAAAGAGCTTGTAAGCACTGCACATGTATGACTGCGGAAGTGGATGGTAGCCTAGACAACAAACAATCAGTAAAGCTTAAATCACTCAGGGGACTTTAAGTGTTGTTCTTGTGATCAGTAGAATCTCTCAATGGACAGATCCCCAGCGATCATATCCATCATCTATTCTATGAGACAAAATTCATGAACCTTAGGTGACATTTTTAAGCATTTGGAGCAAAAACATCAACGAAAATCACAAGGCAAAAAAAAAAAAAAACGGAAATGCCCCCTAGACTCCTAACACATTTCTCATGGAATATTCTATGCAAAGTCCACTGTCTTGTGTAAGCGCAAGTAGAGCATCCAGATTTTACAGCACAAGTGAAAACGTACCTTCTTCCATGTACCAGCTATTCTTACTCTTCGACTGGTGCTGGGAATCCACCGAGCTGCCATTTAAAGTGTAAAAAAATTCTGAACGAGTCCGGCTTCCAGGTTCAGAGGTAGATCCTGTTGAAAGAAAACGATGGCTGAGACCATCCAGCTTTGTGGAAGGTTGTTTTAGTAAAACGGTCATTAGATTTCTTACTATCTGCAACCCAAAAATGAGTGTATAATTTTTTGGCCATTTACTCCGCCCTTCATCAGGTACAGAGAGGGTTTTTTGGCAGAGAGACGTGGATCAAGCACTATAGGAAAAAACACAACAGCCATCCTGTTTTGTTTTGTTTTTTACCTATGGTGCTTTATCACAGCTTGATTCATATTTGTTTATTCTGGAGAGCACTATGAGAAATCTCTGCTTGCAGTTAAACTGGGCATTACACTTTACAAATTCTATATATTTTTTAAACAAAGTGATATGCGAAATGTAAAAACAAAAAAAAGAAAATCAGGTTTATAGAAAAAATGTAAATTTCACATGAAAATCTGATTTGAGCAATAGGTGATTTTCTGATGACACATTCCCTTTAAGGCAGGGGCTTATCGGCAGCATAAGATTATAAAATATATGACATATACTATATATACATAAAGATTAGAAATTTGTCCAGTTTCACGTGAATGTGACCAAGCGCGATCCACGGTACCTGTGACCTTTGGTTTGCTGTGACTGGATAAGCTTTTCTCACTCCCACACCTTGACGTGAAAGCGAGCTTTAAAGGCCTTCTCTCCTGGTTTACAGATTCTGCCAGAAATAAAGAAAATGGATCATGTTCCTAGTAGATTAATGCGAACACTTTCATTCCTTCCAACATCTTTTAGCTTAAATGTGTTGTGCCAAGTTTAAAAGTTAAGCCCAATCAATGGGAGATAACTTCATGATTGCTGGGTGTCCGACTGCTGGGGCCTCCACCGATCCCAAAAACTGGGACTCTGAAGAGCCAGTGTGAATGGAGCAGAGGTTGATCATGCATAGTGCCGTTCCATTCACCCTTGAAGGGACCGCCGGAGAACCAGAGTGCAGCGTTCTGTTCTGCTGGTCTTGGGAACCCCCATTAAGAATGATCGACAATTACTCCATTCACAAGGGAGCGGGGGTATTCACTGGCGGTTGGACCCCCGTGATCAGGAAGTTATCTCCTAATCTATGAATAGGGAAAAACTTTCAAATAGGACCTATTTGCAGCCTGATAATTGCTTTTTACTATGGGAAAGAAAGGTTACACAATGAGTGTTTAGAGAAAAATAATGTATTCATTGGTAAAGTAGCCATGGTCCAGTCACAAACCAGGAATTAGAATATTAACATGAAAGGCTGGTCTAGAAATCTGATCTCCAAGGTAAACCTATAAATTAGGCCCTCCACAAAAAAGGGGTTAACAGTTTGAGGGCAGCCAAGCTGATGTGATCCATTTTCATACTTCCTCCCTCAGTAAACAGAATGCCAAACTGCAAAGTTTAGATATTTCTGTACGTTTTTATTTTATCACTGTTTTGCATATTTGTATGTCACTCTTTACTTCCATATTTTTATAGCCTTTTATTGTAAGCACTGTACCTTTTCTATTACAGCTTAAAACTTTAATAAGTCTGAACCTTGTATGCTGTAAAAGAATCCATAGCCTTAGAGAGTATGATCCTGATGATTGGCAGACAGTACTAGTAGTACTTCCGGGACTCATCACCCATTTGTTCGGTGAGTGGTGGCAGCGTGTATGAAGCGGGGTGCGTGGTCTGTGTCGGGGTGTGATCTATGCTCCCATTGCAGCATAGGACAAAGGTTAAATGCTGGACTGAGTGAGAGGAGATAGATTAACCCTTGCAGGCAAAACCCCAAGTCACATGCGGCGAAGCGAGTACGTGACACTTAATGTCCCATGAAGGCTGCTCTATAGAAATATACACTACTGCTGCACTGACTGACGGGGCCATAAGACACCAGGGGGGGACAGCTTTGATCGACAACTCCAATCTTAACCTGCTCAACCTCTTATATGCAGTAATTAACATTGCATCTAGAAAATAGAAGCAAGAAGGAAGGCCTCCATGTTAACCAGTTCAGGTCGTTGCCCCTCCCCCACTTCCTATCCAGGCACAATTTTCGGGTTTATTTGTATATCTAAGTTCTAGTTTGGATATACAAAAGATTTAATTTTCATGTCATTTTTGTATATTCCTCTTTTTATATTAGAGAAAAATGTAAAGAAGAACAGGAAACGGGGAATCTACTATTCACTTTTTTTTTTTAGGACCCTAAAAGACCGCTAAAAAAAAAAAAACCCAAAAACACACATTTAAAAATTCATCCCCCTTGCCACAATATGATTTTTATATATTGAACATTTTCCTGTTTTTGAGAAAGGATGGGCTACAAAGAGCAATTCGGATTGGCAGTGTCTTTTTTTTTTTTTCAATGGTTATTATTTTTTTTCTTTATTGCTTTTTGAATTTTGTTTTATTTCACACACTTTGCTTCCCATATGGACTTAAAAGGACCATTGGTGGGCATTAAAAGATGTAAATGCTTATTTTTAATGTGACTTCCCCTGTACCTGGGGTTGTTATATTATCTCCATTTACAGAGGAAATTCAGCTTTCTGCCTGCAGAACCTGCAGCTCCTGCCCTCCTTACACCCAGACATCACATGATCACTGGGTACAGAGAAGAAAGCACTGTCAGTGATCCCTATACTGAACTGGTGCTGCGTATACAGCAATCACGGTGGCAGATATGGTAATAAACCCTCTCTTACTTCTCTGTGGGAATTACGGCTGTGTCTGACAGTCAGCTCCCCAGACCCGTAGTTGCACAATTTTGTGCAAGTAGCTTACTCTGCACTGACATTTTAAAATGTCAGTGCAAAGTAAAGTGTGGCCCAGCAGAAAGTTTAGAGTCCAGACTGAAAAAAGTTAAACGAGAATTTTCCTTTTTATTTATATGCAAATATTTGGGACTAAAAATCATTTCGGCAATTGAGCAATTTCATTAAAAATTTCACACCGCAAGGCTGAAAGGCTCTTTGTTTCCTGCACAATCAAATTTGATGTAGTCTGTGGTCATAAATCAGCTGAGAGCAGCTCAGAAAGAAGAATTGATGCCAAATTTTGTCACAACAAATAATATTGATGTGATTTAGACTTCTCACTTTTGTTCATTCACTTTGCATTTTGTTAACTGATAAAAAACTATTGAACACTTCTATTTCTGAAAGTATTTTTACTATGTAGCATTTTTGCCCACACCGGCCCAAAACTTTTGCACAGTACTGTATATGCAACTATACGACATACAACACATCGTACATTTATCTAAAACCATCATTTTTCAAACCAGTCAGAAAAAGCTCAAAACTTACGTAAAGGAGAAAAGGACGGGGTAGAGCCCTAAAATTCCCGGACATAACGTTCCTACCTGGGATGATATCATTGATGTGCAGGAGGAGGGTGCTTTCCACACTTGCAAAGCTACACAGCTGGATTCCATTATATCGGCCATCCCAGTTTCCAATAGGATTGTCCTACGCGGTAGAAAAGAAACATTTCTAATCCCATATATCTCAACGGTGATGAAAACTGTCATGTGAAAGTATAACGAAGGGTGAGAAAAAGACCACCTTCCTGCTGGAGTCTCACCATCCGCAGCGAGCAGTCAGTGTATGCGGCGGCGGGGCTGCGTACATTCCCACTGCCAGATGGTTTTAAGCAAGGACGTTTCGAAACTGCTCATTTTAGGTGAACCACATTTCCGTCACACCACCCAGAATAAACATTTCTACTGGGAAATGTGAGTAAAGTGACAAGGGAGCTATATTTTGTAGACAAACCGGGCAACTGAAATAGCTCAAACCTCACAAACAGGCAGTTATAAAAAAAAATAAAAGAAGCAATAAGAGCAAAAACAAATTTACAGCTTAAAGGGAATCAGTCAGCAGGTTTTTGAAAGCAGAATAATATAGGGGCAGAGACCCCGATTCCAGCGATGTATCACTTACTGGGCTACTTGCTGTATTTTGCTACAATCAGAGCTTTCTGTGCTGTAGATCTACAAGTACTCTGATGCTGAGCTGTGTATAACCCCACCCACACCACTGATTGGCCGCTTTCTGTGTACACTGTATATTGACAGAAAGCGGCCAATCAGTGGTGAAGGCGGGGTTATACAGAGGGGATGACTAGGAGGCACCAGACACTTAGTCCAGTAGTGATAATCTCCTGCTGTTAAAATGCTCATTGTATTGAAATAGTAACACACAGTAAGTGATATATTGCTGGAATCAGAGTTTTATCCCCTACACCATACTACTCTCGGATTACATAACAAAAACCTGCCAACAGATTCCCTCTAAATCAAATCAAGGCCTATGGACGTCATAAAGGTGCTTCCACACTTAGGAGTCTCTTCTATAAGCCAGGTCAGAGAGCCACTAAATCTTGGCTGTGGCTCTCGTGGACACATGCCGTAAAATCAACTGTCCACTGATGGTGAGAATAACCAGACTTACCATAAGCCGCCGATCCCCATGTTGGTTTTCTTCTGAACAGGGGCTGTCTGTACGAGGAGAGTAAGCTGCGGGCGTTTCACAGGTGGCTATGTGCTAACTCACCAAAGATCCACAAGGGGTGCAATGATCCCAGCAATTCCAGTAAAAATCAAGTCTCTTGTACAACAGTACTATTCTACTGATCAGCGGCTAGTAGAGGCACTGGATGACCTCTTACTCACAAAAAAAATATAAAAAATAAATATATTCAGATATTCACATTGGCTGTGATGGGTGAATAAAGAAAATGTTGCTTAAATGTGAACCTTCGAAATATGCATAAAACCAAGAATACATAAATGAATTTGGCACTCGTAGCAAAGGGGGTTGTAGCCAAGTTGAATTTTTTCGGGAAAAGTTTTTTTGAATTTTTTTTAAACATTTTTTTAAATAGGAAAAACATGGTAGATAAAAACTGCACGTAAAATGCTATGGATAATCCCTACTTCTCAAGCTACAAGCACGACATGAGATCGGTGGATGGACCCATTGCTATTTGGAAAAAGTCCTTTAAGCTCACTTACCATATCTACTCCAACAAAGTAGCCAAGACTTTCTTTCCCAGGTAACACGTCGCAGAAAATCACGGTTCCAAATTCCATCCCTTCTCCGATTTTCAGAGACACCCGCGAGTTGATCTCCAGTGGAGGGATTTCAGTAGGGTTGGCGTCGACCGGAGACGCATAGTCACTTTCTAGTTCATCATCATCTTCCTCACACAGTTCTAGTTTGTCGAGAGCCACAAATACGCCGCATTCGTCATCACAGCGGAATAACTGCTTCCCCTGGTAGGATCCTTCTGTAAATCCCTGACCTCGGCCATCCTCCTGATCGGTGACAAAAGGAAGACGTATGAGAATGACACACTGAACATTACTATTTCTACAGCACCTTCGTCTTCAGTGGTGGTGCCCAATTTTGTACAGCGCCCCCTTCTGTAAAGTACATGGGACACAGGTTCACTTGAAGGGGAACCTGCCACCACATCGGACATGTCCGTTTTAGTAAATGCTTGGATTCCCCATGAAATAACAATCCTGGAGCATCTCTTCTTACCACTCAGCAATGTGCCGTTCCTCTGTTATTCCTCCTGGATAAGAGTACATTACCTACAGAGTTACTGTTCTCCTAGTAGGAGGGGTGTGTCCATACGCAGGCTGATGTCATCACCTCTGATTGGACAGTGTCAGGGACACACCCCCAATGTAGGTGACATAACAGAGGAACAGCACAAAGCTGAGTGGTAAAAACAGGTGCTCCAGCGTGCTCATTTCACGACCATTATTAGCAATTATTAACCCCTTCACGCATCCAGATTTAACGGTATAGCACAGTAAGGGTGTGCGCATGTATGGAGAGTACTCAAGAACTGAGCCCGCACTTTTTAATTACGCAAATGCCAATGTCAATCACTGACAGTGGCATTTACATACCGTGATCTTCAGTGCCTGCGCTCACCGGAGCTTCAGAGGAGACTGCGATTCACACTACAATGGGTACGGAAAGTATTCAGACCCCTTTAAATTTTTTACTCTGTTTCATTGCAGCCATTTGGTAAATTCAAAAATTATTTTTTTTCTCATTAATGTACACTCTGCGCCCCATCTTGACTGAAAAGAAACAGAAATGTAGAAATTTTTGCAAATTTATTAAAAAAGAAAAATTTGAGCTCCATGGGACTGTAGCAAACCGCCCTGGACGTGGCCGCAGGAGGAAAATTGATGACAAATCAAAGAGACGGATAATACGAATGGTAACAAAAGAGCCCAGAAAAACTTCTAATCAGATTAAAGGTGAACTTCAAGCTAAAAGAACATCATTGTCAGATCGCACCATCCATCATTGTATGAGCCAAAGTGGACTTCAAGGAAGACACCATTGTTGAAAAAAAAAACTCATAAAAAAGCCAAACTGGAATTTGCCAAACTACATGTTGACAAGCCACAAAGCTTCTGGGAGAATGTACTATGGACAGATGAGACAAAATGGAACTTTTTGGCAAGGCACATCAGCTCTATGTTCACAGACGGAAAAATGAAGCATATCAAGAAATGATCACTGTCCCTACAGTGAAACATGGAGGAGGCTCTGTTATGTTCTGGGGCTGCTTTGCTGCATCTGGCACAGGGTGTCTAGAATCTGTGCAGGGTACAATGAAATCTCAGGACTATCAAGGGATTCTAGAGAGAAATGTGCTGCCCAGTGTCAGAAAGCTTGGTCTCATTCGCAGGTCATGGGTCTTGGAACAGGATAATGACCCAAAACACACAGCTAAAAACACCCAAGAATGGCTAAGAGGAAAACATTGGACTATTCTGAAGTGGCCTCTATGAGCCCTGACCTAAATCCTATTGAGCATCTTTGGAAAGAGCTGAAACATGCCATCTGGAAAAGACAACCTTCAGACACGAGACAACTGGAGCAGTTTGCTCTTGAGGAGTGGGCCAAAATACCTGTCGAGAGGTGCAGAAGTCTCATTGACAGTTACAGGAATCGTTTGATTGCAATGATTGCCTCAAAAGGTTGTGCAACAAAATATTAAGTTAAGGGTACCATCATTTCTGTCCAGGCCTATTTCATGAGTTTTATTTTTTGCTAAATTCTGTGGAAGCATGGTTTTTCTGTCATTAACGAGGGGTACCAACAATTGTGACCAATTTTGACCAATATATAATTTATTATGCAAATTTGGTATATATATATATATATATATATATATATATATATATATATATAATATATATATATATATATATATATATATATATATATATATATATATAAAATAGTCTTGACAGGAAGAATGATATTGGCAATTAATTTTACTGCATAATGAATATCAAAAAAATCAAAACCTAAAAAAATGGTGGAATATAACATAAAATTACAACTCATCCTGCAAAAAAAAAAATCAGACTCCATGTACGGACACCGTAACCGTTTCTGTATGCAGTGACGTGCCCCACCGACAGCAGAAATCATATTGCTCCATTGTCAATTTATCTCTTATATAATCCCTATGACGGTGCTGATGATTTTTTATAAGCATATACTGCTTTTTTTATTGTAGAATGAAACCCAAGACTTACCAATAATTCCACACCAAAGAAAATCCCAGTGACAGATCTTTCTGGCAGCAATGGTCCCTATACCGCACCACGCCAGGGTAGTGGCCATCTCCTGGCCTCAGGAAGACCCTGACGGCGGACCCGGTCTCGATCTGCAAGGCTCTGGACAGTCTGGCTTTATTTCTGAATAGACTGTAGCGCTCCTCGCAGTTTGTAATGGCCAAAAGCAGCTCCGTCAGCTTCTCTGTAATCTCAATAACGTCTTTGTCATCCACAAAGATGAGGGTGTGGGTCTGATCCAAGATCTTCAAGGCGATCTGCACCTTTTTGCTCTTGGATGGGATGCTCCTGCTGTGCGCACACCGCTCCTGGACAAACTGCCCGATGCTCCCCCGAGGAACCTTGATCTGTTTTTGGGTCTGTTTGTCCAGTAAACTGCACTCCTGGATGAGGAGGTAAAAAATCCGTTCTTCCCAATAGGAGGAGCTGCTTTTGTCTTGACCCCAGAGATTGGAACTCATTGTGAAGAGGCTGCAGTCAATGAAGGAGTTAAGAGGTCCCTTGGCTTAGATGATCCTATATGTCCATTACTGTGATGCTGCCGAATCCATGATCCAAGAAGATGAATGAGTGGCAAGTCTAAGGAGGAAAAAAGGAGAAAGTCCACCATGAATGGTTTAATCACTTACATATCATCCTACCAGTCTGTGTGCACCGGATATGGACACAGGAACACAAAAACCTAAGCTGGTAATCGAAAAATTTTAAAAAAATATTACATGTACGGGCATGTAGCACTAGCAATTAATAATTAGTCATATGAGATATACAGTGGCATGTAACATTTTGGGCACCCCTGGTCAAAATTACTGTTACTGTGAACAGTTAGGCATGAAGATTAGGTGATCTCTAAAAGAAATATGTATTTTCATCTTTTAAATTTTAAAAAATTACAAAAAAGAAAATGGGCCAATGCAGAAGTTTGTCCCCCCTGCATGGTAAATACCTAGTAGCACAGCTTGTAAACACTTAATGTAGACAGCCAAGAGTCTTTCAATTCTTGTTTGTTTCATCCATTCTTCCTTGGAAAATTCTTCCAGTTCTGTGAGATTCCTGGGTCGTCTTGCATCCTCGGCTATTTTGAGGTCTAGCCACAGATTTTCAATGATGTTCAGATCTTGGGACTGTGAGGACCATTGTAAAACCTTCAGCTTGGGCCTTTTGAGGTTGTCTATTGTGGATTGTGACGTGTTTAGGATCATTAGCCATTGGTAGAAGCCATCCTCTTTTCACCTTCAGCTTTTTTACAGATGGTGTTATGTTTGCATCAAAAATTTGTTGAAATGTCATTGAATCCATTCTTCCCTCTACTCGTGAAATGTTCCCTGTGCCATTAGCTGCAACACAACCCCAAAGCCTGATTGATCCACCCAATGCTTAATGGTTGGCGAGATGTTCTCTTTCTAAAATGTTGTGCCCTTTTTTCTCCACACATACCTTTGATCTTTGTGGCCAAAGAGTTCTATTTTAACATCATCGATCCACAGGACTTGTTTTTAAAATGCATCAGGCTTGTTTATATGTTCTTTTGCATTCTTCTGATGTTTAATTTATGGTGAGAACGCAGGAGAGGTTTTCATCTGATGACTCTTCCATGATGGCCATATTTGTGCAGATGTGTGTGAACACTAGAACAATGTACTACAACTCCAGAGTCTGCTAAATCTTCCTGAAGGTCTTTTGCAGTCAAGTGCAGGTTCTGATTTGCCTCTCTGACAATCCTACAAGCAGCTCTCACTGAAATTTTGCTTGATCTTCCAGACCTTATCTTGACCGCCACTGTCCGTGTTAACTGCCATTTCTTAATTACATTTCAAACTGAGGAAAGGGCAACTTGAAAATGCTTTGCTATCTTCTTATAGCCTTCTCCTGCTTTGTGGGCCTCCACCATTTTCAGTGCTAGGCAGCTGCTTAGAAGCCATGGCTGCTGTTTTTTGGCACTAGGTTAGAGGATTTTTATTTTTTATAAAGCTGCAAAATTTGCACCAGCTGGCCTTTCCTGATGATGATAGTGAACAAGCCATAACTGCTAATTAAGGTCTGAAACTTTGGTCAAAGTTATCTATGCACACAAATCTCCACGGGTGCCAAAACATTTGCATTGGTCCATTTTTCTTTTAGTAATATTTAAAATTAAAAAAAAAACACAACATATATATACACATGCGACATAACGTTAAATTCCTTCAGCACTGCCGCAGCCACAAGCGCAATGTGCATGGAGGCATAGACGGGACACTTCTCATACCATTGTACCTGCTGAGTGCACACGACGCTGCAGCCTCCTCTGGCTCAGTCATTGATCATTTTCACAGCTATCAATAAAAGAAAAAATATTATTATTAAACATGGAGATGTCAGGGAGAAACATCTAATAATGAAATTTGATAATTTACCAGAAAACTGGAAATAAGTGCAAAAATTAAGAAAATCAAAACAAAAAAAAAAAGAAACAAAATTCTGGAAAATACTTTGTTTTGTCCTTAATGGGAAAAAAAAATCAAGTAGAACGAATTCCAGAAGAGAGAACACAAGTTTTGGTAAAATAAGAGCCAAGTAAAATTCCTTTAATCCGGCATTACTGGCCACTAATGGGTGCATTATTATATATTTGGTAATGTACACCATAGAAGGGCACAACAGTGCAAGATTAGCAGAATTTCTGGATCATCAGATGCCAGATTACCGGAGAGTCAATGTAAATATAGAATTTATTGTAAGTTACATCCAGCACTGGATCTCGGCCACCATTGTCTTATCCCGGACATGTAGGATCAGAAATGAATCTGAGCAGGATTAATCAGTGACCGAGATGGCGGTAATACAGGTCTCCGCGCTCCTGTGGATGTGTGCCAGAGCAGGACATAAAAAAAAGAAGGCGTCACGGTGCCGCTCCACTTATTGTGCAGCTCCTATACTTCTTCTATGGGAATCCCACCATATTGTATTTCTAAATGTGAGCCAATGTCACCTTCAGAGGCAGTAACCATGCCCGCCTTTAAAAAGTAGCATACTTCATAAGAGCAACAGTGTTCCCCATAACGGCAACTGTGCCCCCAATACCAGCAATGGTGCCTGCATATCACTGAAGGTTCCCACACTTACATAAACTGTGCCCCCATAACAGTAATGATGCCCCCATAACAGCAAGTGTGCTCCCAAAACACCAATGATGCCCCACAAAACACCAATAACAATAACACCAATAACACCAATAACCAATAAACACAAATAATGCCCCCATACCATCGAAGGTTTCCCCCACAAACTGCAATGGTGCCCCCATAACTCTGAAGAACCCCCATATAACAGCAAGGATGCCCCCATAATGGCAAGTGTGCCCCCCAAACCACTGAAAGCCCGCCATAACATCAATAATGCAGCCATATCACTGAAGATTTCCCCCACTAACAGCAATTGTGCCCCATAACACTGAATGTCCCCCCATAACGGCAAGTGTGCCCACAAAACACTGAAGGTCACCCACAAAAACGCAAGGAGCCCCCGTAACACTGAAGGTCACCCCATAACAGGTACCTCTGTCACCATCAGTAATGACAGGTAGTAACTTCCTCCATGCTTCTGCACCAGCTGATGTATATAATGCATTACAGGGGATTTCCAGTTCTGTCAGTAAAGCCGGAGGCCGACGCGCTCGTATCTTCCTGCACAGAACATTTCATGTATTATGTGAAATTATACAGTCGGTTTTCATTAAAAACATTTCCTCCTGCAGCTTCTATGTAGTAGGTCTGCATTCAGGGGAAGAGGAAATCAGCAACTGTCAGGTGCTGCAAAACTCTGTCCCCCCCAGATGGACCCTCCTGACAAAAGATCCAACTCCCCGTGCACCCCCCGACAAAACCTCCGGCTCCCGGTGTAACCCCCCCCCGACAAAACCTCCGGCTCCCAGTGTACCCCCCGACAAAACCTCCGGCTCCCAGTGTACCCCCAGACAAAACCTCTGGCTCCCCGTGCACCCCCAGACAAAACCTCCGGCTCTCAGTGTACCCCCCGACAAAACCTCTGGCTCACAGTGTACCCCCAGACAAAACGTCCGGCTCAAAATGTACCCCCGACAAAACGTCCTGCTCCCAGTGCACCCCTAGACAAAACGTCCGGCTCCCCGTGCACCCCCAGACAAAACCTCCGGCTCCCAGTGCACCCCCGACAAAACCTCCGGCTCCCGTGCACCCCCAGACAAAACCTCCGGCTCCCCGTGCACCCCCAGACAAAACCTCCGGCTCTCAGTGCACCCCCCGACAAAACCTCTGGCTCACAGTGTACCCACCGACAAAACCTCTGGCTCCCTGTGCACCCCGACAAAACCTCCGGCTCCCCGTGCACCCCCAGACAAAACCTCCGACTCTCAGTGTACCGCCCGACAAAACCTCTGGCTCACAGTGTACCCCCCGACAAAACCTCCGGCTCCCAGTGTACCCCCAGACAAAACCTCCGGCTCCCCGTGCACCCCCCGACAAAACCTCTGGCTCACAGTGTACCCACCGACAAAACCTCCGGCTCCCCGTGCACCCCCGACAAAACCTCCGGCTCCCGTGCACCCCCAGACAAAACGTCCGGCTCCCCGTGCACCCCTAGACAAAACGTCCTGCTCCCCGTGCACCCCTAGACAAAACGTCCGGCTCCCCGTGCACCCCCATACAAAACCTCCGGCTCCCCGTGCACCCCCATACAAAACCTCCGGCTCCCAGTGTACACCCATACAAAACCTCCGGCTCCCCATGCACTCCCTGACAAAACATCCAGCTCCCCATGCACTCCCTGACAAAACCTCCAGCTCCCCATGCACTCCCTGACAAAACCTCCGGCTCCCATGCACTCCCTGACAAAACCTCCGGCTCCCCGTGCACTCCCTTACAAAACCTCTGGCTCCCCGTGCACTCCCTTACAAAACCTCTGGCTCCCCGTGCACTCCCTTACAAAACCTCTGGCTCCCCGTGCACTC
Organism: Oophaga sylvatica; assembly: GCA_033576555.1. Classification (NCBI taxonomy): domain Eukaryota; kingdom Metazoa; phylum Chordata; class Amphibia; order Anura; family Dendrobatidae; genus Oophaga; species Oophaga sylvatica. Next base: position 14,755,833 of record JARQOD010000010.1, read on the forward strand.
CCTGACAAAACCTCCAGCTCCCATGCACTCCCTGACAAAACCTCCGGCTCCCCGTGCACTCCCTTACAAAACCTCTGGCTCCCCGTGCACTCCCTGACAAAACCTCTGGCTCCCCGTGCACCCCCAGACAAAAGCTGCGACTCCCTGTGCACCCGACAAAACCTCCGGCTCCCTGTGCACCCGACAAAACCTCCGGCTCCCTGTGCACCCGACAAAACCTCCGGTTCCCTGTGCACCCGACAAAACCTCCGGCTCTCCGTACACTCCCAGACAAAACCTCCGGCTCTCCGTACACTCCCAGATAAAAGCTCCGACTGCCGATGCACCCCCAGGCAAAAACTCCAGCTCCCCGTGCACCCCCCCGACAAACTCCAGCTATCAGTACACACCCACTGAAAAGTAAGATTTTAATCACTGAGAACAAGAACAGTATCCAAAATTTTGACAAGACAGAGTTTCGAGTTTCCTAGAACATTTTTAACTCATAACATGACGGTAAGGTTAATAATGTAACTTTCATTAGTAAAACATCACTTTTTGGCCTCATTCACACATCAGTATTTGTGCGCCCAAACCACAAGAGTCGCCAACACACAGAACAGGTGACAGTTTTTCTCTGTAAGTTCCTCTCCTGGCTGTGGTATATGAACACTGATGCAAATACTGTGTGTGAATAAGGCCTTAATCTAATTAGTTGATGCAAAAATGAGTACATCTCACATCAAACACTACTAGTACTAGTATTTTGTGCAAATGCTGCACTATAAGAAATCATACACAAGTGTGCAGAGTATGCCTATATATACGGTAAATGTAGTACGGACTTAATAACAATATGGAAAAAAAAAGGAGAAACACAAGTCCACTACAAAACAATGCCAATTTTATTTAAGTAATCCAAAAAGACACATATGAGAACAAAGACCATAAAACCATCAAATACACATTGTAAAGGGATGAAGGCAAACAGAAATCACTACCCAAACTGAAACAGACCAGGTGTCAGCCCAAAACAGTCGAAAGTACAAAGCCAGTTAGAAACAAGGGCCAGGAAGGCGTTAAACAACAACTGCATACACATTTAATCCACTATGGGACTCGGGGTAAAAACCCTACTGAAAGAGCAATGGTGTATACCTCCAATGATAAAGAGCACATGCAAGTGTGTTTCATAGTGTTAAACCCCATGTTGGGAGCATGATAAAATAATAGAAACACAGGGAAGGAGCATTGGACTGAGAAAGCCCAAGCACCCCATGTGTAACAAAACCCCCAAATAAGTGCATGTCAAGAAAAATAGTAATAACCCTTACCCGTTGTGAGGCTGACTTAGGCGCACCAGGTCGGACCCCAACGCACGTTTCACCCCTATCTCCTGTACTTTGGGTCTCGCACTCGCCCCTATCTCCTGCCCCCCCCCCCCCCGGGTCCCGCACTCGCCCGTATCTCCTGTCCCCCCGGGTCCCGCACTCGCCCCTATCTCCTGCCCCCCCCCCCCGGGTCCCGAACTCGCCCGTATCTCCTGTCCCCCGGGTCCCGCACTCGCCCGTATCTCCTGTCTCCCCGGGTCCCGCACTCGCCCCTATCTCCTGTCCCCCCGGGTCCCGCACTCGCCCCTATCTCCTGTCCCCCCGGGTCCCGCACTCGCCCCTATCTCCTGCCCCCCCCCCCCGGGTCCCGCACTCGCCCGTATCTCCTGTCCCCCCGGGTCCCGCACTCGCCCCTATCTCCTGCCCCCCCCCGGGTCCCGCACTCGCCCGTATCTCCTGTCCCCCCGGGTCCCGCACTCGCCCCTATCTCCTGTCCCCCCGGGTCCCGCACTCGCCCCTATCTCCTGTCCCCCGGGGTCCCGCACTCACCCGTCTCTTGTAACATAGTTATTAAGGTTGAAGGAAGACTTTAAGTCCATCTAGTTCAACCCATATCCTATCCTAACCTGCCCTAACATGTGGTTCCAGAGGAAGGCAAAAAAAAACCAAGTGGCAAACAGTAAGCTTCACATTGGGGAAAAAAATTCCTTCCCGACTTCACATACGGCAATCAGACTAGCTCCCTGGATCAACGCAGTATCTAGGAAACTAGTGAATATAGCCTGTAATATTATACTTTTCAAGTAAATTTTAGTAGGGAATCACTCATTACAACATTAGACGGCAGAGAGTTCCATAGTCTCACTGCGTTCCCTTGGTCCAGTCCGGAACTTACCCCTTCATAAAAGCTTATCAGATTAGTCTGACAAGAACGGTCCCTCGTAAACCCATGCTGATACTGTGTCATGAGGTTATTCAGCTTCAGATACTCCAATATAGTATCCCTTAGAAAAACCCTCTAGGATTTTACCCACAGTAGATGTTAAGCTCACTGGCCTATAATTTACAGGTTCAGTTTCTGCCCCCTTCTTGAATATTGGCATCACATTTGCTATACGCCAGTCCTGTGGTACATACAAAAAGAGGCTGCACTCAAGTCTAATAGAGGTATGTTCACATTAGGTCAGAGACTCACCAGAATTGAGACCACCTTGACGATGGTTGGTGGGCTTTAAAATGTTTGGCCAAATGTTTATACTAAGCGTCTCAAATTTTTCCTTATATTCCAAAGCCATATTGCTATTCTAAATTCATGTATTCCATATTGTCATGCTTTAGTATGCTTGAGTGCAGCCTTTTTTTGTATGTTTTACATGGGGGTAGCTTCCTTGGTTTGCACCTAGTTCACATTAGTCTGGATGTGCCAGTCACGTTTTTTTGTCTATTGTATGTTAGCTTGCTGACCGAGCACTCCGCCCCCACCAGGTGGTGATTTTAATTACACCAGGTCTCTACTTTACCCATAAATGCAGGCATTACTGACAGAGGTGCATATTCACCCAGAAATTCAGATATCAGCCTAATAGAGGTATGTTCACATTAGGTCAGAGACTCACCAGAATTGAGACCACCTTGACGATGGTTGGTGGGCTTTAAAATGTTTGGCCAAATGTTTATACTAAGCGTCTCAAATTTTTCCTTATACTCCAAAGCCATATTGCTATTCAAAATTTCATGTATTCCATGTTGTCATGCTTTAGTATGCTTGAGTGCAGCCTTTTCTTGTATGTTTTACATGAGGGTAGCTTCCCTTGGTTTGCACCTAGTTCACATTAGTCTGGAAGTGCCAGTCAGGTTTTTTTTTATCTTTAGTCCTGTGGTACAGACCCCGTTATTATGGAATCTTTAAAGATTAAAAATAATGGTCTATCTATGACTGTACTTAATTCCTGCAGTACTCGGGGGTGTATCACATCAGGGCCTGGGGATTTGTCAATTCTAGTGATTTTTAGACGCCGCTGTACATCCTGCTGGGTTAAGCAGGTGACATTTAATGGAGAATTTTTTTATCACTGATCATGTTATCTGTCATGGGATTTTCTTGTGTAAATACTGTTGAAAAAAATAATTTAGCATATTGGCTTTTTCCTCATCCACCTTTTCACCCAGACTATTTTTAAGGGGACCAACACTATCATTTTTTTTAGTTTCTTACTATTTACCGTATATACTCATGTATAAGCCGACCCCCCAAATTTTGCCACAAAAAGCTGGGAAAACTTATTGATTCGTGTATAAGCTTAGGGTGGAAAATGCAGCAGCTACTGGTAAATTTTCAAAATAAAAATAGATGCCAATAAAAGTAAAATTAATTGAGACATCAGTAGGTTAAAGGTTTTTGAATATCCATATTGAATCAGGAGCCCCATAAGAAGCTCCATACAAAATACACCCCATATAATGCTGCACAAAGGTTAATAGTGGCCCCATAAGATGCTCCATAGAATAATATGCCCCATATGCTGCCCCATAAAATGCTTCATATATTTTATGCCCCATATGATGCTCCATAGATTATGCCCCCATAAAATGCTCCATAGATTATGCCCCCATAAAATGCTCCATATATTTTATGCCCCCATACGATGCTCCATAGATTATGCCCCCATACGATGCTCCATAGATTATGCCCCCATATGCTGCCGCTGCAAATGAATAAAAAAAAATTACATACTCACCTCTTGTCGCTGGGGACCAGGTGCCGGTGTCCTGAGCAGGCGGGGACACTGGTGCGCTATGGGGGACAGGTGCTGGTGTCATCGCTGGCTCAGGGCCCCGGCACCTGAGATATTCACCTGTCCCCGGTCCACCGCTTCGCGCCTCTGTCTTCCGGGTCCTCTGTCAGTGAGTGCTCAGACAGAGGGCGCGGGGCGCACTAACTACGTCATCGCGCCCTCTGTCCTGAATGTCACAGCCAGAGGACGCAGAGCATAGAGCGGCGCGCAGCGGTGGACTGGGGGCAGATGAATATTGCATATCCTTACCCCTCCTGGCGCGCCTCTGCAGCCCCCCTGCTTCTCCCGCGGTCTCCGGCAGCTCTTCCATCCTTCAGCGGTCACGTGGTACCGCTCATTAAAGTCATGAATATGTGTATATTCATGACTTTAATGAGTGGTACCACGTGACCGCTGAATGAAGGATCCTGAGATCATGGGAGCAGGGGGGCTGCAAAGACGCGCCGGCGGGGGGTAAGCATGATCTGACACCCCTGAGCCCCCTCCCCCGACGACCCCCTGGAGTATATGACTCGCGTATAAGCCGAGGGGGGGACTTTCAGCCTTAAAAAATGGGCTGAAAATCTCGGCTTATTTGCGAGTATATATGGTATGTAGTTAAAGAATATTTTGGGATTATTTTTACTTTCTCTGGCAATGAGTCTCTCTGCCTCAATCTTTGCTGTCTTGATTTGCTTTTTACAGAATTTATTCAGTCTTCTGTATTTATTTAATGCCTCATCACTACCTACTTGCTTTAATTCCCTAAACGCTTTCTTTTTGTCCCTTATTGCGCCCCTTACAGCTCTATTTAGCCATAGTGGTTTCCTCCTAATTCTAGCATGTTTATTCCCATAGGGTATATACTGTGCACAGGTCCTATTCAGGATGCTAATAAACGTCTCCCATTTTCTTTGTGTATTTTTATGTCTCAGGATATCGTCCCAGTTTATTGCACTAAGATCATCTCTCATCCGTTGGAAATTTGCCTTCCTGAAGTTTAGTGTCCTTGTAACCCCTCGACTACACATCTTATTAAAGGATACATGAAAGCTTATTATTTTGTGATCACTATTACCCAAGTGACCCCCAACCCTTATATTTGATATGCGGTCTGGCCTGTTGGATAATATTAGGTCTAGCAGTGCCCCCCCTCTTGTTGGGTCCTGAACTAGTTGTGAAAGGTAATTGTCTCTCAGTTGTCAGAAACCTATTACCTTTGCTGGAACTGCAGGTTTCTGTTCCCCAATGTATTTCAGGGTAGTTGAAGTCCCCCATAATAATGACTTCTCCTTGAGTTGCTGCTTCATCTATTTGCTTTACGAGAATATTCTCTGTTGCTTCCATTATTTTAGGAGACTTATAACAAACCCCTATCAGTAATTTATTATTTTTCCCCCTCCCCTAATCTCCACCCACAGAGACTCTACATCTTCATTAGATTCACAGATATCACGCAGGATGGGTTTTAAGGATGATTTTACATATAAACACACACCCCCACCTCGCTTATTTTTACGGTCATTTCTGAACAGACTATAGCCCTGTAAATTAACCGCCCAGTCGTGGCTCTCATCCAGCCAAGTCTCAGATATCCCCACCATGTCATAATTATGTTCCAACAAAATTAATTCTAATTCCGCCATTTTGTTGGTGAGGCTTCTGGCATTAGTATACATGCACTTTATGTATCTCTCTGAACCTCTATTCTTTCTCTTTCACTCACCTGTCTCCTGTCCCCCGAGTCTCGCACTCACCCCTATCTCCTGTCCCCCAGGTCCCGCACTCACCCCTATCTCCTGTCCCTCCGGATCTCGCACTCACCCCTATCTCCTGTCCCTCCGGATCTCGCACTCACCCCTATCTCCTGTCCCTCCGGATCTCGCACTCACCCCTATCTCCTGTCCCTCCGGATCTCGCACTCACCCCTATCTCCTGTCCCTCCGGATCTCGCACTCACCCCTATCTCCTGTCCCTCCGGATCTCGCACTCACCCCTATCTCCTGTCCCTCCGGATCTCGCACTCACCCCTATCTCCTGTCCCTCCGGATCTCGCACTCACCCCTATCTCCTGTCCCTCCGGATCTCGCACTCACCCCTATCTCCTGTCCCTCCGGATCTCGCACTCACCCCTATCTCCTGTCCCTCCGGATCTCGCACTCACCCCTATCTCCTGTCCCTCCGGATCTCGCACTCACCCCTATCTCCTGTCCCTCCGGATCTCGCACTCACCCCTATCTCCTGTCCCTCCGGATCTCGCACTCACCCCTATCTCCTGTCCCTCCGGATCTCGCACTCACCCCTATCTCCTGTCCCTCCGGATCTCGCACTCACCCCTATCTCCTGTCCCTCCGGATCTCGCACTCACCCCTATCTCCTGTCCCTCCGGATCTCGCACTCACCCCTATCTCCTGTCCCTCCGGATCTCGCACTCACCCCTATCTCCTGTCCCTCCGGATCTCGCACTCACCCTATCTCCTGTCCCTCCGGATCTCGCACTCACCCCTATCTCCTGTCCCTCCGGATCTCGCACTCACCCTATCTCCTGTCCCTCCGGATCTCGCACTCACCCTATCTCCTGTCCCTCCGGATCTCGCACTCACCCCTATCTCCTGTCCCTCCGGATCTCGCACTCACCCCTATCTCCTGTCCCTCCGGATCTCGCACTCACCCCTATCTCCTGTCCCTCCGGATCTCGCACTCACCACTATCTCCTGTCCCTCCGGTCTCGCACTCACCCCTATCTCCTGTCCCTCCGGTCTCGCACTCACCCCTATCTCCTGTCCCTCCGGGTCTCGCACTCACCCCTATCTCCTGTCCCTCCGGGGTCTCGCACTCACCCCTATCTCCTGTCCCTCCGGTCTCGCACTCACCCCTATCTCCTGTGTCCCCTGGGTCTCGCACTCACCCCTATCTCCTTGTCCCTCCGGGTCTCGCACTCACCACTATCTCCTGTCCCTCCGGTCTCGCACTCACCCCTATCTCCTGTCCCTCCGGGTCTCGCACTCACCCCTATCTCCTGTGTCCCCGGGTCTCGCACTCACCCCTATCTCCTGTTCCCCCGGGGTCTCGCACTCACCCCTATCTCCTGTCCCTCCGGGTCTCGCACTCACCCTATCTCCTGTCCCTCCGGGTCTCGCACTCACCCCTATCTCCTGTCCCCCGGGGTCTCGCACTCACCCCTATCTCCTGTGTCCCCCGGGTCTCGCACTCACCCCCATCTCCTGTGTCCCCCGGGTCTCGCACTCACCCCATCTCCTGTGTCCCCGGTCTCGCACTCACCCATCTCCTGTGTCCCCCGGGTCTCGCACTCACCCTTTCCTGTGTCCCCCGGGTCTCGCACTCACCCCTATCTCCTGTGTCCCCCGGGTCTCGCACTCACCCCTATCTCCTGTGTCCCTCCGGGTCTCGCACTCACCCTATCTCCTGTGTCCCCGGGTCTCGCACTCACCCCATCTCCTGTCCCCCGGTCTCGCACTCACCCTTATCTCCTGTGTCCTCCGGGTCTCGCACTCACCCCATCTCCTGTGTCCCCCGGGTCTCGCACTCACCCCCATCTCCTGTGTCCCTCCGGGTCTCGCACTCACCCTATCTCCTGTGTCCTCCGGTCTCGCACTCACCCTTATCTCCTGTGTCCCCGGGTCTCGCACTCACCCCTTATCTCCTGTGTCCCTCCGAGTCTCGCACTCACCCTTATCTCCTGTGTCCCCGGGTCTCGCACTCACCCCCATCTCCTGTCCTCCGGGTCTCGCACTCACCCTTATCTCCTGTGTCCCTCCGAGTCTCGCACTCACCCTTATCTCCTGTGTCCCCGGGTCTCGCACTCACCCCATCTCCTGTCCCCCGGGTCTCGCACTCACCCCCATCTCCTGTGTCCCCGGGTCTCGCACTCACCCCCATCTCCTGTGTCCCTCCGGGTCTCGCACTCACCCTTATCTCCTGTGTCCCCGGGTCTCGCACTCACCCCTATCTCCTGTCCCCGGGTCTCGCACTCACCCCATCTCCTGTGTCCCTCCGGGTCTCGCACTCACCCCCATCTCCTGTGTCCCTCCGGGTCTCGCACTCACCCTATCTCCTGTGTCCCTCCGAGTCTCGCACTCACCCTTATCTCCTGTGTCCCCCGGTCTCGCACTCACCCTATCTCCTGTGTCCCCGGGTCTCGCACTCACCCCCATCTCCTGTGTCCCTCCGAGTCTCGCACTCACCCCCATCTCCTGTGTCCTCCGAGTCTCGCACTCACCCTTATCTCCTGTGTCCCCGAGTCTCGCACTCACCCCCATCTCCTGTCCTCCGGTCTCGCACTCACCCTTATCTCCTGTGTCCTCCGAGTCTCGCACTCACCCTTATCTCCTGTGTCCCTCCGAGTCTCGCACTCACCCCCATCTCCTGTCCCCGGTCTCGCACTCACCCTTATCTCCTGTGTCCCTCCGGGTCCCGCACTCACCCTTATCTCCTGTGTCCCCCGGGTCTCGCACTCACCCCCATCTCCTGTCCCCGGGTCTCGCACTCGCCCCATCTCCGTGTCCCTCCGGGTCTCGCACTCACCCTTATCTCCTGTGTCCCTCCGAGTCTCGCACTCACCCTATCTCCTGTGTCCCTCCAAGTCTCGCACTCACCCCATCTCCTGTCCCCAGAGTCTCGCACTCACCCTTATCTCCTGTGTCCCTCGAGTCCCGCACTCCACCTTATCTCCTGTGTCCCGGGGTCTCGCACTCACCCCATCTCCTGTCCCCCGGGTCTCGCACTCACCCTTATCTCCTGTGTCCCTCCGAGTCCGCACTCACCCTTATCTCCTGTGTCCCGGGGTCTCGCACTACCCATTCCGTCCCGGGCTCGCACTCCCTTATCCCTGTGTCCCTCCGAGTCCGCTCACCTCATCCCTGCCCGGGCTCGCATCACCCATTCTGTGCATCACCTATCTCCAGTCCCGGTAGCTCCGCTCCTCAGTAACGGCTGGGGGAGGACATCAGGCTGCAGCTTCCTCCTGCATACATGAGACGGCACATCAGACGGAACACACGGGCGGGATGTGGGCCGGCGGAGAGGAAGCCTCCGGACACATGGAGGAGGGAGCGGATGCCGTGATCTCCGGGCTCCGATGTTTACATGCAGGCGGCCGCCGACGATCGCTGTCACCAGATCGTAGAACCAGCTCATAGGAAGCTGAAGGACCTTCGGTGACGTCATGACCATATGATTGGTCACGTGACCAGATAGGAGGTGTAACGGGGGGGGGTATACTACTTGTTTACTTGCGCATTAGCCATTAGTGGCATGCTGAGGTGAGTAGTGACGGTCAGACATCACTGTGTGTCATGGAGACCAGGTGGAAAAAGTGTTTCTGGTTTTCACTGTTTAACGAGGAAAAATGGGTTGCTCACAGCAGCCAATGACAGCTCGGCTTTCATTTTCTAAAAGCACTCTAAAAATGAGAGCTGTGCTGTGATTGGTTACCATGGGTTTTTTTTTCAGACTTTATCTGAAACAGTGTCACTTAGTTCTCCGTTCTGCCTCAGTCCACCCTCAATTCTGTTTCCATCCACCCTCCGTTTTGCCTCCTGCTGCACTTCGTTCTGCCCCCATTCTTCCTCTGCCTGCCCTCCGTTCGCCTTCCATTCTGCCTTTGTCCACCCACTGTTCTGCCTCCCTCCATCCTCCATTCCGCTTCAGGCTGTCCTCCATTCCGCCTCAGGCTGTCCTCCATTCCGTCTCAGGCTGTCCTCCATTCCGCCTCAGGCTGCCCTCCATTCCGCCTCAGGCTGTCCTCCATTCTGCCTCAGGCTGTCCTCCATTCCGCCTCAGGCTGTCCTCCATTCCGCCTCAGGCTGTCCTCCATTCCGCCTCAGGCTGTCCTCCATTCCGCCTCAGGCTGCTCTCCATTCCGCTTCAGGCTGCCCTCCATTCCGCCTCAGACTGTCCTCCATTCTGCCTCAGGCTGTCCTCCATTCCGCCTCAGGCTGTCCTCCATTCCGCCTCAGGCTGTCCTCCATTCTGCCTCAGGCTGCCCTCCATTCCGCCTCAGACTGTCCTCCATTCTGCCTCAGGCTGTCCTCCATTCCGCCTCAGGCTGTCCTCCATTCCGCCTCAGGCTGCCCTCCATTCCGCCTCAGGCTGTCCTCCATTCCGTCTCAGGCTGTCCTCCATTCCGCCTCAGGCTGTCCTCCATTCCGCCTCAGGCTGTCCTCCATTCCGCCTCAGGCTGTCCTCCATTCCGCCTCAGGCTGCTCTCCATTCCGCTTCAGGCTGCCCTCCATTCCGCCTCAGACTGTCCTCCATTCTGCCTCAGGCTGTCCTCCATTCCGCCTCAGGCTGTCCTCCATTCCGCCTCAGACTGTCCTCCATTCTGCCTCAGGCTGCCCTCCATTCCGCCTCAGGCTGTCCTCCATTCTGCCTCAGGCTGTCCTCCATTCCGCCTCAGGCTGTCCTCCATTCCGCCTCAGGCTGTCCTCCATTCCGCCTCAGGCTGTCCTCCATTCCGCCTCAGGCTGCCCTCCATTCCGCCTCAGGCTGCCCTCTGTTCTGCCCCCATTTTGCCTCTGTCTGCCCTCAGTTCTGCCTCCGTCCGCCTTCCGTTCTGCCAGTTTCATGTTCGTCTACAATATTGTGTCTACCTAAGGTATTCGGACACCACCACAGCAGAGGCAAACAGAGAAGAACATAGTGATGCCACTATGCACACCATAGTCACCACTCACAGCACCGCTACAGTCACCACTGACAGTACCGCTACAGGCACCACCCACAGTACCGCTACAGTCACCACTGACAGTACAGCTAGTCACCACTCAGCACCGCTATAGTCACAAATCACAGCACCGCTACAGTCACTACTCACCACACCGCTACAGTCACTACTGACAGCACCGCTACAGTCACCATTCACAGCACTGCTACCGAGCTACTGTCATCATTCTCCACACCGCTAGTCATCATTCTCCACACTGCTATTGTCATCGTTCTCCACACCGCTACAGTCACCACTCATAGCACCGCTACAGGAACCATTCACAGCACTGCTATAGTCACCAATTGCAGTACCGTATACTGTGAGCATCGGTTGTAAGCATGCCTCGCCACTGTGATTGACAGCCAGCTGTGAAGTACATCTGTGCAGAGTGAGCTGTCAGTGTTTGGGCATGCTTACAGTCGATGCTTACAGTATAGTGAGCAGTGCTGTGAGTGGTGACTATATCTGCTCCCTGCACGCCCCGATGACAGAAAGTTGACAGCTCCCGGGAGGAAAGAAGTTCATTTTATCCAGTAGCTGCATTTTCAGTAAGGCGGCCAGGTATTTACCTGCAGACTAGCCCTACATCTGCAGGCAAATAGTATTTTCAAAACTGACGAATTCCCCTTTAAATGCATGCATTTGGGGATAAAAATCATTTTTTAAGCTGGGTTTCATTAAAACTTTTGCACCTTTTTGCTTTTATAGGCTTTATTTTCCTGCACATACAACTTGAACTGGTCTTTAATCCGCTAATAGGAGCTCAGAAAAAGACATAAAAGAGATCCAAAATCTCTGATAGCCCATCATACCCAGCTCACTGACAGATTCTCACTTAACTCATTCCACAGCCAGGAATAGTCAGTGCAACGCAGAGGTTATGGAAGGCAAATGGTGCAAATTTTTTAACAAAACACAATTGCAAAAAAATATTTTTTTCCCCCAAATACATGCATTTAATGAGAAAAAAATGTAGTGAAAGGTGGATAACAATCTTTATATGAATTGGTTGAGCTGCAATACTACACACAACCTGTGGACAACTGGGGCACTGTTTGTAGTCTGTAAGCCCAGGCATGTCAGAACCGTTTGTGAATAAATAAATTGTGCAGCGCCCACGGATGACGGCTGAAAGTTCAGATGCGTGTTTTACCAAAAACTGATGACTTGGTATAAGGAAAGGAGGCCGCGCACCGTCTCCGCTCGCAGTGTCGCTGCTGTCAGCCTTATAACAATGACTCCATTCTCATAGAAAAAGCTAGCTATTATCAGAGCCATAATTACTATGTCACGGTCAGCAGCACCCACCCGTGTATCAGACGGCGTGATTAAAGTAGCATACGGCATTTGTTTAACCCACTCAAGAAAGAGGAAATCCGAAATCTCAAAAATCCCACTAAATGTTCACTGAAAGCAACATGGTGACCATAGAAAACGGTTCCATTTCTTTAGGACTGTGGTATATGGACACAACATCTGTCCTTAGTAATTGGCACAAATGCTACTAGTCTTACTCCCAACATCCACCTGGTGTGAAACCAGGAGCTCAATCTAGATGGCTCCTCTTCCAAAAGAGGGGAGCAGAACCTAATAGCCACACATTCCCTTAATTACACCAATCATAAGGCAACCACATCCCAAAAAGTCCTTGTCAGAAGCTTCTGTTAAAAGCCTCTCACTTAGCCAAACCAGTTCTCGTGCTTTGCACCAATGGGAGGCAAACACCCTGAAACACGTTTTTGCAAATAGAGTTTGTGGTTTGGCTTTTTAAAGGATGGATACTGACTTTTAGGATTGCTACATCCAATAGGTGACCCCAAAGTTCTTGTCCTTTTCTTCCTTGAAGATACTGTTTGCATATCCCATCTTGTACACTTGCCATGAGGCATGTTGTTGGTTCTGAATTGTCGAAGTAAGTGCTGGAGGGTATAAATCATGGAGATGGGCACAGAATGGTTTTTGATGGCTTCTTATTGGCTTAGTAAATGCCTTTAGCATAGACTAAGCCATAGGTGCCTATTAATATGTGGGAGATGGAATATAGAAATATGTTGTGATGCATGAGGGTGACAGATATTTTTTACCTTATGCGTAGAAAAGGTCCCAAAGGTGAATGACTCCTTTAATAGTGCAGCTACACTGTGCGCACAATTATTAGGAAAGTAAGTACCAAGTGCATCCATCCAACACACTTAATCATGATGTGCAGAATTATTAGGCAGCTTGTTTTCCACAGGCAAAATGGGCCAAAAAAAAGATTTAACTGACTCCAAAAAGTCAAAAATTGTTAATAGTCTTATAGAGGGATGTAGCACTCCTGAAATTTCTAAAATATTGGGGCGCTATCACAGAACAAGCAAAAGTTTTGTTTGAAATGGTACAGGTCACAGACACCCACTTCAACTCATACACCTGCTAGGTGGTTGTCTGGTACTGCCATAGGCTGGTATTATTAAAGGTGAGCTAATTGGACATTTTTTGGGTTGAAGTTGGACTCCAAATTAACTTCCATTGAGTAGAATGGAAGTTAAGTGCGAACCTTTACAAGAGACAACAAGGAGAACTCACCACTACAGGCTGTCACGAGAGGTGGCGAGTTCTCCTTCTATGGAAGGCTAAACAGAGGCTGGACTGATATGTGTCTGAGATGGTTTAGTGAATCCTGCATTGAGCAGGGGGTTGGACACGATGACCCTGGAAGTCCCTCCCAACTCTAACATTCTATCGTTCTACGAACAATTAAGCTAATGAACTAAAGTTGAAGGGTTCTTAGCCAGTTATAAGCCAGAAGTTTTCTTGACTCCTGAAAGAGTGGCACCTGTAAACCTTACTTTCCGTACAACTTTTTTTTAATTATACAGAAGTCCCAGTATTGTAGAGCATAAAGAGACTAAAAGAAACTCGGCTAATTTTTTTAAGTCAATACAGGCATATTCCATTTGCTTCATTAAGTGTAATGCATTATCGATATGTAAGGTAACAGCAAATCAATGCATAGTCTCACTCGAAATGCAGCTCCAAAAAGTGTATGTAAAAGTATTCAACAGCAACAGAGTGTATCGCTATCTCAGGGAAATAATACTGAAAAAATTGCACAATAAAGAGGTAATGAAGAGGCAATTTGCACAATACAACTGAAACTCATCTTTGTTTTGTTGTCTAATGTAAAAAGATTAAGTTTCTAAAAAAAAAGTCAGTCTAGACGAGGAAGACAGTAATTCATTCTACGAGCCACTTAGCAAAAATGCCGAAGAAATTCCTGGTGGATCAAGAAATCGGGTACTAACTGACTTTACTAACATTTGTTCTTGACATGATCCAAGTGGATAGATAATTTTTCTTTAACCAGTGTTCAAAAAATAGGATTTTGTACATGACTGTACGAGTGTCATGGTATTCTAATCATGAATTACTGTGACTACTATTTGCCAAATCAATATGAAACTATGGAGTACAAGGCAAACTGTTATGGCGGCCAGAGCACATTCACAGGGGTAACTAACGAAAAAACAAGAAAGACGAAAACCTGAAAGGTCACGGTTCAAACTAGGAAAAGCCCTTCTCTGACCCTGGTCTGTCCCTGGATGACCGTGAAGGTTGACACCCTAAGGTAATGCAATGGCACTCCCACTTGATGGTGGCTTACCCTGAATATCCTTATGTTACGGATGTGTCAGAGCCTGCAGACCGTTGCACTGCATCTATCTGCAGAAGGTCTCTAGTTTGCTTTGCAGACGAGTGGTCACCTCCCCTGGTGCTAATGGCCACACCTGGACCTGAGTGTTGATATACTTCCTGCTTGCTGCTGGCAAGCGCGGGTGATGTTTTCTATTTGCATTTCCCTGTTGAGGCTTGGAGCAGTAGCAGTCTGCTAGCGTCCTCTCTGGTGTTTGGAGGACTTCCGTGTTTCTCTCTGAGTCTTCTCCGGGTAAGTGTTCCCTTGTTTAGTTTCTCTATCCCAGGTGTCTTTAGCGGTAGTGAGGATTGACTAGTGCTCATACTGTCCTCCCCGGGATTACGTATCCTGCTCAGCGATAGGTGCGGTACCTATATAGGGACGATAGGACTAACAGGGTGACGTTAGATTTGTCTAGGGGTCTTCATTCCCCGTTTCCCTAGTGTTGGGTCCCCCTTCTCCTTATCCCTTTGTGTTGCACTTAGTCTGTCCTACACTGTGCTTGACTCCTTATCAGCTCCTAGGATCGCTAGAGTAGCAGTTCCCTAAGGAGAAAACGAATTACACACAAAACTACTGCAACCAACACAAACTACAGCACAATGAATGAATCCAAGAAAGACTACCATCAGCAAGAAACACCACTAGGTAAAGGTATTTAAAGCTGCACCCGAAAGGAGATAAACACCTTGTGAGGAGCTGGCTACGGACTTTTTCCTTTACGGAGCACCAGTACATCAATTTTATTGTTGTGTTTATTAGAGATTTGCTTGCTCGGCAGACTAAGTGCACTAATTTCACCAGGAAAGTGTTCATCTTCAGGAATCAATGTTTCTATTCAGTGACAGTAAGTAGAGGAAGATGTGTGGGCTGGATCTCATGTATACATAAGGACTACATTAGCATTCCTGTCCTGCATCTGTATCTGCATCTGGGGGCATGTGTCTTTGTTCCTCTCTGCAGGGGGCATCTCTAAGACAGATGAAGGATATAATAATAATTTTATATAGCGCCATCATATTCCGCAGCGCCTTACAGTTTAACAGTTTCAAAACACAAGTCGTAAGTAACAACGTTAACAACACAATAATTAAAGCAAAATAAGACGACCCTGCTCGTGAGAGCTTACAATCTACAATGAGGTGGGGGAGATACAAAGTACAGGTGTGTATATACAATAGTGCATTTACAATGATGGTCCAGCCATCTTGAGGGAGTGAGGGATGGATGGAGATAGTGACACATAGAATGACTTTGATTAGTGAATGTGATAGGCCGCTCTGAACAAATGTGTTTTGAGGGAGCGCCTGAAACCATGCAAATTGTGGATAGTCCTAATTTCTTGGGGTAGAGCATTCCAGAGGATTGGCGCAGCGCGGGATAAGTCTTGGAGTCGGGAGTGGGAGGTACAGATTAGTGCAGAGGTTAGTCGAAAGTCATTTGCAGAGCGCAGCAGTCGGTTAGGCCGATAGATAGAAATGAGGGAGGAGATGTAGGGGGGTGCTGCACTGTGGAGAGCTTTGTGGGTGAGAACCAGTACTTTGAATTGGATCCTATAATGAATGGGCAGCCAGTGTAAGGACTGGCGAAGAGCGGACGCGTCCGAGTAGCCAGATGGATGACCCTGGCTGCTGCATTAAGGATGGACTGGAGAGGGGATAGTCGAGTAATGGGGAGGCCAAGTAATAGAGCGTTGCAGTAGTCCTGGCGGGAGTGGATCAATGCTACAGTGAGGGTTTTTGTTGTTTCCATGGTGAGAAAAGGGCGGATTCTAGAGATGTTCTTTAGGTGTAGTCGGCAAGATATTGTATATGGGAGGTGAAGGAGAGATTGGTGTCAAACATAACACCCAGACAGCGAGCCTGCTGCCGGGGTGTTATTATGGTGCCGCCCACGGAGAGGGAAATGTCAGATTTAGGGAGGTTAGTAGACGGCGGGAGCAGAAGGAGTTCAGTCTTGGAGAGGTTAAGTTTCAGATAGAGAGCAGACATGATGTTGGAGACTGCGGACAGACAGTCGGTGGCGTTCTGTAGAACAGCGGGGGTAAGGTCGGGGGATGACGTGTATAGTTGTGTGTCATCAGCATAAAGATGGTACTGAAAGCCAAATCTGCTGATGGTCTGTCCAATTGGGGCCGTGTAGAGAGAGAAGAGAAGGGGGCCAAGGACTGAGCCCTGGGGTACACCGACAGTGAGAGGAAGTGGAGATGACGTGGAGCCAGAGAACGAAACACTGAAGGAGCGGTCAGAAAGATAGGAAGAGAACCAGGAGAGAACAGTGTCCTTAATACCTAGTGACTGGAGCCTAGACAGTAGGAGACGGTGGTCAACCGTGTCGAAAGCTGCAGAAAGGTCGAGAAGAATGAGCAGAGAGTGGTCGCCGTTACGTTTTGCTGACAGAAGGTCATTGGTCACTTTGATGAGTGCAGTTTCAGTCGAATGTAGGGGTCGGAAGCCAGACTGTGAAGGGTCTAGGAGGGAGTGAGTGGAGAGGTAACGGGTAAGGCGGGAGTAGACTAGGCGCACCAAAAGTTTAGAGATGAAGGGGAGATTGGAGACGGTCTGTAGTTGTTTGTGCAGGAAGGGTATGTGCACATGTTGCGAATTTTTGATCCGCAGCTTATTTGGACACACGGAATTGCATCAAATCCGCAGTGTAGTGCACAGCCAGTGTTAGTGAATGTGAAATGAAGAATTGCTGTGCACATGCTATTGAAAAATCCGCGCAGATTTGCAGTGGGGTTTTTTCCGGAGCATGTCAATTCTTTTTGCAGATCCGCAACAGCGGTTTCTAGTCGTGGACATATCTTTTCTCTCTCTCTCAGCACACAAATCCCCACACCAAAAACGCGTTATAATCCGTAGGGAATCCGCATCAATTCCGCAGAAAATCCGCAAGTGTTTTAACCTGTGTTTTCTGACAAAAGATGCGAATTCTCTGCTGAAAATTCCGCAGGCTAATCTGCAACCTGTGCACATACCCAAAGTCAGACTGGGGACTCAGCATCTGGAACATTCTTCATTCTTTGAGCTAAAAGCAAATGCTTAAGGGAGAGGATGTGAACACTTCTGCCCATCCAGGGGGTTGATCTCAGGGGAGGGAGAACAATAAGCCACGTGGTTAGTGAGGCAGTTGGTGGAGTGACACCGAGGGGCAAGGATCTGTTGGTGAGGTCCTGGTGCCCCTGTGTGGATGACTTGAGATTGGAGATCGGTTGCCAGCTGGAGCTTGATACACGGGCTACGGATCTGATATCTATTGTCTGGATGTGAGGAATTATCTTAAGGACTGTTGTCAGCTGGAACTTTATACACATGCTACGGTCGTGATAGCTATTGTATGGATGTGAGGAACTATCTTAAGGATTGTTGCCAGCTGGAGCGGGAGACATGCACTATTGTCGTGGTATAAAGCATTGACTGTGACTACAGACTATAGTGGCGGGAGATACAAAAGCTGTGGGCCAACTAAAAGTTGAGATTGAGTATCGCCAGGTATGTGGGCAGTGAATTGTTGGCCCCAGGATGGGATCTTGTGAATTAAGGATATTGCATTGTGACCCTTTACCCAGAATTGCTGTGAGACCATGGATGTAAGGAATAAAAATAGTTTCATTGTTAACCTGCCTAGGTGATTATTACAACGCACAACCTCAGATCTTCACACACCTATTACCTAAAATAGATAGAAACAAAGATAATAGAACTAAAACACCCAAAGAAAAGGTGTATTAGTTGTGGCTCCTATAGCCTTTGTGTTGCACAGTGTATTGCTGGCTGCAGAATGGGTTATTTGTTACTAAGCTCCTATCAGATGATTTATGACCACACACCACATCAAAGTTGATTGTGCTGAAAAACAAAAAAAGCTGTAAATTACAAACGCTGCAAAATTTGTAATGAAACCTAATTGCAAAAATTATTTTTATTTCCAAATATATGCATTTAAGGGAAAAAATATCCCCGAAGGAGGACAACCCTTTTAATAGGGTTGTCCACTACTCCACAATGCATTCTTATTTATACTCCACAATGCATTCTTAAAAGCTACAATACTCCAGATTAAAAAGAAAATGTGTAAGTGGTTGACCGACAGCTATGTAATGTGTATGGTGGTTGTTAGCCATGATATATATTGTAGAGCACCATGGGATTAAATGGAATCTGTCACCTAATAGAATCCCTTTGAACTGTTTTTATGCTCGTACATGTCATTGAAAGGTAAATTATGGATACATTTTTATTTGCTGACTACTGTGTTATTTTGGAGAAATCCACGATTTTTCAATATGGGGATGAGGTGTTAGATCCCTCATCCCGCCCACAGCACCTAATGGAAATTTGTCTCCGAAGGTTATTTACATCCTTAATGCCTGCCCCCCATTTTTTGATTGATAGCTGACATCAAGCACCAGGCAGGAAATCTCCCATTGACTCTGTATACCTAAAGATGTAAGTTGATGCGAGCAGGGTCGAGATTTCCTGCCCGACGTTAACTATCAATCAACATAGACAGACTGGCGCTGAGGATATAAATGACCCAGAGAGGCAGACTTTCATTAGGTGTCCTGGGTGGCATGAAGCACCTACCACCTCATTTGCATGTTGATATCATCTTGGATTTGTCCGGAATAACGCAATTGACAGCAAATATGAAGGTATCTCTATATATTGCTTGTATCGTTCAATTACCTATATGAGCGTTGCTGAGATTTGTAAAATAAATTCCCCTGGGCAAGCAGAGGTATAATACAGTGTAAATTCTTTCTAAGGACACTTATTTTTGTTGCTATCTGGTGCTCCCTTACTGTATAATTAGTCTTTTACTCATAGAGTCATGGCCAAAAGTGTTGTCACCCTTGAACTTGTTCCAGAAAATGAAGTATTTTTCCCAGAAAATTATTGCAATTACATGTTTTGTTATACACATATTTATTTCCCTGAAACAGCACAAAAAAACAGAAAAAAGGCAAATTGGACATAATTTCACATAAAACCCCAAAATGGGCGTAACAAAATTGTTGGCACTGTTCCAAAATTGTGGGTAAACATCTTTGTTTCAAGCATGCAATGCTTATTCAAACTCCCCTGTGGCAAGTAACAGGTGTGGGAAATATGAAAATCACACCTGCAACTAAATAAAAGGGTAGAACAACTAGATAAAAGGATAGAAGTTGACTCAATCTTTGCATTGTGTGTCTGTGTAGTCACATTTAGCATGGAGAACAGAAAATAGAGAAGATAACTGTCTGAGGACTTAAGCCAAAAGCGTTGAAAAATATGTACAATCTCAAGTCCATCTCCAGAGATGTTGATTTTCCTTTGTCCTTGCTGCGCAACATAATCAAGAAGTTTACAACCGATGGAACTATAGCTAATCTCCCTGGATGTGGATGGCAGAGAAATATTGATGAAAAGATAGTCCAGATATGGGATAAGCAGCACCAATCAAGTTACAAAGAAATTCAAGCTGTCTTGCAGGCTCAGGCTGCATCAGTGTAAGCGTGAACAATCCGTCGACATTTGAATGAAATGCTATGGCAGTAGACTCAGGAGGACCCCACTGCTGACACAGAGATATAAAAAAGCTAGACTATAGATTGCCAAATTATATATTAGTAAGCCAAAATCCTTCTCGGAAAGTGTCTTGGGGACGATGAGATCAAGATAGAGTTGTTTAGTAAAGCACATCATTCTACTATTTAATGAAAACAGAATGAGGCCTACAAAGAAAATAACACAATACCTACAGTCAAATATGGTGGAGGTTTAAAATATTTTAGGGCTGTTCTGCTGCCTCTAAAATATTTTAAACCTCCACCATATTTGACTGTAGGTATTGTGTTATTTTCTTTGTAGGCCTCATTCTGTTTCCAGATTCTGCTATTGTGGCCAGTACTGGTTAGCGGCGAGCAGACGTCTTTAGGACAAAGTCCTTGTTTTCCCCTTCTGAGCATGCCCAGGGTGAGATCCCTCATTGGAGATCAGGGGTCACATGCTCAGGTACTGCAGCAGCTCCTATTGCTCCGCCAGGAAGGTCCTGTGACTACTGGTGTTCTGGAACAAGTTTCATTGGTCCTTGTTTCTGGCAGGTCCTGTAGGGCTGTGGTTCCACGGTCCGGAACCACAGCGCTTTGGACGGAGCGGAAATTCCGCTCCGTCGAAGCCCCGCCCCCTTTATGACGCGCGATCTTTCCGAAGGTGTTCAGGACACCTCCGGAACACCTCCGGAAAGAGCGCAGGGCTACATAGCCCTGTGTTAATTCTGTTGCGGCGACGCAACGTCGCCGCAATACGCGAGGACATGCTGCGGTCTAAAAAGACGCGCCGCATGTCCGTTTACGCAGGTTTGCCACCTGCGTATTGTTACGCATAGTGGAGACGGGATTTCTTGAAATCCCCTCCACTATGCTGTAACATCTGGACGCTGCGTGTTTGGCGCTGCGCCAGCGCACAGCGCCAAACACGCAGCGTATCCTGACCGTGGAAACTCACCCTAGCTGTTACTATAAAAGGGTAGCATGGCTGGGCCGCCATGCGCTAGTATCAATTGTCATATGCTTTGCGCCAGTGTGGTCATGCGTGTATGTGGGTAGGGCCTGGCTGAAATAAGCCCCTAGAATACCGACTTAATCGGTGAGGAGTTTGGTATGCTAGCTGGTCAGGGTCGGTGTCCTAGATGCCGTAGATTACCGGCATAACCGGTGAGGAGTTTGATTGCCGTATTCAGGGCCCGGCGTTCAGACGCCATAGATTGCGGGTGTCTCCCGCGAGGACATTAGCGCATGATCACGTTCTATGTTCGCTTAGCAGTTAACTGTGTACCTGGGTGCCTGATAGGACACAGAAGTTTGTCTCAGCGGCTCTGTGACGTAACAGGTTTCGCTTTCAACGCTAGACAGCGCCCTAGTGTGTTTATTTTGCGACTCAGTGGTGTTAAGTGAGTTTGCACACATCGCCATATAGCGCTGCGGCACTCCTAGCGGCTCTGTGGAATAACAGAGTTCGCACATATTGCCACAGCGCGTTACGGCGTTTATGTTGGCGACTCTGTGGGATAACAGAGTTTGCTTCTTGCACCATTTTACTAGCAGCAGGCTCCGCCTGCACGGTGGACCCCGGGCTGCGAACGCACCTCTCTACATCAAATATTTGGTGCGTTCCGCAGACCCTAACATCATCATGTGTCTTCCAGCAGGACAACCCCAAACATACTTCAAGAAGCTCCCAGAAATAGATTGAAACAAAACACTGGAGAGTTCTTAAGTGGCCAGCAATGAGTCTGGATCTAAATCCCATTGAACACCTGTGAAGAGGTCTTAAAATTGCTGTTGGGAGAAGGCGGCTTCAAATATGAGAGTCCTGGAGCAGTTTGCAAAAGAAGAGTGGTCCAAAATTCAGTTGAGAGATGTAAGAAGCTTGTTGATGGTTATAGGAAGTGATTGATTGCATTTATTTTTTCCAAAGGGTGTGCAACCAAATATCAAATTGAGGGTGCCGACAATTTTGTCCGGCCCATTTTTGGGGTTTTGTGTGACATTATATCCAATTTGCATTTTTTTCGCTGTTTTTTTGTTCCAATACACACAAAGGAAATAAACGTGTATAACAAAATGTGTAGTTGCAATAATTTTCTGGGAGAAATACATTGTTTTCTGGAGCAATTTCAGTGGTGCTAACACTTTCGACCATAAAAATTATCAAATTACAAGTGCACTTGCATTCTCCATTCCCCACCGGCTCCACTTCTTGAGTAACAGTGATGGCAGAGGCTCAGCTGCACAAATTCATTTTTGCTCTCAACTGTCAATCAAAAAGTACAGGATGTCTCCAATATGGAGAAGTGGAGCAGAGGTCTTGATTCTTGTTTGACAATGGAGCCAGAGGCTCTGTTGCACAATGTCACTTTTGCCTCCACTGTCAATCAAAAAGTGCAGGATCACTCTGACAGAGAAGTGAAGAGGAGCTGAAGTCTGCAAGTGCACTCATAGGCCCACAGTGAACATGCAAACCTAATTTGCATATGAATAAAATACAAATTTCACAACAAGGGAGCACCAGATAGTGATAAAACAGGTATCAGTGGAAAGGTTTTACATTGCCCTCTCCTGCAGTACGTTTTCTAGCCAACAGCAAATGTTGCTGTTAGATTCCCTTTAAGGGCTTTCATAAATAATAATATTAATACCAGAAGAGTACACGTAAGCAGAAGCAGCTATATTTAGGAACATCTGGTTAATGAGTATTTCTCATCCAATATCATGTCAGTCGTCTTAAACAGAAAATTCTGCTCTCACATTGGAATTCTTATGACATTTTTGAACCGGTGATGTCAGCATATAAACAATTCCTGAACAAATGTCTGGAATCACTTCTGAGATCGCAGGTTATTGCTGTATATGGGATTTTAGGGAGGCATCAAGTGACTAAGAGTGATGTCACCGGCAATTGGAGACCCTAATCTACATATGGCTGCACATACTGCATAACCCTCCCCATCAGAGACAGAGCGGTTCTCTTTTGACATGTTATGTATTTTGTGCATTATGGATTGAATTCCATATATACTGACTGAGAAAAAAAATATGTTCCAAACAGTATGAATCACATCGATCAGAATCAAAATGTTCCAAAATAAACAAGAGTTTCTTAGTTAATTGTAATTTTGATGACAATTGTAGAAGCCCACTGCCTTGGTTTATTAAGTTTTACAATTCATATTAGAGATGATTGAATTCTTTAACTGAAAATTCTGCAGATTTGGCAATTTTTTTTCAGCAAAAATTGATTTATGGCAAATTTTTCCAACTGTCCTGAAAATGTGAATAATGCTCTCAGGTCTCTTAGGAATTTATCCAGCCCCATTCAAGCTCTTTATCACAAACGCTTAGTAATGTCAAAGTGATCTCCACATATATGACTAATGGTAAATGGATGGTAACTGCTGTTTTGTTACTTTCTTCAGAATGATCAGAATTTTAGGGTCTTTTCTCCGTATTTCAATTGCTAAGCTGTGAGCTGTGATATCCTCTCATTAAACAGATTTCCCTCAAAATGATTGCTGCTCTGCATTCCCTACCTTGGCTTTTATACAGGCTATGATAGCCAGTGCTATGACTTGTATTGAGCTATACTATGTGATTTGCAATACTATCTCATGGTTGTGTTAGTCTATGTGATGTGATAGCTGCAAGGCATTATGGGGAAGCCCATCTGGTCGCACCCAAGGTCATGTGAGCCTTCTCTGGTCAATGCAATCTTCTGCATTGTGTAAAATAGCCTCTAGCATTTTTGGTGAATCACAAATCAAAGCACAAATAGTTCGAATTCCTAAAAACTAATTTTATTAGCATCAAATCCATTTATTCACCTCCATTTTATGATTCTCTTTGAACATTTTACAATTCCAAAAAGTCATAGCACCAAAGCAACAATGGCCACCACCAAAGAGACTTTGACAAGGAAGTTTGCCTAGCAGCAACAATGGGCGCTTGGGTTGGTTTCCCGGCTGATGCAGTGTTGCATTGGCTGCCATGCAGTGCTACACTTGATAGCCCACTTAATGAGGCTCCTGTGATGTGGCAGTGGGCTTATATATGTTCTTCAAAATGTTAACTAAGAAAGTCATGCTCATTTTTGTAAATTTCGCTTAGCTGCGGTAGATTAATGTATAACATTTAGATGTCTGATCCAGGTTCTTTTTCTCCACAGTTGGGTTTTGTAAACTTGTTAGTAATTATTCCTGATAGAATCCAAACCTGATAACAGCCTTATCGGTCTCCTAATAATTATAAATGTGAAGGAGATTGAAGCAGTAGAGAATTAATGCAAGACTTATGCCGGGGTGACACTTGCGACTGCAATGCAAGAAACTTGTGCGAGTCTCTCGCCTCAACACCCGGCACTGCCACCGGCACTCGCGACCGGAGCGTTCAGCTGCACAGAAATATATGCAGCCGCACCCTCCAGTCTCGAGTGCCGGTGGCAGTGCCGGGTATTGATGCGAGAGACTCGCACGAGTTTCTCGCATCACACTTGCAAGTGTGACCCCGGCCTTAGAAGGGTTTTCAACACTTATAAATGTAGTAAAAAAGTAAATACAAATAGTACTCTTCCTCCCTTAGTCCAGTACTGACTCCCTCCACTGCGGCGGTGTCTGTAACATTACATGCATTACCACTGCAGCTACACACTGAGGTTGGTGGCTAATGCTGTCAACAACAGCAGGACCTTTGAGCTTAGTGATTGGCTGCAGCGTTGATGCACGCTGTAGTCATGACATCATCATTGCAGCCAAAACACAGATATCAGACCAGCAGTGGAGAGCCAGGACTGGACTAAAGAAGAGTGAGTACTATCTGTATTTGTTGTTTTTTTACTACCATGTGATTGGATGGGGTCCACTTTTCTAAAATTGAAAAACCCCTTTATAAAATTTTGTAACCAGGATGGATAACACTTAAAGCTACGTTAACTCTTTAAGGACCAAGGTGACTAGTATATACTAGAGTTATGGATTCTTTAGTTTTGTTTTAGTTTTTTGTACAAACAGGTGTTCAGATCCCACTTTTTGGTCTTTGCATTTTGTTTATATAGTTTTCTATGGGCAGGAGTCTGAACAGCCGGTACTAGGTCCATCTCTGCCCCATCTACATGGACTTCTGCTGGCACATGGGGAGGTTTAATACTAGAGATTAGAGATAAGACGTCCCGATTGGGTATGGTGGGATGGCTTTTATGGTTTTTCATCAAAATAGTGTTAACTAAGTACTCTGTCATTTACATATTCTATTTCTTTACTTACTGTAGAGGTATTTGCTAATTTCATTTTTATGTTGGGTTCTGCCTGTTAAATGGCCACAGTGTGAACGTGCTCCTACACATTGCACTTGACGTATATATGTAAGGGGAGGCTCCGCTTCCCCCACCGAGTACCAGTGGTGCGGCAGCTCCCGTTGTCTGCAAAGGGACCGCTGTAGAGAGAGGAGCCAGTCGTGCTGCAGCAGTTCAGAGAGAGGAGTTCTCCGTCCTGGGAGGACCAGCATTGCGCAGGCCAGCGTCTGCCATCTCCAGAGAGAGACATGCAGTGTGTGCCCGGTGACTACCAGAGAGCACAGTGCACGTGCCACAGAAGAGTGACCGGGTATGGGACAGACACTTGCACCCTGATTTTGCCAGTATATATTTGCTGAGCCACATTGGGCTCATACAGGACTGTGGCCCACACCCTTGACAGCCACTGCAGCATATGGACTAGGGGCTCAGCGGAAGGTACCGGGGACCGACCATTGCCGCCAGAAGACGGGGCATTGTTGTCAACAGGATTCACATTGGAAAAGACACCGCACCAGCTGTTGTCGGCGCTATTGACTAAATAGTCTGAGGAACTACTGACTTTCTAGTCGGATTCAACAGAACTGCCGTTACCCGATCCTTTGTTCTTTAACTCTGCATATCCTTTGCAAATTGAACTGTTTAGTCCCTCATTTAACTGTTTACCTTCCTGCGTGGAGTATTCCCCTGTTTAGTAAAACTGTTAACCCTTGCTCTGCCTCCTGTCTGTCACTGCATCCCGCAACCTGCTCACATGTATAAGCTGAGTTTTTCAGCACATTTTTTGTGCTGAAAACGCCCCGACCGCTTATGCACGAGTCATTGTTCCAGAAGCCAGCGGGGGAGGGGGAGCGACGGAGAAGCGGATCACAGGAGGCAGGAGCCGGCTGTGATTGTGCCCTCTGCCAAAGAGAAATTAAAATTTACAGCACTAGCAGTGAATAATCATTTCTCTGATAGCATGCACAGTTACAGCCACCGGTTTCCAGCAGCTGTAAAAAAATAAAAACATCCTACTTAGCTTCCCTGGGCGCCCTCGCAGCACCTTGTTCCGGCGCCAGTAGCTTCTGTGGCCTGCTGATCACGTGTGCCCTGTGAGTGGAGAGAGGTGAATATTCATTACCTTAATGAGCTGTGACATGTGATCGCTCGGTCGCAGGAGCTGCTGGCGCCAGAACAGAATGCTGTGAGGGTGCGCAGGGAAGGTAAGTAGGAGATTTTTTTTATGCTTTTCTCATGGGGGGGCCATGCATTCAAGGATAGGGATGAGAAACCATGCATACCAGGCAAATGTCATTGTTGGCAACAAAAATTTGAAGTTTGCTGTCATGGCAAAAATAAGCCGAAATAACATGGCTGAAAAATTCGAAATACGACTTTTCTTTTGATATTTTTTGAGCTTTACTGCTGCCCTAGAAATGTTTCAACTTGTTATGGGCTGGCTGAAATGACCTTTATGCTGCTGTGGCCATGTCAAAAAGTCATTTTTGATTTAAAATATTTTAATGTTTACTTATAGCCAGATATGTTGTGGTCACCTTGACATTACTAAGGCTGTGCTTGTGTTAAAGAGCATGAAATTAATTGGATACAGTCCTAGACTTATAAATGGCAATCGGAGGCTTTAGTACAACTTCAATTTTCAGCAAATTGATTTGTTACAAATCAAATTTTGGGAAAATTTTGAATTCGCTGGCGGATTTGGACTGCAAGAAATTTGCCTATCTTGAGCCATGCATACAAGGACGGGGATAAGGAGCCATGCATACAAGGATAGGGATGAGGAGCCATGCATACCAAAACAGGGATGAGTAGCCATGCAGACAAGGATAGGGATAAGGAGCCATGCATACAAGGACGGGGATAAGGAGCCATGCATACCAGGATGGGGATGAGGAGCCCGTGCATACCAGGACAGGGATAAGAAGCCATGCATACAAGGATAGGGATAAGGGGCCATGCATACCAGGATGGGGATAAGGAGCTATGTATACAAGATAGGGATGAGGGGACAATGCATACCCGGCTTATACTCGAGTCAATACGTTTTCCGTGGCAAAATTAGATGCCTTGGCTTATACTCGGGTCAGCTTATACTGGAGTATATATAGTATTTTTTTATTTACTTATTTTTACTCATTTATATAGTGCCATTAATTCCACAGCGCTTTACAAACATTATGATTAATACTTATGCCAACACATGTTCCAGCTCATTTGTTTGGTGTCGTTTTAAACTGTTTATGGCATCAAAATGGAACCAGTCTATTAGAAAAAAGGAGAAAGCTTATTTTACATATTTTAAATGCTGCACCAGCTACACTGGTCTGGGGTAAAGGTGTTTAAAGAGAGTTTGATAAAATAAAATACACTTCCACCATGAATCTGTTATTTCACACATTTACAATTTGTTTTTTTTTTAATATACTTTAAAGTGAAAAAAAATTATGATAGAATATTACTGATAATATTCCTATTTTCTACAAATTCTTTAACAAATTCGATAAAAAGAATCCATCAAAGATAAAGAATACTTTGGTGATCAAGAAAAGAGCTGAAAATCATTCTCAAATGACAGTAGAGGTACAATCACTACAAATGCCTGTGTCCAATGAATGATTCATGGTCTATTTTCTTTTCTTCTGGATCTCTGGTTTCACTGACTAATGAAATATAAATGGCAATGCCCGTGTCCAGATCTAAATATGACATTAGAGGCTTCATCTCGGCCGAGGCCAGGGCGGTACAAAATAACGTTCTGTATGTCAGCGTCTGCCGAGAGATATTAGCTGCTAGCCTATTGTATTTCTTTTTTTGTGAGATCATTGAAGCAAATAATTGTTGTTAGGCAGAAATTATAATTATTAGAATTTTCTAGGATTTTGAATTTTCTAACAATTAGGTAGAGATAGGCAAATTTTTTGCAGTCCGAATCTGCCAGCAAATTCAAAATTTTTCCAAAATTTGATTTGTATCAAATCAATTTGCTGCAAATTGAAATTGTACTAAAGCCTCTGATTGCCATTTATAAGTCTAGGACTGTATCTAATTCATTTCATGCTCTTTAAAACAAACACAGCCTTAGTAATGTCAAAGTGACCACAACATATCTGGCAATGAGTAAACATTAAAATATTTTAAATGAAAAATGACTTTTTGACATGGCCACGGCAACATAAAGGTCATTTCAGCCAGCCCATGACAAGTTGAAACATCTCTAGGGCAGCAGTAGAGCTCAAACAAATAACAAAAGAAAAGTCATATTTCGGTTATTTCAACCATGTTATTTCGGCTTCTTTTTGCTATGACAGCAAACTTCAAATTTTTGTTGCCAACAATAAAATTTTTGTTGTAAAACTTGTAAAATTTCTTGTCCACTTCACAAATACAATACGGCCTATAAAGAAGAAATATACGGTAATAGGGTTCTTCAGTCTTCTGCTAAAAGTCTGCAGTTCTTCTAAGTGACTGCAGGCTTCAGAATCCTTACAGCACGCGCTGTACTTGTATTCAATCGTACTGAACGAGGCCGAGCACATGTAGTCATAATATAACCTGAAGTATGCGCATGCCTTAACGACTGAGACGTCTGTAGACATTGCAGACTTTCATCATAGAACTAGACTACTCCTTTAACCCCTTCACCCCCAAGGGTGGTTTGCACGTTAATGACCGGGCCAATTTTTACAATTCTGACCACTGTCTCTTTATGAGGTTATAACTCTGGAACGCTTCAACGGATCTTCGCGATTCTGAGTTTGTTTTCTCGTGACATATTGTACTTCACGTTAGTGGTAAAATTTCTTCGATATACCTTGCGTTTATTTTTGAAAAAAACGCAAATATGGCGAAAATTTTGAAAATTTTGCAATTTTCAAACTTTGAATTTTTTTTCCCTTAAAACAGAGAAATATGTCACACAAAATAGTTAAGAAATAACATTTCCCACATGTCTACTTTACATCAGCACAATTTTGGAACCAAAATTTTTTTTTGTTAGGAAATTATAAGGGTTAAAAGTTGACCAGTGATTTCTCATTTTTACAACAAAATTTACAAAGCCATTTTTTTAGGGACCACCTCACGTTTGAAGTCACTTTGACGGGTCTATATAGCAGAAAATACCCAAAAGTGACACCATTCTAAAAACTGCACCCCTCAAGGTACTCAAAACCACATTCAAGAATTTTATTAACCCTTCAGGTGCTTCACAGGAGCTGAAGCAACGTGGAACGAAAAAATGAATATTTAACTTTTTAGCCACAAAAATGATCTTTTACAAACTTTTTTTTATTTTCACAAGGGTAAAAGGAGAAAATGGGCGGATAAAGTTGTTGTGCAATTTCTCCTGAGTACGCCAATACCCCATATGTGGGGGAAAAACCACTGTTTGGGCACACGGCAGAGCTCGTAAGGGAAGGAGCGCCGTTTGACTTTTTCAAACTAAAATTGGCTGGAATTGAGATTGGACGCCATGTCGTGTTTGGAGAGCCTCTGATCTGCCTAAACAGTGGACACCCCCCACAAGTGACACCATTTTGGAAACTAGACCCCCTAAGGAACTTATCTAGATCTGTTGTGAGCACTTTGAACCCCAAAGTGTTTCACAAAAGTTTATAATGCCTGGGTGTGAAAAAAAAAAAACAATTTTCCACAAAAATGATTTTTTAGTCCCAAATTTTTGATTTTTCCCAAGGAAATTGGACCCCAAAAGTTGTTGTCCAATTTGTCCTGAGTACGCTGATACCCCATATGTGGGGGGAGGAAACTGTTTGGGCGCATGGCAGGGCTTGGAAAGGAAGCAGTAACGTTTTGGAATGCAAACATTGATGGGGGTCATGTTCCGCTTGTAGTGCCCCAGATGAGCCTAAACAGTGGAAACCCCCACAAGTGACCCCATTTTGGAAGCTAGACCCCCTAAGGAACTTATCTAGATCTTTGGTGAGCACTTTGAACCCCCAAGTGTTTCACACAAGTTTATAATGCCCGGGCATGAAAATAAAAAATCCTATTTTTTTCCCACAAAAATTATCTCTTAGTCACTAATTTTTTATTTTCCCATAGGTAACAGGAGAAATTGGACCTCAAAATTTGTTGTCCAATTTGTCCTGAGTACGCTGATACCCCATATGTGGGGGGAATCACTGTTTGGGCGCACGGCAGAGCTCGGAAGGGAAGGAGCACCATTTGACTTTTTCCAACCAAAATTGGCTGGAATTGAGATTAGACGCCATGTTGCATTTGGAGAGTCCCTGATGTACCTAAACAGTGGAAATCCCCCACAAGTGACCCCATTTGGGAAACTAGACCCCCTAAGGAACTTATCTAGATCTTTGGTGAGCAATTTGAACCCCCAAGTGCTTCACACAAGTTTATAACGTAGAGCCGTAAAATTAAAAAATCATATTTTTTCCACAAAATTGATCTTTTCACCCCAATTTTTATTTTCCCAAGGGTAACAAGACTCCAAAAGTTATTGTGCAATTTGTCCTGAGTACGCTGATACCCCATATGTGGGGTTAAACCACTGTTTGGGTGCATGGCAGAGTTTGGAAGGGAAGGAGCGCCGTTTGACTTTTTCAACGCAGAATTGGCTGGATGCCATGTCGTGTTTGGAGAGCTCCTGATCTGCCTAAACAGTGGAAACCCCCCACAAATGACACCATTTTGGAAACTAGACCCCTCAAGGAACTTATCTAGATGTGTGGTGAGCACTTTGAACCCCCAAGTGCTTCACAGAAGTTTATAACGTACAGCCGTAAAATAAAAAATCTTTTTTTTTTTTTACAAAAATGATTTTTTTTGCCCCCAATATTTTATTTTCACAAGGGTAACAGGAGAAATTGGACCCCAAAAGTTGTTGTCCAATTTGTCCTGAGTACGCTGATACCCAATATGTGGGAGTAAACTACTGTATGGGCGCACGTCGGGGCTCGGAAGGGAAGTAGTGACGTTTTGGATTGCAGACTTTGATGGATTGGTCTGGGGGCATCATGTCGCATTTGGAGAGCCCCTGATGCGCCTAAACAGTTGAAACCCCCCACAAGTGACCCCATTTTGGAAAATAGACCCCGCAAGGAACTTATCTAGATGTGTGGTGAGCACTTTGAAGCCCGAAGTGCTTCACAGAAGTTTATAGCGTACAGCCGTAAAAATAAAAAATCCTTTTTTTTTTTTTACAAAAATGATTTTTTCGCCCCAAATATTTTATTTTCAAAAGGGTAACAGGAGAAATTGGACCCCAAAAGTTGTTGTCCAATTTGTCCTGAGTACGCTGATACCCAATATGTGGGAGAAAACTACTGTATGGGCGCACGTCAGGGCTCGGAAGGGAAGTAGTGACGTTTTGGATTACAGACTTTGATGGAATGTTCTGGGGCATCATGTCGCATTTGGAGAGCCCCTGATGCGCCTAAACAGTGGAAACCCCCCACAAGTGACACCATTTTGGAAACTAGACCCCCTAAGGAACTTATCTAGATCTGTTGTGAGCACTTTGAACCCCAAAGTGTTTCACAAAAGTTTATAATGCCTGGGTGTGAAAAAAAAAAAAACAATTTTCCACAAAAATGATTTTTTAGTCCCAAATTTTTGATTTTTCCCAAGGAAATTGGACCCCAAAAGTTGTTGTCCAATTTGTCCTGAGTACGCTGATACCCCATATGTGGGGGGAGGAAACTGTTTGGGTGCATGGCAGGGCTTGGAAAGGAAGCAGTAACGTTTTGGAATGCAAACATTGATGGGGGTCATGTTCCGCTTGTAGTGCCCCAGATGAGCCTAAACAGTGGAAACCCCCCACAAGTGACCCCATTTTGGAAGCTAGACCCCCTAAGGAACTTATCTAGATCTTTGGTGAGCACTTTGAACCCCCAAGTGCTTCACACAAGTTTATAATGCCCGGGCATGAAAATAAAAAATCCTATTTTTTTCCCACAAAAATTATCTCTTAGTCACTAATTTTTTTATTTTCCCATAGGTAACAGGAAAAATTGGACCTCAAAATTTGTTGTCCAATTTGTCCTGAGTACGCTGATACCCCATATGTGGGGGGGAATCACTGTTTGGGCGCACGGCAGAGCTCGGAAGGGAAGGAGCACCATTTGACTTTTTCCAACCAAAATTGGCTGGAATTGAGATTAGACGCCATGTTGCATTTGGAGAGTCCCTGATGTACCTAAACAGTGGAAATCCCCCACAAGTGACCCCATTTGGGAAACTAGACCCCTAAGGAACTTATCTAGATCTTTGGTGAGCAATTTGAACCCCCAAGTGCTTCACACAAGTTTATAAAGTAGAGCCGTAAAATTAAAAAATCATATTTTTTCAACAAAATTGATCTTTTCACCCCAATTTTTATTTTCCCAAGGGTAACAAGACTCCAAAAGTTATTGTGCAATTTGTCCTGAGTACGCTGATACCCCATATGTGGGGTTAAACCACTGTTTGGGTGCATGGCAGAGTTTGGAAGGGAAGGAGCGCCGTTTGACTTTTTCAACGCAGAATTGGCTGGATGCCATGTCGTGTTTGGAGAGCTCCTGATCTGCCTAAACAGTGGAAACCCCCCACAAATGACACCATTTTGGAAACTAGACCCCTCAAGGAACTTATCTAGATGTGTGGTGAGCACTTTGAACCCCCAAGTGCTTCACAGAAGTTTATAACGTACAGCCGTAAAATAAAAAATCTTTTTTTTTTTTTACAAAAATGATTTTTTTGCCCCCAATATTTTATTTTCACAAGGGTAACAGGAGAAATTGGACCCCAAAAGTTGTTGTCCAATTTGTCCTGAGTACGCTGATACCCAATATGTGGGAGTAAACTACTGTATGGGCGCATGTCGGGGCTCGGAAGGGAAGTAGTGACGTTTTGGATTGCAGACTTTGATGGATTGGTCTGGGGGCATCATGTCGCATTTGGAGAGCCCCTGATGCGCCTAAACAGTGGAAACCCCCCACAAGTGACCCCATTTTGGAAAATAGACCCCACAAGGAACTTATCTAGATGTGTGATGAGCGCTATGAAGCCCCAAGTGCTTCACAGAAGTTTATAACATACAGCCGTAAAAAACAAAAAAAATCATTTTTTTTTTTTAAAAAAATGATATTTTCGCCCCCAGTTTTTTATTTTCCCAAGGGTAACAGAAGAAATAGGACAAATTGCACAATAACTCTTGGGGTACAGAGTACGCTGATACCCCATATGTGGGGGTAAACTACTGTTTGGGCGCATGGCAGAGCTCAGAAGTGAAGGAGCACCGTTTGACTTTTTCAACGCAGAATTGGCTGGAATTGAGATCAGACGCCATGTCACATTTGGAGAGCCCCTGATGTGCCTAAACAGCAGAAACCCCCCAATTCTAACTCCAACCCTAACCCCAACACACCCCTAACCCTAGTCCCAACCCTAACCACAAACCTAACCCTAACACACCCCTAACCCTAATCCCAACTCTAACCTTAATCCTAACGTTAGCGCCAACCCTAACCCTAACTTTAGCCGCAACCCTAACCCTAATGGAAAAATGGAAATAAATAAATTTTTTTAATTTTATTATTTTTCCCTATCTAATGGGGTAATAAAGGGGGTTTGATTTACTATTTATAGCGGGTTTTTGTGATTGGCAGCTGTCACGCTAAAAGACGCTTTTTATTGCAAAAAGTAGTTTTTTGCATCACCACAGTTTGAGAGCTATAATTTTTGCATATTTTGGCCCACAGAGTTATGTGAGGTCTTATTTTTTGCGGGACGAGGTGACGTTTTTATTGGTACCATTTTTGAGCACGTGACACTTTTTGATCGCTTTTTATTTCGATTTTTGGGAGGTTAGAATGAACAAAAATCAGCAATTCATGAATTTCTTTTGGGGGAGGCGTTTATACCGTTTCGCGTGTGGTAAAATTGATAAAGCAGTTTTATTCTTCGGGTCAGTATGATTACGGTGATACCTCATTTATATCATTTTTTTTATGTTTTGGGGCTTTTATAGAATAAAAGCAATTTTATCTAAAAAATTATTATTTTTGCATTGCTTTATTCTGCGAGCTATAACTTTTTTATTTTTTCGCTGATGATGCTGTATTATGGCTCGTTTTTTGCGGGACAAGATGACGTTTTCAGTGGTACCATGTTTATTTATATCGGTCTTTTTGATCGCGTGTTATTCCACTTTTTGTTTGGCGGTATGATGATAAAGCATTAATTTTTTGCTTAGTTTCTTTTCTTTTTTTTTTTAAGGGGTTCACTAAAGGGGTTAATTAGTGGGACAGTTTTATAGGGGGGGTCGTTATGGACGCGGCGATACCAAATATGTGTACTTTTATTGTTTTGTTTTTTTTATTTACAGGAAGAAATGAATTTATTGGGGAATATTTTATTTTTTTTTTTATGATTTTTTTTACCACTTTTTATTTTAATTTTTTAAACTTTTTTACTTTGTCCCAGGGTGGGACATCACAGTATTTTAGCAGATCGCTGGTGTGACAGTGTGCACAGCACTCTGTCACACCAGCGATCGCTCTGGCAGTGCTGCAGGCTTCTCAGTGCCTGCTCTCAGCAGGCACTGAGGAAGCCGCCTCCCTGCAGGACCCCGGCGCCATCTTGGATCCGGGGACCTGGAGGGAGGATGGACCCTCGGAACAGCGCGACACATCGCGCTGCTCTGAGGGTCTCAGGGGAGCGCGCAGGGAGCCCCCTGCCTGCGCGATCCTCCCCTGTGCCCCCTGGTACAGCGCAATTATGTTTGATCGCGGTGTGCCAGGGGTTAATGTGCCGGGAGCGGTCCGTGACCGCTCCTGACACATAGTGCTGGGTGTCAGCTGTGATAATCAGCTGACAACCGGCCGCGATCGGCTGCGCTCCCCCCGGGAGCGCGTCCGATCGCACGGGACGTACTATCCCGTCCATGGTCATACGGGCCCAGGTACCATGGACGGGATAGTACGTCTGATGGCAGTAAGGGGTTAACAACCCATTAAAAAAAATACATTTTTGGGGATGATTAACTGTTTGGTTTGTTGCTTGGAAAATGAAGAAACAATGGCTTTTAAATAGAGATGAGCGATGCTCATGGATGCTCATTACTCGAACTGAGCAATTTCTAATGCTCGGATGCTCGTTTTCAGTAACAAGTATAATGGAAGTCAATGGGAAAGCCCAGCTTTTTTCTTGCAGACACTACAAGGAGGTCTGGGGGGCAGTGAAAATGTTGAAATAGATGGAAAAACGTGCTGAATGGAAGGAGAACAGCATGGGGAAGACACCTGAAAGCATTTCTGACTCCAAGATTGCTGCTGAGACGCATGGGGTCACACTATTACTCCACTTTAAGAACTGACAATAAAACATTCAAAATCGACAAAAAATGGAGTTTACAGGAAAAAAAATTTAAGAAGCATTCTTTCCTATATAATGTCTTGTATATAAGTCAAATCTGAAAAGGATTTAAAACAATTATAATTTAGGTAAACGAAAGTTGAATTTTGAATTAAAAAATTGGGAATTTCTGTGTAATTTATGAAGGAAACAAGAAGTGACAAAAATTAGGGACTCCGTGGCACTCAGATATACCCTGTCTTAGACATAAAGTAGCCTCATACACGTTCTGGTCAAATTGTAATGTAGTGGTACTCCTAGACTCATAAAGGCCATGCACTTAGTGCAAATCCTACCAAAAATTATAAGCATGGTCATCCATACACCATTGAAGTCACCAAATATTGTGAACAGAGTGTAGTTGTGTTACTCCTACATTCATAAAAGCTCTGCACACAGTTCAAAGCCTTCCAAAAATTACAGGTAGGTTCATCCATACACCCTTGAGGCACCAACTCGAGTTCCTCATAAAAAAATTAAGAAAGTGTAGTGCAAAGCCAGAAAAAAATTATAAGTAGAATCATCCATAGACCCAACTGGCATGCCTTATTCAAATATTGAACATTAAAAACAGTTTATGTGCTGATGTCATCTGTTAGTGTGGAAAAGTAGGGTCTAATCCAGGCTTTGTTCATTGCTATTTGAGTGAGCCTGCCAGCACTTTCTGTTGACAGGCGAAAGCATCTGTCTGTTATGACCCACCACACCCTGGTGGCATTAAAAACCTGCTCAGACGAGACACTAGCGGTAGGGCAGCACAACACCTCCAAGTCATAGAAGGACAGCTCATGCTAGGTGTCCAGCTTTGAGACCCAATAGCTTTAGGTCGCAGAGTAATTAGGGAGTACGCTTGGTTTGGGCAGCCAGGTGTTGCTTGATGATCTTTAAAAACTTTTCCTTCATCAATAATACCTGGTCATCAGGGCATGAATGCTGGAAAGGTGTCATGAACTTGGCCCAGGCCTTCCTCTGCTGTACCTGCTGTGTGTCTCCCTGGCCTCTCCTCCTTGGTTGCCCCCTACTGCTAGCGTTATCTGATGGAATTTTTTTCAACATATTTTCAACAATTGCCTTCTTTTAGAAGACCTATCTGCCTCAGAAAGAAGAGATGCAAAATAGCATGGGTCTAGAAGGGTGAATAACCGGTACTCTTTTTTGGCCAAGATGAATGTAACCAAAGGATCACAGGAAAGGCAGCATAAAGTCTGCCATATGTGCCAACACTTCCCTGTCTCCACCATGATGATGACTCACCATCTCCTCCTTCAGCTCTTCCTCATTCTCTTCCTCATCCACGTAGGAGAGATATGACGAAGCTTGTGCGTGTACTAGCCTCTTTTCAAAGTCAGCTCCTGTTCCTCTTCCTTAGCTTCCACCTCTTCATTGTTACCCATTCTGTGCTAAGCAGATAAGATGAGGCGGGGCTGGGTAGTATCTGTCTCTGTTGTGAATGTGCTAGAGATGGTTTCTGAGCAGAGGCTCCCTCTGGTGGTTACAGACAGTACTGAACCGTCCAGCGAGGAATGGCAATCTGGGATCACTGACTGGACTGATATAAGGGACGTTCCCTCCCATGATGGTCACCGGTGAGCAATTGTTCTTGTCTCAATTGTGGTTCCTGGTTCATTTGGAAGTTTGCTGGAGTCTTGCATGCACCTGCTGCCTTCAAAAAATATATTTTCTGCTTTTCTTTGTGCTTGCTTTTTGCATAGTTTTCTGCACTTTTGTGGAGGTCAGCCGGGTCCCCTCCTGGGGCCTGTGCTCCTCTCAATTTATCTGTAGCCACTGTTATTTGTTCATCTGCTTTTTCCTGTTTTTTCAGTGGCTGTGGCTTTGTTTTGTTACACCAGAGATCTGATTTAGGTGGTAGAGATCGTGTGATCTCAGGTTTTTTGGCAATCAGAAGTGCTGGTACTTTTTAGGGTTTTTGTTGGATTGCAGTCAGAATTCTTTCCTGTACTTTTCTGTCTAGACAGATTGGGCCCCAACGTTTGCTCATTCTATTTTCTGTCTTTGTCCGTGTTTTCTTCTTGTCCAATCGCCATTACATGTTTGGGGGCTTCCTATTTTCTTTGGCGATCTGCTCCGGGGCAGATAGCTTTCATCTTTCTGCCTTTAGGTGTAGTTATCTCTCAGGCTGTGACGAGGCGTCTAGGATCAACGTAGGAACGCTCCACGGCTACCTCTAGTTGTGTGGTTAGTTCAGGTTACTGCAATCCAATAGGTTCCAGCCTCTCTGATGTATTACCGTTTTTGCTTTTTCTCCTCAGCTACCTAAACATAACAGTATCACCGGCCCTAAACTAAAATTATATGGTACTCACAGAAGGGAAAATTAGTGTGGAAAGAAAAAAGTTGTCAGAGATTTTTTTTTTTTTCTCTGTTGCATTTTTTCCCTCTTTCTCTCTGGGTGCTGAGGAGGATTTTTTTTTTCTCTCAATGGAGTTTGCACAGTTGTCTGGCCATGTGGATCAGCTTGCCACTGAGGTTCGGAGTATTGCTTCCTATCTTGCTGGGCTGCCGGTTGTGGAACCTAGGATCCCCATGCCAGATTTGTTTTTGGGGGATCGGGCTAAATTTCTGAATTTCAAAAATAACTGTAAGTTGTTTTTTGCCTTGAAGCCTAAGTCCTCAGGGAACGTAGCACAGCAGGTTCAAATTGTCATCTCTCTCCTGCACGGCGACCCTCAGGATTGGGCTTTTTCCCTGACACCTGGGGATCCTGTTTTGAATGATGTTGATGTATTTTTTCAGGCTCTGGGGTTGTTGTACGATGAACCTAATGTCACTGATCAAGCTGAGAAGACCTTGTTGGCATTAAGTCAGGGCTGTGAAGCCACTGAACTGTACTGTCAGAAATTTCGAAAGTGGGCAGTCCTGACCAAATGGAATGATGATGCTTTGGCAGCTCTTTTACGGAAGGGTCTGTCAGAGAATGTAAAGGATGTTATGGTGGGATTCCCTGTACCCTCTGGTCTCAATGATTCTATGTCTTTGGCTATTCAAATTGACAGACGTTTGCGTGAGCGCAGAGGTATGCGTGAGATGGTGTTGCCTTGTGGGCCAGCTCCTGAGCCCATGCAGTGTGATGGAGTGACTTCTGGGGGACAGCGTCATGAATTTCGAAAGCACAATGGGTTATGTTTATACTGTGGTGACGCCTCTCATGCTATTTCCATCTGCTCTAAGCGGGGAAGACTTTTTGCGCGCTCAGTTGTCTTGGGTAGTGTTCAGACTAAATTTCTGTTGACTGTTACCCTGATTTGCTCCATGTCCACATTTTCGGCTCAGGCTTTTGTTGATTCAGGAGCAGCTATTAACCTGATGGATTTCGACTTTGCCAAACGTTGTGGCTTTCCCATGATAGCCCTGCGGAAGTCTATTCCCCTATTGGGCATTGATTCTACCCCTTTGGCGGAGAATAAACCCCAATTTTCTACTCAGGTGATAATGAGGGTTGAACCAGATCATCAGGAGAGTTGCAAATTTCTGGTGTTGCATAATCTGCATGACATTATTGTTTTGGGTTTCCCTTGGTTGCAGATTCATAATCCTGTTTTGGATTGGAAATCTGTGTCTGTGACCAGTTGGGGCTGCCAATGTGTTAATGCTGGCACTCCTGTTTTTTCTGCCTCTCCCCAGTCTCAGGATGT
Organism: Oophaga sylvatica; assembly: GCA_033576555.1. Taxonomy (NCBI): domain Eukaryota; kingdom Metazoa; phylum Chordata; class Amphibia; order Anura; family Dendrobatidae; genus Oophaga; species Oophaga sylvatica. The sequence goes on from JARQOD010000010.1 coordinate 14,795,176, forward strand.
TCCTGACTTTTTGACTGATTTTTCTGATGTGTTTAGTGAAAGTAAGTCTGTGTCCTTACCTCCTCACAGAAGCTACGATTGCGCTATTGAGTTAGTGCCTGGTGGTAAATTTCCTAAGGGTCGCCTTTTTAACTTATCTGTACCTGAACACGATACCATGCGATCTTATATCAAGGAGTCATTGGAGAAGGGTCATATCAGACCATCCTCTTCACCCTCGGGCGCCGGTTTTTTCTTTGTGGCCAAAAAGGATGGTTCATTGAGGCCGTGTATTGATTATCGTCTCCTGAATAAGATCACTGTGAAATATCAATATCCGTTACCCTTGATTTCTGACCTGTTTTCCAGAGTGAAAAGTGCTAGTTGGTTTACCAAGCTTGACCTCAGGGGGGCGTATAACCTTATTCGTATTAAGCACGGGGATGAATGGAAGACGGCGTTTAATACCCCAGAGGGGCATTTTGAGTACCTAGTGATGCCCTTTGGGCTCACTAATTCTCCTTCCGTCTTCCAATCCTTCATGAATGATATTTTCAGGGATTTTGTGGATAAATTTCCGATTGTTTATTTGGATGATATCTTGATTTTTTCCAATGACTGGGACTCTCATGTGAAACATGTTCGGACTGTTTTCCATATTTTGAGAGAGAATGCACTGTATGTGAAGGGATCAAAGTGTCTTTTTGGCGTACAGAAGGTCTCATTTCTGGGATTCATTTTGTCTCCGTCTGTCATTGAAATGGATCCGGTCAAGGTTCAGGCCATCTGTGATTGGGTTCAACCTACTTCATTAAAGGCTCTTCAGAGATTTTAGGGTTTTGCCAATTTTTATCGTAAATTTATTGGTAATTTCTCCGGTATTGTTAAACCATTGACTGATTTGACCAAAAAGGGTTCTGATGTGGTGAATTGGCCTCCTGAGGCAGTTTCTGCGTTTCGGGAACTTAAGCAGAGATTCACTTCTGCTCCTGTTCTACGGCAGCCTGATGTTTCTCTACCGTTTCAGGTGGCGGTTGATGCTTCTGAAATTGGGGCAGGTGCCGTTTTGTCCCAAAAAGATCCAGAGACCTCTAAGAGTAACCCTTGTGCCTTTTTCTCTCGAAAATTTTCTCCAACTGAACGTAATTATGACGTGGATAATCGGGAGTTATTGGCCATGAAGTGGTCCTTTGAAGAGTGGAGACATTGGCTGGAAGGAGCCAAACATCAGTGGTGGTCCTCACGGACCATAAGAATCTGGTTTATCTCGAATCAGCCAAGCGACTTAATCCTAGACAGGCCAGGTGGGCCTTGTTTTTCACACGTTTTAATTTTGTGGTTTCTTTTCTTCCTGGCACTAAGAATGTTAAGGCGGATGCCCTCTCGAGGAGTTTCTTTGCGGATTCTCCTGAGTTATCTGATCCTGCTGTTATTTTGAAAGAGGGTGTAGTACTTTCCGCCATCTCGCCCAATTTGAGACTGGCCTTGGAAGGGTGTCAGGAGGATAAACCTGAGCGCTGCCCTATTGGGAAATTGTTTGTCCCAGACCAGTGGAAGAAGAGTGTGATGTCTGAGATTCATTGTTCCGCGTTGGCTGGTCATCCTGGCATTTTTGGTACCAGAAACTTGGTGAGTCGGTTCTTTTGGTGGCCTACTTTGTCTTGTGACGTCAGGGACTTTGTGCAGTCCTGTGTGACTTGCTCTCGTTCCAAGCCTTGCTCTCGCTCTAGTGGTATGTTAATGCCATTACCTGTGCCCAAGAGGCCATGGACCCATATCTATGGATTTTATTTCCGACCTCCCTGTCTCTCAGAGAATGACCGTTATCTGGGTAATCTGTGATAGCTTTTCCAAGATGATACATCTTGTGCCATTACCTAAGTTACCTTCCTCCTCCGAGTTGGTGCCTTTGTTCCTTCAGCACGTGGTTCGGTTACATGGCATTCCGGAGAACATTGTGTCTGACAGAGGAGTCCAGTTTGTGTCCAGATTTTGGAGGACATTTTGTTCTAAACTTGGTGTTCAATTATCTTTCTCCTCTGCATTTCATCCTCAGACCAATGGACAAACCGAGAGAACAAACCAGACCTTGGAGACTTGTTTGAGATGTTTTGTGTCTGCTGATCAAGATGACTGGGTCTCTTTTTTGCCTTTGGCTGAGTTTGTTCTTAATAGGGCTAGCTCTGCCACCTTGATGTCTCCATTTTTCTGCAATTCTGGGTTTCACCCTCGATTTTCTTCGGGACAGGTGGAGGCTTCTGTCTGTCCGGGTGTTGACTCTGTTGTGGAGCGAATGCAGCAGATTTGGGACCAGGTAGTGGAGAGGTTGTCTCTCTCTCAAGAGAAGGCCCAGCGGTTTGCCAACCGGCATAGGACTGATGGTCCTCGGTTTAAAGTAGGGGACTTGGTTTGGTTGTCCTCAAGAAATATCCCTATGAGGGTTGCATCTCCAAAGTTTAAGCCTAGGTTCATTGGACCTTATAAGATCATGGAGATTCTTAATCCGGTTTCCTTTCGTTTACTTCTTCCAGGGACATTTAAGATCCATAACGTGTTCCACAAGTCCTTATTGAAGAGGTTTGTCGAGCCAGTGGTTCCTATGGCTGCGCCTCCTGACCCTGTTTTGGTTAAGGGCAATCTGGAGTATGTGGTCGAGAAAATATTGGATTCTCGTTTTTCTTGACGGAAACTCCAGTATTTGGTTAAGTGGAGAGGTTATGATCAGGAGGACAATTCTTGGGTGTTTGCTTCGGACATCCATGCTAGGAGACTGATCCGTGCCTATCACCAAGCTCATCCTGATCGGCCTGGTTGCACAAGTGAGGGTTTGGTGACCCCTCCTCAAGGGGGGGGTACTGTTGTGTATGTGCTAGAGATGGTTTCTGAGCAGAGGCTCCCTCTGGTGGTTACAGACAGTACTGAACTGTCCAGCGAGGAATGGCAACCTGGGATCACTGACTGGGCTGATATAAGGGAGGTTCCCTCCCTTGATGGTCGCCGGTGAGCAATTGTTCTTGTCTCAATCGTGGTTCCTGGTTCATTTGGAAGTTTGCTGGAGTCTTGCATGCACCTGCTGCCTTCAGATAAGATATTTTCTGCTTTTCTTTTTGTGCTTGCTTTTTGCATAGTTTTCTGCACTTTTGTGGAGGTCAGCCAGGTCCCCTCCTGGGGCCTGTGCTCCTCTCAATTTATCTGTAGCCACTGTTATTTGTTCATTTGCTTTTTCCTGTTTTTTTCAGTGGCTGCGGCTTTGTTTTGTTACACCAGAGATCTGATTTAGGTGGTAGAGATTGTGTGATCTCAGTTTTTTTGGCAATCAGAAGTGCTGGTATTTTTTAGGGTTTTTGTTGGATTGCAGTCAGAATTCTTTCCTGTACTTTTCTATCTAGACAGATTGGGCCCCAACGTTTGCTCATTCTATTTTCTGTTTTTGTCCGTGTTTTCTTCTTGTCTAACCGCCATTACATGTTTGGGGGCTTCCTATTTTCTTTGGGGATCTGCTCCGGGGCAGATAGCTTTCATCTTTCTGCCTTTAGGTGTAGTTATCTCTCAGGCTGTGACGAGGCGTCTAGGATCAACGTAGGAACGCTCCACGGCTACCTCTAGTTGTGTGGTTAGTTCAGGTTACTGCAATCCAATAGGTTCCAGCCTCTCTGGTGTATTGCTGTTTTTGCTTTTTCTCCTCAGCTACCTAAACATAACATGTCTCTATCTCTCCATCTCATGTCTTCCTTCGTCTCCACCTGGTCCTCATGCAAAGCTTCAAGTTTAATTGTCAGCAGAGGCTGTTAAAGTAGGCACAAAAGTAGGATTGTTGCTCTGATGATGGCATCATCACCGCTCACCATCTTTGTGGAGTCCTCAAGGTCTTAGGGAACCACACAAATGTCAGACATCCATGCCCACTCTTCAGTTCTTATGTGTGGAGGCTGACCAGAATACTGAAGGATATGTTGGAGCTGGTATTCCACAACTGGCCTCTGATGCTCACAAAATCTTGCCAGCATGTACAGTGTAGAGTTCCAGTGTGTGGTGATGTTGCGCACCAGTCAATGAGTTGACACTTGCATACAGCACTGCCAGAGCAGTAGCAGCTGTAGCTGACTTGCAGAAATGGGAGCTGATGCGACATACCTTGACTAGAAGCTCTTGCAAATCTGGGTAGGTTTTCAGCATGTGGGTCAAGCATGGTACGTATGTGAACTTGCCAAGCTTCACAGCTGCCACCAACTTACGTTCATAATCACACACTACCATGCCTGGTGGTAGGTTCAGCAGTGAGAGCAATAGATCTTTCTGGTCTGTTATTCCTTTAAATAGCCCTGCCATGATGTGCGGTTTGTCCCTGAGACAAATTAACTTCAGCAGAGCCTGTTGCCGCTTCCCCGAGGCAGTGCTGCCAAGCTTCCAACTTCTGGCTGATATGGACGACTTGCTGTGAGATACCACATCGGAGACTGAGGATGAGGAGGAGCAGGAGGGGCTACAGGAGGCAGAAGAAACCCAGATAGAAGTAGGTTCATCAATCCTCGGCGTCGGAAGCACATGCGCTGTTCCAGGGTGGTGTGAGTAGGTTGCGGGATGCAGTGCCTGACAGGAGGCAGAGCAAGGGTTAACAGTTTTACTTGGGAATACTCATGCAGGGACACAGACAGTTAAAGGGGAGACAAAACAGTACAATTTTGAAAAGGATATTCAGGGTTAAGAGCAACAGATAGAGTAACGGCAGTACTGTTGAATTCTGGCTAAAAAGTCAGTTTCCACTATGCTATGGATAAAGGGTAGCTTGTGATTTGGGAAAAAAACATTTAGAGGGTAGCTATACTTTCAAGTAACACTTCAAAATAATTTGTCCTATGTGAACATTAGGAATAGTAGGAATAATACAATATCTGGTCAATGTATGACTTGTATATACATTTTCACCAATTTCCCTTCTCCACTATCTGTTAATTTCCAGTTGACTCAGAGTTATTGAGAGGAGACAAGATATCTGCCATACACAATACACATCACACACAGAGTAATTCCTACTCTTCATACCTTTGTTAGTGTACAAACAAAAGCAGCAGCATGGAGAACAATATACTTCAGTACTAAGTGTAACAATGCTACTCGGGAGCAATCTGAGGTATTACAGGAACCGTTTCTATTGGAAGTTTGGTTGGTTTATTTCAGTCCTCCTAAACCACATCACAGGAAAACTTAAATACATCCTTTGTTCAGCACAAAGTAAAACATCAAGTAACATGTCCATACAATAGTGCTGGTTCGCTCTCCTGGCTTAGAGTCCAGCTTCTTAGTCCTTTAACAAATGCACTCAATCCAGGAGATCTACACACCTCCATACACAGCCATGAGTGATGCAAACAGGTCTCATTTTACCAAGTGAACCACAGCATGGGGTGGAGATATGGTAAGCAGCCATTCAGCTGCTCATAACCTGCCATGGCAGAGTAAACCCTTTTAATTCTACATGTACTAAAGCATTCCTCAAGGTTTATCTTCCATCCACTAAGCTATGTGGATGTGAATCAAGCCCTGATTGGAAGTAAAAGACTTGTTAGCACTCTCAGCACCATGTCTTTGTGTCTCTTTCTGCCTGTTTCTGCTCCCTGCTCCTCACTCCTCTTCTTGCCTCCCCTCTTCATAGGGTATAATGGGTTCTGTAACCTGTCACCTCACTGTGATGACAGTAAGACAAATTTTAGCTGTTTTTTTTCAGAGTGGGTAATAACTTCGAGGGAAGGGGAAGAAGTGGCTGATAAGTGGAGAAGGAAGCAGATTTCTCTGATAAGTTTCTTACAGTCACTTTTACTGATTGATTTATAGCAAATTTGTTGAAAATACATTTCCCATTTGAACTAGTACAGGGAAGAACTATGATAAAAGAGCAGGGCTAGAAGAAAAGAAAAGCAGATATGACACATGTTCAGTTTACAGCAAAGCAGAACAATGGGCATATTATTGTGTTTCCAAATATACCATTATATGTGGGTGTATATGTCATGCAAAGAGCAGGAAACACAACAATTCAAACATTAATATCTCTCTCAATAGTCCGTGAGCAGAACATATAAAAAAAACCTTGAAAGCGTAAAATCTTAAAAATGAAATCTTTATAGTTTGCCAAAGCTCATTTGTATATATAATATATTTTGGTTTTACAGAGTAAATATATAAGTGCTTAAATAAATCCGGCATGGACAATTGTAAGATAAAGTTTGAACTGTTGTGTTGCCTGCTCTATGCATGAAAGAGGAATAATATTGTCATAGGTCGTTATCTGTGTTGCATCCTGCATTCCTAGCAGATTTCACCTCAACGGGCTCTAATTCTAGTTTCATCTGTCTCTGAAATAATAAGTAGAGATTAGGAACTCTTATGCTTCCCATGGGACATGACGATCCTAACAGATGTTCAACAGCAGTATGGAGAACATTATATAGCAGTACTGAGCATTGCAGCTGTGACTCCAGCACGGGTGAGGTGAAACACAAATGTTTTTCCAAATATAATTTTTAAATTCATATTTGATTGTAATACAAAGAAGAAATTCAGAATTACAACCCTTTCTCACACCAGTGATCCCAATCTGTTGCTGCGTTGTGTCTTTGCTTGACAGGCTTCAGCGGTGATGTCATAACAGCAGCATGTGGTTATTGCAGCCAGTCCCTGGGTTAAGTAGCTCCATCGATGTAATTGGCATGAGTTTGCTGAGTCCAGTGATTGGCTTCAGGTCTCACAAGTGCAGTTGTTATGGAGGTGAGCTCATTCAGGATGCGGATAGACAGTAAAGAGTGAGGCTGTGCTGATACATGAGAGCTAGTGAGGATAGCAGCCTGCTAAATGGACATACAAACTTCACATCCAGCATGTATTACTAGGAGGGACATGCCCACAAGAGAAAATCTGAAATGAGCAGGTTGCAAACTGCTTATTAGGGAGTCTGAAAAGGAATATAGGGATGAACATTGCAGACTGAAAGATAGTAAATACCTTTAGTTAAAACATATGTAAATATACTGTGTAAAAAATCATGTCTTATATGTCAAATCTGTCCATAGGCTTTAGAGGGGTTTTCCACCCTAAAGCAAACTTTTGATAAACAGTGTAGCTGTCACGCTGTGACGGTCTTTGGTAAGGAAGGAAAGGCCTCAAACTGTCTGTGTTACTGGGACCCTAACTATCCCTGTCATAGTGCTACTCTTAAAAGGCAGAGAGGCCCGAGTTTCCAACCTTAGTATGGTCCTGTTAATGTCATAAGCTGTCCCCTCCCTCAGGAGACCTGGGACGGATGTATTAGTTTATATACATGTAAGACAAACATGGGTAACAAAAAGTAACTTACATACAAAAATACTCAACAAGGGTAGAGAGGAATAAAGAGAAGGATAGGAAGGTACAAACCAAATAGAAAAAGGACAATGGAAAAAGGATACACCCGAATACAGCAGACAGCAATCTCCAGCAGCAACTATGAACTCCAACTTCAGCACACCAACTCCATCAAGCCAGGAAGGAAAATTTTCACCGGACCAGGATGAGAAGTTCTGGCCAGGTTTTATAGAGAGAGAAAACGAGTAGATCACGAGCAGCTGTGAGATGGAGCTGCATGTCTCTAACCAGCATACAACAAGACATTAACCTATTCAGTGCCAAAAGAAACAGTCCATTTAATATGAGGAACAGAATACACAGGCTAAATGCAAGACCTGTGATTCACAGTACTAACCTCCATGAAAATTTGCCCCATGGTGAGAAAAACCCATGTAAGGAAAAATGACATTTTGATTTTTGGATGTAATAGTATTGGAGGTTACAAAATAGCTATTGGCACCATGCACCCAAGACCCTCATATCCCTTTTAAAGTTTGAGTTTACAGTAAATTATTTCATATTTAGAAAGTTTCTTAATACAAATTCCATTGCAAATATGTATGACTCGTGGATACAATGGATGGATTGCAATTTAGAGTCACGATATAAACTCATTGTTATGTTTCGGTAGCTGAGGAGAAACTGCAAAAAATAGCCAAAGTAGCAATACACCAGAGAGGCTGGAAACTATTGGATTGCAGTAACCTAAACTAACCGCCACACTAGAAGTAGCCGTGGAGCGTACCTACGGTGATCCTAGACGGCTCGTCACAGCCGGAGAGATAGCTACAACTAAAGGCAGAAAGATGAATGCTATCTGCCCCGGAGCAGAATCCCCAAAGAAATAGGAAGCCCCCGAACATGTAATGGCGGTTAGACAAGACGAAAGCAAGGACACAGACAGAAAATAGAATGAGCAAACGCTGGGGCCCAATCTGTCTAGATAGAAAAGTATAGGAAAGAATTCTGACTGCAACCCAAAAAAAACCCTGACAAAAATACCAATACTTCTGATTAACAAAAAACCTGACATCACACAATCTCACCACCTAAATCAGATCTCTGGTGTAACACACAGCAACACAGCAAATAAAAAGTGACAAAGGAACAAAGCAAAAATGCAAACACACAATGAGCACAATTGCAGCGCAAGACCCCAAAAGGAGACCAGGCTGCAGTCCACTGCAAGCAGCAAACCAGCAGTGAAAATCCAACAGAGGAAAAAAACAATAACAAAACACTTATCTGAATGAGAGCAGGAAAACAAGATGTGCTCCAAGCAAGAGCAGGAGGAACAATTGATTACCGGCAAGGCTGCTGAGAACTCAGGTCACTTATATCATACCATTCAGAGCCAACTGAAGGCCATTCAGTAATTAGTTCATTACCCTCAGCAACCACCGGAGGGAGCCCCAGCTCAGAAGTCGCCTCCAAGGTATTCACAACACTCATACTGCCAAGGATGTGATGCCTTCATGCTTTCTCTAAAAAGCAAAGATTTTATTTCCATCATACGACATAAAAGCAAAGCATCTGTGAGAAATCCAGAGATCTAATACATATATTATTATGAAGGACCTATTCTGTATATATGCAAAAATACACAAGTTTCATGATATGTAGTCTGTGAAAAATAAACGTAAACCCTCCATACATATGAGATGGCTCTCAGTCGAACGATGCTTTGACAGATCGACAGCCATCTCCATAAACAGGAGAGCCGAGTGCCCTTATGTTCTCTGTGAGAAATCTACCAACTGACGTCTTTGCCAGTGGCTTATCTCCAGGAGAACAAAGCAATCTAAAATAGGGCATCACCGAAAGGAGATCTCTCACTATGATGAGTTGGCTGGAGCACCTTTGCACTTTATAGAGTTGGCTGAACACATTGAAATTGGCAGGGTTAATCTAATGTATATGGGGGCCCTTTAATTACAGCAAGGGTAACATAGCAAATCACATGTAAAGTAACTTTACCATCATACACTCCCTGACACAAGTTATATCGCTTATCCATGTTGTGTAAATAAAAGCTTATAACCTGACATTAAATTCATCCATTGGCTGTATAAATTATTCTTTTGAAAGCTGAAACCCTCTGAAATGTGATTTAGGTTAAGAAAATAAATTGGCATCAATGCAGAAATATTGATCATTTAATGGACACAGAATGGTCAGATTTTGGCAAGACAAAAGTTTTGTCGCCCACAGAAAGTAATGTGATATTAAAACAAATAATTAACTTAAAATACAAACATATGTTGCATAACATTGGTGAATTAAGTTTAGGTGCTATTTAATATTTTGTGTGACTTCCATGAGCTTGAAGGACTGCATCCATGCGGTTCAACAATGATTCATACAATTTATTAATGAAGTCATCAGGAATAGCAAAGAATGCAGTCTTACATGACTCCCAGAGTTCATCTAGATTCTTTGGTTTAGTCTTCGAAGCTTCCTCTTTCATCCTACCCCAAACATGCTCAATGATGTTCATGTCTGGTGACTGGGCTGGCCAGTCCTTGAGCACCTTGATCTTTTTTGCCTGGAGGAACTTTGTTGTAGAGATGAATGTATGTGATGGAGCACCATCCTGCTGCAGAATTTGACCCCTTTTATGATTTGGAATATAAGAGATAGCTAATACTACTTGATATTTTAGGCTATTGATATTGCCTTCCATCTTGCAAATGTTTCGCACACCCCATTCTAAATGTAACGCAAGACCATGATCTTTCCACCACCAAATTTAACTGTTTTCTGGGTGTATTTTCGATCCATACGGGCTCCAGTAGGTCTCCTGCAGTATTTGCAGCAGCTGTGGTGTAATTCTACTGAAGGTTCATCAGAGAAATCCACCTTCTGCCACTTTTCCAGCGTCCATCTGTTTAGCAGGCTGTGGGACTTTGCAAATGCCACAAGGTTTTTTATTTGCCTTTTATTTAGTGAGGCCATTTCAAGACAGAATCCTACAAACTGTTCTACAGTCATGGCCAAAAGTTTTGAGAATGACACAAATATTAATTTTTACAAAGTCTACTGCTTCACTTTTTCTAATGGCAATTTGCATATACTCCAGAATGTTATAAAGAGTGATCAGCTTAACAGCAATTACTTGCAAAGTCAATATTTGGCTAGAAAATTAACTTTATCCCCCAAAACACATTTCAACATCATTGCAGCCCTGCCTTAAAAGGACCAGCTAACCTCTTTTCAGTGATTGCTCCATTAACACAGGTGTGGGTGTTGATGAGGACATGGCTGGAGATCAGTCTGTCATGATTAAGTAAGAATGACACCACTGGACACTTTAAAAGGAGGCTGGTGCTTGGCATCATTGTTTCTCTTCTGTTAACCATGGTTATCTCTAAAGAAACACGTGCAGTCATCATTGCAATGCACAAAAATGGCCTAACAGGGAAGAGTATCGCAGCTAGAAAGATTGCACCTCAGTCAACAATCTATCGCATCATCAAGAACTTCAAGGAGAGAGGTTCCATTGTTGCCAAAAAGGCTTCAGGGCGCCCAAGAAAGACCAGCAAGCGCCAGGACCGTCTCTTAAAAGTGTTTCAGCTGCGGGATCGGGCTACCAGCAGTGCAGAGCTTGCTCAGGAATGGCAGCAGGCAGGTGTGAGTGCATCTGCACGCACTGTGAGGCAGAGACTCTTGGAGCAAGGCCTGGTCTCAAGGAGGGCAGCAAAGAAGCCACTTCTCTCCAGAAAAAACATCATGGACAGACTGATATTCTGCAAAAGGTACAGACAGTGGACTGCTGAGGACTGGGGTAAAGTTATTTTCTCTGATGAATCCCCTTTTCGATTGTTTGGGACATCAGGAAAACGCTTCATTTGGAGAAGACAAGGTGAGCGCTACCACCAGTCTTGTCTCATGCCAACTGTTAAGCATCCTGAAACCATTCATGTGTGGGGTTGCTTCTCAGCCAAGGGAATCGGCTCTCTCACAGTCTTGCCTAAAAACACAGCCATGAATAAAGAATGGTACCAGAATGTCCTCCAAGAGCAACTTCTCCCAACCCTCCAAGAGCAGTTTGGCGATCAACAATGCCTTTTCCAGCATGATGGAGCACCTTGCCATAAAGCAAAGGTGATAACTAAATGGCTCAGGGAACAAAACATAGAGATTTTGGGTCCATGGCCTGGAAACTCCCCAGATCTTAATCCCATTGAGAACTTGTGGTCAATCATCAAGAGACGGGTGGACAAACAAAAACCTAAAAATTCTGACAAAATGAAAGCATTGATTGTGCAAGAATGTACTGCTATCAGTCAGGATTTGGTCCAGAAGTTGATTGAGAGCATGCCAGGGAGAATTGCAGAGGTCCTGAAGAAGAAGGGTCAACACTGCAAATATTGACTTGCTGCATTAACTCATTCTAACTGTCAATATAAGCTTTTGTTACTCATATGTTTGCAATTATTATATTTCTGTCTGTGATAAAAACATCTGTCAAACACACATAAAAACCAGAAGGCAGCAGATCATGTGAAAATATAATATTTGTGTCACTCTCAAAACTTTTGGCCATGACTGTAGTTGACACAGGGACTTGAGGTGACCAGGCCTGTTGGCGCTCTGCTGCAGTGGAAGAGGGGCTTGCTTTGGATTTTCTAACCAACAAACGTTCCTCCTGAGCAGTTGTCTTGCGGGGTCTGCCAGACCTGGGCTTGTCAAACACATCTCCAGTCTCTACAAATATTTTTTTAATTCTTTGTACTTGACGCTGAGACACATTAAAGGTGCCAGCCACCTCTGCAGTGGATCTGGTCTTCAGCCTCTTGATAATCCAGACCTTGGTCGCAGGGTGGATTTCATGTTGTCAGAGCTCAAGTTGCAGTTCAAGTGAAGGATGTAAACTAGGATTGGGTGCATTATATGACCAGGTGACAAAACTTTTGTCTTGCCAAAATCTGACCATTCTGTGTCCATTAAATGATCAATATTACTGCATTGATGCCAATTTATCTTCTTAACCTAAACCACATTTCGGAGGGTTTCAGCTTTCAAAAGAATAATTTATACAACCAATGGATGAATTTAACATCAGGTTATAAGCTTTTATTTACATAACATGGATAAGCGACATAACTTCTGTCAGGGAGTGTACATGCAACATACAATGTGTAAAACCCAACAAGACCATTGTCTAACATTCATACATTTTTCAGTGTAAGAAATTGTCAGGTTTATGTCTTACTTTTGCCAATGAGCATTACCAATAGAGAAAACATTGGTTCTTCGATTTATACCTTTTGGTTTAGGTGACAAAAGAAAAAGCATGCATTTTTTTAGTATTTTCCTTAGGACTTAACCGTGTTAGTTCACCAGGCTTTGATGGCATATTGGTAGGATATTCCACCATCTTACTACTTCGTTCTAGTGATCACTCGCATTACAGCAGTCAGACCCCTCCTAGCAGTCTGCCACCAAACTCTTGGGCCAACAAACTTCTTTAAGTGTCTAACTGCTTTATTTCTTTGTATGCCTACTAACAATATTTCCATAAATGGTCATGTGCCACAAAATTCTCAATTCCGAAATTACTAAATACTGTAATTCTCATATATATTATATACAGTTTGAAAGATCTTCCAAGCAAGGCATATTTTTGTATTTTTTATTTTAAGTTTTATTTTAGTATCAGTAATCATTATTTCAGAAATTCCAAACTTTGAGACTTCTAGTACAATGAAGGTCTAATCATAACATCTGAGGGAGTCACCACAAGAGGCACATCAAGGAGCCTAAGAAAGTCACAATATATCTGCTTTGATACAGTAAAGATGTATATCTTTGTACCGTGTTAGCCAGTAGATAGAAAAATAGAGACCTGAGTAGTCTCGAAAGCTTGCAATTTGTTACCATCTTTTCAGTTAGCCATTAAAAGGTATCAACCACTGAGGACTCTCAACTCTAAATATTTTTTTTAATATATCTGCTTGTATTTTTTCGATAGGTTGATTATCCTTTAACAAATAGTCGCTCCAGCTGTGCAAATGTTTCCTGTTCTTCAATTGTGAGTTTATTTCCTTTCATCCTAGTGAGAACAAAAAGACAAAATCACCGATTTATAAATTCAATGAATTAGCAAAATCATCAGTATTTGAAGCCAGAGTCAGATCTCCACTAAGATCATGCCTATATACTGTCTTGCTTCAGTGGAGCAGAAAGAACTGGTTTATGACCAGTCACTCCAAAGAATATATTCTTTAGTATCTTTTATCCAAGGAAGATGCAGGGAGGATTATTGTTTGCCTTTTTGGATAATCTCTAGTGATGAGTGAGCATCGGATGCTCGAATACGCTCATTACTCGATCGAGTATCGTAGGTGATTCAGCACCACACTCAAGTTTCCGCCCCGCATGTTTTTCGCCTATTAGACAGCCAATAAACATGCGGGGATTGCCTGCCATATGTGGTAATGTCGTAGCTATATTTGCTCCTGGCATCATTATGATTGGCTAGCCCCATCTTATATAAGACCCAGTGACACGATACTCGGCACACTCTGCTGTTGAAGTAGCTCAGAGAGTTGATGTAGGATAGAGAGCTTAGATTAAAGCAGGCATATAGGCAGGGTTTAATTTCTATTGTAGTTCTTTTATACCGCTGCTACACCATTAAAAGATAAGTCCTTTTCAGGGCTACATACTGTACTTTCTATAGTAAAACTGCTGTTACCTGCATTCAGTACAGGAATAGCTGGTGGAGGATGGATAGTTTTGGATTAGGGGCATATAGGCATGGTTTATTGCCTTATAGTCCTTCAATAGGTATATTGCTGCTGCAACCTAAAAGCAAAAGTCCTTTTCAGGGCTACATACATTCTTTCCCCTATTACTACCGGAAAGTTTGCAGGCATATATTATATACCTAATTTAAAATGCGCAAGGCATGCGGTAAGGGATGGGGAAGTGTACATGCTGCTGATGGTGCACGCAGAGGCCAAGGCCATGGGCCAGATTAAACTGTGCCTGCTTTGGCTTTGTATGTTTTATTGTCAGTCCGTTAAAGTGGAGTAATACTCTGACAACATTGTTCCCAGCAGTGACCTGGGAGTCAGAGATGCATGCAGTCGTCTTCCCCATGCTGTTTCCTAGTCGTTTAATGGCACAGGTCAGGTGGTGTAAATGCACCTTCAGGTACCTAACTAACCAGATGGTAGTGATGATGTTGTTGGACTTCAGTGCTTCAGCTAGGGCAGACACACCAGTTTTACTGAAATCATTGCTAGAAAGTCTACAAGAATAAAAACAGAAAATTGTATCAGTTAAGTGGAATCAGACAAAAATATTTGTGTAATGCTGTCCTGCAATCTTTGACTGAAGGCATCCATTTACCCCAGTTTCTGTATAACATACAGTATATAAGAGTCTTTATTTAGCTGTCTCTCTTCTACTGCACACATGAGAAATCTACATAGAGAGCGGAGACTTTTAACTACACTATTATTATTATTTCACTGAATATGAATATACTGAACATTTTCTTACTTTAAAACCTTCAAGGTGTGGTTTTTCTTAAGACTCTCTGCTATCAGAATGGCGTCACTATCCTGAAGTTTGTTGTCATCCAGCCTGCAAAATAATAAAATAGCAAGTGTTTCTATATAGGTTGTTAAAGAATACTTGTCTTGCTTTTATTTCATTCCTGCTACTCCCCTAAGTATTGTTTTTTAATCCAAAAATATGGGCCTTTTTGTTTAGTGCTAGTTTTAATAGTATTTACTAAGGGGGCGTGGCTCACAGGATCCTCAGGGGCGTGTCTTTATGCTGCTTTGTATAATTACCCAGAGAGCAACACCCTTTTATAAAAATAAAAAAAAGCAACACAAAATAAAAAGGCTCATATCTCTGGAACGTATGGTGGATAAAAAAAATATAAAACAAAAAGCAGAATATTTAGGGAAGCAGCAGGAATAAAATATGAGCAAGAACTGATCACTTTTTCCAGGCGACAGATCCTTTTTCAAGGGAACTTGTTAGGTCAGAATTCCCTATGTAAGTAAAAGCAGAGTAGACTAGGGTTATAATTAGTGCACAGATCATTGCAATGTAATTGGCATCAGTCAGTGGTGCAACCAAAAAATAAGATTATAATAAGATTATAACCGTCCCAATGAATGAAATGGAGAGGCGCTGGAGAAATGGAGAGATTATGTTATTTTCTGGTCCCACCACTGGGCAATACCTAATACACTGAAATCATTTGGATAGTAAGTAGTGTTGAGCATTCCGATACCGCAAGTATCGGGTATCGGCCGATATTCGCGTTATCGGAATTCCGATACTTAATTCCGATACTTTTTCCATATCGTATACCGGAATCGGAAGTTCCCATAATTCTTTGAGACAGGCAATGTGATTTTAGTCAGCCAATGAGGAATCCTACGAAGTGTGGGCACATCCTGTAATGCTGCGGTCATCTTAACTAATGGCATGGCTGTGATTGGCTGCTGAAATGATGTCAGAATGCACTATAAAAGGCGCCGCCGCCATTTTAGCGTCACTGTGCTGTGAACTCAGTAAGGGACAGAACGCTACTCTGCTCACTCTGAGGGACAGTTAGATATTGCGATTTTGTGTACTACTGTGCTTGAGGCAGGCTAGTTTACCAACCGCTGTGTAAAGCTTCATTTTGCCAGTGTTGTTTTAACAGCTCTGTGCAAGGTGTGTGTGTGACAGTGCAGGTGACGCTGCAGTTTGCTCTGCATCCACCGCTGTTTGTAGGCATCTGCACGTGTCACTGACTCTTTTTTTTATTTTTTTTTTTTTTATTTTGTGGAATTGGTGCAGCTCCATTATATTACAAAAAAAAATCAAATCTATTAGTGTGACGTGCTTCCATCCGTATACAATACATTGGTTGCAAACACTATAGAACTACACAAAGGAGCTTTTCACAGATTGTGGACAGTTGTGTTTCAGTGTTCACTTCAGTCTGTGTTTTTTACTTTTTTTAGTGCAGATCACGCTCCAGTTACATGTTCAAGCACTGCTGCTTGTACTCTGCTGAGCGTGTCTCAGTGTCTCATCCTTTTCATTTATCTCCAATTGGTTCTGCTACATTCCATTTAAAATAAATGTAATCTATTAGACTAATAGATTAGATTTATTTTAAATGGAATGTAGCAGAACCAATTGGAGATAAATGAAAAGGATGAGCCACTGAGACACGCTCAGCAGAGTACAAGCAGCAGTGCTTGAACAAGTAACTGGAGCGTGATCTGCACTCAAAAAAGTAAAAAACACAGACTGAAGTGAACACTGAAACACAACTGTCCACAATCTGTGAAAAGCTCCTTTCTGTACTTCTATAGTGTTTGCAACCAATGTATTGTATACGGATGGAAGCGCGTCACACTAATACTATTAGTGTGACGCGCTTCCATCCGTATACAATACATTGGTTGCAAACACTATAGAAGTACAGAAAGGAGCTTTTCACAGATTGGGACAGTTGTGTTTCAGTGTTCACTTAGTCTGTGTTTTTTACTTTTTGAGTGCAGATCACGCTCCAGTTACTGTTCAAGCATGCTGTTTGTACTCTGCTGAGCGTGTCTCAGTGGCTCATCCTAATAGTATTAGTGTGACGCGCTTCCATCCGTATACAATACATTGGTTGCAAACACTATAGAAGTACAGAAAGGAGCTTTTCACAGATTGTGGACAGTTGTGTTTCAGTGTTCACTTCAGTCTGTGTTTTTTACTTTTTTGAGTGCAGATCACGCTCCAGTTACTTGTTCAAGCACTGCTGCTTGTACTCTGCTGAGCGTGTCTCAGTGGCTCATCCTAATAGTATTAGTGTGACGCGCTTCCATCCGTATACAATACATTGGTTGCAAACACTATAGAAGTACAGAAAGGAGCTTTTCACAGATTGTGGACAGTTGTGTTTCAGTGTTCACTTCAGTCTGTGTTTTTTACTTTTTTAGTGCAGATCACGCTCCAGTTACATGTTCAAGCACTGCTGCTTGTACTCTGCTGAGCGTGTCTCAGTGGCTCATCCTAATAGTATTAGTGTGACGCGCTTCCATCCGTATACAATACATTGGTTGCAAACACTATAGAAGTACAGAAAGGAGCTTTTCACAGATTGTGGACAGTTGTGTTTCAGTGTTCACTTCAGTCTGTGTTTTTTACTTTTTTGAGTGCAGATCACGCTCCAGTTACTTGTTCAAGCACTGCTGCTTGTACTCTGCTGAGCGTGTCTCAGTGGCTCATCCTAATAGTATTAGTGTGACGCGCTTCCATCCGTATACAATACATTGGTTGCAAACACTATAGAAGTACAGAAAGGAGCTTTTCACAGATTGTGGACAGTTGTGTTTCAGTGTTCACTTCAGTCTGTGTTTTTTACTTTTTTTAGTGCAGATCACGCTCCAGTTACATGTTCAAGCACTGCTGCTTGTACTCTGCTGAGCGTGTCTCAGTGGCTCATCCTTTTCATTTATCTCCAATTGGTTCTGCTACATTCCATTTAAATAAATCTAATCTATTAGTGTGACGCGCTTCCATCCGTATACAATACATTGGTTGCAAACAATATAGAAGTACACAAACGGGCCTTTCACAGCTACTGAACATGGGTTTTAATTTTTAACTAAAATATGTATTTTTTCAAATGACACAAATATAAGTAATGTTGAAGAGGAATAGTCCTACATCCATTGTTTGCACAATATTACAGGTGTACATCATGTCCTTAATCAACAATGTATTATTATATTTACTTGTATGCTTTTATTTAAAAGCCAAGAACACAGAAGGATAACCTTCGCACTGCAGCTGTTGTCAAAGTTCAACCCACATTATGCACTTCCAACATTGCAGCATTTGAGGCATGATGTGAGTTGGATTGGTCAAAGTTATGGAGTGAGAAGGTTCACCATCAGTACCCTATAGCATAAGTATGCTTTTGTGTTAGACATGTGGATATCTGCCATAATATGTCACAATTATTTAGTTACAGATTTGTTACCAACACTAATCATTGAATGGTTTTAAATTTGACGTTTCACTTGTTTACAGCTTAGAAATAAGGGTGTAGCCTGATATCTATGTGTAGCACTAGCCACTTTAACATGTCATGTTTTTTTAAACATGTGTAGCTAGGTAGCAGTAATTTTTGCCGGACACACAGCAGGGGAACAGCAGGCGTTACTGAACCCCACTATTACTATAGCTTGTGTATTGGTCTGTGGACACGACACTTCTGAGCAGCAACTGGCAGTGTTGTAGCCCAGGGAGTATAGCTCAGGTGGTAGAAAGATGAACATAACAGGAGACATGGAAAACGTTGTCAACCAGTTAGTTAATCTGAAACCGGACAGGCAAATTCAGGCGAGATCCATGCCTAGTTCATTTTCAGAAAAGTAAGCCGTTGTACATTATCGTAGGATAGTCGCATGCAACGGTCTGTTAGTACACCACCTGCAGCAGTAAAGACGCGCTCCGATAATACACTGCCAGCAGATCAAGCCAGCACCTCCAATGCATACTGGCTAAGCTCTGGCCATGTATCCAGCTTAGAGACACAAAACTTGAATGGGGAAGAGCCATCTGAGAGTACACTGAGAGGGCAAGACATGTAGTCTGTAACCATCTTACGGAAATGTTGCCTCCTGCTGACTGGAGCCGTCTCGGATGGTGTAGACATTGGTGGCGCTGCCACAAAACTTCGACACATTTGGAACATACTGGTCTTGCCCTGTGCAGAGGCGCTGCTTGTGCTCCCTCTTGTTGCAGAGCTGTCTCCACTGCCTCGACGCACAGAGCTGCTTTGTAAATCAGTAGCAGCAGCAGTGCTCTTGGCTGGAATGGAGAACATTATGGATTGCACCAGTGTGTCTTGGTACTTCCGCATTTTACGCTCCCGGTTCAACGGTGTGATGAGGCTTTGTAAGTTGTCCCGGTAGCGAGGGTCTAGGAGGGTGTACACCCAATAATCAGACGTGGTGTGAATGTGTTCGATGCGGCGGTCGTTTCTCAGCCACTGCAGCATGAAATCAACCATGTGCTGCAGACTCCCAACTGGCCAAGAAACGTTGTCCCCTGCAAGAGGCGTCATCTCCGCCTGCTGTGCATCACCCCACCCTTGGTCTACATACTGACTAGAGCATTGTCTACCTCCCTCTGGAGCGATGTCTTCCTCCTCCATTGACTCCTCCTCACAAAGTCCTTAAAATACATATAAATTTACAAAATTTAAAACTCAAAATTTAAAAACTTTGTATCATAATTCTGTAACATCAGTTTATGGAAACACAATAGCATTACAAAAGGATAGACAAAAAATGTACATTATGTGCTTTGTAAATACATTAAAAGTTTGTAATGGTTATGAAAATATAGACAGCGACTCTGGAGGTTCAATTGTTGATACAGCATGGTACTTTGAAAGTCCTCCAGCCCTTTGTGAAGAACCACGTTGCGCTGACTGTCCAGAAGGTGATGGAATTTGTGACTCCTCATCCTCCACCTCTTCCAAAACCTCATGCCTTAGTGCTTGCAGTGTTTTTTGAAGCAGGCAGATAAGGGGGACAGTCAGGCTGACTAGTGCATCATCTGCACTCGCCATCCGCGTTGACTCATCAAACGCACGCAAAACGTGGCAGATATCCTTCATAGAGTTATTCGCCACTCATTACACTGGCAGTGGCTGCCCATTCATTATAGGATCCAATTCTAATTACTGGTTCTCACCAACATAGCTCTCCACAGCGCAGCACCCCCCTACATCTCCTCCCTTATTTATATTTATCGGCCTAACCGACTGCTGCACTCTGCAAACGACCTTCGACTAACCTCTGCACTAATCCGTACCTCCCACTCCCAACTCCAAGACTTCACCCGCGCTGCGCCAATCCTCTGGAATGCTCTACCCCAAGAAATTAGGACTATCCGCAATTTGGATGGTTTCAGGCGCTCCCTCAAAACACATTTGTTCACAGTGGCCTATCACATTCTCTAATCAAAGTCATTCTATGTGTAATTCTGTGTGTGTAGCCCATTCACTATCTCCATGCATCCCTCACTTCCTTAAAATGGCTGGACCATCATTGTAAAAACACCATTGTATATAAACACCTGTACTTTGTATCTCCCACACCTCATTGTAGATTGTAAGCTTTCACCAGCAGGGGCGGCTGATTTTGCTTTAATTATTGTATTGTTAACGTTGTTACTTATGACTCGTGTTTTGAAACTGTTAAACTGTAAAGCACTGCGGAATATTATGGCGCTATATAAATAAATAATATTATTATTCTTATTATAGAGGCCCACTCAGTAGTGGTGAAGTGTGAACGCCGCAAATTGCGAGTTGACTGCGCCTGATGCAGCTGATACTCCATTACTGTTGGCTGCTGCTCACACAACCGCTCCAACATATGTAACGAGGAATTCCACCTGGTGGGTACGTCACATATAATGCGATGTTCATGAAGGTGAAATCTGCGTTGCAGAGCTGCAATCAGCGATCTGGCCATGCTGGAACGTCGCAAGTGAGCGCACTCTAGGCGGACCTTGTGCAGCAGTGCATCAAGATCCGGATAGTCCCTCAAAAAACTCTGCACGACCAAGTTGAGCACATATGACAGACATGGTATGTGAGTGAGGTTGCCAAGGCCCAGAGCTGACACCAGATTTCGGCCATTGTCACACACTACCAAGCCTGCCTGTAGATTCTCTTCCAAAAACCACACGTCGCTCTCCTGCTTTATGGCATTACAGAGCTCCTGCGCTGTGTGGCTAAGATTCCCCATGGAAATTAATTTCAGGATGGCCTGTTGACATTTGGACACGGCTGTGCTCATATCGGTCGCAACAGGTAAACGTTCACGGGTCCATGTGGAGGTAGACCGTGACGGCTCCTGCAGCGATGATTCTGAGGAACTGGAATAGGAGGAGGAATCAATGTGTACAGACTTGATTCCTGCAATCCTTGGAGTTGGCAGAACACGTACAGCGCCACTCGCAAGATCAGTACCCGGCTGCACAACATTGACCCAATGGGCAGTGAGGGAAAGGTATTGTCCCTGGCCATGGGTGTTAGAACCCTCTTGTTAGGTTTTGTTTCAGTTTGCTGGTCACATGACCTTTTTTCCCTATTTAGTCTGGCTCCGCCCTTCTGGCTTTGCTTGACTTCATTGTATTATCTACTGTTAAGCTAGCCGGGTGCTTAGGTGCCTTAATCTGTGAGTTTTGCTTGATGTTAGGATCACAAAGTATTTATTTTTCTGTTTAATTATCCATGCTACAATTTATGTTAGGACTAGGAGGTGTCCACCTTTTCTCCCAGTCCCTAGATCTTGTAGGGATTACTCCCTCGCAACTATAGGTCTTCGTTCACACTAGATGAGGACTTTAGCGGGTCTGGTCGCAGGATCAGGTTCCCCGTTACATCGTAGGGATTCAGCTTAGTTGTATTGTAGGGACAGAATTCCCTTCTTTCCTTACTGGTTGTAGCAGATCATAACAATGGGTACTGGTCCACGCATCGGTGGTCAGGTGGACCTTGCTACTGAGGGCTTTTAGTAGCGCATGTTTAATTTTTCCCTCAACATGCTTTTGCAGACCAGGGACGGCTTGCCTGCTGAAATGAAATCGGCTTGGCACATTGTATTGTGGGATTGACAATGATATTCAGTTACGGAAACTGTCTGTCTCCACCAGCCTGAATCACAGCATTTCAAGGGACAGGAGTTTTGCAATGCCAGCATTCAGAGCCTGTGCTCGTGCATGGTTTGCGGAGTATGGCCGTCTTTTATCCCATGCCTGTGCTACCGCTGGCTGTTTTGTGGCCTGGGAGTGTGAGGATGACAGGGAACTTGCTGCTGTGTGTGGAATAACAGTTTGTCTCTGGACAACAGTGGCCGAGGTTCTTCCATGGCGATCCTGTGAGGAAGCATAACCAGCTGTGTGTGAGCTCGATGAAGAGGCTTCAACACAACCTGAAGATGTAGGTGCTGCTGTAGGTTGGCCTACATCTCCAGTGTGTCTTTGTAACTCAACTACGTGCTTTGTCCGCACATGTTTCCACATATTTGTGGTATTGAGGTGACTGACACTTTTAGCTATTTTTAATTTTTGATTACACAGCTTGCATTTCACATAGCAAATATCATGTGCAAGTGTGTGAAAAAAGGACCACGCAGTGCAAGTCCTGGGAGCGCACGTTTTGACTTTTGGAACACAACTGCTCCGAACAGGTGCCAAACTGGAGGCTACAGGCAACCGAGTCTGCAGCCTAACTCTCCCTCCTGTTTGTACCGTTGGGGCAATGTCTTCCTCTATCTTCCTTCTATCACTAACCATTTCTCTAGGCCTCTCCCAGCTTTCAACCAAAGTACTGGTTCTCACCCACAAAGCTCTCCACAGTGCAGCACCCCTCCTACATCTCCTCCCTCATTTCTATCTATCGGCCTAACCGACTGCTGCGCTCTGCAAACGACTTTCGACTAACCTCTGCACTAATACGTACCTCCCACTCCCGACTCCAAGACTTCTCCTGCTCTACGCCAATCCTCTGGAATGCTGTACCCCAAGAAATTAGGACTATCCACAATTTGCATGGTTTCAGGCGCTCCCTCAAAACACATTTGTTCAGAGCGGCCTATCACATTCACTAATCAAAGTCATTCTATGTATTCTGTGTAAGTGTGTGTGTGTCTCTAGCCCATTCACTATCTCCATCCCTCAGTCCCTTAAGATGGCTGGAACATCATTGTAAATGCACCATTGTATATAAACACCTATACTTTGTATCTCCCCCATCTCATTGTACATTGTAAGCTGTCACGAGCAGGGGCGACTTATTTAGCTTAAATTATTGTATTGTTAACGTTGTTACTTATGACTTGTGTTCTGAAACTGCTAAACTGTAAAGCGCTGTGGAATATGATGGCGCTATATAAATAAATATTATTATTATTCCTCTGAGCTGCTCCCACCACCTTCCTGTTCTTCATGCCATGTTGGGTATTGGACCTCATCATCTCCACTACCCTCTTCCAACACCTGCTGTTGGGTGGTCTGGCCAGCACCATGCTCAACAGAAACTGGCACCTGGGTCTCATCATCATCATCAGATGCGTTCTGCGGTGTGCTGACCATCGGCACTGTCTCACCCGCCTCTTCAGATTCAGAGAGACACAGCTGTTGCGCATCACTGCATACTCCCTCTTCTTCACATTACAGAATGCTGCTTGGCTGGGCCCCTGTTTGCAAGCCAATAGATTCTGAGAACAGAAGCAGACACTCAGCTGGCTCCTGTACACAACTCTCTGACTGCCTGGGCAATTTGCCAGGCGGTGAAGAGACAGATGGTTGCCCAACAGTGCTGTGGTCCTGAGAGGAGGTGGAAGCAATTGAAGTCGATGCATTGGCTGAGATCCAAACAACAACGGCTTTAATTTGTTCTTCCCGCAGCAGGGGGGTACTCCGAGCTCCTACAAAAGTGCGCATAAAGGAACGCTCACGGGGAAAACTGGTGGATGCTGTGTCACTGGGGGCCGCAGCAGCCACAGAATCCCCACGTCCTCTCCCTGAAGAAACTCCACGACCACGTGCCTTACTCCCTGCCTTCTTCATCTTGGTAGATTGATAAAGAAAGTCTGAAAAGTTATAAGGCCTAAGTGTGGTTATTCCGCAGAGACTGCAGTGAACACTGCACACAACTGTTCAGTAGGTGTGAAAGGCCCCTTTGTGTACTTCTATAGTGTTTGCAACCAATGTATTGTATACGGATGGAAGCGCGTCACACTAATAGATTTTATTTATTTGTAATAGAGTGGAGCAGCAACAATTAGAGAAAAATTTCAAGGATGTGCCAGTGACACACGCTCAGCAGACTACAACCAGCAGTGGTTGAAGAACTAACTGGAGCGTGATCTGCACTCCAAAAAGGAAAACCTCAGACTACAGTGAACACTGCACACAACTGTTCACTACCCAACGCGTCTCAGCAGGAAGGCAGTCTGTGCGTCAAAACAAAGGCGCAAGCATACATCCACGTACCCTGTTTATAAAGCTATATAAAAAAAATTATGTAGTAGTGACGCACACTTTATTGAGGTACAGTATTACATCGCCATTCACCATCTGTGGCTATGCAGTCTCATCTATATATACCTTATCTATCCGTTGTCATGCTTGCAAGTCGACAGTCAGGCATAACTAGCAATTTTCACTATGCACTATGCACTTTTTAAAGGTTATGTTTGTTAATAAACATGATTATTGCCACATATTATGAGTATTACATGATGGAAATTGTATAATTTTGTATAAACTGTTTAGTGACATTATTCAGCAAATGTAACATTTTAGTAATGTCACAGATAACTTGTAATGCTGATGATGTTTTGAAGTCAGACATTCATTGTCTATACAATAAAAATGGTGTACATACTGTTACTTATCCATCATTAATGGATTCAGATATGTACTTGTATGCTTTTATGTACAACCGTATAGCAGATTCCTTAACTAATTTATTTTGTGGTTTGCATTGCTGTTCAACATGTTAATGTATGTGTTTATGTTTGTCAATTCTTTATTTATCTAGATATTAGTTTAAATGAAATCATCATCTTATGGTAGTAAAGGTTATCTTTCTCTTGTTTGAAGTATAGACATTTAAAATTGACAGGTAACAAGGAAATTACTTTATCTAGTATTTAAACATCCTCCTTGACCCTGGGCTCCAACACCGCCAGTTGTTGCTCGGAAGTGCTGTTAGCACAGTCAACACTTGCTCCTGTGTTACTGGGGTTCAGTAACGTCAGCTGGTCCTCGTTGTGCCATTGGCTCTTTTCCTTCTGCTGCCCCTCCGGGTTCCAGTACCGTCAGCTGGTTCTCCGCAGTGCCTTTGGCCTAGGTGCCTCCATCTTGGTATCCGAGTTCCAGCAACGTCTGCTGGTCCTTGGTAGTGCTTTGGAGCACAGGTACCTCCTGCTTAGTAACCGTGTCCCAGTAACGTCAGCTGGTCCTCGGTTGTGCCATTGGCTCTTTTCCTTCTGCTGCCCCTCCGGGTTCCAGTACCGTCAGCTGGTTCTCCGCAGTGCCTTTGGCCTAGGTGCCTCCATCTCGGTATCCGAGTTCCAGCAACGTCTGCTGGTCCTTGGTAGTGCTTTGGAGCACAGGTACCTCCTGCTTAGTAACCGTGTCCCAGTAACATCAGCTGGTACAAGATTGTGCTACAAATACAAGATACGGAACAAGAGACACAAGAACAATAAGCAGAAGATCTAAAAGCAGAAGAACATGAAGTATAAGACCAAAATGAAGAGCAAAATATATGCTCTAAATTATAAGCAGAAGAAGACTAAGCAGTGTATGGGGGTGAGTCCGTTCCTCCTCGTGGTGCCCCTGGAAAATGCCTGCTGCTGCAGGCTAAACTGAACACGGACAAATACTGTTGTAATTTAAATCTTTTGTGACAGCAAGAACGGAAGGATGAAAAATTCATACTTTGACAGATTACAAGTACAGGATTCTCTGTCACAAATAAGAATATGATGAAGAAGATGAAGCAGAATATGAATAAGAATAATAGTTTAATAAGAAGAATATGAGTAATGTTAACAAAGATGAATAGCAAGAAGTTTAAGAAGAAGATAAAGAAGGTGAAGATGAAAAATAATTTGATGAAAAAGATGATGCTGCAGAAGATTATGAAGGAGAAAGTGTGTGAAAAGTTAAAAAGGTGAAGATGAAGAGCATGGAAGTTGTGTAATATACATATTTGCCAAAATATAAAAAACGTTAACATTGTCAATTTCTTCGTCAATCCGAACATCTTTAAAAAAAAAAATATTTATGCTATTCCATTTGATTGGGTTAAACATCTATGCCTTTAATGTCTCCTCAACCTTCCACAATACATTCTACATTACTCTTTGTTGTTTTCCTTCATGTACAATTAACCAACAAGGCAAGAATGGGTTTTTTTTAATTTCGATATTTTGTTCCCATAGACTTACATGGGACTTCCGGTATCGATATCGGGTATCGCCGATATTTTAGTGATATCGGCGATACCATTCCGATTCCGATACTTTAGGATATCGGAAAGTATCGCTCAACTCTAATAGTAAGTATAACCCCCAGTCTGCTCTGTCGTTCCATACATTGGATAGCTTCAACAACAAAAATCCATGTGTTGCATCTTTTCTAATGCAGAATGCTGCCAGGTCCTCAGCTGGTCTCAGAGCCTCCTTTTCCATGTGGATAGGGATCTAACCTCTGCAGCGTTGGAAAAGGGGCCGCGCAAGATCATATGTTCTAAAGAATTCTGCATGTTTTTTGTTTTAATTCGGGGGCTATAAACCTCTTTGACTAACATACTGGATGGGGGCCTCAATAGAAAGAATAAATCATTCAAATAAATCATGAAGTGGTCAAACCCATATGTAACTAGGGGATACAGAGGTAACAATTACACTCAAGGCCCTGGTGCCTAAGGGGTCCATTCTGTTACAGATGTGTGAAAAAGTTTTTCCCCCTTCCTGATTTCCTATTCTTTTGCATGTTTGTCACACTTAAATGTTTCAGATCACCAAACAAATTTAAATATTAGACAAAGATAACACAAGTAAGCACAAAATGCAGTTTTTAAATGAAGGTCTTTTTTATTAAGGGGAAAATAAATCCAAACCTACAGGGCCTTGTGTGAAAAAGTGATTGCCCCCTAAACCTATTAACTGGTTGGGCCACCCTTAGCAGCAACAACTGCAATCAAGCATTTGCGATAACTGGCAATGAGTTTTTTACCACGCTCTGGAGGAATTTTTGCCCACTCATCTTTGAAGAATTGTTGTAATTCAGCCCCATTGGGGGATTTCCGATCAAGAACCACCTTTTTAAGGTCATGCCACATCATCTCAATCGGATTAAGGTCATGACTGTGACTAGGCGACACCAAAGTCTTAATTATGTTTTCCTTAAGCCATTCAGACTTGCTGGTGTGTTTTGGATACTTGTCCTGCTACATAACCCAAGTGCGCTTCAGCTTGAGGTCATGAACAGATCTGCTTCAGGATTTTTTGGTAGACAGCAGAATTCATAGTTCCATTTACCACCGCAAGTCTTCCAGGTTTTGAAGCAGCAAAACAGCCCCAGACCATCACACTATCACCACCATATTTTACTTTGGCATGATGTTCCTTTTCTGAAATGTTGTGGTACTTCTACGCCAGATGTAATGGGACATGCACCTTCCGAAAAGTTTAACTTTTGTCTTGTCAGTGCACAGAGTATTCCCTCAAAAGTCTTGGGGATCATCAAGATGTTTTCTGACAAAACTGACACGAGGCTTTATATTCTTATTGCTCAGCAGTGGTTTTCATCTTGGAACTCTGCCATGCTGGCCATTTTTGCCCAGTCTCTTTCTTATGATAGAGTCATGAACACTGAACTTAACTGAGACAGGGAAGGCCTGTAGTTCTTATGTTGTTGTGGAGTCTTTTGTGACCTCTTGGATGAGTCATTGCTGTGCTCTTGGGGTAATTTTGGTCAGTTGGCCACTCCTAGGAAGGTTGACCACTGTTCCATGTTTTTGCCATTTGTGAATAATGGCTCACTGTGGTTCGCTGGAGTCCCAAAGCTTTAGAAATGGCTTTATAACAGATAGATCTCAATTAATTTGATTACTCATTTGTTCTAGAATTTATTTGGTTTGCAGAATGATGTCTAGCTTTCGAGGAACTTTTGGTCTACTTCACTTTGTCAGGCAAGTTCTTTTTAAGTGATTTCTTGATTGAGAACAGGTGTGACAGTAAACAGGCCTGGCTGTGGCTAGGGAATTTGAACTCAGCTTCCCAAAGATGTGATAACCCACAGTTAATGTATGTTTTAGGGGGGGCAATCACTTTTTCACACAGTGCCCTGTAGGTTTTGATTTCTTTTTCTCTTCATAATAAAGACCTACATTTAAAAACTGAATTTTGTGTTTACATGTTTGTCTAATATTTAAATCTGTTTGGTGATCTGAAAAATTTAAGTGTGACCAACATGCAAAAGAAAAGAAAATCAGGAAGGGGCAAACACTTTTTCACACCAGTGTTATAAATGTCACTTAGTAGGTGGAGACCCTGGCACTGATTTTGCACTAGTTTTTTTTTTTAAACCCGCAATGAATTTCATTAAAAAAAATTCCATGTCTAATTCGTATTTTCACTCTCCAGAATTAATAACCACTGAAAAAAGTTTAGCTATGGTATCACAATGCTGTCCTGTAAAATAAGAATTATAACATTATTTTTAATCTCTATTTCTTTGACCTAAAAGTGGTAAAACCTTTTTATTTTTCATAGGCCTCATGCTGGCTCTTGTATGGAAGTGTCGGCACTCGATGACTTTTCATATGGTGTCTTGGGGGGGGTGTATTATTGAGATATTCTCTCCTGCAAGCAATGCTATCCCTCAAAATTACGACATCTGATGGGATCAAACATAACATGTATGAAATATAGAGTTCTAACAGGAATCCCAAGATTTCCATAAGTGTCGTACTTGGCACCATAGAGATGGGATATGGTGAACTTACTGTAATAACACTTACCATAGTTCCTCTAGAGCTGTGTTCCTCTCCAGCATGCCAGCCAGGGCTTCTCCACCAACACTTCCTATGTTGTTTCCCACCAAGCTGGTTAGAATTGGAATAAAATAGAACTTAGAATTGTCATGGGATATTTATGTATGATGAATTTATAGATCTTTATCGACTAGAAAACATTAGACCTTCAGACTTGTCTACCAACATTTCAGCGCCAGTCAATTGTCAGGCACTGAGTTATTGGCTGCCACCTGTGCAATGTGCCCGGCAGGGCCAGGACGAGGGGTAGCCAAAGAAGGCACCTGCTTAGGGTACAACCTCCTGCCTACCCGAGGGGGGCGCAGTTTAAAAAAAAACATGACATTGCTGAATGCCTGCGGCCGACCATTACCTTCCTCCGGCAGCAGGCACAGAGGAGCAGTCACCGACACTGCTAACCTTTGTGCCCTGGCCAGCATTACCTCCCAGCATGCAATTGAATTTGCATCTGTCAGACACAAATACAATTGCTGTGAGTACCGCCGCCACAGAAGTAGAGTAGCTGTAATCAGCCCCCTGCTCCGCCGGATCTCCAGCAGAATGCAGGTGTGCGCCCTGTTGGAGATGGCAGGGGATGTCGGATGGAGTGATGCAGTGACATCATCGCGCCGTTCAGTTCCCACTGCTGTACCAAAAAGAGCAAAAGATGAAGCTGCGCTGGATGGTGGGCCTTGATTAGGCGAGTATAAGCTTTTTTAATTTTTCTTATATTGTATTAACACTGAATGCGGGCAATCAAAAGAGGGGCTGGTTGTAGGGACTAATACTGTGTGCTGCTGGCTGTGGGGAACATTATACTGGGGGCTGCTGGCTGTTGGGGACATGATACTGGGGGCTGCTGACTGTGGGGGACATAATAAAGGGAGCTACTGACTGTGAGGGACATAATATTGGGGGCTGCTACCTGTGGGGGCACTATCACACTGGGTACTGCCGTCTATAGGGAACATTATACTGGGAGCTGCTGGCTGTGTGTGTGATAATCCTGGGGGCTGCTGCCTGTTTTGTACAATACTGGGGCTGCTGGCTGTGGGGGACATAATACTGGGGGCTGCTGACTGGGGGACATTATACTGGGGCTGCTGGCTGTAGGGGACAATTTACTGGGGCTGGCTGTGGGGGACATTAGGGGGCTGGCTATCATACTGGGTGCATGCAGTGGGGGACTATCACACTAGGGGCTGGCTGTGAGGCACATTATACTGGGGCTGACTGGAGACATTACACTGGAGACTGGCTGTGAAAGCGCAATACTGTATAGGGGAATGGGGGTGATCATACTATATAGGGGTGTGTGGGGGGCATCATACTGTATAAGTGACTGTGGGGAACATAATAATGGGAGCTGTGATGACCATGCTGTATAAGGGGCTGTAGAGGATATACTGGGGTCTGTGGTAAGGATACTTTAGTGGGGGCTGTTGTGACTAATCTGCATAGGGCGCTGTGGGAACATTGTTCTTCATAGGTGATTGTGATGACTATATTGTATAGAGGCTTTGGTGGACATAATATTGTATATTGAGGGGGCTGTGGTGGATATTGTCCCGTGTGGGGTGCTGTGGGGGAGATTATACTGTGTATAAGGGGCTGTGGGGGCCATTATGCTATATCAGTGCCTTAGAGCCCATAGTACTGTATGGGGAGCTGTGGGGTCATCATACTATATATGGGGGCTGTGGTGATGATCACACTATATAATGGGGGCTGTGGTGGACATCTTACAGCATGGGGGGCTGTCGTGGACATATACCATAGGAGGCTTACATAGGGCATAGTATGCACAGATATAATAACACTTATTATTAAGGGCACCATGTTGGGATGTGCTGCAGGAGACCCGAGAAGAGGGGAGTCTGCAGACACGGGATGTAGATGTCATAAGGGAATCTAGACAAGATGGAGATGAAAAGAAAGAACAACATCAGAGAAGATGTCACTTATAATATACCTGGATGTAAATGTTTACTTGTTGATACTGACTTCGTCTAATCAGTACTGTGGTTCCTGTATGGTCTGAAGCTTGATAATGACTGATAACTAGTATTGAGCATTCCGATACCGCAAGTATCGGCCGATATTCGCTGTATCGGAATTCCGATACTTAGTTCCGATATTTTTCCAATATCGTATACCGGAATCGGAAGTTCCCATAATTCTTTGAGAGGCAATGTGATTTTAGTCAGCCAATGAGGAATCTTATGAAGTGTGGGCACATCCTGTAATGCTGCGGTCATCTTAACTAATGGCATGGCTGTGATTGGCTGCTGAAATGATGTCACAATGCACTATAAAAGGCGCCGCCGCCATTTTAGCGTCACTGTGCTGTGAACTCAGTTAGGGACAGAACGCTGCTGTGCTGACTCTGAGGGACAGTTAGAGATTGCGATTTAGTGTACTGTGCTGTAGGCAGGCTAGCACCAACCGCTGTGTAAATCTTCCTTTTGCCTTGCAGTGTTGTTTTAACAGCTCTGTGCAAGGTGTGTGTGAGAGTGCAGGTGACGCTGCAGTTTGCTCTGCATCCACCGCTGTTTGTAGGCATCTGCACGTGTCACTCACTGACTCTTTTTTTTATTTTATTTTGTGGAATTGGTGCAGCTCCATTATATTTGAAAAAAATCTAATCTATTAGTGTGACGCGCTTCCATCCGTATACAATACATTGGTTGCAAACACTATAGAAGTACAGAAAGGAGCCTTTCACAGATAGTGAACAGTTGTGTTTCAGTGTTCACTGCAGTCTGTGAGGTTTTGATTTTTTGAGTGCAGATCACGCTCCAGTTAGTTCTTCAACCACTGCTGGTTGTAGTCTGCTGAGCGTGTGTCACTGCCTCATCCTTCACATTTTTCTCTAATTGGTGCTGCTCCATTATATTTGAAAAAAATCTAATCTATTAGTGTGACGCGCTTCCATCCGTATACAATACATTGGTTGCAAACACTATAGAAGTACAGAAAGGAGCCTTTCACAGATAGTGAACAGTTGTGTTTCAGTGTTCACTGCAGTCTGTGAGGTTTTGATTTTTTGAGTGCAGATCACGCTCCAGTTAGTTCTTCAACCACTGCTGGTTGTAGTCTGCTGAGCGTGTGTCACTGCCTCATCCTTCACATTTTTCTCTAATTGGTGCTGCTCCATTATATTTGAAAAAAATCTAATCTATTAGTGTGACGCGCTTCCATCCGTATACAATACATTGGTTGCAAACACTATAGAAGTACAGAAAGGAGCCTTTCACAGATAGTGAACAGTTGTGTTTCAGTGTTCACTGCAGTCTGTGAGGTTTTGATTTTTTGAGTGCAGATCACGCTCCAGTTAGTTCTTCAACCACTGCTGGATGTAGTCTGCTGAGCGTGTGTCACTGCCTCATCCTTCACATTTTTCTCTAATTGGTGCTGCTCCATTATATTTGAAAAAAATCTAATCTATTAGTGTGACGCGCTTCCATCCGTATACAATACATTGGTTGCAAACACTATAGAAGTACAGAAAGGAGCCTTTCACAGATAGTGAACAGTTGTGTTTCAGTGTTCACTGCAGTCTGTGAGGTTTTGATTTTTTGAGTGCAGATCACGCTCCAGTTAGTTCTTCAACCACTGCTGGTTGTAGTCTGCTGAGCGTGTGTCACTGCCTCATCCTTCACATTTTTCTCTAATTGGTGCTGCTCCATTATATTTGAAAAAAATCTAATCTATTAGTGTGACGCGCTTCCATCCGTATACAATACATTGGTTGCAAACACTATAGAAGTACAGAAAGGAGCCTTTCACAGATAGTGAACAGTTGTGTTTCAGTGTTCACTGCAGTCTGTGAGGTTTTGATTTTTTGAGTGCAGATCACGCTCCAGTTAGTTCTTCAACCACTGCTGGTTGTAGTCTGCTGAGCGTGTGTCACTGCCTCATCCTTCACATTTTTCTCTAATTGGTGCTGCTCCATTATATTTGAAAAAAATCTAATCTATTAGTGTGACGCGCTTCCATCCGTATACAATACATTGGTTGCAAACACTATAGAAGTACAGAAAGGAGCCTTTCACAGATAGTGAACAGTTGTGTTTCAGTGTTCACTGCAGTCTGTGAGGTTTTGATTTTTTGAGTGCAGATCACGCTCCAGTTAGTTCTTCAACCACTGCTGGATGTAGTCTGCTGAGCGTGTGTCACTGCCTCATCCTTCACATTTTTCTCTAATTGGTGCTGCTCCATTATATTTGAAAAAAATCTAATCTATTAGTGTGACGCGCTTCCATCCGTATACAATACATTGGTTGCAAACACTATAGAAGTACAGAAAGGAGCCTTTCACAGATAGTGAACAGTTGTGTTTCAGTGTTCACTGCAGTCTGTGAGGTTTTGATTTTTTGAGTGCAGATCACGCTCCAGTTAGTTCTTCAACCACTGCTGGTTGTAGTCTGCTGAGCGTGTGTCACTGCCTCATCCTTCACATTTTTCTCTAATTGGTGCTGCTCCATTATATTTGAAAAAAATCTAATCTATTAGTGTGACGCGCTTCCATCCGTATACAATACATTGGTTGCAAACACTATAGAAGTACAGAAAGGAGCCTTTCACAGATAGTGAACAGTTGTGTTTCAGTGTTCACTGCAGTCTGTGAGGTTTTGATTTTTTGAGTGCAGATCACGCTCCAGTTAGTTCTTCAACCACTGCTGGTTGTAGTCTGCTGAGCGTGTGTCACTGCCTCATCCTTCACATTTTTCTCTAATTGGTGCTGCTCCATTATATTTGAAAAAAATCTAATCTATTAGTGTGACGCGCTTCCATCCGTATACAATACATTGGTTGCAAACACTATAGAAGTACAGAAAGGGGCCTTTCACAGCTACTGAACAGTTGTCTGCAGTGTTCACTGCAGTCTCTGAGGAATAACCACACTTAGGCCTTATAACTTTTCTGACTTTCTTTATCAATCTACCAAGATGAAGAAGGCAGGGAGTAAGGCACGTGGTCGTGGCCGTGGAGTTTCAGCAGGGAGAGGACGTGGGGATTCTGTGGCTGCTGCCGCACCCAGTGACACAGCATCCACCAGTTTTCCCTGTGAGCGTTCCTTTATGCGCACTTTTGTAGGAGCTCAGCGTACCCCCCTGCTGCGGGAAGAACAAATTGAAGCCGTTGTTGGTTGGATGGCAGCCAATGCATCGACTTCAATTGCTTCCACCTCCTCTCAGGACCACAGCACTGTTGAACAACCATCTTTCTCTTCACCGCCTGCCAAATTGCCCAGGCAGTCAGAGAGTTCTGAACTGGAGCCAGCTGAGTCTCTGCTTCTGTTCTCAGAATCTGTTGGCTTGCAAACAGGGGCCCAGCCAAGCAGCATTCTGGAATGTGAAGAAGAGGCAGTATGCAGTGATGCGCAACAGCTGTGTCTCTCTGAATGTGAAGAGGCGGGTGAGCCAGTGCCGATGGTCAGCACACCGCAGAACGCATCTGATGATGATGAGACTCAGGTGCCAGTTTCTGTTGAGCATGGTGCTGGCCAGACCACCCAACAGCAGCAGGTTTTGGAAGAGGGTAGTGGAGATGATGAGGTCCAAGACCCAACATGGCGTGAGGAACAGGAAGGTGGTGGTTAGCAGCTCTGAGGAAGAGATTGCCCCAATGGTCCAAACAGTAGGGAGAGGTAGGCTGCAGACTCGGTTGCCTGTAGCCTCCAGTTTGGCACCCGTTCGTAGCAGTTCTCTTCCAACAGCCAAAACGGGCGCTCCCAGGACTTGCACTGCGTGGTCCTTTTTTGACACACTTGCAGATGATATTTGCTATGTCAAATGCAAGCTGTGTAATCAAAAAGTAAAAAGAGGTAAAAGTGTCAGTAACCTTAATACCACAAATATGTGGAAACATGTGCGGTCAAAGCACGTGGTTGAGTTACAAAGACACACTGGTGATGTAGGCCAACCTACAGCAGCACCTACATCTTCAGCTCGTGTTGGAGCCTCTTCCTCCAGCTCACACACAGCTGGTTCGGCTTCCTCACAGGATCGCCATGGAAGAACCTCTGTCACTGTTGTCCAGAGACCCAGTGTTATTCCACCCACAAAGTTCCCTGTCATCCTCACACTCCCAGGCCACAAAACAGCCATCGGTAGCACAGGCATGGGATAAAAGACGGCCATACTCGGCAAACCATCCACGAGCACAGGCTCTGAATGCTGGCATTGCAAAACTCCTGTCCCTTGAAATGCTGTCATTCAGGCTGGTGGAGACTGACAGTTTCCGTAACTTAATGGCATTGGCAGTCCCACAATACAATGTGCCCAGCCGATTTTATTTCAGCAGGCAAGCCTTCCCTGGTCTGCAAAAGCATGTTGAGGGAAAAATTAAACATGCGCTACTAAACGCCGTCAGTAGCAAGGTCCACCTGACCACCGATGCGTGGACCAGTACCCATGGCCAGGGACGATACCTTTCCCTCACTGCCCATTGGGTCAATGTTGTGGAGCCGGGTACAGATCTTGCGAGTGGCACTGTACGTGTTCTGCCAACTCCAAGGATTGCAGGAATCAAGTCTGTCCACATTGACTCCTCCTCCTACTCCAGTTCCTCAGAATCATCGCTGCAGGAGCCGTCACGGTCTACCTCCACATGGACCCGTGAACGCTTACCTGATGCGACCGATATGAGCACAGCCGTGGCCAAACGTCAACAGGCCGTCCTGAAATTAATTTCCATGGGGAATCGAAGCCACACAGCGCAGGAGCTCTGGAATGCCATCAAGCAAGAGAGCAACGTGTGGTTTTTGCCAGCGAATCTCCAGCCAGGCTTGGTAGTGTGTGACAATGGCCGAAATCTGGTGGCAGCTCTGGGCCTTGGCAACCTCACTCACATACCATGTCTGGCACATGTGCTCAACTTGGTCGTGCAGAGTTTTTTGAGGGACTATCCGGATCTTGATGCACTGCTGCACAAGGTCCGCCTAGAGTGCGCTCACTTGCGACGTTCCAGCATGGCCAGATCGCGCATTGCAGCTCTGCAACGCAGATTTCGCCTTCCTGAACATCGCATCATATGTGACGTACCCACCAGGTGGAATTCCACGTTACATATGTTGGAGCGGTTGTGTGAGCAGCAGCCAGCAGTAATGGAGTATCAGCTGCATCAGGCGCAATCAACTCGCAATTTGCGCCGTTCACACTTCACCACTACTGAGTGGGCCTCTATGAAGGACATCTGCCACGTTTTGCGTGCGTTTGATGAGTCAACGCGGATGGCGAGTGCAGATGATGCACTAGTCAGCCTGACTGTCCCCCTTATCTGCCTGCTTCAAAAAACACTGCAAGCAATAAGGGATGAGGTTTTGGAAGAGGTGGAGGATGAGGAGTCACAAATTCCATCACCTTCTGGACAGTCAGCGCAACGTGGTTCCTCACAAAGGGCTGGGCAGGGCTCACTTTGTGAGGAGGATGAGGAGGAGTCAATGGAGGAGGAAGACATCGCTCCAGAGGGAGGTACACAACGCTCTGGTCAGTATGTAGAGCGAGGGTGGGGTGATGCAGAGCAGGCAGAGATGACGCCTCTTGCAGGGGACAGCGTTTCTTGGCCAGTTGGGAGTCTGCAGCACATGGTTGATTTCATGCTGCAGTGCCTGAGAAACGACCGCCGCATCGCCCACATTCTCACCACGTCTGATTATTGGGTGTACACCCTCCTAGACCCTCGCTACCGGGACAACTTACAAAGCCTCATCACACCGTTGAACCAGGAGCGTAAAATGCGGGAGTACCAAGACACACTGGTGCAATCCATAATGTTCTCCATTCCAGCCGAGAGCACTGCTGCTGCTACTGCTTTACAAAGCAGCTCTGTGCGTCGAGGCAGTGGAGACAGCTCTGCAACAAGAGGGAGCACAAGCAGCGCCTCTGCACAGGGCAAGACCAGTATGTTCCAAATGTGGCGAAGTTTTGTGGCAGCGCCACAAATGTCTACACCATCCGAGACGGCTCCAGTCAGCAGGAGGCAACGTTTCCGTAAGATGGTGACAGACTACATGTCTTTCCCTCTCAGTGTACTCCCAGATGGCTCTTCCCCATTCAAGTTTTGGGTCTCTAAGCTGGATACATGGCCAGAGCTTAGCCAGTATGCATTGGAGGTACTGGCTTGCCCTGCTGCCAGTGTATTATCGGAGCGCGTCTTTAGTGCTGCAGGTGGTGTACTAACAGACCGTCGCATGCGACTATCCTCCGATAATGTAGACCGGCTTACTTTTCTGAAAATGAACAAGGCATGGATCTCGCCAGAATTTGTCTGTCCGTTTTCAGATTAAATAACTGGTTCGCAACGTTATCCATGTCTCCTGTTATGTTCATCTTTCTACCACCTGAACTCTACTCCCTGGGCTCCAACACTGCCAGTTGCTGCTCAGAAGTGTCGTGTCCACAGACCAATACACAAGCTATAGTGTTAGTGGGGTTCAGTAACGCCAGCTGTTCCCCTGCTGTGTGTCCGGCAAGAAGTCTCCTGTTCCCTACACATGCACAGAAAAACCCATGTCGAACATGCTCCAAATAGGGAAGAGCCGTCACCCTGATTGTTATGCTTAAAACAGGAAATTGTGAAGTTTTCCAGGCCTAGAATGATACATTTTTATTACAAATATGGACAAATAATAATTTGTCATCACAGCGCATATCTGCACATGTCTATTACAAATGGTAACAAAAACTAAAACATAGTCTTCACTTTTTGAAATTAATGCATAAAAGTACATTTCATACTTATCAATTAATGCTTTTTAAGGAACTTTATCTGTACCTGTAAGATAATGCAGTCAATGGATGTACGAATCATAAAATCCTCATCATCATCATCACAAGTTTTATTTATGACAGACATTATAAAATACACATACTGATGCCAACTGTAACTTCACACACCATATATGAAATGGCCAGCATCTAAACCTGGTAATAATGTGCAATAATAAATTATTACATCTAGAAAGTGCATCATGCATACTGACAATAGGTAGTTATACCTGCAAGTGCTGTTGAAACAACCACAACAGATATAAATTAATAATGGTATATAGGTATCACAGTGCATAGTTACTCATGGACAATGTCGATGTAATACTGTACCTCAATAAAGTCAGCGTCAACCATTATGCTTGTTAGTCTTGTAGATTGTTAAAGAGGGAACGGTCTTTTTTTGTTGGTCATAGGTGGAGTATTAGACAGTAAATGATTACTGCTGTCGTATTTTCGGCGTCCCTAGGGCGCAATAACGTTGCGTAACGTCACATTTTATAGAGTCATCTAATTGACACACGCTACCCTACCCTACGCGTGACAGTAGGAAGGTAGTGTTGACGGATAAAGCCTTGCGCAACCAGACATGCTTTTACCCTCTTCAACACTGTACAAGCAAAAAATGCATGATTGCAGCCGCAGACTTTATTGACGTACAGTATAACATCGCCATTACCCATCAGAGGCTGTCCACTGTCTGATACAGACATAGAATATACCTTTGCTATCCGTAGCCTTTGTTTCACCTACACTTGCAGGCACACACTTAAATTGTGACAATGCATTATGTTTTTTTAAATGGTTATTTTTTATCGTACATTATTGTGTCATCACATTGATGAGTCCATGCTGGACATGTCATACATGCTGTACAAAGTAACGATTTTATTAACTTAAATAATTGAAATGTCTGTGACTGTCACATCTAAATTGCAATGATGATGATGATGAGTGACTATTACAAAATCCATTGTCTTCACTATGTTATGGTTTAACATAGCGTTCCTTAAGCATTATTCATAAATACAAAAATGGACTTTTATTCTTAAATTTACAACACTATATTTTGTAACCAATTTTTTGGTTGGTGTGTTGTTCCATTTCTTGTTGGCATGTGCATATATGCGTTTATATTTGCAGTGTCTTTATTTTTATTCTTGAAGTTAGGAAACATGTGTATCTTTGTACCGTGTTAGCCAGTAGATAGATAAATATTTAGACTTGAGAGTCCGCAGTGGTTGATACCTTTGAATGGATAACTGAAAAGATGGTAACAAATTGCAAGCTTTCGAGGCTACTCACGTCTCTTCATCAGGCAAAGACTAAAACAAAAAATGAAGCATCACATATTTCTATACACAACAGGACACAGGAATAGTGCAATAGGTAAGACAAGTAAGTGACGTGTAGCAGAACTGTCATTATCACAGAGGGATGAACATAAATATTGGAACAGTTCCTAGATAAGGATAGAAAGTTTTATTGCCCTCTGATTGGGGTCTGGTTTTGTGTTTTCATGCCCCTGGAAGGCCAGAGACGCAGATTCCTTAATTGATATAGAATGACATAAATCCGTGTGATCTATTCATTCCATCACTAACAGTGTCAAAGGTCATGATGAGCTTATATTCTGAAACCTTTGTATCTTTCTCATATTTGAAGTTATATTTTATTACCAGTAATTCCATATCTATCATGCTATGACCGGGCATACAAAAGTGTTTTGCCACAGGTAAATCCATTATTTTTTCTCTTATTGTGTGGCGCTGATAATTCATCCTTGTTCTCATTTTTTGGCCGGTCTCCCCTCACTTGTCCCTCCCTCACTTGTCTTACCTATTCCTGTGTCCTGTTGTGTGTACAAATATGTGATTCTTCCATTTTTTTTTAGTCTTAGCCTGATGAAGAGACCTGAGTAGTCTGGAAAGCTTGGAATTTGTTACCATATTTTCAGTTAGCCATTAAACGGTATCAACCACAGCGGACTCTCAAGTATAAATCTTTTTCTATTCTTGGAATTGAAATTCATCATTTTATTGTCCTAGTAAAACTTCATTTATTCTTGTTTGAAGTACATACATTTGCAATGGCCACGTAACAAGGCAATAACTCAATATTTTATGCCTACACCCTCCTTGACCCTGGGCTTCAACACCGCCAGTTGCTGCTCAGAAGTGTTAGATGCACAGATGAAAACAATCGCTGATGTGTTTGTGGGGTTCAGTAACGCCTGCTGTTCCCCTGCTGTGTGTCTGGCAAAAATTACTGCTGCTAACTACAACTTCAACTTCAAACATCTCATACTAGGCCTCTGCCTACACCCTCCTTGACCCTGGGCTTCAACACCGCCAGTTGCTGCTCAGAAGTGTTAGATGCACAGATGAAAACAATCGCTGATGTGTTTGTGGGGTTCAGTAATGCCTGCTGTTCCCCTGCTGTGTGTCCGGCAAAAATTACTGCTAGCTACCTAATCATGGTGAAAAAAACATGACATGTCAAAGTGTCTAGTGCTACACATAGATATGAGGCTACACCCTGATTTCTAAGCTGTAAACATTTGAAACGTCAACTTTAAAACCATAAAATGATTAGTCTTTGTCACATATCTGTAACAAAATAATTGTGACATATTATTACAGATATGCACATGTCGAAAACAAATGCAAACACAAAAGCCTACTTATGCTATAGGATACTGATGGTCAACCTTGTCACTCCATAGCTTAGACAAATCCAACTCACATCATGACTCAAATGCTGCAATGTTGTAAGTGCATAATGTGGGTTGAACTTTGACAACTGCTGCAGTGCGAAGGTTATACTTCAGTGTTCTTGCCTTTTAAATAAAAGCATACAAGTAAATATAATAATCCAATGTTGATTAAGGGACGTGATGTACACCTGTAATATTGTGCAAACAATGCATGTAGGAATAGTCCTCTTCAACATTACTTATATTTGTGTCATTTTAAAAAATACATATTTAATTAGAAAGTTAACAGCCCATATCATAAAGGTCCTTCATGTAAACATGATAATCGCTAACAAAAATCATGCATTACCTTGGTAAAGTCAATAGTGCATAGTCACAATAGCAAAATATATACCTGTAAGTGGTGCTGAAAGAACGACAACTGATAGAATAGGTGAATGATATCTATTTATCAGACTGAATAGCGACACCTGTACAATGTCGATATAATACTGTACCTTAACAAAACAGCTGTGTCACACCTCACACTCGTTTTTCTTGTAGCTTGTTATGTAATAGGGCACATGCGTGTATGTTTCATCATAGGTGCATGTTTACTGAGTAAAGCAGTCATGACAACGCCTTTGTGTTGTCGGTACGTTTGCGATGATGAACGATGCGCACCGTGAATGTTAGTCTGCGTCATAAGACGTACAGACGCTCCAATACCCAACGCGTCACAGCAGGAAGCCAGTCTGTGCGTCCAAACAAAGGCGCAACCATACATGCACGTAACCTTTTATAAAGCTATATAAAAAAAGGATGTAGTAGTAACGCACACTTTATTGAGGTACAGTATTACATCGCCATTCACCATCTGTGGCTATGCAGTCTCATCTATATATACCTTATCTATCCGTTGTCATGCTTGCAAGTCCACAGTCAGGCATAAATATCTGTTTTCACTCTGCACTATGCACTTTTTAAATTTTTTGTTTGTTAATATAACTGATTGGCACATATTATCAGTATTACATGATGGAAATTTTAGATATTTTTAAAAAATTTTTAGTGATATTATTCACCAAATGTAAAGTTTTATGAATGTCAAAGATAACTTGTAATGCTGATTATGTTTTTAAGTCAGCCATTCATTGTCTACACAATAAAAATGGTGTACATACTGTTACTTAGCCATCATTAATGGATTCTGATATGTACTTGTATGCTTTTATTTTAAACCGTATAGCAGATTATTTAACCTATTTTAATTGTGGTTTGCATTGCTTTTCAACATTGTTGCTCGGAAGTGCTGTTAGCACAGTGAACACTTGCTCCTGTGTTACTGGGGTTCAGTAATGTCAGCTGTTCCCCTACTGTGTGAACGGCAAAAAGTCCTGCTGCCTCCACCATGTTCTCTTCTCATCCTGGGCTACAACACCGCCAGTTGTTGCTCGGAAGTGCTGTTAGCACAGTGAACACTTGCTCCTGTGTTACTGGGGTTCAGTAATGTCAGCTGTTCCCCTGCTGTGTGAACGGCAAAAAGTCCTGCTGCCTCCACCATGTTCTCTTCTCATCCCTGGGCTACAACACCGCCAGTTGTTGCTCGGAAGTGCTGTTAGCACAGTCAACACTTGCTCCTGTGTTACTGGGGTTCAGTAATGTCAGCTGTTCCCCTGCTGTGTGAACGGCAAAAAGTCCTGCT
The DNA here is from genome assembly GCA_033576555.1 of Oophaga sylvatica. Classification (NCBI taxonomy): domain Eukaryota; kingdom Metazoa; phylum Chordata; class Amphibia; order Anura; family Dendrobatidae; genus Oophaga; species Oophaga sylvatica. Next base: position 14,837,304 of record JARQOD010000010.1, read on the forward strand.
GCCTCCACTATGTTCTCTTCTCATCCCTGGGCTACAACACCGCCAGTTGTTGCTCGGAAGTGCTGTTAGCACAGTGAACACTTGCTCCTGTGTTACTGGGGTTCAGTAATGTCAGCTGTTCCCCTGCTGTGTGAACGGCAAAAAGTCCTGCTGCCTCCACTATGTTCTCTTCTCATCCCTGGGCTACAACACCGCCAGTTGTTGCTCGGAAGTGCTGTTAGCACAGTGAACACTTGCTCCTGTGTTACTGGGGTTCAGTAATGTCAGCTGTTCCCCTGCTGTGTGAATGGCAAAAAGTCCTGCTGCCTCCACTATGTTCTCTTCTCATCCCTGGGCTACAACACCGCCAGTTGTTGCTCGGAAGTGCTGTTAGCACAGTGAACACTTGCTCCTGTGTTACTGGGGTTCAGTAATGTCAGCTGTTCCCCTGCTGTGTGAACGGCAAAAAGTCCTGCTGCCTCCACTATGTTCTCTTCTCATCCCTGGGCTACAACACCGCCAGTTGTTGCTCGGAAGTGCTGTTAGCACAGTGAACACTTGCTCCTGTGTTACTGGGGTTCAGTAATGTCAGCTGTTCCCCTGCTGTGTGAACGGCAAAAAGTCCTGCTGCCTCCACCATGTTCTCTTCTCATCCCTGGGCTACAACACCGCCAGTTGTTGCTCGGAAGTGCTGTTAGCACAGTGAACACTTGCTCCTGTGTTACTGGGGTTCAGTAATGTCAGCTGTTCCCCTGCTGTGTGAACGGCAAAAAGTCCTGCTGCCTCCACCATGTTCTCTTCTCATCCCTGGGCTACAACACCGCCAGTTGTTGCTCGGAAGTGCTGTTAGCACAGTGAACACTTGCTCCTGTGTTACTGGGGTTCAGTAATGTCAGCTGTTCCCCTGCTGTGTGAACGGCAAAAAGTCCTGCTGCCTCCACCATGTTCTCTTCTCATTCCTGGGCTACAACACCGCCAGTTGTTGCTTGGAAGTGCTGTTAGCACAGTGAACACTTGCTCCTGTATTACTGGGGTTCAGTAATGTCAGCTGTTCCCCTGCTGTGTGAACGGCAAAAAGTCCTGCTGCCTCCACCATGTTCTCTTCTCATCCCTGGGCTACAACACCGCCAGTTGTTGCTCGAAATGCTGTTAGCACAGTGAACACTTGCTCCTGTGTTACTGGGGTTCAGTAATGTCAGCTGTTCCCCTGCTGTGTGAACGGCAAAAAATCCTGCTGCCTCCACCATGTTCTCTTCTCATCCCTGGGCTATAACACCGCCAGTTGTTGCTCGGAAGTGCTGTTAGCACAGTGAACACTTGCTCCTGTGTTACTGGGGTTCAGTAATGTCAGCTGTTCCCCTGCTGTGTGAACGGCAAAAAGTCCTGCTGTCTCCACTATGTTCTCTTCTCATCCCTGGGCTACAACACCGCCAGTTGTTGCTCGGAAGTGCTGTTAGCACAGTGAACACTTGCTCCTGTGTTACTGGGGTTCAGTAATGTCAGCTGTTCCCCTGCTGTGTGAACGGCAAAAAGTCCTGCTGCCTCCACCATGTTCTCTTCTCATCCCTGGGCTACAACACCGCCAGTTGTTGCTCGGAAGTGCTGTTAGCAGAGTGAACACTTGCTCCTGTGTTACTGGGGTTCAGTAATGTCAGCTGTTCCCCTGCTGTGTGAACGGCAAAAAGTCCTGCTGCCTCCACCATGTTCTCTTCTCATTCCTGGGCTACAACACCGCCAGTTGTTGCTCGGAAGTGCTGTTAGCACAGTGAACACTTGCTCCTGTGTTACTGGGGTTCAGTAATGTCAGCTGTTCCCCTGCTGTGTGAACGGCAAAAAGTCCTGCTGCCTCCACCATGTTCTCTTCTCATCCCTGGGCTACAACACCGCCAGTTGTTGCTCGGAAGTGCTGTTAGCACAGTGAACACTTGCTCCTGTGTTACTGGGGTTCAGTAATGTCAGCTGTTCCCCTGCTGTGTGAACGGCAAAAAGTCCTGCTGCCTCCACTATGTTCTCTTCTCATCCATGGGCTTCAACACCGCCAGTTGTTGCTCGGAAGTGCTGTTAGCACAGTGAACACTTGCTCCTGTGTTACTGGGGTTCAGTAATGTCAGCTGTTCCCCTGCTGTGTGAACGGCAAAAAGTCCTGCTGCCTCCACCATGTTCTCTTCTCATTCCTGGGCTACAACACCGCCAGTTGTTGCTCGGAAGTGCTGTTAGCACAGTGAACACTTGCTCCTGTGTTACTGGGGTTCAGTAATGTCAGCTGTTCCCCTGCTGTGTGAACGGCAAAAAGTCCTGCTGCCTCCACCATGTTCTCTTCTCATTCCTGGGCTACAACACCGCCAGTTGTTGCTCGGAAGTGCTGTTAGCACAGTGAACACTTGCTCCTGTGTTACTGGGTTCAGTAATGTCAGCTGTTCCCCTGCTGTGTGAACGGCAAAAAGTCCTGCTGCCTCCACCATGTTCTCTTCTCATCCCTGGGCTACAATACCGCCAGTTGTTGCTCGGAAGTGCTGTTAGCACAGTCAACACTTGCTCCTGTGTTACTGGGGTTCAGTAATGTCAGCTGTTCCCCTGCTGTGTGAACGGCAAAAAGTCATGCTGCCTCCACCCTGTTGTCTTCTCATCCCTGGGCTTCAACACCGCCAGTTGTTGCTCGGAAGTGTCATTGGCACGGGTACTCACTCCTGCCCAGACTGGTTACAGCACGCCATCTGTTTCCTGTCAGTGTAAACGTCACTTAGCCTCCAATAAGTTGTCCTGTCGTGTTGCGGTCGGTTAGCCGACTCTATGGTGCTTGGAGTTTAGGTGCTTCCTATGTGTGCTGCGGGATATGCAAATAAAGGCTGTTTCCGTTGTGACAATAGGACAATCACCCACTGTAGTACTGTGGGATTCGGTAACTGCGGCCGGCTCGCGGCCTGTCAACTTAAATTTCCATGGGTACCTTCTGCTACCCGTCCGGGTTCCAGTACCGTCAGCTGGTTCTCCGCAGTGCCTTTGGCCTAGGTGCCTCCATCTCGGTATCCGAGTTCCAGCAACGTCTGCTGGTCCTTGGTAGTGCTTTGGAGCACAGGTACCTCCTGCTTAGTAACCGTGTCCCAGTAACGTCAGCTGGTCCTCGGTTGTGCCATTGGCTCTTTTCCTTCTGCTGCCCCTCCGGGTTCCAGCACAGTCAGCTGGTCCTCGTTACTTGCATTGGCTCTTGTACCTTCTGCTACCCGTCCGGGTTCCAGTACCGTCAGCTGGTTCTCCGAAGTGCCTTTGGCCTAGGTGCCTCCATCTCGGTATCCGAGTTCCAGCAATGTCTGCTGGTCCTTGGTAGTGCTTTGGAGCACAGGTACCTCCTGCTTAGTAACCGTGTCCCAGTAACGTCAGCTGGTCCTCGGTTGTGCCATTGGCTCTTTTCCTTCTGCTGCCCCTCCGGATTCCAGCACAGTCAGCTGGTCCTCGTTACTTGCATTGACTCTTGTACCTTCTGCTACATTTACAAATTGAAGATTTTTTTCAATGCTTTTTTGGGTAATCACTCTGGATCTCCAACAATTAAGACGACGACCCTGATGACCACCCCGAAGAAGATGACGACCACAAGGACGACGAGCATCAAGCCAACCAGCCTAAACACCATCACAAAGAAGAAATAAAAGATTACCAAACAGGACTAAGAAGGTTAAGACAAACTACAAGATACAGAACAAGAGACTTAAGAACAATAAGCAGAAGATCAAAAAGCAGAAGAACATGAAGTATAAGACCAAAATGAAGAGCAAAATATATGCTCTAAATTATAAGCAGAAGAAGACTAAGCAGTGTATGGGGGTGCGTCCGTTCCTCCTCGTGGTGCCCCTGGAAAATGCCTGCTGCTGCAGGCTAAACTGAACACGGACAAATACTGTTGTAATTTAAATCTTTTGTGACAGCAAGAACGGAAGGATGAAAAATTCATACTTTGACAGATTACAAGTACAGGATTCTCTGTCACAAATAAGAATATGATGAAGAAGATGAAGTACAATATGAATAAGAATAATAGTTTAATAAGAAGAATATGAGTAATGTTAACAAAAAGATGAATAGCAAGAAGTTTAAGAAGAAGATAGAGAAGGTGAAGATGAAGAATAATTTGATGAAAAAGATGATGCTGCTGAAGATTATGAAGGAGAAAGTGTGTCAAAAGTTAAAAAGGTGAAGAGCATGGAAGTTGTGAAATATACATATTTGCCAAAATAGAAAAAACGTTAACAACATTGTCAATTTCTTCGTCAATCCGAACATCTTTAAAAAAAAAAATATTTATGCTATTCCATTTGATTGGGTTAAACATCTATGCCTTTAATGTCTCCTCAACCTTCCCCAATACATTCTACATTACTCTTTGTTGTTTTCCTTCATGTACAATTAACCAACAAGGCAAGAATGTTTTTTTTTAATTCCGATATTTTGTTCCCATAGACTTACATTGGATTTCCGGTATCGGTATCGGGTATCGCCTATATTTTTTGGGTATCGGCGATACCATTCCGATTCCGATACTTTTGGATATCGGAAAGTATCGCTCAACTCTACTGATAACAACAACTTTCAGCATCTCCTTACCATTGTTAAGGACACACTGGGAGTTGTAGATTCATGTGTTACAAATGTATATGGGGATGATGTGGCATTACAATTGATTGCTGTACTAAACTTGGTGATGTAGTCATTTACTGATGGCGGTTCTGGTGATGTATTCGTGTACTGGTGTATTTATTTACTGACAGTGGTTCTTGTGATGTATTAATGTGCTGATTATGGTTCTGGTGAAGCATTAATGTTTTGATGGTGGTTCTGGTGATGTATTCATGTACTGAGGGTGGTTCTAATTAACTATTTACTGATGATGGTTCTCATGCCATATGTATTGTACTTTTGATGGTTCTGGTGTTCAATTTATGTTCTGTTATTTTGATTTCATATTCATGTACCGATGGTCATTCTGCTGATGAATACAGCACCATAACCTTCATCACTACATGAATACATCACCGGAGCAATCAGTAGTACATAAAAACAGAATCAGAACCACCATCCAAACAGGAATTTCACACCAGAACCACCATCACTACATGAATACCCTAACAGAAGCACTGTTCGTTCAAGATTATTGCACCAGAACCACCATCAGTTTTGTTGAAAACTGTATTTGTCGCGTGACGGATGCAAGATCATCATACGTATCCCGTTACCTAAAATTGGGTCTGTTTTGTCCCTACTATGATATTTGCCAAATGCCGAACACCTTAATTGAAACCAAACAGCCTTACTATAGTTAAGGCATACTAGTTTCCATGACCGCTCTTGTGTCTTGGTGTTATGTAAATCATACATTGTACACAAACAATAAATGTTTTTATATCTAACTTTGAAATGTCACTCCCTGTTGAGCTACCCCACTAAAGTACACCACTTTTTTTTTTTTTACTGTTGCTGGTATTTTTTTGGTGAAAAAGGTAACAATTCTAGTGGAAGTAGACATCAGAGCTTGTTATCGGGCCAAATGTAGAAATCTGCAGTCCCAAGCAAAGATAAGGAGGAGCCACTGAGCCTGGATGAATACACAAAGTGATGCAGCACTGTGAGATTGGTGGGGGTTCCCAATCAATACAGCATAAGAGCATAAACCTACTGCCAGCAATCCCAAAACCATCCATCTTTTTGCACTATCTAGGAGAAACACTTTTTTTGAAAAAAGAAACTCTAACATTTGTTATTTTATGAAGCAACTTTTTTACAATTATCCCCTAATTAAATTAAATTTTATTTTAAACCTATAATTAAAGTTTTACAGAAAACATATCAATAGAAAATAAAAGCCTAATTCATTATGGGAACCCCCACTTAATGAGTTTGGTGACTTTTGGGTGGTGTGGCCCCCAGCCTGTCCCAAAAAAGTTCAGAAAACTGGAGAAAAATTTTTTGGGAAAGATACTCCCCACATTTAATAAATTTTTTGGCACATCAAGCCAAGCTCGGTCCCCCCCAACTACTTCCATTTGGGCTGAAAATGCAAGTAGGAAAAAATTTTGACCATTCTATTTCGAAAAAATTTTTTGTGATTTTTTAAATTGTTTTACCCCAAAATCTGATGTGAACACCTGGGTGATCGGCCTCAGTTTTACATTTTTATCTTTCATTTATACCAAAAAAAAAAAAAAAAAAAAAAAAAAAAAAAAAAAAAAAAAAAATGAATAAGGTTTAGAACTGGGTAAAGAGGGTAAAGGTTAGTTATAATTATTTATTTTTTTATTTCAAAAAAATAAAATTTTTAGGGCATAGTAAAACAGTGGGTAAACCGTTTGTGTGGGGAATGAAAATTTTTTGGGGGGATAATGGCTTTTTTTTGGGTTGTGTTGTTAAAGAAGGGGCCTGCAAGAGCCTCCTCCTTTTGCTTGCCAAAAACTAAACATCGAAAAACCCTTTAATTGAAAGTTTAAATGAGAAAGGGACATGGGCCCTTAAAATGATTAGATGGAGGGAGAGCTCTGTCCCCCCGCGAACCGCAGACTTTCCAAAAATAAAAGCCCAGTCAGTTTTCCCAAATTGAATTGGTCAAAAAGCTTTTAACCAAACCCCGCTCTCTTTTATTTTTTATTGTAACCACAGTGTCGTGGCCCTCGCACGAAAACCCCTTTCAAAATCATCAAGTTTTCTGGGGTTACTAAAACAGAAGAATATGCCCAAATGACATCCACAGAAGATCGTGGTTGCTCTCCAAAATTTTGGAACAACCTTTTGACAATTCCTTCAAAAACTGTCTGCTGTATACCTAGAAGAATATGTGTTTTTCAAAACAAAAAGGTTGATCCACCAAGTATTGTTGGGTTTTTTTCTATCGTTATTCATTTTTTGC
>JARQOD010000010.1:14844274-15041085 GCA_033576555.1 Oophaga sylvatica
TTATACAGGCTGAATGCTCTAGCCCAGGATCAAGAAGAAATCAATGCACACGTAATTTTTCAATTTTGCAAATAGTGAACAAAATTTTTATTGAAATTGATGTGACGACTGTTTGTTGACGTTTCGGCCACGTATGGCCTTTATCAAAAATGGGTCACCTTTCAATAGGAAGAGTCTAGAGAACAGGTTTGGTATAATAAAATTCATAAGAGAGACATATATATGCCAGTTTGGTCAGGGGGAATCCTAGTGTGACCTACCTGGGACACACTAGGATTCCCCTGACCATACTGGCATATATATGCAGTGATTTCTTCTTGATTGTGGACTTTAGGACCATTGGTCCCTTTTCACTAGCACCGTATAGGGCAACCTCCTTTGGCCGAGTGCTAACCATTTTCTTCTTCTGCTCTAGCCCATGGGTGGGGAATCTTTTTTCTGCCAAGGGCCATTTGGATATTTATACCATCCTTCGGGGGCCGTACAAACTCCGCCCACAAAGTACATCCTGACTCTGGCACTGGTGTCAGGACGTAATCTTTCATTGCATGCCCTTCAGTGTTCAGTAGTGAACACTGCGTGTGAGTGCTAACAGAGCAAGAAGAAATTAATGAGCTGGTGGCAATCAAAATACTGATCCCTGCCAGAGCACTGCGGTCCTATGAATCTGCCCGGGGGCCAGATAAGAGGTCATCGAGGGCCGTAAATGGCCCTGGGGCCTGGGGTTTCCCACCCCTGCTCTAGCCTCTTCCATATTTCAGATATGACTCGCCTATTTAAGTCTATGGGCTTGCAAAACGTAAAAAATGAGATCTCATATGGATCACCTATATAGCATCCGATTTTTATCGATACATTGTAATGATTAGCATAGGAAACAGTATTTGCTATTGTAAATTTTATTCACCGTTAAGTTATAAAAACAGATGGTATTCGGATGTATACAAAAAAAACCTTACAGATGACAATACAGATGTAAAATCGTATTAATTTCTTTATACAATCTTGTGAACTTATTTCATAGTGACTTTTTGGTTTGTACCTTAATCATTATTTCAGTTAGCATTACTTGTTTTCATCTGTGTATCTCTTTTTCTTCTTTCTCTTTATTTTTTTATATAGCGCTAACATATTCCGCAGCGCTTTACAGTTTGCACACAATATCGTCGCTGTCCCCTATGGGGCTCACAATCTAGATTCCCTATCTGTATGTCTTTGGAATGTGGGAAGAAACTGAAGTACCCGGTGGAAACCCACGCAAACACGGGGAGAACATACAAACTCCTTGCAGATGATGTCCTTGGTGGGATTTGAACCCAGGACTCCAGCGCTGCAAGGCTACAGTGTTAACCACTGAGCCACTGTACTGCCCATCGTATAATTTTGTTCAGCAATGGCGCTGTGATTTTTCTTATCCAGGTGCAAAAATTTGATGCGATTGTACTGGAGTATGAAATATGTCAATTTTTCTTTTGCGCAGTTGTAGACTAACGTGCAACTTTTTGCTGCAACAAAGCACGAAAAAAATAAAAGGCAAAAAAAAGCAACATTTATTTTGCACAAAATCCATCTTCCCATATGCGCTATTTTGAAGACTATTTGAAGTTAAGTGCAACTGCTCAGCCTGTTCTACTCCAACACCTACTCCATGGTATGTAATTCTGCATAGGTCTCATATTTCTGAATTAGATGGGTGTGTAAAACTGTCAAACCAGCAATACAAGCTCTGTATTTACAATACATGGGATGTAATAGAGCTGGAAACTTTGTATAAATGTCGGTCCTTTTAATTCTAATCATTATTAAGGTACAAAATTGTTCATGATGAACTGAAGAATTGAAGGCGGTTGTCCAGAAAAAATAAGTTATTACCTATAGAAAAGATCGGTGGAGGTCCAACCACTGGGATTTACATTGATCGGCAGAACGGGGAATGTTTAGCCCTGTAAGAATGGCGTAGCAGTACACATGCTGAACCTGCACTCCATCCAGTTCCTATTTCTCTGCAACCCTAAAGTATTCCTTTCTGCCAATCGGTATGAATCCCATCGGTGGGACACCCATCGATCGGCAAGTTATTACCTGTCAACTCAAAATGCTCCAATACTGGAAACATTTTGTAGGTACAGGTCAGCTATGCTTAAATCCCAAATAGAAACCTGCTGGCTGTATCGTGCACAGTTAATCTTAGCAAAACTCTCAGCGTAAGAAGAGATTATGTGTACAAGTAGCTTAGTAGTAGGCTGCGAATGCTCCCTATAGTTCCTCAGACACTGCATTCTTTTTAAGTCACTTTTTTATGGTTTCATGGAATTCGTTGACTTGTTTTGCACTAAATTCTTCAAAACAGCACGTGTGGTTCATGAATTTTGCTCAAAATAAAAAATGCTCTTCGTTTTTGTCTTTAACCTTTTCTGCTCCTTTTTGAAGCAAAAAATCACGTGTTTCACTAAAATATTGTAAAATTAGTGCAAAAATTGCCTGCAAATTGCCAGGAGGGAGGACTGGAGTACATTTGCGTAAAGATTTAGCAACTTTTTTAAAAGTCGCAAATGATGAATCTGCCACCAATATCTAGAAACTACAAACTATGAACACATGTGACACTAGTCACTACTCACAGACAGGCCATGAGGAAAAGAAGTAAATTGTTTTGAGGTCAGTACCAAAAGAGCACGTAGTAAACTAAGCTAAAAGATGAGGGTGTAAGTTAGTTCACAGTCCGGGGTCAGAATACCAGAGAAATAGCGGATCTAAACAAAGGGGCAAAAGCAAATGGGTAGTCAGAACAAGGTCCAAAGGTCAGGCAGCAGTAGAACAGAACTCACAGCACAGGAATCAGGCAAACACACGCCAGAGAGCAGAAGCTTTGACTGGCAGTGATCTGGACTAGACAGCTCACCTAAATAAAAGGGCAGTTACTAAGAACAGGGAGCAAATGTGGAAATCTCTACACTTCCCAGTCTCAGATAGGTCACCTGAGCTGTCAATCAAGACACCGACAGTTCAGCGCACCCTAGCACAGAATAGGATGACAGAGTTGTCCATTAATGAGTTACAGACACTGAACGGAGGAATCATGACAACACAATAATAAACATGAAAAAAACAAACAAACACATATAAATAGACCTTAAAAGGCAAAAAATTGTATAATAATTAAGTGAAACTAAAAAAAATACCAAAATCTAATCAACAAAAGGCACAAATTCAATAATGAATCAGACCCTCTATGAACATTTTAGGGCAATTTTCAGACAGATTTGTTATGCAGCATATATTGTAGATGAAATTGGGTAAAATTAATCAATTTGGCTAATACTGTAACATAAATATTAATTTTATTTTTCTGCCTGCGAGATCTGGAAGGAAGACCTGCATCGTATCGCCCCAGTAAACAGTTTCACATTGAAAATTAAAATGGGGAATTTAATAAGACTGGCATTTTATACTCCATTCTTGAACCACAACAGGTAATTAAGGAAAATCCTAATGGCTAGCAGATGTGAGGTCAATCTAGCTTCAGCAGCAGAGATATCGGAAAGATGAGAATCTCATAATTTCTTAAGACTAAAACACATCCTATAGTTATCTGAAGTCCAGCCCTGTTATAAGTCACCAGAAGGGAGATGTGTTAAAGAGAATCTGTCACCCTAAATTGGCGGGATATTTAAATGATGGCAGTCAGGTCAGATGGGCGGTGTTTTGGGTACTTGCCTTAACATGTTGTTCGCCGCTGTCTCCATTATTTCTGGGAATTGTAGTTGTTGCCCTCCATATAACGCGCCTGCGCATTGCAATCTGCGGGCAAAGCATACTGCGCATGCGCAATTCAAGATTGCAATGCGCAGGCGCGTTATATGGAGGGCAACGACTACAATTCCCAGAAATAATGGAGACAGCGGCGAACAACATGTTAAGGCAAGTACCCAAAACACCGCCCATCTGACCTGACTGCCATCATTTAAATATCCCGCAAATTTAGGGTGACAGATTCCCTTTAATGTAACTTGTGCTGATAAAAATCCAATGCCAATTATAATCCTTGTTCAATGCCATGAAGATACATATCTGTGTAGGCTTGACCCACGTTTTCACTAGGCATTCTTCTTTCCATAAATCTGAACCATTTCTGGGACCAGATTGAGTAAGTTTCTTTTATTATTCCTTTTTATTTAATGTAATTGATATGCTGTATTGTTTTGTTCCCTTTGTAAAATCTTTTGTATATTTTTTTATAAACACTGCCTATCTTTCTGGATTAAATATAAAATTTAATAGTTCTGTTCCTTTTGCTCTGTAAACCGCACTTCTTTTTGAATTTGGCACATCTTTTAAAAACTTGACCAAGACTGATATAAAAATGCCAGATGTCACAATATTTCTTTCTCAACTACGCGTTGCACAAAAATGTTATGATATTTCAAACAGTTTTTTACCAAAATTATGGCAAAAACTATTTCATGATGTGGGGCCTCTGTGTATAAACAGAATATGCAATATAAAAATACGAAATGTTAGTCGGAATGTAAGTGTTACTTTCTCCAACGTTAATTTTAGCAGAACTCAGATGTTCTAGGGATCTCCTGCCCTATTTTACTTTGCAATGGGATTTTTTTTTAAATGGTAAAGGGACGGATAAAAACATGAAAACATCTCTTCTGGACCGAGGTGCTTCTAGGTAAGAATACATCAATAGATACATCATCTGATGAAACATGCCACAAGATGTTTGATTTGTACAGAATCCATCAATAAAATTCTTTATATATCTCCTTATGAAATCTGAGAAAAATGAGGGTACAGTAAAGGTCACATTCTCCTCCATGGTAGCCCAATTAAAGCAGATCTTATCTTTTGTTTGACATGTGACGAATAACCTTACCTAGTATTTACTGTGCTAATTTTATGAATCCTTCTGTTTTTCAGTAGGTGGAAACTTTGATTAACTTGTTAATAGAATTCTTTAACTCTATTTTAATAGACTAATTGGATATTTTGTCAAATAGTCTCTTGGTTTCTGTAAGACAATACTTCTATTTTACATGATGCTTCTCTATTGTAATTTTACATACTTGTGTTTTTAAAACTGCTTTGATACAAACTAATGTTTTTTTTAATAAAAAATGCAGAAAACATTTATAGACCAATATACTATAGTTACCATATTAGCTTATATTAAAATTTATAGCTGTTGTACGTCAATACACAGACGTAATAAAAGGCCATAGCTGGAGGCACTGGCGGGTACAGACAGAAAAGGACCCACGTGCATGTATATAGTGCATGTATAAAATCGCATCTGCTTTGGTGGTAGAAATGGGCCCCCTTACCTCGTGGGCCCTGTCTATCTGCACAGGCTAGATCAATGATATATCTGCCCCTGCTGGGAGAGACAGGTGGGGAACTTGTCCTCAACCCTCTCAGGTACAGATGTGGAAGTTGGTGTCTCTAGATTTTTTGCCCCTTTTCTGCCTGTCTTGAGTTACATCTAACCAAATCCTACAGTCTATTGCAACTTGATCCAACTAGTCACACTGTCATGATGGACAGAAGAGGTATGGTAGAGGGTCCAGTGTGTGGAAATGTCCTCTGGTCATGAGTGCTTCTTCTCCTCCACTGCTGAGTTTGATCTGTTCTACATGTGTAACTACATGTATGTATTATGTGTATGTGTGTATAATGTGAGTATTACCATTAATACGTTATTTTTGTACATGATGTATTATGGAAATCACAGTATAAGCACACAGGTTAATAATATGCAAATGATGAAAAAGTGGAAACCAAATTGTTCAAATGTTTCAATTGGCTCATCATTGAGTATCATTGGCTGAAATACACACACTTGCAGCCTTGGATGCTATCAGCGAGGTTATTAATGGTTGTCTGAGGAATGTTCTGCCATGCTAAATGCACTTGGGTAAATCATCAAGATCCACTGCTGGCAGCTCCCTTTGTAATTGCCAACCAATGACATCCCACATGTGCTCAATGGAAGACAAATCTTGAGACACTGCAGGCCCTGGTAGCACATTTAGGCCATGCAGGTTTCTCACAGTGGCATGATCTACATAGGACACTATTGAGAAATGGCCGTATCCCTGTTTGCATGATTGATTCTGTACTGAAAGTCAAATTACATGTCATGTATGAAGCCTAAGGGGTCAAACAGTCTCTAAAAAGACCAAAAGAAGATGTTTGGGCTACAAGCTAGACATCCAGCTACACGTGTTTATAGACCTCACGTTACCGCTCTCAAAAGCTGTCATGTTGCAGAGCTAGACAGCAATGGAGGCTATAATGGAGGTCTATCCTCTTTAGCGATTAGCCCTGCTCTTGTCTTTGATGCAACGATAGCTGAAGATTGTTTTTGAGACCATGTGGACATGCTGTGAAAATGCCTTGTCAAGGGAATATCGCACCAGTCCTGCTCCTTAGATTGTAGTGTGCGGTGACAAAATGTATGGGAGCTGAACCCCTTTAGTCTTCCCACCAGGTACCCCTAACAGCTCGGTGTTACATTGATTTGGTGGTGCAACCAGTGGCACAGCCTTTTTTCCAAAGTGTCCCAGGAATCTGTGAAACAATCTGTGACGCTGAGTCACTTCTCACGGACAAGCCGTGAGTCAGGGTAGTCAAGAAGTCTGAGGTAAAGAGCCAGCAGAGTACGCAGAGGTAAGAGACAAATGTGTAGTGAGATCACAGTCCAGAGTCAGAATTCCATGGTCAGCGTGCGTCAAGCAAAAGGGGTAATTCAAACAGGTAGTCAATAGGCAAATGCAGGGTCTGGCAACAGAAGATCAGAATGTCTGAATTCGGAGCACAAAGCACACCCTACACTGAGCTGAAAGCTACGACTAACAACTATCTAGGACTTATGGCTCAGTTAAGTAGCTGGGTTATCACTTGGAACAGGGAACTTTCTAGTCTTAGGTTGGATAGCTGAGCTGTCAATCAAAACACCGACAGCTCAGCACGCCTCTGCACTAGATTGGATGACTGAGCTGTCAATCAAAATACCGACAACTCAGCATGTACCTGCACTAGACTGGACGACTGAGCTGTCAGTCACTGTGTTCAAGACACACTGAGAGGAGGAATCGTGGCAGAGCCATTTTAAAACATGACAACGCCAAACTGCATGTTGCTGTGAGCAGCCTATGTGGCCTAAATGTGTTACCATTTTCTACAGCATCTCCAGATTTGTCTCCCATCAATTACTTATATTACATGTATTATTGTAATTGCATACTCTAAAATGCAGTTATGATATAGCAAGAACAAAAATGGAGAAGTACCATGCTCTGATACAAGTGACATTTCAGCCCACCAGACAGAATACTGCAAATTCCTAGTATCTCTACACGTTTGCTGTAATGACAACTATCACACACATTACAGTGTAGATAATCTAATCTCACAGTGATATAATACATTTCACATACCAGCACACGTCCAGAAGGCTCCAACTTTCTCTTTAAAGACGATGATCGGCTACTGTGTGACTTTCCATCCTAGTGTAAATGAAGCGAATAGTTAGCAGGACGGAGTGGTAATGTGTCTGGCCCCTCCTAGGTCTATACACGCTTCCTTTGTTACATACTTCTACATACCGTACTTTACCTCTCATACTCTGCTGAATCACCTCCTCGCTGTGATCGCTACAGTTCGTTTCATTTGTTGTTTGAGAAAAAGCTTTCTGTTCCCCAAATTCTTACACAGATTTAAAATAACAAGATGAGCTGTTACTCACCTCCCGAGCTCCAGCGATGCTGAACTGATCAAATAAGCAGCGTGTAAACTTACAGTGCCTTGCGAAAGTATTCGGCCCCCTGGAACTTTTCAACCTTTTCCCACATATCATGCTTCAAACATAAAGATACCAAATGTTAATTTGTGGTGAAGAATCAACAACAAGTGGGACACAATTGTGAAGTTGAACGAAATTTATTGGTTATTTTAAATTTTTGTGGAAATACAAAAACTGAAAAGTGGGGCGTGCAATATTATTCCGCCTCTTTAACTTAATACTTTGTTGCGACACATTTTGCTGCGATTAAAGCAGCAAGTCACTTGGGGTATGTCTCTATCAGTTTTGTACATCGAGAGGCTGAAATTCTTGCCCATTCTTCCTTGGCAAACAGCTCGAGCTCAGTGAGGTTGGATGGAGATCATTTGTGAACAGCAGTTTTCAGCTCTTTCCACAGATTCTCGCTTGGATTCAGGTCTGGACTTTGACTTGGCCATTCTAACACCTGGATATGTTTATTTGTGAACCATTCCATTGTAGATTTTACTTTATGTTTGGGATCATTGTCTTGTTGGAAGACAAATCTCCGTCCCAGTCTCAGGTCTTTTGCAGACTCCAACAGGTTTTCTTCAAGAATGGTCCTGTATTTGGCTCCATCCATCTTCCCACCAATTTTAACCATCTTCCCTTTCCCTGCTGAAGAAAAGCAGGCCCAAATCATGATACTGCCACCACCATGTTTGACAGTGGGGATGGTGTGTTCAGGGTGATGAGCTGTGTTGCCTTTACGTCAAACATATCGTTTGGCATTGTTGCCAAAAAGTTTGATTTTGGTTTCATCTGACCAGAGCACCTTCTTCCACATGTTTGGTGTGTCTCCCAGGTGGCTTGTTGCAAACTTTAAACGACACTTTTTATGGATATCTTTGAGAAATGGCTTTCATCTTGCCACTCTTCCATAAAGGCCAGATTTGTGCAGTGTACGACTGATTGTTGTCCTATGGACAGACTGTCCCACCTCAGCTGTAGATCTCTGCAGTTCATCCAGAGTGATCATCGGCCTCTTGGCTGCATCTCTGATAAGTCTTCTCCTTGTTTGAGATGAAAGTTTAGAGGGATGGCCGGGTCTTGGTAGATTTGCAGTGGTATGATACTCCTTCCATTTCAATATGATCGCTTGCACAGTGCTCCACGGGATGTTTAAAGTTTTGGAAATCATTTTGTATCCAAATCCGGTTTAAACTTCTCCACAACAGTATCACGGACCTGCATGTTGTGTTCCTTGGTCTTTATGAAGCTCTCTGTGCTTCAAGCAGAACCCTGAGACTATCACAGAGCAGGTGCATTTATATGGAGACTTGATTACACACATCATTTATCATCATTAGTCATTTAGAACAACATTGGATCATTCAGCGATCCACAATGAACTTCTGGAGTGAGTTTGCTACACTGAAAGTAAAGGGGCCGAATAATATAGCAAGCCCCACTTTTCAGTTTTTGTATTTCCACAAAATTTTAAATAACCAATAAATTTCATTCAACTTCACAATTGTGTCCCACTTGTTGTTGATTCTTCACCAAAACTAACATTTGGTATCTTTGTTTGAAGAATGATATGTGGGAAAAGGTTGAAAAGTTCCAGGGAGCCGAATACTTTCGAAAGGCACTGTACCCTTGTATTGCGAAGGATAAAATCCACACTGGTATCCTGCTGATTTAAACACCGCAAGAAATTCAATTTACTCTGCAGATTTTTTGCGCAGTGGATTAATGTTTTTTAAATCTCATTTGACGTATCCCTTGTAGAATTTTTTTGCAGCGTAAAAATCTGTCAAAATTGGCCGTCCTACACGCTGCTGAAAAACATGCAGATATTAGCCAGATGCAGCAAATCTTTCATTCCAGAATTTTGTCGGAAATGCTTTGAAAAGTTGCAAAATTAAGGCATCTAAATTTTGTGACTTCTGGTGGTTTTATGACAGTTGCTCCCAAAGTTAGCGGAGCAGGGGTGCTGCCGGGCGTGATACCACAGCTCTTCTAATTCATGATCAGCTATGGTGTTCCAGAGCGTGATTGGCGTGGGATTTCTGGAGCAGTGCAGCGTTCGTCAGAGCGTGCAGTACTACATGAATCAGGAGCGCCTGACTCCAGCATGCCACCGGCAGTGGAAAATTTGCAGCAATTACGCTATATGGGTACATAGCCGTGTCTGCTGATTGGTTGGTAAAAAAAAACTGTAGCATCAAAAGCACAATTGATATGCAATGTGTGCATGGGGTCTTGGGGCTCAAGGACTTGGCAAATGAACCGGTAAGGTAGCACATAGAGTTCCGTAATACACACTCCGCGTATTTTGTGGCTCCATAAATAAAGCTTTTAGGGGCAGATATTTGCACAATCCGGCATCCAACATAATAGGTGTGCTGTGTATCTAGTCCCTTAAGGGTATCTGCACACAGTGTTTCGAGTTTTCCTAGGCGGTCGAAAATAGCAAGCTTTCTAGTGGAAAGCACTTCTGGATACTCTCTTTCTTGGGGATTTTTTGGAGGATTTTCACATTTCCTGGAGGGCTTTTGAAGTGTTTTTCAAGCAATTTCGAAGATTTTTTTTCAGTTTTGTGATTGAACAGGGCCTAGTTTGGAGCATTTTGACCTGCAAGAGGCACTGCAAAAGAAGTAACATGCGCGATCTTTTTTCCCCGCCAGATGTTTTTAAAATCTAAAGTGCATAAAGAAAAACTCTCTAAAGACTGAATATATGGCCGCACTGTATATGTGACCATCGAGATGTTTTAAAATAGAAATGAATAGGAAAAGTGTTTCAAGCATTTATGAGCAATTTTTCAAGCGTGTGTTGGAGTTCACCTACTTGATAAGACTCCTAAAAAATACGCTGTGCACATAGTCTTAGCCAGCGCTTCATGTTCTTCAGTCTGATATCTCACATACTCCCATTATGTTGGATCATTTCAAACATGTTTATTTATTGCTTAACCTTCATGGAGAAGTAAAAGAGCATTAAAGAGCATAATGAGATGCTCTATACTGCGATGACTTGATAACAATCATTGCCACATGTATCAGAATTTTAGTATATAGATTGCAGTGAAGATGTTCTGCAGGAGCCATAAAAAATACTAATTGATTATTTTACACCCTGTACATGTTTGTGTTCTTCATTTCTATTGTCCCATGACAGATAACATGATCAGAGATAAAAAAAATTTCTCCATTAAATGTCACATGCTTAACCCAGCAGGAAGTACGGAGGCGTCTAAAAATCACTAAAGTTGACAAATCCCCGGGCCCGGATGGGATACACCCCCGAGTACTGCAGGAATTAAGTACAGTTATAGATAGACCATTATTTTTAATCTTTAAAGATTCCATAACATCTACTGTGGGTAAAATCCTGGAGGGTTTTTTAAGGGATACTATATTGGAGTATCTGAAGCTGAATAACCTCATGACACAGTATCAGCATGGGTTTACGAGGGACCGTTCTTGTCAGACTAATCTGATAAGCTTTTATGATAGGTAAGTTCCGGACTGGACCAAGGGAATGCAGTGGACGTGGTGTTCATGGACTTCTCAAAAGCTTTTGATACAGTGCCACACAAAAGGTTGATACATAAAATGAGAACAATGGGGATAGGGGAAAATATGTGTAAGTGGGTTAAGAACTGGCTCATGGATAGGAAACAAAGGGTGGTTATTAATGGAGCACACTCGGACTGGGTCACGGTTAGCAGTGGGGTACCACAGGGGTCAGTATTGGGGCCGCTTCTCTTTAACATATTTATTAATGACCTTGTAGGGGGCATACAGA
This sequence comes from Oophaga sylvatica, assembly GCA_033576555.1. NCBI lineage: Eukaryota > Metazoa > Chordata > Amphibia > Anura > Dendrobatidae > Oophaga > Oophaga sylvatica. The sequence continues at coordinate 14,855,859 of JARQOD010000010.1, forward strand.
GTAGTATTTCAATATTTGCAGATGACACTAAACTCTGCAGGGTAATAAATACAGAGGAGGATAATTTTATATTACAGGAGGATTTATGTAAACTAGAAGCTTGGGCTGATAAATGGCAAATGAGCTTTAATGGGGATAAATGTAAGGTCATGCACTTGGGTAGAACAAATAAGATGTATAATTATGTGCTTAATTGTAAAACACTGGGCAAAACTGTCACTGAAAAAGACTTGGGTGTATGGGTGGACGACAAACTCACATTTAGTGGCTAATGTCAGGCAGCTGCTGCCAAGGCAAATAAAATAATGGGATGCATTAGACGAGGCATAGATGCTCATGAGGAGAACATAATTTTACCTCTATACAAGTCACTGGTGCGACCACACTTAGAATACTGTGTGCAGTTCTGGTCTCCGGTGTATAAGAAAGACATAGCTGAACTGGAGCGGGTGCAGAGAAGAGCGACCAAGGTTATTAGAGAACTGGGGGATCTGCAATACCAAGACAGGTTATTACACTTGGGGTTATTTAGTTTGGAAAAACGAAGGCTTAGGGGTGATCTTATTACAATGTACAAATATATGAGGGGACAGTACAAAGACCTTTCTAATGATCTTTTTACTCTTAGACCTGTGACGGGGACAAGGGGGCATCCTCTACGTCTGGAGGAAAGAAGGTTTAGCCATAATCACAGACGCAGATTCTTTACTGTAAGAGCAGTGAGACTATGGAACTCTCTGCCGTCTAATGTTGTAATGAGTGATTCCTTACTAAAATTTAAGAAGGGACTGGATGCCTTTCTTGAAAAGTATAATATTACAGGCTATATTCACTAGTTTCCTAGATATTGCGTTGATCCAGGGAGCTAGTCTAATTGCCGTATGTGGAGTCGGGAAGGAATTTTTTTCCCCAATGTGAAGCTTATTGTTTGCCACTTGGTTTTTTTTTGCCTTCCTCTGGATCAACATGTTAGGGCAGGTTAGGATAGGATATGGGTTGAACTAGATGGACTTAAAGTCTTCCTTCAACCTTAATAACTACGTTACTATGTTACTATGTTACTTCTGCCGACTTTGGCTGTACATGTCATAAGATAGGGCGATTTGTATGGAGCGGGCTCATCTACTGTGCCTGCCCCATATCTAGTGCGTACAGGCTGATATGTAAGGAAAAACTTTCCAGTAACAATTGTAATTGGAGCTAACGCTGGTCGCGTTGGTTTAACCCATTAGATGCCATGGTGAACAGTGACATTGACATCTAAGGGGTTTAACAGGGAGCAACCACAATGGACCCAACAACACATTCAGGGGAACTCAGTGGGTTGACTGATGGCAACTATGGTCTCATGGAGAGGCCCATTTTGGGTCTTGGCTTTCTTTTTTCAGTGGCTCAGTGGTTAGCACTGCAGCTTTGCAGCGCTGGGATCCTGGGTTCATGTTCCACCAAGGACAACATCTGCAAGGAGCTTGTATGTTCTACCCGTATTTGTGTGGGTTTCCTCCAGGTTCTCCGGTTTCCTCCTTAACTCCGAAGACACACTAATATGGGATCTATTTTGTGAGCCCCAATGGGGACAGCGATGACAATGTATGTAAAGTACTGCGGAATATGATGGCACTATATAAGCAAAGCATAATAAGATAAATACACGACAGTGTCTGCGGGGCCATAATGGGGTCCATCTATTTTTTTGGTATGGTGATCGCTATTTTGCTGGAAAAATATTGCAGATGAAGACTCTTAATGCTTCTTACTGCAATTTCCTATAACTGTTGCATTTCACAGATTTACACAATGGAAATTTTTAAGTTTTACACAATAGACATGTCCTTGGCTTGTGGCAGCTGGCAGGCAGCACTAGATCTAGCTGCTGGGTAAACACCCAGGCGAAACAAAAGGGAACAACAACTATCACTTCCTTCTTTTGTAGAGTTTAAGTCTGCAGACAAAATACTCTCTGACCTGTTCCCTCCCGGAGGTGACACATTGAGCAATGTGACATTGGAGATTTGGTGATCACGTAGGATTATTTCTGTGCATTTTCCATAACGAAAGGTATGTGCAATAATAACTGTAACTGTATATGTCCCACTAATCTGTGTCATCTTCTAGCTTGCTATACTGGTGAGCATAGCCCTATACTTCCAGTACTATGGATTCATGAGGCTTACTGCCTGATTCACTGGAGGACTTCAGAGCAAAAACAGTAAAAGGGGGCACTGTGCAGTCTAAAAGCCCTCCATAATGCACAAGTCCTCCAGCTTTGGAGGTGGTAGCGGCCCCCTTACCTCTTGGGCCCCTTATTAGCTTTGAAATCATGGATGGAATAGCAAATACCATATATTGTAGTTGCCCACATTTTTGGGGGTCCAATGGCCACTTTCTCTGATAGTATTTTAACAACCACAATTAAATGGTGTCACTATGTAAGTTACAAGTTGGAGCTCGGTTCTGCGACCTTCTTGCAAATAAAGCTTTACAACTTATTTTTTATTTTTATTGGAACTTAGTATTCAGATACAAAAAGGACAGACGCCTTAATGGATCATGACAATCTCTTCTTTGCTGGGTAACACCGGGCATTTATTTATAGGGAAGGAGAGACAGAAAACTATTCCGGCACACCTCATGTCATTGTCTATGGACATTGACGTCCAACGTTCACTGATAGAAAGAGAAGTAATATGGTACAAATCAATATAATATATACTGCTATATTATATATATATATATATATATATATATATATATATATATATATATATATATTTTAGTCAGTACTATATTCCTGTGTAGTAATATTGTGATTTGTTTTATTTTTTGCAAAATTGGTGCACTAAGATTTGCGCATAAATTGTTTATTTTGAAAATGTTGTGATACTATGGTAAAATGGCACAATGAGGCCGCATCATGTCACAGCATCTTTAGGCTAAGTTCCCACTCAGTTTTTGGTGAGTTTTTTGTGCTGTGCATTTTTGCAGAGCAACGAACGCAGCGTCTTACAGTTCCAGCAAAGTGGATGGGATTTATAAAAATTTAATGCCCACTATGCTTTTCTTTGCGTGTTCTATATCTGCATCAAAGCAATTTCTCTTGTGGGTACGGTGACTTTTATGTGCGGATTATCCCATAGACTTGCATTAGATGCAGAAAATCCGCAGGTAAAAAATGCATATGCGTTTTTAGTGCGTTCCTGCTGCAGACACGTATTGAAAAAAGATGTAATCCTCGCATAAAGTTTTGACAAATAACAAAAAGGATCAAAAACAAAACTTACTTAATATGTGCAGCAAATCTGTAACATGGAAGACTCGGCAAATACTTAGGGTCGGGGTTTAAGTGTCTGCTGTGAGGGGGTGACTGGTCAAAGCGCTGTCATCAGCTCTGCTAAACCTACTACATGTAAAAAAAAAAAAATGGGGGTATTTGGAGAGGACAAGGAGTTAGAGCACTTGTTGTCACATCCCCACACACCTCCTTCATTCTATTGATGGGAATCTGTCACATTGTTTTTGCTACCACATCTGAGAGCAGGATGATGCAGGGACAGAGAGCCTGATTCCAGCGATGTATCACTTACTGGGCTAATTGCTGTAGTTTTTTTTTTTTTTTTTTAATCGCTGTTTCATTTCTCGTGTATGACCCCACCCACACCACTGATTGGCTGCTTTCTGTTTGTACTGTGCATAGGCGGAAAGCAGCCAATCAGTGATGAGGGCGGGGTTATACAGAACTCATGAGCATGGAGGACTACCTGGCAGCAGGTTTACTATCCTCTAGTGATAATATTGTGTTGTTGTATCAGTGATTTTATCAAAACTAAATCAAGCAGCCCAGTAAGTGACACATTCATCACAGGGATCACCATATTCATTAGCTCTTTATAACCCCACACCCACCACTGATTGGCAGCTTTCTGCCTATGCACACTGTACACAGAAAGCTGCCAATCAGTGGTGTGGGTGGTGTTATACAGAGCTCAGAATTCAGAGAACACAGTGATTGTATCAAAACAGCAAGCAGCACAGAATGTGATACATCTCTGGAATCAGGGTCTCTACCTCTACATTTTCCTGCAATCAAATGGGGTAGCAAAACCTGTTGACAGATTCTCTTTAAGGTCCCAGAGTTTTACATCAGTATGTCAGTATATTATACTGAGAGAGAGCTGGGGGAAGGGTATGTCAATAAAACTGAGGAAGCAACAGAGGTGGCAAAACCAGTGATAAAGGTTATAGATCATAAATCTCACACAGTAAACATTTGGTTCTTCTACTTTCCTTTTAACTGATTGGTGATTCAGGACCTTTAACATACAACCAAATAGTGAGCACGGTTGTAAATACACAGAATTTGCTGACCCTGCTCTCAGGCGGACACGTATCCACCTGCCATTCTTGAAGCTTATTGTATAACTCCGCACATCCCGGACAGAAGTCAACATTACTGGTATTACAACCCAGGAGTTTGCTTTCTGATGGATATGGAAAGATACTATTAGCCATTCCATAGTTAACCCCCTACCGACATCAGACATATTGTTAATTATGCCAATATCAGTATCCCTGCCTTTGATGTGGGCTCCGGCGGTGTTTTGAACAGCTGACATGTGCCCGCAATAGCCGTGGGTGGAATCGCGATCCACCCATGGCTATTAACTAGTTAAATGCCGCTGTCAAACGCTGACAGCGGCATTTAACAAGCGCTTCCGGAAAGTGCGCCGGAAATAAGCTCACCGGTGACCGGCATCACGTGATCACGGGTCACCGGTGTGTCGGCATGACAGTGCCGAATTGCTATCAGCGCCACCCAGTGGTCGACGCTCATAGCAAGTCAGTAAATCAGCTACATAGAGGCGATCTGCTCATTGCCTCTATGTAGCAGAGCCGATCGAGTTGTGCCAGCTTCTAGCTTCCTATGGAGACTATTGAATTATGTCAAAAGTAAGAAAAAATGTAACATAGTAACATAGTTATTAAGGTTGAAGGAAGACTTTAAGTCCATCTAGTTCAACCCATATCCTATCCTAACCTGCCCTAACATGTTGATCCAGAGGAAGGCAAAAAAACCCCAAGTGGCAAACAGTAAGCTTCACATTGGGGAAAAAAATTCCTTCCCGACTCCACATACGGCAATCAGACTAGCTCCCTGGATCAACGCTGTATCTAGGAAACTAGTGAATATAGCCTGTAATATTATACTTTTCAAGAAAGGCATCCAGTCCCCTCTTAAATTTTAGTAAGGAATCACTCATTACATTAGACGGCAGAGAGGTCCATAGTCTCACTGCTCTTACAGTAAAGAATCTGCATCTGTGATTATGGCTAAACCTTCTTTCCTCCAGACGTAGAGGATGCCCCCTCGTCCCCGTCACAGGTCTAAGAGTAAAAAGATCATTAGAAAGGTCTTTGTACTGTCCCCTCATATATTTGTACATTGTAATAAGATCACCCCTAAGCCTTCGTTTTTCCAAACTAAATAACCCCAAGTGTAATAACCTGTCTTGGTATTGCAGACCCCCCAGTTCTCTAATAACCTTGGTCGCTCTTCTCTGCACCCGCTCCAGTTCAGCTATGTCTTTCTTATACACCGGAGACCAGAACTGCACACAGTATTCTAAGTGTGGTCGCACCAGTGACTTGTATAGAGGTAAAATTATGTTCTCCTCATGAGCATCTATGCCTCGTCTAATGCATCCCATTATTTTATTTGCCTTGGCAGCAGCTGCCTGACATTGGCCACTAAATTTGAGTTTGTCGTCCACCCATACACCCAAGTCTTTTTCAGTGACAGTTTTGCCCAGTGTTTTACAATTAAGCACATAATTATACATCTTATTTGTTCTACCCAAGTGCATGACCTTACATTTATCCCCATTAAAGCTCATTTGCCATTTATCAGCCCAAGCTTCTAGTTTACATAAATCCTCCTGTAATATAAAATTATCCTCCTCTGTATTTATTACCCTGCAGAGTTTAGTGTCATCTGCAAATATTGAAATACTACTCTGTATGCCCCCTACAATGTCATTAATAAATATGTTAAAGAGAAGCGGCCCCAATACTGACCCCTGTGGTACCCCACTGCTAACCGTGACCCAGTCCGAGTGTGCTCCATTAATAACCACCCTTTGTTTCCTATCCATGAGCCAGTTCTTAACCCACTTACACATATTTTCCCCTATCCCCATTGTTCTCATTTTATGTATCAACCTTTTGTGTGGCACTGTATCAAAAGCTTTTGAGAAGTCCATGAACACCACGTCCACTGCATTCCCTTGGTCCAGTCCTGAACTTACCCCTTCATAAAAGCTTATCAGATTAGTCTGACAAGAACGGTCCCTCGTAAACCCATGCTGATACTGTGTCATGAGGTTATTCAGCTTCAGATACTCCAAAATAGTATCCCTTAAAAAACCCTCCAGGATTTTACCCACAGTAGATGTTAAGCTCACTGGCCTATAATTTCCAGGTTCAGTTTTTGCCCCCTTTTTGAATATTGGCACCACATTTGCTATACGCCAGTCCTGTGGTACAGACCCAGTTATTATGGAATCTTTAAAGATTAAAAATAATGGTCTATCTATAACTGTACTTAATTCCTGCAGTACTCGGGGGTGTATCCCATCCGGACCCGGGGATTTGTCAACTTTAGTGATTTTTAGACGCCGCCGTACTTCCTGCTGGGTTAAGCATGTGACATTTAACCCCTCTCTGCCATCAGACGTACTATTCCGTCCATGTGACCCTGGACCTAATTCCCATGGACGGAATAGTACGTCATGCCCTTTAATGCGACATCGCGACTAAAGTCGCGGTGATCGCATTAAAATTCCGATGCCATCTTACCTCTAGGAAGATGACGTCGGCATCCCGGGCTGCGTCCTCCCCTCTCCGGCCTCCCGATCGCTGTGATTGGCTGTTCAATTCTGAACAGCCAATCGCAGCCTTTCTCACTGTTTCAGCCAATCAGATGGGCTGAAACAGTGAGATCCCAGGCTAGGATCGAGTACCGATGTACTCGATCCTAGGCCTGGGTCTAGCACTATGCAGACCCCCCTGGATTGGCGCGATCGCCGATCATATCGATCGCGCCAATCGCAGGGCACAGAAGCGGTATTACCGCGCTGTGCCCTGCCGGTTCCTGCTGGATCGGTGCTATAAAAGCACCGATCCTAGGCCGGAACATAGGACAGGCCTAGCAGGGCCTGCAGGAGCTGATTGGCGCGATCGATGTTATCGTCGATCGCGCCAATCGCAAGGCACAGCCGCGGCGCAGGAGCGCTGTGCCTTGCTGCTGACATGCCGGATCGGTGCTGTAATAGCACCGATCCTGGCTGGATCGGTGCTGTAAAAGGCTGTGGAGGCTCAGGACAGGCCCTGTAGGGCCTGCAGGAGCTGATTGGCGCGATCGATGACATCGTCGATCGCGCCAATCACAGGGCACAGCAGCGGTCTGATCGCTGTGTGACCGCGTTGTGCCCTGCAGGTGACCTGGCTGCTGCCCTGGCTGTGACCTGCCTAGGATCGGAGCTGTGAGCTCCGATCCTGGGCAGGTTGCCAGGGTAACCAGGAGAGCTCTGATTGGTGGGATCTTGTTATGATGGATCCCACCAATCACAGGTCACAGAAGCGAATTGACCGCTCTGTGACCTGTCTCACCTGGCTCTGACCTGTGAGTGACCGTTCTGCAGGGGTCTTCACACTTGCTGAGGATTCCTGCAGAGCGGTCATACAACAGATCTCTCCTGTGCTGGGCCTTGTAGTGCTGAAGACAGAAGAAAAGAAGACAGAAGAAAAGAAGTCAGAATAAAGAAGAAAAGAAGATAGAAAAAAGAAGAGAGACTACAACCGTAAGTGTTGATCCCTCTCTTCCTCCCTCCCCATCCCCCTTCCCCCTCTTTTTACCCCTCCACCCCCCTTTGCGCCGCCTCCGTGCGCACACCCAGCCGCCGAGCGTTGATTGGTGACGCATTTCACCGATCAACACTCGTGCTCTCAGCCCCCTTTGCGCCACCTCCGTGCGCACACCCTGCAGCCGGCGAACTTTGATAAGTGACGCAGTTCACTTATCAGAGCTCGCGTCCGGCGGGTTTCCTTTTTTTCACCCCCCCTTTGCGCCGCCTCCGTGCGCACACCCAGCCGCCGAGCGTTGATTGGTGACGCATTTCACCGATCAACACTCGTGCTCTCAGCCCCCTTTGCGCCACCTCCGTGCGCACACCCTGCAGCCGGCGAACTTTGATAAGTGACGCAGTTCACTTATCAGAGCTCGCGCCGGCTGTTTTCCTTTTTTTTTTTTTCACCCGCCTTTGCGCCGCCTCCGTTTCCACATCTAGCAGCCGCCGAATTTTGATAAGTGACTCAGTTCACTTATCAGATCTCGTGCCGGCTGTTTTCCTGTTTTTTTTTTTCACCCCCTCCCTGCGCCACTCCCTTTGCGCCACATCTAGCAGCCGCCGAACTTTGACAAGTGACACAGTTCACTTATCAGAGCTCGCACCGGCTGTTTTCCTTTTCTTTTTTTTTTTTTCCTTTTCACCCGCCTTTGCGCCGCCTCCGTTTCCACATTTAGCAGCCGCCGAACTTTGACAAGTGACACAGTTCACTTATCAGAGCTCGCGCCGGCTGTTTTCCTTTTCTTTTTTTTTTCACCCCCTCCCTGCGCCACTCCCTTTGCGCCACATCTAGCAGCCGCCGAACTTTGACAAGTGACACAGTTCACTTATCAGAGCTCGCACCGGCTGTTTTCCTTTTCTTTTTTTTTTTCCTTTTTCTTTTTTCACCCGCCTTTGCGCCGCCTCTGTTTCCACATTTAGCAGCCGCCGAACTTTGACAAGTGACACAGTTCACTTATCAGAGCTCGCACCGGCTGTTTTCCTTTCTTTTTTTTTCCTTTTTCTTTTTTCACCCGCCTTTGCGCCGCCTCCGTTTCCACATTTAGCAGCCGCCGAATTTTGATAAGTGACTCAGTTCACTTATCAGATCTCGTGCCGGCTGTTTTCCTGTTTTTTTTTTTTTTCACCCCCTCCCTGCGCCACTCCCTTTGCGCCACATCTAGCAGCCGCCGAACTTTGACAAGTGACACAGTTCACTTATCAGAGCTCGCACCGGCTGTTTTCCTTTTCTTTTTTTTTTTTCCTTTTTTTTCACCCGCCTTTGCGCCGCCTCCGTTTCCACATTTAGCAGCCGCCGAATTTAGATAAGTGACGCAGTTCACTTATCAGATCTCGTGCCGGCTGTTTTCCCCTTTTTTTTTTTCACCCCCTCCTTGCGCCACATCTAGCAGCCACCGAACTTTGATAAGTGACGCAGTTCACTTATCAGAGCTAGGGCCTGCTGTTTTAGACTTTTCCTTTCACAGGCATTTTTTTCTCCCCATTTTTTTTTTCTTTTAGATTTTTCTTTTCAGCATAGTTTACACCAAGCACTATCCCCCCCCCACACATACACAGTTATCAATAAAGTACACCCAAGCACCACATTTACAAAAAAATGTCCCACCCGTCCCGTTCGTCCCAACAGCGCTATTCATTGGAGGAGGCATACGCTTTTCTTGCCTCCGACACTGATAGCGAGGGAGAGGATCCCACATTTCTTTATTTTTCAGATTCCTCTTCCTCCTCCTCTTCCTCTTCCCCCTCCTCATCTTCCTCCTCGGGTCCTGTGGAACCACCACGCAGACGCCCCAGGACAGAAGATGAGGCATCTGCCCCCATTCCAGAAGACGAAGATGAAGCCGAACCAGCGCAACCCACTGCGGATCCCGTGTGGACCTCGCCCCCCGAAAATTACGAGCCACTGATTCCTGATTTTGTGGCAGAATCAGGAATCAGGTTTGACACCACTGGCCTCACAGAAATAGACTTTTTCAAAGTCTTTTTCTCTGAGGATTTTATTAACCACATGGTGGAGCAAACAAATTTGTACGCTCGTCAATTTTTGGAGCAAAACCCCCGTTCATCATATTCTAACTGGTCTCCTGTAGACGCAGTTGAATTGATGCAGTTTTGGGGCCTGGTCCTTCACACGGGGATCTTGAAGAAGCCAGAACTTCGGCAATACTGGAGTGTTGATATTTTATATAACGCTCCAGTGTTCCGAGTCATGGCCCGGACGCGTTTTGAGGCCATCCAGAAATTCTTGCATTATAACGATAATGCACAGTGTCCCGCACGAGATGACCCCAACTTTGACCGTCTGTTCAAAGTTCGGCCGGTCATCGAACACTTCAACAAAAAGTTTGCTGAAGTGTACGTGCCCAAAAGGGACATTTGCGTGGATGAGTCCTTGGTTCATTTTAAGGGACGGCTCGGATTCCGTCAGTACCTGCCCAACAAGAGGGCAAGGTACGGAATCAAACTCTACAAACTGTGTGAGAGTACCTCAGGGTACACTCACCGTTTTAGAGTTTACGAAGGAAAGGACACCAGGATTGAACCCCCTGAGTGTCCTCCTGTCCTGGGAGTGAGTGGGAAAATTGTGTGGGATTTGGTTCACCCACTGCTGGATAAAGGTTATCACCTCTACACCGATAACTTTTATACCAGCATCCCACTCCACAAATCCCTCTTTGCGCGTGGTACCGCAGCCTGCGGTACCGTCCGCAAAAATCAGAAGGGCCTCCCGAAGACGCTGCTTGGGCAGATGCTCAGAAAGGGTGAGAGCAGAGCCCAATGTAGCGACCACCTTCTGGTGGTCAAGTACAAGGACAAGAGGGATGTCCTTCTCTTGACCACCATACACGGTGATGGCAGCGCCCTCAGCACTGTACGGGGTACCTCTACACAGGTCCGCAAACCGGACTGTGTACTTGGGTACAACAAATACATGGGGGGTGTTGATCTCTCTGATCAACTCCTCCAACCATACAGTGCTTTGAGAAAGGCCAAGGTGTGGTACAAGAAGCTGTCCGTGCACATCGTCCAAATGGCAATGCTCAACGCTTTCCTGCTGTCACGATGTGCACGCCATACCAATACGTCGTACCTTCAGTTCCAGGAGGTAGTGATCAAGGCCCTGATGTTTGGCGCTCAGGAAGGAGAGGGCCCCAGTACTTCCGGAACTGAAGGTGCTCGTATTGTACCAGGCCAGCATTTCCCGGGGGAGGTCCCGCAAACTGCAAAAAAAGGTAAGTCGCAAAAAAGGTGCCGAGTGTGTTACAAAAGGGGAATACGCAAGGACACCATTTATCAGTGCGACACCTGCCCCGAAAAACCTGGCCTGTGTATGAAGGATTGCTTCAAATTGTACCACACCTCCATGCACTACTAATTTACTTTACAGGAAAGATTAGTTCCAGAAGGGGGGCACATCTAGAGAAGCTTCTTGGGGGTCTAATTTCTAAAATTATGTCACTTGTGGTTTTTTTTTTCCTGTTTAGGCACATCAGGGGCTCTGCAAATGGAACATGATGCCCGCAGACCATTCCATCAAAGTCTGCATTCCAAAACGTCACTACTTCCCTTCCGAGTCCCGACGTGTGCCTAAACAGTTTTTTCCCACATGTGGGGTACCAGCGTTCTCAGGACAAATTGGACAACAACTTTTGGGGTCCAATTTCTCCTGTTACCCTTGGGAAAATAAAAAATTGGGGACTAAAAAAATCACTTTTGTGGAAAAAAAAAATATTTTTTTTTTCACACAGGGCATTATAAACTTTAGTGAAACACTTGGGGGTTCAAAGTACTCACCACACACCTAGATAAGTTCCTTAGGGGGTCTAGTTTCCAAAATGGGGTCACTTGTGGGGGGTTTCCACTGTTTAGGCACATCAGGGGCTCTGCTAACGGAACATGACGCCCGCAGACCATTCCATCAAAGTCTGCATTCCAAAACGTCACTACTTCCCTTCTGAGCCCTGCCGTGCGCCCAAACAGTGGTTCCCCCAACATATGGGGTATCGGCATACTCAGGACAAATTGGACAACAACTTTTGGGGTCCAATTTCTCCTGTTACCCTTGGGAAAATAAAAAATTGGGGACTAAAAAAATCACTTTTGTGGAAAAAAAAAATATTTTTTTTTCACACAGGGCATTATAAACTTTAGTGAAACACTTGGGGTTCAAAGTACTCACCACACACCTAGATAAGTTCCTTAGGGGGTCTAGTTTCCAAAATGGGGTCACTTGTGGGGGGTTTCCACTGTTTAGGCACATGAGGGGCTCTGCTAACGGAACATGACGCCCGCAGACCATTCCATCAAAGTCTGCATTCCAAAACGTCACTACTTCCCTTCCGAGCCCTGCCGTGCACCCAAACAGTGGTTCCCCCCAACATATGGGGTATCAGCGTACTCAGGACAAATTGGACAACAACTTTTGGGGTCCAATTTCTCCTGTTACCCTTGGGAAAATAAAAAATTGGGGACTAAAAAAATCACTTTTGTGGGAAAAAAAATATATTTTTTTTCACGCCAGGGCATTATAAACTTTAGTGAAACACTTGGGGGTTCAAAGTACTCACCACACACCTAGATAAGTTCCTTAGGGGGTCTAGTTTCCAAAATGGGGTCACTTGTGGGGGGTTTCCACTGTTTAGGCACATCAGGGGCTCTGCTAACGGAACATGACGCCCGCAGACCATTCCATCAAAGTCTGCATTCCAAAACGTCACTACTTCCCTTCCGAGCCCTGCCGTGCACCCAAACAGTGGTTCCCCCCAACATATGGGGTATCAGCGTACTCAGGACAAATTGGACAACAACTTTTGGGGTCCAATTTCTCCTGTTACCCTTGGGAAAATAAAAAATTGGGGACTAAAAAAATCACTTTTGTGGGAAAAAAAAATATTTTTTTTTTCACGCCAGGGCATTATAAACTTTAGTGAAACACTTGGGGGTTCAAAGTGCTCACCACACACCTAGATAAGTTCCTTAGGGGGTCTAGTTTCCAAAATGGGGTCACATGTGGGGGGTTTCCACTGTTTAGGCACATCAGGGGCCCTCCAAACGCGACATGGCGTTCGTTCCCAATTCCAGCCAATTTTGGTTTGGAAAAGTCAAACGGCGCTCCTTCCCTTTCGAGCCCTGCCGTGGCCCAAACAGTGGTTCCCCCCCACATATGGGGTATCAGCGTACTCAGGACAAATTGGACAACAACTTTTGTGGTCCAATTTCTCCTCTTACCCTTGGGAAAATAAAAAATTGGGGACTAAAACGTCATGCTTGTGGAAAAAGTATGATTTTTTTTCTTCACGGCTCTACATTACAAACTTGCGTGAAGCACTTGGGGGTTCAAAGTGCTCACCAAACATCTAGGTAAGTTCCTTAGGGGGTCTAGTTTCCAAAATAGGGTCACATGTGGGGGGTTTCCACTGTTTAGGCACATCAGGGGCCCTCCAAACGCGACATGGCGTTCGTTCCCAATTCCAGCCAATTTTGGTTTGGAAAAGTCAAACGGCGCTCCTTCCCTTTCGAGCCCTGCCGTGCGCCCAAACAGTGGTTCCCCCCACATATGGGGTATCAGCGTACTCAGGACAAGTTGGACAACAACTTTTGTGGTCCAATTTCTCCCTCTTACCCTTGGGAAAATAAAAAATTGGGGACTAAAACGTCATGCTTGTGGAAAAAATATGATTTTTTTTCTTCACGGCTCTACATTACAAACTTGCGTGAAGCACTTGGGGGTTCAAAGTGCTCACCAAACATCTAGGTAAGTTCCTTAGGGGGTCTAGTTTCCAAAATGGGGTCACATGTGGGGGGTTTCCACTGTTTAGGCACATCAGGGGCCCTCCAAACGCGACATGGCGTTCGTTCCCAATTCCAGCCAATTTTGGTTTGGAAAAGTCGAACGGCGCTCCTTCCCTTTCGAGCCCTGCCGTGCGCCCAAACAGTGGTTCCCCCCCAGATATGGGGTATCAGCGTACTCAGGACAAGTTGGACAACAACTTTTGTGGTCCAATTTCTCCTCTTACCCTTGGGAAAATAAAAAATTGGGGACTAAAACATCATGCTTGTGGAAAAAATATGATTTTTTTTCTTCACGGCTCCAAATTACAAACTTGCGTGAAGCACTTGGGGGTTCAAAGTGCTCACCACACATCTAGATAAGTTCCTTAGGGGGTCTTGTTTCCAAAATGGGGTCACATGTGGGGGGTTTCCACTGTTTAGGCACATCAGGGGCCCTCCAAACGCGACATGGCGTTCGTTCGCAATTCCAGCCAATTTTGGTTTGGAAAAGTCAAACGGCGCTCCTTCCCTTTCGAGCCCTGCCGTGCGCCCAAACAGTGGTTCCCCCCCACATATGGGGTATCAGCGTACTCAGGACAAGTTGGACAACAACTTTTGTGATCCAATTTCTCCTCTTACCCTTGGGAAAATAAAAAATTGGGGACTAAAACATCATGCTTGTGGAAAAAATATGATTTTTTTTCTTCACGGCTCTACATTACAAACTTGCGTGAAGCACTTGGGGGTTCAAAGTGCTCACCACACACATCTAGGTAAGTTCCTTAGGGGGTCTAGTTTCCAAAATGGGGTCACATGTGGGGGGTTTCCACTGTTTAGGCACATCAGGGGCCCTCCAAACGCGACATGGCGTTCGTTCCCAATTCCAGCCAATTTTGGTTTGGAAAAGTCAAACCGCGCTCCTTCCCTTTCGAGCCCTGCCGTGCGCCCAAACAGTGGTTCCCCCCCACATATGGGGTATCAGCGTACTCAGGACAAGTTGGACAACAACTTTTGTGGTCCAATTTCTCCTCTTACCCTTGGGAAAATAAAAAATTGGGGACTAAAACATCATGCTTGTGGAAAAAATATGATTTTTTTTCTTCACGGCTCTACATTACAAACTTGCGTGAAGCACTTGGGGGTTCAAAGTGCTCACCACACATCTAGGTAAGTTCCTTAGGGGGTCTAGTTTCCAAAATGGGGTCACATGTGGGGGGTTTCCACTGTTTAGGCACATCAGGGGCCCTCCAAACGCGACATGGCGTTCGTTCCCAATTCCAGCCAATTTTGGTTTGGAAAAGTCAAACCGCGCTCCTTCCCTTTCGAGCCCTGACGTGCGCCCAAACAGTGGTTCCCCCCACATATGGGGTATCAGCGTACTCAGGACAAGTTGGACAACAACTTTTGTGGTCCAATTTCTCCTCTTACCCTTGGGAAAATAAAAAATTGGGGACTAAAACATCATGCTTGTTGAAAAAATATGATTTTATTTTTTCACGACTCTACATTATAAACTTGCGTGAAGCACTTGGGGGTTCAAAGTGCTCACCACACATCTAGATAAGTTCCTTAGGGGGTCTAGTTTCCAAAATGGGGTCACATGTGGGGGGTTTCCACTGTTTAGGCATATCAGGGCCTCTCCAAACGCGACATGGCGTCCGTTCTCAATTCCAGCCAATTTTGGTTTGGAAAAGTCAAACTGCGCTCCTTCCATTCCGAGCCCTGCCGTGCGCCCAAACAGTGGTTTTCCCTCACATATGGGGTATCGGCGTACTCAGGAGAAATTGCACAACAACTTTATCGGTCCATTTTCTCCTTTTTCCCTTGTGAATATAAAAAAAATGTTTGTAAAAGATCATTTTTGTGACTAAAAAGTAAAATGTTCATTTTTTCCTTCCACGTTGCTTCAGCTCCTGTGAAGCACCTGAAGGGTTAATAAACTTTTTGAATGTGGTTTTGAGTACCTTGAGGGGTGTAGTTTTTACAATGGTGTCACTTTTGGGTATTTTCTGCCATATAGATCCCTCAAAGTGACTTCAAATATGAGGTGGTCCCTAAAAAAAATGGCTTTGTACATTTTGATGTAAAAATGAGAAATCGCTGGTCAACTTTTAACCCTTATAACTTCGTAACAAAAAAAATTTTGGTTCCAAAATTGTGCTGATGTAAAGTAGACATGTGGGAAATGTTATTTGTTAACTATTTTCTGTGACATATTTCTCTGTTTTAAGGGAATAAAATTTCAAAGTTTGAAAATTGCTAAATTTTCCAAATTTTCACCATATTTGCGCTTTTTTCATAAATAAACGCAAGTTATATGGAAGAAATTTTACCACTAACATAAAGTACAATATGTCACGAGAAAACAATCTCAGAATCGCGAAGATCCGTTGAAGCGTTCCAGAGTTATAACCTCATAAAGAGACAGTGGTCAGAATTGTAAAAATTGGCCCGGTCATTAACGTGCAAACCACCCTTGGGGGTGAAGGGGTTAATGGAGAAATTTTTTTATCTCTGATCATGTTATCTGTCATGGGATTTTCTTGTGTAAATACAGTTGAAAAAAAGTCATTTAGCATATTGGCTTTTTCCTCATCCTCATCCACCATTTCACCCAGACTATTTTTAAGGGGACCAACACTATCATTTTTTAGTTTCTTGCTATTTATGTAGTTAAAGAATATTTTGGGATTATTTTTACTTTCTCTGGCAATGAGTCTCTCTGCCTCAATCTTTGCTGTCTTGATTTGCTTTTTACAGAATTTATTCAGTCTTCTGTATTTATTTAATGCCTCTTCACTACCTACTTGCTTTAATTCCCTAAACGCTTTCTTTTTGTCCCTTATTGCGCCCCTTACAGCTCTATTTAGCCATAGTGGTTTCCTCCTAATTCTAGCATGTTTATTCCCATAGGGTATATACTGTGCACAGGTCCTATTCAGGATACTAATAAACGTCTCCCATTTTCTTTGTGTATTTTTATGTCTCAGGATATCGTCCCAGTTTATTGCACCAAGATCATCTCTCATCCGTTGGAAATTTGCCTTCCTGAAGTTTAGTGTCCTTGTAACCCCTCGACTACACATCTTATTAAAGGATACATGAAAGCTTATTATTTTGTGATCACTATTACCCAAGTGACCCCCAACCCTTATATTTGATATGCGGTCTGGCCTGTTGGATAATATTAGGTCTAGCAGTGCCCCCCCTCTTGTTGGGTCCTGAACTAGTTGTGAAAGGTAATTGTCTCTCATAGTTGCCAAAAACTTATTACCTTTGCTGGAACTGCAGGTTTCTGTTCCCCAATGTATTTCAGGGTAGTTGAAGTCCCCCATAATAATGACTTCTCCTTGAGTTGCTGCTTCATCTATTTGCATGTATTTAAAAAAATATAAAAGTTCTAATCACCCCCTTTTGCCCCATTCAAAATACAATTTTAAAAAATCACACATACGCATATTAGGTACCGCCGCATTCACAATTGCCCGATCTATCAATAAAAAAGGATTAACCTGATCGCTAAACGGCATAGCGAGAAAAAAAGTAAAAATGCCAGAATTACGTTTTTTTGGTTGCCACAACATTGAATTAAAATTCAATAATGGGCGATCAAAAGATCGTATCTGCATCAATATGGTATCCTTAAAAACGTCAGCTGGGCGCGCAAATAATAAACCCTCACCTAACCCGAGATCACTAAAAATGGAGATGCTACGGGTATTGGAAAATGGCGCAATTTTTTTTTTTTTTTTTTTTTAGCAAAGTTTGGAATTTTTCTCACCACTTAGATAAAAAAGACCCTAGACATTTTTGGTTTTTATGAACTCGTAATGACCTGGAGAATCATAATGGCAGGTCAGTTTTAATATTTAGTGAACCTAGCAAAAAAGCCAAACAAAAAACAAGTATGGGATTGCACTTTTTTTGCAATTTCACAGCAATTTTGTTCCCGTTTTCTAGTACATGTCATGGTAAAACCAATGGCGTCGTTCAAAAGTGCAACTCGTCCCGCAAAAAGTAAGCCCTCACATGGCCATATTGATGGTAAAGTAAAAAAAAGTTATGGCTCTGGGAAGGAGGAGAGCGAAAAACGAAAACGCAAAAAACAAAAAAAGCGCCAGGGTTAAGGGGTTAAAACTATTTTGTCTTACTTAGTTAAGGAAAATATGAATGAACGATCCCAGGAAAATGTTGGAATATGTGGTCTATCAACCTTACCAGAAGTAGAAGAACCTTCTGAGGAGGAAGCAAGTCTAACGGATAAGACCAGAAGACCACAAGGCAGAAGCCATTCCGATATGAGGGTTTCATACAGGGACAACATGAATGCTGAGAGCTCCCAGGAGGATATCCATGTGATAAGTGACTCTCCGACCTTACCAGAAGAAGCTGAATGTTCTCAGACTGAAAGAAATGGAGCAGATAAGGAAAATCCACAAAGTGACAACCCCTCAGGTGAATGATTTCATCTAGCAACCTTCTCTATTATGATAATACTTGTTTTATTACTCTATAGTCGGCTCATTTAGTATTTTCTAATATTTGTTTGCTGATCAAAAATTGGGAAAATTTTTAAAAATTACAGTGAATTCCAGTAACAGCAAAATAAAATAGGAACCTTCATTCTTTACTCCCAGAATATAAAAATCTGGCCTGGTAATGTCATAGAACAATGTAGGGCAGTCAGGGTATGCTCATTACTCATACAGAGATCTTTCTCATATAAAAAGGCCTTATAATCCGCCTTCCATTGTTTTACAGCATCCTAGTGTTCCTTCACCGTTTTCAAATCCACAGGTTATACCTGAAAAACACAGTCCATAGCCACAACGGTTAACCCCATTAAGTGGGAGTAATATATGGACAGTCCCGCCCTGTCAACAGGAAGAGAAACCACTGCTCTGTTGACAGGGAGTAGCTGAATCTCTGGCAGGAGCGGTCAATAACCGGCGCCAGGTACAACAGACAGGTAATTGCCTCTGTTAGCAACTACATGCCTTTTTTTCCTAAAGTCCTGGATATCCGCTTTGAGGGCTCATATTCGCATGCGAGAAACTCGACGAGTCTCGCACATCAATACCAGACACTGTAGAAATACATGCAGCTGAACGCTCCGATCCGAGTACCGGCAGCAGTGCCGGGTATTGATGTGCGAGACTCATCCAAGGTTCTCGCATGTGAGTATGAGCCCTTAAAGCGGATGTCCAGGACTTTAGAAAAAAAGGCATGTAGTTGCTCTTGTCTGTTGTTCCTGATGCCAGTCATTGACCGCTCCTGCCAGAGATTCAGCTACTCCCTGTCAACAGAGCAGTGATTTCTCTTCCTGTTGACAGGTCGGGTCTGTCCTTATATTACTCTCCCTTTTCTTTCATTTTGAGCTATCTGATTGCGAGTTGTATTGCCTCCACTTGCTCGGTGATGGGTAATGAACAGTAAAGTTGTAGAGAACACTTTTTTGATGCAATTTGCACTTTATACACACATGTTTTACATACTGTACTACAAGAACATACATGCTTAAAGGCACTATCTCGTGTCCAGAAACGCTATTTAATTGTAGGCATAGTGTTAATCTGCAGGTAATTGACATTTAAATCTAGTGTAGCTGCTTACTGGTGCGGCGGCTAATGGGAGAATATTTAATTCTCCCTGCAGCTGCTGACTTCCAGTCATCGAGGCAATGGAGGGATCGGTTACCATCACCTCTCACTACATGAGTGCTGTAGTCAGTCCCTGGCACATTAATTGACCTACTGCTTTGCACTCGCAAACTGCAGGCTCTCAATCAAAGCGGCAGGGAGAGATTACAGCCGACCTCCTCACTGTGTAGTGAGAGATGACTGTATCCACTCGCTGCATTGCCCTGATGACTGGCAGTGAGTGGTTGCAGAGACAATGAAATGTCCTGGAAGGAAGTGGCTGCAGGGCTGGCTACACAGAATGTACCATAAATGATATTTCCCTGCAGATTAACCCTATATGTCTTTCTTCTTGTGATACGGTCTCTTTAAACTGAGTTTAATTTGCATTAACTCAAAACAATAAGTTGATTGTGTTACTCATTTCATTGGTAACTAGCAAAATATCTGAGTTAATTTGCCCTATTTTATTTTTTTATCCCTAGGTGACAGATCTACACGTCACCATCACCTTATGACTACAAGAGAACTTCAGCTTTACTGGAAGGAAGAGAAATCCGAAGGAAAACCAGTTAAACTCCTTTTTCAGATCCAGTCCACCCGCATTGCTGAGGATTTTCTCTCCAAATTTGTGGTGAGGCAATCTATTGTAAGAATTGTGTGATATCCAGGCTGTTTCAGGTGGAAGGCTCTTAACTCAAAGGGAATGTGCCATCAGAAAATTAAAATTTAGTTTATATTTTGTTTTTGTGTTATGTGTATTTAAAAAAAACTTTGGACAATGTTTTTTTTCACATCACTATTTTTGTAAGAAAAACAAAACTAAATTATAATCTTGTAATTTTCACACTGGGCACTGGGACTTTTTAGGCTCATACTTCCTGTCCTTCCAGCAGGAGTTTCAGCAGGCTCTTTATCATCAGAGGCAGGATTACAATGACAGGTAACACATAGGTAATAGGGCCTCTTTCACACGTCAGTGGCTCCAGTATGTGTAGTGACAGTTTTCTCACGTACCGGAGACACTGACACAGGTAGACCCATTCAAATGAATGGGTCTATGCACATGTCAGCATGTGTCTTATTGACACCTATTCATTACTAAGCCTGGCTTAATGTCACCTTACAATAAAAAGGTGACATTAACCCCTTACTAACCCCACTAGCCACCACTACAGGGCAAGTGGGAAGAAACCAACAAAGCTCCAGAATAGGCGCATCTTATAGATGCGCCTTTTCTGGGCAGCTGCAGGCTACTGTTTTTAGGCTGGGGGGGCCCATATTCATGGCCCCTTTCCAGCCTGAGAATAGCAGCCGGCATCTGTATATCTGTTTTGCCGGGTTGGTTCAAAACCTAAGGGGGACCCCATGTTGGGTTTTTCATTTATTCTCCCTGCTCGCTGTTGCCGGCAGAGCAGGGAGAATAATGACAAGGAGCTTCAGCACCACAGGCAGGGGACAGCGCTTACTGTAGCTATCCGTGCCGTCCGTGTGGTCCTGATGCGGCACACGTGTGCCACACGGATATACCACGTATTTACACGGACACACAGACACGGATATCTCCGGTACCGTGTTTACTGGTACCAGAAACATCTGGACGTGTGAAACTGGCCTAACACAGGATCCACTAATCACAATAGATGACATAGCTCCCCTGCCTCCGCTCCCTTCACAACCACCTTTGCACACGTTCATTAGATGTTTCATTACAAAATAGAGAGTCAGAGTCTGTACATTGTGACTAATATACATGTAGATTTCTTGAAAACCAGGAGATATGAACCTAAAAAGACCCAGTGACCAGAATGAAAATTGCAAATTGCAAGATTTAATTTTTTTTAATAATGACTGTGATATGGAAAAAATATTGACAAAATAAAGAAATGTATATTTATAATTATATACTGTATATAGATATATTTATTTAATGCAGTGGTTGTGAGACATAACAGGGGCGAGATGGTCAAATAGAAAGATGCCATGTAGAGGGAATGTTTCATCAGAGACTGATATACAGTATAGATAGAATATTTAAATAAAGTTTTATATGTTAAGTATATAAGTGGGACTACAACTCACTTGGGTGTGTCGTGAGGCAACACAGAAAGCATTTCCATTTAACCCCTTAGTGACAGAGCCAATTTGTAGCTTAATGACCGGGCCAATTTTTACAATTCTGACCACTGTCAGTTTATGAGGTTATAACTCTGGAACGCTTTAACTGATCCCGCTGATTCTGAGAATGTTTTTTGTGACATATTGAACTTCATGTTAGTGGTAAAATTTCTTCGATATGACTTGCGTTTATTTATGAAAAAAATGGAAATATGGCGAAAATTTTTACAATTTTGCAATTTTCAAACTTAATTTTTATGCCCTTAAATCAGAGAGACGTGTTGCACAAAATACTTAATAAATAACATTTCCCACATGTCTACTTTACATCAGCACAATTTTGGAAACAAAAAAAAATTGTTGTTAGGAAGTTATAAGGGTTAAAAGTTGACCAGCGATTTCTCATTTTTACAACAGATTTTACAAAACAAATTTTTTAGCGACCACATCACATTTAAAGTCACTTTGAGGGGTGTACATGACAGAAAATACCCAAAAGTGACACCATTCTAAAAACTGCACCCCTCAAGGTGCTCAAAACCACATTCAAGAAGTTTCTTAACCCATTATGTGCTTCACAGGAACTGAAGTAATGTGGAAGGAAAAAAATAACATTTAACTTTTTTTTTACAAACATTTTACTTCAGAACCATTTTGTTTTTAGTTTCACAAGTGTAAAAAGAGAAAATGAATAAACAAATTTGTTGTGAAATTTCTCCTGAATGCATCGATTCCCCATATGTGGGGGTAAACCACTGTTTTGGTGCACGGCAGACCTTGGAAGGGAAGGAGCGCCGTTTGACTTTTTCAATACAGAATTGGCTTGAAATGACGCCATGTCGCATTTGGAGAGCCCCTGATGTGCCTAAACAGTGGAAATCCCCCACAAGCGACACCATTTTGGAAACTAGACCCCTTAAGGAACTTATCTACATGTGTGGTGAGCACTTTGAACACTCGAGTGCTTCACAGAAGTTTATAACGTAGAGCCGTGAAAGTAAAAAATCATATTTTTTCCACAAAAATGATCTTTTCAGCCCCAAATTTTTACCCCCAAGCATTGTTGTTCAGTTTGTCCTGAGTACCCTTTAAGTGGGGGGGCACCACTGTTTGGGTGCATGGCAGAGCTCGGAAAGGAAGGAGCACCGTTTTGGAATGCAGACTTGATGGAATGTTCTGCGGGCGTCAGGATGCATTTGCAGAGCCCTTGATGTGCCTAAACAATAGAAATCCCTCATAAGTGACCCCATTTTGTAAACTAGACCCCCCCAATGGGCTTATTTAGATGTGTGGTGAGCACTTTGAACCCCCAAGTACTTCACAGAAGTTTATAATGCAGAGCCGTGAAAATAAAAAATCATTTTTTTCCACCAAAAAATCATTTTTTTCCACAAAAATGATTTTTTTTAGCCCCTATTTTGTTATTTTCACAAGGGTAGCAGGAGAAATTAGACCCCCAAAGTATTTGTCCTGAGAACGCTGATGCCCCATATGTGGGGATAAACCACTGTTTGCATGACAGAGCTCAGAAGGGAGGGAGCACCGTTTTGACTTTTTGAATGCAAAATTGGCTGGAATCAATGATGATGTCATGTCGCGTTTGGAGACCCCCTGATGTACCTAAACAGTGGAAACCCCCCAATTCTAACTCCAACCCTAACCTGAACACACCCTTAACCCTAATCACAACCCTAATCACAACCCTAATGCCAACACACCCCTAACCCTAATACCAACCCTAACCACAGTCCTAACCCAACACACCCCTAACCCTAATCTCAACTCTAACCATTACCCTAACCACAACCCTAACCCTAATCCTAACCCTAACCACAAACCTAACCCCAACAAAACACTAACCCTAATCCCAACCCTAACCCTAATCCCAATCCTAATCCCAAACCTAACCCAAACCCTAACAGTAAAACTTTAGCTCAACTCACTTTAGCCTAACCCTAACCCTAATCCTTAAACTTTAGCCTAACTTACTCTAGCCTAACCCCAACACTAAAATTTTAGCCCAACTCACTTTAGCCTAACTCTAACCCTAAAACTTTAGCCCAACTCACATTAGCCTAACTCTAACCCTAACCCTAAAACTTTAGCCCAACTCACTTTAGCTTAACTCTAACCTTAACCCTAAAATTTTAGCCTAACTCACTTTAGCCTAACCTTAACCCTAAAACTTTAGCTCAACTCAATTTAGCCTAACTCTAACCCTAGCCCTAACCCTGAAACTTTAGCCCAACTCGCTTTAGCCTAACCCTAAACCTAAAACTTTAGCCCAACTCACTTTAGCTTAACTCTAACCCTAATGGGAAAATGGAAATAATTATATTTTCTTTATTTTATTATTTTTCCCTAACTAAGGGGGTGATGAATGGGTTTTTTTAACTATTTTTTTATTTTGATCACTCTGATAGCGTCAATCACAGTGACCAAAATGAACCAATAGGAAAAATCTTTCTATTGTTGCTGGGTGACGGCTGGCAGATCTCTGCGGGAGCACCACATTCACCCGCCTTTTTCTTACCGGAAGAAGATGGCGGCGCCCATCGAGGGATGCAGGAGGGCCCAGGAGCACCAGGAGGTACCTGGGGGGGATCAGGGACCTTATTTCTCTCCTCTGATGTGCGATCACACCAGAGGACAGAGAAAGTAAATGGCACATCAGATTTTTTTTTTTTGCGGTCGCCATTATACGGTTAATAACAGTGATCCAACACCGGGGTCGGTAAAAACCACCCGAATTATGTTCTTTGGGGTCTCAGCTATCCCTGGCAGACCCCAGATAAATTCCGACTCTGGGGGGCGCTATAGGCTTTTTCCTGTGGTTTAAGTACCCTTAACTACCGCTGTTAAAAGGCGTATTGGCGGTCATTAAGGGGTTAAATATACATGCTGGTTTATTGGTGCGTCATAAACCAGCCACCAGCAAAGGAAAAACAAACAGCATTTCAGTGCAGGCAAAATAAAATAAGCAGTCCTTGTCTCTACAGAGCCAGTCCTGGTTACACTGGCTGCACTGCATCCAGTATAACTGCTCAGCCTGAAGATAACACACTGGAAGCCTTCTTCCGCCATACACACAGACCAACTATCAAACAATAGACCCCATTTTAACATCTGAACCACAGGCAGAAGTGGGGTATGTGGGCAGCCAGACCCGCCCATCCCTCAGGCTGCCCTTAAAACCAGGCCCAGAAGCACTCAACAACCCTCTTAGTACTATCTGCACTAGAGCAATGGTCCAGGTTTACATCACAAATGACAAGCACCTCTGTGATACAAACCTCCCATTAACTATATATAGAGTAGCCACCTTGTGATATATAGTTAATAACATAATAAACCTGATTTCAATATTTGGTCTGATTCTGATAACACAATCTCTCTAAATGGTATGTACTTTAATGAATATGCTAAATTTCTATATGACCTCCTTGCCCCTGTTACTTCCTACAATCACATCACTGCAATGTCTAACCAGAGAGAGAGAAATACAGAGAAATATCAAATTAACACCTGATCTGTCTCCTGATGTTGCATGGGATGTCGGATGGCAATCTGAAGGTTAGTTCATTGTTGCCTGCTGTTTTGACAGAGTCGTTCAAAATGAATAATGATAGCAATTGTCACTTGCTTTACATAAGAACCCCTGTAAGTAGAAAGTACAATGGACAGCTTCTTTTTATAGCCACATCTTAGAGTTCCCAACTGCATTTCCACCTTTTTCATTGACAACCTACTCAATCACACAGTTCATCATGACAATGAAACAGGAAAGGAGTGTATTAGAGATTTTAGTAAGTTGAGACCAGTTTTAACCCCTTATCAAAAAGAGTGTTTATTTACTAAGTGCATCATTTACTATTATTTAACACGTTTTTTAACATTTTTTCTACTTTTTTAATTCTATTATGGGTGATGTGTACAATTTTTTGTAATTTACCCTTATAGCTCTTTAGTATGGTTTTGGACTTTAACGACAAATATTTTTGTCAAGTCATTCACATTTTATCTGTTTGCTTTTATTTTGCAATTTTTCATTGGAACTGTTTCATTCATAGGATCCCTAATCACACAGAGAAACAGGGGCATTAGTCACTGACAGAGCTAACCTAGGTCTGCTAAACTTGGGGGGAGACCCAATGACCATATGATTCACGGATTCACTACACAGAGTTCATTGAGCCCAAAGTAGGTTGGAAAAGAAAAGGCAGACGCGTCTAGAAAAGGCTTCTGTCAGTTCCTCAAGATCCATGCTAGATTACAGGATCACTAATCCATAATACTGATTTGCTGGATGTTTTGTTTCTTAGATTTGCTCTTTTTATTGCTATATTCCAATTCTTTTTAACAGATGTACCTGATAGTAATAATCAAAACAGGAAGTTTTGATGGAAATAAAGTCTTCATCGAGAGACGATATTCTGACTTTGAACGTCTTCATCGGAATTTGCTAAAAGATTTTAAGGAGGAAATGGAGGATGTAGTGTTTCCTAAGAAACTCCTGATGGGAAACCTAACAGAAGAGATGATCAGGAAGAGGATGATGGCCCTTCAAGACTATCTTGGAGAAATATATCCTATAAGATGTGTAAGAAAATCCCAGAAATTTATTAAATTTTTCATTGAGCCGGAGCTGGAAGAAGGATACTGCTGCATACGAGGAGGACAGTACGGTGCAGCTATGAGGATCTTTCAGCAAGTTATCTATCTTCAAGAAAAGTTGGTAGAACATTGCCCTACATTAATGGTGCCGTCATTGTGTGCATTGGTTATATGCCACAGAGATATGAATGAATCAGAAATGGCTTATGAGGTTGGCATGAAAGCAGTGGAACTTCTAGAGAAGAACACAACACACAGATACTATATGCCATTACTAGACACGTTGGTTTCTTTGGCTTTCAAAACAGGCAAGGAATACATGACTTTACGGGAAAAGTTGCAGATAAATGAGATGAATGTGAGAAGAACTTTTGACTATGAAATCCCTACTCTGAAGGAACTTGTGGTACAAGAGTATGTTAAGCATTAAATCAATCAAATTCCATGAAATTGATTAACATCTCTTCTGGCTTTAAAAAATGAAATAAAAAAAAATCTGAAATCTTGCAGTTTTTACACTGACCAGTGAGTTTCATGACAGACTGACACCAGGTGTTCTGTAGAGATCAATGATCAGCGGTCTCTTCATTGACATCACAGGCAATGATGAAATGTAAAGCTCGAGGCAGAAAACACTTGTGGAGATAGTTCATCCTTTTTGGACCTTGTTCACATGATATTTTGGGCTCTATTAAAGTAAAGTTTAGTGGAATTTGTGATGGATGCCACTTTTAGGCATAGTTATAAGTGGTAACCACAATGCAGTGATGGATCCATCATGTAACTATGGTTTATTGGGATCCGCTTAAGTGTTTGTGTCATACTTTTGCGAACATAGCCTTATTACTATCACATCTAATGCTTCTTTTTTTCTCCACGTTGAATAATTATTATACATTTTTATTAGTCTTGTCACCTACATATGATCCTTTTCCATCTTTCCTGAATCCTTGCAACCGAGAGTCCAAAATTTTGAGTTAAAGAGGATCTGTCAGCAGATCAAAAGTATGCAGTGATTGCTCTACGGCCAGGATCACACATGCGAGAAACACGGCCGAGTCTCGCATGTGAATTCCCAGCACTGGCGCCGGGACTCGGGAATGGAGCGAGCGGCTGCATAGAAATACATGGAGCCGAACGCTCCGTTCTCGAGTGCCGGCGCCAGTGCTGGGAATTCACATGCGAGACTTGGCCGTGTTTCTCACATGTGTGATCCCGGCCTAAATGTCATCCTGCTGTTCTCCTGAACATACGGTTCCAGAGATATGGGTCTCTTTGATTGGTTTAAAATGTTATGGACTTTATGAAATGGGTGTGGCTCACAGGGTAATCATGCAAAGCAGCCTGAAGACACACCCCCAAATAACCCTGTGAGCCACGCCCCCTTGTAAAGACAATAACACTAAGTAAAAAAGCCCATATCTCTGGTACCATACGGCAGATTTATAAAAAGAAAAACCCTAAATACTCAGGGGAGCAGGGGGAATAAAATAAGAGCAATAACTAGACACTTTAGATCTGATAATAGACCCTCTTTAAGATGTCATTTAGATGGGATTCATAGAGGGCCAGTATTACACTGGGGTAGCATTTAATACGCACTCTTTTTTTATACTATCAAATTTATCTTGTATGTAAGCCAGCAATATAGTGAAAGGAGTAATGCCTGACCCCTTTGATGCATGTTTCTGGCCCAGTCCCTGACAGTAGTAACAACTGTACTGCCCTGATGGCGGCCCTGGCTGTCAGAGTTGGTCCTAAAATACAAAAAAAGGAGGAAGTCCCGTCACCAGCAAAATGGCGTATTTTGATAGAGGAAAATTAGGCTGTGATATTCTAAAAACCTTTATCCTTTATTGCAATTTCATAAAACCATCTTACTTTTGATGATTCAGACCACACCGGGTCCTTAGTTATTACAAATAATAAAACATACACAGACAAATTTTATACAAAAATGAAGGAGGTGCACCCAATCATGATGAGACTACGATTAACACAATTATCACAAACACATGTCTGTATAAAATCACATACAAATAAAACATATATACTGTATACATTGTACAACAGCAAAAAAGATATATATATATTTTTTATATATATATATATATATATATATATATATGGTTCCATAAATACAATCCAGTATAAAATTATGTAAATGGTAAATGGATATAGTATCAGAAAAATGCACACAAATTAGCTTCCTGTGTGTATATTCACAATAATTCTCACCTCTATCACTGAAATAGAGAGTATAAGTACAAAATGAATCAATCATTTCACAAAATCCCCAATATTATCTAGTCAGATTTTTCATACACAAATGCAGAGAAAAAAATATAAAAAAAAAAAAAAAATTCAAAAAGTTTAAAAAATATATATATATTTTTTCAAATCTGTCAGTTTAATTCATATAGACTAATCATAATATTGGAGGTGTTAGGCGCCAGGATTCTCCCTCTGCATAGGATGGATCCCTAGCCTTGTCTTCTCCTGCGGTCTCCCATTCAGTTTCGACCGCAGCAGATGCTGCTCAGCAAAGACGTAGGTCACAGCATCTTGCTCAGACTCGGGCTGTGCGTGTTATTACTGCTGCCTCTCCAGGTCCAGCTATGGTAACTTACAATAGACAGCGGCAAGCAGACATTCCTGAGGTTAAGTCCAGGATTTGCTCTACTGAGCATGCTCGTGAGGTGGCGACCTCTCATTGGTGGTCGGTCGTCAGCTGCTCAGGTCCTGTGCCACCTCCGGATTGGACCGTGAGCAAGGTCCTGTCTGACTGGATTTAGGCGTAGTCTATAAATGGATCTTTGGGGCGCCCGTCGATGCGCTAAGATAACTTATGTTTGGTGTTGGTGGAAGCATTACCACCCTGTGTGCGCGTGTCCTGCTACCAGCTTGAGAGCGTGTTTAGACAGGCAGTGTAGGGTGTGAATTCCAGCTTGAGCTTAGTACCTGCATCGGGCGACTTTGTCACATGTGCTAGTTACACAAACCGTGTGACAGGACAGGCTCAATCACCAGCATAGTGGGGGGTGAGTCATAGGGACCCCAACTAACGTCATTCCTACTATGCCCCTGTGACGTTTAACAGGGCATGACTTAGAGTGCTCTCTGTGTGCTGCTTTGTGTGGAGTAACAGAGTCAGGTACTTAACACTCTGTTCACACTGAGTGACGTTTAACTCGGTGTGATTATGGTGCTTGCTCACAGCTTCGCTCTGCCATTGCTTCCTAGCTGCAGTTCCTCCATCGCCGCATGGTGGACCCCGGGTTGCGATCGCACCTTATCATAATTTATATTTGGTGCCATCCGCAAACCCTAACAGGAGGTCTCTCTTATAATTCACACCTGCTGGGAAACTTGTGTTAAGTATTGTTATCCAATACATTTCCTGAGCCCGCAATAACGCTACTGTGTCTCCTCCCCGATACGTTTTTTTACACATTCAATAATACATGCTGACAATGTGGATGTATCCCCTTGATGCATTTCCAAAAAGTGTCTTGAGACACCTGAAAAGATTTTTTATTTATCTCTCAAGCAGGTATAGAACCCACAATATGTTCAGCCGGTCTAGATTTAAGTCTACGACAGGTTAAGCCGACATCTTGTAGCTTACAGCTGTCACAGGTTAAAACATAAACTACAAACTTGGTGTTACAATTCAAAAATGTGAAAATATTATATTTTTTTGGCTGAATGCTTTGAAGAAAAGGCACGTTATTTCATGACAAATTTGCAGGAGTTACATCTAGGTAGGCCGCATTTATAGCAGCCTTGTAAATCCAACCAACTATGTTTATTTAATGTATTAAATGTACTGGGGGGGGGGATTTATTAGCTAATGTCGTTGATTTCCTAGCTACAAGTCTAACTCCTCCACCCAACACAGACGCCAATTTTTTATCCTGTTGTAATAATGGAAGATTTTGTTTTATTATGGCCACAATGTCATTAAAATCTGTAGAGTAAGGGGTAGAAAAAGCAATTGGTATAGGGGAATCATTCCCAGTAGTTTCCTTTGGCCGGAGTCACACTACAGAGGAATACGGATGAGTGCTATGCGATAAAACATCGCATAGCACTCGGACCGCTGTTAATCTATCGGGCAGCTCCCATCACCATTTTTTTTTCTCGGACATATTATACGTGCGAGTGAAATCGCAGCATGCTGCTATTGTACTCATATATTGTCCGAGACTCGCCAATGCAACTCTATGGGTGCGAGAAAAAATCGCACACCACACGGACCATCAGTGTGACTTACAAGAAATATTCACCGGTGTCCTTTAAAAAGCCGGCAACTCATGTGCGGTGTACAGTAAAATTACACTGACAGGTTTGAATAGAATAGATAGAATAGATATATACATATAGAATAGGTGTATGTATGTATATATATATATATATATATATATATATATATATATATATATGTATATGTCAGTGACACACACATATATATGTCTTTATATTTCTTACAGAGATAGAAGAAAAGCCGGTAATTCATTTGTCGGCTTCTGTAAAATCACTGCGGGAGCCGACAGGATTGAGACATGGTTTACATACAGTAAATCCATGCAGAATAGTTAGATATATAGATGTCAGTGACCAATACCATTAGTATTGTGTGTGTGTAAATTAGGGGACATGTATGTATTTAATAAAAGATTCTTTTTGGGGAAAAAAATGGCGTGGGCTCCGGCGCAGTTTTCCAAGCCAGAGAGGGAAAGCCAGTGACTGGGGGCAGATATTAGTAGCCTAGGATGGTTATTGGCCCTTTCCTGGCTAAAAACATCTGCCCCCAGCCAACTCAGAAAAGGCACATCTCTAAGATGCGCCAATCCTGGCACTAAGCCTCTCTCTTCCCACTGCCCTGTAGTGGAGGCATATGGGGTAATAGTTGGGGGTTGATGTCACCTTTGTATTGTAAGGTGACATCAAGCCTGGCTTAGTAATGGAGAGGTGTCAATAAGACACCTCTCCATTACTAATCCTATAATTGTTAATGGGTTAAATAAAGACACAGCCAGAATAAAGTCTTTTAATGAAATCAAACACAAACCAGTTTTCCCATCTTTATTGTACACCTAATTCCTGCGACGCCCTCATTCTCCTGTAATAAAAAAAAAATCAACAATATACCATACCTGTCCGTCGTACTGTCCCACGTCGTAATCCATATTTGGGGGATATACAGGTTACAACCAGGAGCGGTTCGTTTTTTTTTTTTAATTTTAATTTTTTTTTATTTTTATAGACCATATATTCTCATGCATAAGCCGACCTGTGTATAAGCCGACCCCCCTAATTTTGCCACAAAAAACTAGGAAAACTTATTGACTCGCGTATAAGCCTAGGGTGAAAAATGAGTATGCCCCCATATGATGCTCCACAGATTATGCCCCCATATGCTGCACAGATTATGCCCAATATGCTCCACAGATTATGCCCCCATATGTTCCACAGATTATGCCCTCATATGCTCCAGATTATGTCCCATATGTTCCACAGATTATGCCCCCATATGCTCCAGATTATGCCCCCATATGTTCCACAGATTATGCCCCCATATGCTCCCATATGCTCCAGATTATGCCCCCATGTGTTCCACAGCTTATGCCCCCATATGCTCCAGATTATGCCCCCATATGTTCCACAGCTTATGCCCCCATATGCTCCAGATTATGCCCCCATATGTTCCACAGCTTATGCCCCCATATGCTCCAGTTTATGCCCCCATATGCTCCAGATTATGCCCCATATGTTCCACAGTTTATGCCCCCATATGCTCCAGATAATGCCCCCATATGTTCCACAGCTTATGCCACCATATGCTCCAGATTATGCCCCCATATGTTCCACAGCTTATGCCCCCATATGCTCCAGATTATGCCCCATATGTTCCACAATTTATGCCCCCATATGCTCCATATTTTGCCCCCATATGCTCCAGATTATGCCCCCATATGCTGCACAATTATGCCCCATAGTATAGGCCTCATATGCTGCTGCAAAAAAAAAATGACATACTCACCTCTCGTCGCTGGGGGCCAGGTGCCGGTGTCCTGAGCAGGCAGTGACAGTGGCGCGCTATGGGGGACAGGTGCCGGTGTTACCGCTCGCTCAGGACCCCAGCACCTGAGATATTTACCTGTCCCGTTCCACCGCTGCGCTGCTCCCTCGGTCTGACTCCTCTGGCTGTGAATGATCTGGCAGGGGGCGGGGCGCGCACTAACGACGTCATCGCGCTCTCTGCCTGAACATTCACAGCCAGAGGAGTCAGACGGGGGAGCAGCGCAGCGGTGGAACGGGACAGGTAAATATCGCTATACTCACCCCTCCGCCGGCACGTCTCTGCAGCCTCTCCTCTTCTCCCGGCGGTCTCTGCAGCGCTTCAGTCCTGCAGCGGTCACGTGCTACCGCTCATTAAAGTCATGAATATGTGCATATTCATGACTTTAATGAGCGGTGCCATGTGACCGCTGCAGGAAGGAGCCGGAGATCGTGAGAGAAGCAGGGGGGCTGCAGAGACTGCGCCGGCGGAGGGGTGAGTATGATCCGACACCCCCGCTCCCCCTCCCCACCGACCCCCGTATATGACCCGCGTATAAGCCGAGAGGGGGACTTTCAGCCCTAAAAAATGGGCTGAAAATCTCGGCTTATACATGGGTATATACGGTATGTATTTTTCTCTGCATCTGTGTATGAAAAATCTGACTAGATAACATTGGGAATTTTGTGAAATGTCAAACTATTGATTCATTTTGTACTTATACTATGTATATATGTGTTTTATCTGTATGTGATTTTATACAGACACTTTATTGTGTGCCCCCTTCCTTTTTGTATAAAATTTATCTGTGTATGTTTTTTTATTTGCAATGACTAAAGACCCGGTGGGTCTGAAACGACATAAGCAAGATGGTTTTATGAAACTACAATAAAGGATAAAGTTTTTTTTTTAATATCATAGCCTAATTTTCCTCTATCAAAATACGCCATTTTGCTGGTGACGGGACTTCCTCCTTTTTTTGTATATGGTTTATTCACCTGAGAGTTGTCTCAGGATCTCCACGTCCGTGCACCGCATTCTACTAACTCCGTAGGAGTTGGATGAATGTTTGGTGAGCTGAAATACTTTTTTTTATTTTTTTTCTGTTTCTTGGTCCTAAAATGCCTTGGGTGATGATATCAAAGGTGTTTTCATGGTCACTACAGTAACCCAGCACAGATTTTGACAAAGGCAACTGGTCCTAGGGGAACCAAGAGCAGGCGTCAGAGCCTGGATTAGTGAGTAGCAGGCTGGAAGCTAGTAAATGCATTTGTCCTGCAGGCCTGGGAGCCACTCATGCAGGGGATGGTTGCATCCTTTCACACTGGGCCTGTAGAGGCTCATAATCCAGAAGTGTAATTTCAGCTTCTGGTGCTGCTCTGTAATTATGATGTGCGTTTTACTTTTTCTATGGTGTGTGCTGAATTCGTCTAATGTTAGTATTCGATTATCATATTTACTTCTCTATTGTGAGTTGAGCTTGTTTAAAGAGTACTTGTCGAGTACCTTTTCAGAAAAGACTAACTTTTTTAAGATGTGAAATAACACCATTTCCTGCCAGTACAAGACATATCCTGCATTTTTTTATTTTTCTCCTCTGCAGGCTCCTTCTGTAATGTTCAGTTTTCTCCACTGGATGTCTCCTATACAGACAAACACAGAGAGAGGTAACAGCAGCAGGGAGGACATTATACTGCAGTATAATGCAGTCATGAAGACGGGTCACCGTCGAAACGCGTTGTGGGCTAAAGAAACTTTTGCATTGTCTGTGTGTTCTTAGCGCTCCCTTTGACCGTGCATTGTCCCTTTTATTTTTTTATATTAGCCTGACTTGCTGATTTTGGCAAAGTTTGTTGAAACGACAATGATCATTAAATGTGTTTACCTTTGTCTGATATTAGTGTTCTGAAGATTGTATACTATGCTCATCTGTTGTGTTTCTGATACAGTATGTATGCTGTGCTTGTCAGATATGTGTGCTACGCTTCCATAATTGCTAGTGATCAGCGAGTATACTCATTGCTCTGGTTTTCCCGAGCACGCTCGGGTGATCTCCGAGTATTTGGAAGTGCTCGGAGATTTAGTTTCTGTTGCTGTAGCTGCATGATTTGCGGCTATTTGACATAACAAACAGGCATTCCTCACATGTATTTAAGCTGTCCAGCATCCATAAATCATGCAGCTGCAGCAACAGAAACTACATCTCCGGAGCACTTCCAAATACTCTGAGATCACCCAAGCATGCTCGGGAAAACCCGAGCAACGAGTATACTCGCTCATCACTAATAATTGCCATTGCCAACTCTTCCAAAATGTCAGTGAGACACATAGAAAAAGGTTGTCACTGCCTATCTTATCTATTCTCCACTTGTGGGGTTGCACCAACTATTTAGAAAGGATAAAGCTATGCTCTTCCATGGATAGCCAAGCTACTATCTTTCAAAGAATCCCAGCTATCCACTGCTGTTGGTGTGCATCATACAAAGTGGCAAATAGTCTCAGTCCACTTGCTTTTTGGAAAGAGATACTGTCTATAGAAATAAATATTCAATTTGGTTTTTAGATGAGCAAAACAACAATACAGGTGTCACATCTCCATCTGGACCTTCTCCAGAAATGTCTGCTTCCAGGTGCAACTGTATTCATTTTATGAGTGTCTCTTGAGATGTAGGAGACATGGTCAGCAGCTCTGGGTACCACAGGCTCTATTGAGCTACCTAGTCAGGTTGGTTTCACCCAGCTAGGCCACGGCAGGCGTTATCAACTTCCTGCTGTGGCCAATGGGGTAACGCAGCTGTTGCATGCACGTCACTCAGGATATGAGGCGATACAAAGGAAACAAGTTCTTTTTGGAATCCTGGGGAAATCTTACTCATGTCGACCATTAATTATAATTCTTCACAGTAGAGGGGAGGTAACTGTGTACATGCACACAGCTATGACACAGATCTGAGCTGAAGTTGATCATAAAGGTTTTATTCGAGCATTTTTCATCACACGCAATCACTTCTCTTCATGCAATACTTCATCAACATATATGAAAGTCTCTTCACTAGAGTTGAGCGATACTTTCCGATATCCTAAAGTATCGGAATCGGAATGGTATCGCCGATATCACTAAAATATCGGCGATACCCGATATCGATACCGGAAGTCCCATGTAAGTCTATGGGAACAAAATATCGAAATTAAAAAAAACCCATTCTTGCCTTGTTGGTTAATTGTACATGAAGGAAAACAAGAAAGAGTAATGTAGAATGTATTGGGGAAGGTTGAGGAGACATTAAAGGCATAGATGTTTAACCCAATCAAATGGAATAGCATAAATATTTTTTTTTTTAAAGATGTTCGGATTGACGAAGAAATTGACAATGTTAACGTTTTTTATATTTTGGCAAATATGTATATTACACAACTTCCATGCTCTTCATCTTCACCTTTTTAACTTTTCACACACTTTCTCCTTCATAATCTTCTGCAGCATCATCTTTTTCATCAAATTATTCTTCATCTTCACCTTCTTTATCTTCTTCTTAAACTTCTTGCTATTCATCTTTGTTAACATTACTCATATTCTTCTTATTAAACTATTATTCTTATTCATATTCTGCTTCATCTTCTTCATCATATTCTTATTTGTGACAGAGAATCCTGTACTTGTAATCTGTCAAAGTATGAATTTTTCATCCTTCCGTTCTTGCTGTCACAAAAGATTTAAATTACAACAGTATTTGTCCGTGTTCAGTTTAGCCTGCAGCAGCAGGCATTTTCCAGGGGCACCACGAGGAGGAACGGACTCACCCCCATACACTGCTTAGTCTTCTTCTGCTTAGAATTTAGAGCATATATTTTGCTCTTCATTTTGGTCTTATACTTCATGTTCTTCTGCTTTTAGATCTTCTGCTTATTGTTCTTGTGTCTCTTGTTCCGTATCTTGTATTTGTAGCACAATCTTGTACCAGCTGATGTTACTGGGACACGGTTACTAAGCAGGAGGTACCTGTGCTCCAAAGCACTACCAAGGACCAGCAGACGTTGCTGGAACTCGGATACCGAGATGGAGGCACCTAGGCCAAAGGCACTGCGGAGAACCAGTTGACGGTACTGGAACCCGGACGGGTAGCAGAAGGTACAAGAGCCAATGCAAGTAACGAGGACCAGCTGACTGTGCTGGAACCCGGAGGGGCAGCAGAAGGAAAAGAGCCAATGGCACAACCGAGGACCAGCTGACGTTACTGGGACACGGTTACTAAGCAGGAGGTACCTGTGCTCCAAAGCACTACCAAGGACCAGCAGACGTTGCTGGAACTCGGATACCAAGATGGAGGCACCTAGGCCAAAGGCACTGCGGAGAACCAGCTGACGGTACTGGAACCCGGAGGGGCAGCAGAAGGAAAAGAGCCAATGGCACAACCGAGGACCAGCTGACGTTACTGAACCCCAGTAACACAGGAGCAAGTGTTGACTGTGCTAACAGCACTTCCGAGCAACAACTGGCGGTGTTGGAGCCCAGGGTCAAGGAGGATGTTTAAATACTAGATCAAGTAATTTCCTTGTTACCTGTCAATTTTAAATGTCTATACTTCAAACAAGAGAAAGATAACCTTTACTACCATAAGATGATGATTTCATTTAAACTAATATCTAGATAAATAAAGAATTGACAAACATAAACACATACATTAACATGTTGAACAGCAATGCAAACCACAAAATAAATTAGTTAAGGAATCTGCTATACGGTTGTACATAAAAGCATACAAGTACATATCTGAATCCATTAATGATGGATAAGTAACAGTATGTACACCATTTTTATTGTATAGACAATGAATGTCTGACTTCAAAACATCATCAGCATTACAAGTTATCTGTGACATTACTAAAATGTTACATTTGCTGAATAATGTCACTAAACAGTTTATACAAAATTATACAATTTCCATCATGTAATACTCATAATATGTGGCAATAATCATGTTTATTAACAAACATAACCTTTAAAAAGTGCATAGTGCATAGTGAAAATTGCTATTTATGCCTGACTGTCGACTTGCAAGCATGACAACGGATAGATAAGGTATATATAGATGAGACTGCATAGCCACAGATGGTGAATGGCGATGTAATACTGTACCTCAATAAAGTGTGCGTCACTACTACATAATTTTTTTTATATAGCTTTATAAACAGGGTACGTGGATGTATGCTTGCGCCTTTGTTTTGACGCACAGACTGCCTTCCTGCTGAGACGCGTTGGGTAGTGAACAGTTGTGTGCAGTGTTCACTGTAGTCTGAGGTTTTCCTTTTTGGAGTGCAGATCACGCTCCAGTTAGTTCTTCAACCACTGCTGGTTGTAGTCTGCTGAGCGTGTGTCACTGGCACATCCTTGAAATTTTTCTCTAATTGTTGCTGCTCCACTCTATTACAAATAAATAAAATCTATTAGTGTGACGCGCTTCCATCCGTATACAATACATTGGTTGCAAACACTATAGAAGTACACAAAGGGGCCTTTCACACCTACTGAACAGTTGTGTGCAGTGTTCACTGCAGTCTCTGCGGAATAACCACACTTAGGCCTTATAACTTTTCAGACTTTCTTTATCAATCTACCAAGATGAAGAAGGCAGGGAGTAAGGCACGTGGTCGTGGAGTTTCTTCAGGGAGAGGACGTGGGGATTCTGTGGCTGCTGCGGCCCCCAGTGACACAGCATCCACCAGTTTTCCCCGGGCCGTGAGCGTTCCTTTATGCGCACTTTTGTAGGAGCTCGGAGTACCCCCCTGCTGCGGGAAGAACAAATTGAAGCCGTTGTTGTTTGGATCTCAGCCAATGCATTGACTTCAATTGCTTCCACCTCCTCTCAGGACCACAGCACTGTTGGGCAACCATCTGTCTCTTCACCGCCTGGCAAATTGCCCAGGCAGTCAGAGAGTTCTGTACAGGAGCCAGCTGAGTGTCTGCTTCTGTTCTCAGAATCTATTGGCTTGCAAACAGGGGCCCAGCCAAGCAGCATTCTGTAATGTGAAGAAGAGGGAGTATGCAGTGATGCGCAACAGCTGTGTCTCTCTGAATCTGAAGAGGCGGGTGAGACAGTGCCGATGGTCAGCACACCGCAGAACGCATCTGATGATGATGATGAGACCCAGGTGCCAGTTTCTGTTGAGCATGGTGCTGGCCAGACCACCCAACAGCAGGTGTTGGAAGAGGGTAGTGGAGATGATGAGGTCCAATACCCAACATGGCATGAAGAACAGGAAGGTGGTGGGAGCAGCTCAGAGGAATAATAATAATATTTATTTATATAGCGCCATCATATTCCGCAGCGCTTTACAGTTTAGCAGTTTCAGAACACAAGTCATAAGTAACAACGTTAACAATACAATAATTTAAGCTAAATAAGTCGCCCCTGCTCGTGACAGCTTACAATGTACAATGAGATGGGGGAGATACAAAGTATAGGTGTTTATATACAATGGTGCATTTACAATGATGTTCCAGCCATCTTAAGGGACTGAGGGATGGAGATAGTGAATGGGCTAGAGACACACACACACTTACACAGAATACATAGAATGACTTTGATTAGTGAATGTGATAGGCCACTGTGAACAAATGTGTTTTGAGGGAGCGCCTGAAACCATCCAAATTGCGGATAGTCCTAATTTCCTTGGGGTAGAGCATTCCAGAGGATTGGCGCAGCGCGGGTGAAGTCTTGGAGTTGGGAGTGGGAGGTACGGATTAGTGCAGAGGTTAGTCGAAGGTCGTTTGCAGAGTGCAGCAGTCGGTTAGGCCGATAAATATAAATAAGGGAGGAGATGTAGGGGGGTGCTGCGCTGTGGAGAGCTATGTTGGTGAGAACCAGTAATTAGAATTGGATCCTATAATGAATGGGCAGCCACTGCCAGTGTAATGAGTGGCGAATAACTCTATGAAGGATATCTGCCACGTTTTGCGTGCGTTTGATGAGTCAACGCGGATGGCGAGT
Source organism: Oophaga sylvatica (assembly GCA_033576555.1). Lineage (NCBI taxonomy): Eukaryota > Metazoa > Chordata > Amphibia > Anura > Dendrobatidae > Oophaga > Oophaga sylvatica. Next base: position 14,894,956 of record JARQOD010000010.1, read on the forward strand.
GCAGATGATGCACTAGTCAGCCTGACTGTCCCCCTTATCTGCCTGCTTCAAAAAACACTGCAAGCACTAAGGCATGAGGTTTTGGAAGAGGTGGAGGATGAGGAGTCACAAATTCCATCACCTTCTGGACAGTCAGCGCAACGTGGTTCCTCACAAAGGGCTGGAGGACTTTCAAAGTACCATGCTGTATCAACAATTGAACCTCCAGAGTCGCTGTCTATATTTTCATAACCATTACAAACTTTTAATGTATTTACAAAGCACATAATGTACATTTTTTGTCTATCCTTTTGTAATGCTATTGTGTTTCCATAAACTGATGTTACAGAATTATGATACAAAGTTTTTAAATTTTGAGTTTTAAATTTTGTAAATTTATATGTATTTGAAGGACTTTGTGAGGAGGATGAGGAGGAGTCAATGGAGGAGGAAGACATCGCTCCAGAGGGAGGTAGACAATGCTCTAGTCAGTATGTAGACCAAGGGTGGGGTGATGCACAGCAGGCGGAGATGACGCCTCTTGCAGGGGACAACGTTTCTTGGCCAGTTGGGAGTCTGCAGCACATGGTTGATTTCATGCTGCAGTGGCTGAGAAACGACCGCCGCATCGAACACATTCACACCACGTCTGATTATTGGGTGTACACCCTCCTAGACCCTCGCTACCGGGACAACTTACAAAGCCTCATCACACCGTTGAACCGGGAGCGTAAAATGCGGAAGTACCAAGACACACTGGTGCAATCCATAATGTTCTCCATTCCAGCCGAGAGCACTGCTGCTGCTACTGATTTACAAAGCAGCTCTGTGCGTCGAGGCAGTGGAGACAGCTCTGCAACAAGAGGGAGCACAAGCAGCGCCTCTGCACAGGGCAAGAACAGTATGTTCCAAATGTGTCGAAGTTTTGTGGCAGCGCCACCAATGTCTACACCATCCGAGACGGCTCCAGTCAGCAGGAGGCAACATTTCCGTAAGATGGTGACAGACTACATGTCTTGCCCTCTCAGTGTACTCCCAGATGGCTCTTCCCCATTCAAGTTTTGTGTCTCTAAGCTGGATACATGGCCAGAGCTTAGCCAGTATGCATTGGAGGTGCTGGCTTGATCTGCTGGCAGTGTATTATCGGAGCGCGTCTTTACTGCTGCAGGTGGTGTACTAACAGACCGTTGCATGCGACTATCCTACGATAATGTAGAACGGCTTACTTTTCTGAAAATGAACTAGGCATGGATCTCGCCTGAATTTGCCTGTCCGGTTTCAGATTAACTAACTGGTTGACAACGTTTTCCATGTCTCCTGTTATGTTCATCTTTCTACCACCTGAGCTATACTCCCTGGGCTACAACACTGCCAGTTGCTGCTCAGAAGTGTCGTGTCCACAGACCAATACACAAGCTATAGTGATAGTGGGGTTCAGTAACGCCTGCTGTTCCCCTGCTGTGTGTCCGGCAAAAATTACTGCTACCTACCTACACATGTTTAAAAAAAACATGACATGTTAAAGTGGCTAGTGCTACACATAGATATCAGGCTACACCCTTATTTCTAAGCTGTAAACAAGTGAAACGTCAAATTTAAAACCATTCAATGATTAGTGTTGGTAACAAATCTGTAACTAAATAATTGTGACATATTATGGCAGATATCCACATGTCTAACACAAATGCTAACACAAAAGCATACTTATGCTATAGGGTACTGATGGTGAACCTTCTCACTCCATAACTTTGACCAATCCAACTCACATCATGCCTCAAATGCTGCAATGTTGGAAGTGCATAATGTGGGTTGAACTTTGACAACAGCTGCAGTGCGAAGGTTATCCTTCTGTGTTCTTGGCTTTTAAATAAAAGCATACAAGTAAATATAATAATACATTGTTGATTAAGGGACATGATGTACACCTGTAATATTGTGCAAACAATGGATGTAGGACTATTCCTCTTCAACATTACTTATATTTGTGTCATTTGAAAAAATACATATTTTAGTTAAAAATTAAAAACCCATGTTCAGTAGCTGTGAAAGGCCCGTTTGTGTACTTCTATATTGTTTGCAACCAATGTATTGTATACGGATGGAAGCGCGTCACACTAATAGATTAGATTTATTTTAAATGGAATGTAGCAGAACCAATTGGAGATAAATGAAAAGGATGAGCCACTGAGACACGCTCAGCAGAGTACAAGCAGCAGTGCTTGAACATGTAACTGGAGCGTGATCTGCACTCAAAAAAGTAAAAAACACAGACTGAAGTGAACACTGAAACACAACTGTCCACAATCTGTGAAAAGCTCCTTTCTGTACTTCTATAGTGTTTGCAACCAATGTATTGTATACGGATGGAAGCGCGTCACACTAATAGATTAGATTTATTTTAAATGGAATGTAGCAGAACCAATTGGAGATAAATGAAAAGGATGAGCCACTGAGACACGCTCAGCAGAGTACAAGCAGCAGTGCTTGAACATGTAACTGGAGCGTGATCTGCACTCAAAAAAGTAAAAAACACAGACTGAAGTGAACACTGAAACACAACTGTCCACAATCTGTGAAAAGCTCCTTTCTGTACTTCTATAGTGTTTGCAACCAATGTATTGTATACGGATGGAAGCGCGTCACACTAATAGATTAGATTTATTTTAAATGGAATGTAGCAGAACCAATTGGAGATAAATGAAAAGGATGAGCCACTGAGACACGCTCAGCAGAGTACAAGCAGCAGTGCTTGAACATGTAACTGGAGCGTGATCTGCACTCAAAAAAGTAAAAAACACAGACTGAAGTGAACACTGAAACACAACTGTCCACAATCTGTGAAAAGCTCCTTTCTGTACTTCTATAGTGTTTGCAACCAATGTATTGTATACGGATGGAAGCGCGTCACACTAATAGATTAGATTTATTTTAAATGGAATGTAGCAGAACCAATTGGAGATAAATGAAAAGGATGAGCCACTGAGACACGCTCAGCAGAGTACAAGCAGCAGTGCTTGAACATGTAACTGGAGCGTGATCTGCACTCAAAAAAGTAAAAAACACAGACTGAAGTGAACACTGAAACACAACTGTCCACAATCTGTGAAAAGCTCCTTTCTGTACTTCTATAGTGTTTGCAACCAATGTATTGTATACGGATGGAAGCGCGTCACACTAATAGATTAGATTTATTTTAAATGGAATGTAGCAGAACCAATTGGAGATAAATGAAAAGGATGAGCCACTGAGACACGCTCAGCAGAGTACAAGCAGCAGTGCTTGAACATGTAACTGGAGCGTGATCTGCACTCAAAAAAGTAAAAAACACAGACTGAAGTGAACACTGAAACACAACTGTCCACAATCTGTGAAAAGCTCCTTTCTGTACTTCTATAGTGTTTGCAACCAATGTATTGTATACGGATGGAAGCGCGTCACACTAATAGATTAGATTTATTTTAAATGGAATGTAGCAGAACCAATTGGAGATAAATGAAAAGGATGAGCCACTGAGACACGCTCAGCAGAGTACAAGCAGCAGTGCTTGAACATGTAACTGGAGCGTGATCTGCACTCAAAAAAGTAAAAAACACAGACTGAAGTGAACACTGAAACACAACTGTCCACAATCTGTGAAAAGCTCCTTTCTGTACTTCTATAGTGTTTGCAACCAATGTATTGTATACGGATGGAAGCGCGTCACACTAATAGATTAGATTTATTTTAAATGGAATGTAGCAGAACCAATTGGAGATAAATGAAAAGGATGAGCCACTGAGACACGCTCAGCAGAGTACAAGCAGCAGTGCTTGAACATGTAACTGGAGCGTGATCTGCACTCAAAAAAGTAAAAAACACAGACTGAAGTGAACACTGAAACACAACTGTCCACAATCTGTGAAAAGCTCCTTTCTGTACTTCTATAGTGTTTGCAACCAATGTATTGTATGCGGATGGAAGCACGTCACACTAATAGATTAGATTTATTTTAAATGGAATGTAGCAGAACCAATTGGAGATAAATGAAAAGGATGAGCCACTGAGACACGCTCAGCAGAGTACAAGCAGCAGTGCTTGAACATGTAACTGGAGCGTGATCTGCACTCAAAAAAGTAAAAAACACAGACTGAAGTGAACACTGAAACACAACTGTCCACAATCTGTGAAAAGCTCCTTTCTGTACTTCTATAGTGTTTGCAACCAATGTATTGTATACGGATGGAAGCACGTCACACTAATAGATTTGATTTTTTTTTCTAATATAATGGAGCTGCACCAATTCCACAAATAAAAAAAAAAAAAAAAAAAAAGAGTCAGTGACACGTGCAGATGCCTACAAACAGCGGTGGATGCAGAGCAAACTGCAGCGTCACCTGCACTGTCACACACACACCTTGCACAGAGCTGTTAAAACAACACTGGCAAAATGAAGCTTTACACAGCGGTTGGTAAACTAGCCTGCCTCAAGCACAGTAGTACACAAAATCGCAATATCTAACTGTCCCTCAGAGTGAGCAGAGTAGCGTTCTGTCCCTTACTGAGTTCACAGCACAGTGACGCTAAAATGGCGGTGGCGCCTTTTATAGTGCATTCTGACATCATTTCAGCAGCCAATCACAGCCATGCCATTAGTTAAGATGACCGCAGCATTACAGGATGTGCCCACACTTCGTAGGATTCCTCATTGGCTGACTAAAATCACATTGCCTCTCAAAGAATTATGGGAACTTCCGATTCCGGTATACGATATGGAAAAAGTATCGGAATTAAGTATCGGAATTCCGATAACGCGAATATCGGCCGATACCCGATACTTGCGGTATCGGAATGCTCAACACTACTCTTCACAGATAACTTCACTTCACACAGTGTCTTAACCAGGCTCGGACTGGCCCACCGGAGAACTTTATCCTTTCTAAATAGTTGGTGAAATCCCACAGTGGAGAATAGATAAGATAGGCAGTGACAACCTTTTTCTATGCCCTATGAGGGGGCTACAGTATACTCTATGGGGAGGCTGCAATATACCCTATGAGGGTGCTACATTATTCTATGGTGGGGACTGCGGTATACCTTAATAGGGGGTTGCATTATATTTTGTGGGGTGCTGCATTGTATTCTATGAGAGAGGGCTGCATTATATTTTATGTGGGGGGCTACATTATATTCTGTGAGGGTGGCTACATTATATTCTATGAGGGGGATACATTATATTCTATGAGGGGGCTACCCCTCTATGATTCTACCCCAACCCCTGCTACATAATTAAGACATGTACTACCTTATATTATACCCTGATATAGCGCGTTTTACCACACAATTGGCGGTCTTGTATTTATTTCTATGTAGCTACATAGTGGGCCCCAAGAATGATTTTCTCTGGTGGGCCCAAGGTGCTGCCAAACAGGCAGCTCAGGCAGTGATCAGGACAGCGACACTGCGGGTAACATCACTTAGTTACATGCAGTGTACGTTGGATACCAGCGCCCTGATGCAGGGAGCTGGTAACCAAGGTACACAGCGGGTTTCCAGTCACAAAACTAGTGACTCAGCAGCGATCTCGCTAGCGAGATCGCTGTGTGAGACGGGGGCTTTAATCATCAATGCAGCTTCTATCTGTCACACAACACTTTATACAAACTCCTAGTTTACTGCTGAAAGTTGCCAGTTATAAATTTATATTTAGCCCAGTTGATGTTGCTGTAGCTCTGTTCTGATTCTTCTTGCTGACTTCTGTTGCACTGACTTTACACTCCATTTGCCTGTCAATTTTGTTTCTTACTCAGTCCTCTTGCTTCTGACCTCAGTTATCTCCTGACCTTGTCACTGATTTCTGATTTTGTCCTATATCTCTAGTTTTGACCTGACTTGGCAAACTTCTGCCAGCTCTCTTGACCAGCCCTAAGCTTCTTAGTAGATTCAACCCAGGAGACCGTGTTGTATATTCATGTAAAATACATTTCAATTTCTGACTCTTTCTGACTCAGTCACTGGGCAGCACCACACCTTCATTTTGGGGTGACACAATGCTACAACACAGTGGTCCTGGGTAAAGCTCTGAGATTTGGGGTGACTTCCAGGCTGGGAGCGTAAAGGTTAGGTTGTGGTTTGTGTTGGCTCCCTCTTGTTAGCCCAGTGGGGGTTGCTGGCTATTTAAGCTCTAGAATTCATGATCTTAAGTGTAGGACATCGGTCCTTAGTTGGACCACTCTTCAGCGTTATGTTTCTGCTCCTGTTCTGGACCACCTGGTATTTAAGCGGCATCTTGAGCATTCCCTGACAAAATTCTCCACTAGCCAGCAGCCTACTCCATAGACCCAATAAATGGGGCTATGTTTAAGTCCAGTTATCTGTATAGGGGCTAGAGCTCTAGAAGGTGAGGGCCTGGGCAACCTATGTCGACAGAGACAGAGTGCCTGGTAGACCTAGTGCCTAGTGCAAAGCCTGACCTTGGAAACCTTGTTAAGATCTCAAAGGCTACCACGCCTAGAGCCCTGAGACAACCCCGATCCCCGCATGGGGATTAAAGGGAAAGGCCAGGTTTCCTCTGGGATCTGCTAAGTAGAGTCTGGCCATGGAAGACCTATTAAGAGCTGCTTGGTTTCCACGTACAGTTCATACTTACAACACGATGCAAAACACAGTGCAACATTTAAACCATAATTCTGGTGTGCAGAAGGAATAATAATTTGTTAAACTTCAATTTGTCTCATCTAGCCGACTAGTTAACCCACTTCGTCTCTACGTGTCTGCCACCCATCGATTTGTCTCACAGTGGCTGTACACTTGCCATATGTACAGCATCACACATGCAGGGCTCAGAGAGGTGCTGAAATACTCCTCCAAGTTTGACGCCTAGAACTATTGTCTTACATTAGCAGCAAATAGGCTGGACTGGCACCAATGCACTCTATATAAAATGTTTTGGTACGCTCAACATGCCAAAGTGTTATTGACGGTCACTAAAGAACCAACAAGCAATCAATCACACATGGAAGCAGCCATAGGTGATCATAGGTTATATTGGTATTGCAGGTTAGTTCCATGGTTAGACTTTGCTAGAAGGGTTTACATGTACTATTACCTTGAGGAGTTCTTGAAATGATTCGAAACTAGCTTTAAAATGGTCATTTTTCCATAGAATAGAGCGGTGGTCAAGCATGTGCACCGTCACTTCATTCATCGTCTATAGGACAGCACTTACCTTTGGGGTGGTCCCAGCAGTCACACAACCAGCAATCAGGAAAATACCACCTATTCTATAGACTAATAGGTGATACCATTGATTTTTTCTAGGACAGTGTAATCATACCTACCACTAGGTGGTGACAAACTATAAGCCATTACTAATGGAAACGCGTTTTGAGAGCAATGTATACTGAAGACTGGTGCCAGAGCCGTAAAAATAGGACCAAAGATACACTCTGAATGCTTTCCCATGTGAAAGCCATTCCCAGATTTATGTAACCAGACTTAAACTCTCCTAAACTGTTTTAAGGTTTTTGCATGAAGTTGCCATGTAAAATATTGAAGTCAATGTGTGAAATTCGTAAAGGTTACAGTCACAGTTGCTAGCACAAAAGCTATGGAAAACTTGCATTGAGAGACCATATATATGTATATGCCATTTGATTTTGATTTCCATTGTCCAGAGTCGTCTCCTTTAACCCCTTCCCGAAATTGTAAATTTGTTTTTTCTTCTCCTTTTCCTAAGAGTCATAACTTTTTTCTTTCTCCGTTGATATAGCCATATGAGGGCTTTTTTTGTGGGATGAGTTGTACTTTAGAATACTTTAGAAGGACACCTTTCATTTTATCATGTGGCATACAGGAAAACAGGAGAAAAATTCCCAGTGCCGCGAAAATGCAAAAATAATGCAATCCCACAAATTTTATTTTGGGTTTTGTTTTTACAGCGTTCATTGTAAAACTAAAAATCTGGCAATATGATTCTTCGCATTTTACTAACCCCTTCATAACATCCGCTGTATATATACGACGCATGTCAGAATCGGGTGTATGGAGCGGGCTCACGCAGCGAGCCCACCCCATACCCGGCAGGTGATGGCTGTACATTAACCAGGACCTGCCACTAACAATTGCGGGTGGAGTAGTGCTGTGCCCACAATTGTTAACTTGTTAAATGCCGCTGTCAATCTTGTGCGCATGTGTCATTAACTCCGCCCATCGACATGACGTCATAGTGGACTGCTGATGGGTTGTCATGACAGCCAGGGGTCAGCTGATGACCCCCGTGCCTGACATAGAGCTCCTCCGAAACCCTGCCTGTGCCTGAGCTTCAAAGTAGACTGTGATTTCTGCTATATACAGCGGTGATGAGGCATCGCTACATAGAGCACAAGCAAATGGACAATCCCATCTTCAAGTCCCCTAAGGGGGCAAACTAGAACAGTAAAAAGTGAAAAAAAGTTTTTAAAATATGAAAACAATAAAAAAGAACTTTTACCCAATTGAAAATAAAGATATTAAAAAAACTAAAAAAACACAACATATATGTAGTACCGCTGCGTTCAGAAAAGTCCAATCTATCAAAATATAATAAGAACTAGATGGAGGCTGGATGCTATCGCATCGGGAGGGCGGTAATGTCACAATGGGGGCAGGCTTTGCAGCATTGAGAATCTCTCCCCCCCCATGTGCTCACCCACCTATCCACTCTCTTTCCCCATGTGCTGACTTCTCCCATCTGTGCTGTCTTCTTTAACCTGTCTACCCCATGTGCTGTCCCCTTGTCTGCTGTCTCTCTCCTTCCTGTGCTGTGTTCTCCCCTCATGTGCTGTCCCGTTTGAGCTGTCTCCCCCCTGTGCTCTGTCTCTCTCACACCTGTGTCTGACCGTGTCCAGAACATACCACAGCTCCTGGGCAGTGGAGGAAGCAAAGGACAATACTGACATTACAGCAGGAGACTGCAGAGGATACATTTTGAGAGGTAAATATTGTTTAAAAACAGTCAGTGAAATATTTTACCTCACAAAATGAATCCTCTGTGATCCCCTGCTGTAATGTCAGTATTGTCTTTTGCTACCTCAAAAAACGCAGTGGATCTACCAATCATATAAATATGTATAATCAGCAGGGTAGAAGTGCAGGGTAAAAATTAACCTTTAATAATATTGTTTAAAAAGAACCAGCCGGTTCATATAGGGGAATAATGAACCAAAACAACAAAGACAACATTAATAACACCTAGACAATGGTGTAAAGTCACCACTCATTGATAGAAACAGAATATATGAATAAACCCGTTAATGGCCTCAATGAATAATCTCAATAACATAAATGAGGTAACTGGTTTTTACATAACATCAACAAATATATTTCAGAGCATAGCTCAGAATATACAAAAATACTAGTCAGTTTGCATGTACATAGACCATGCGGTAGCCTATAATGTGCACTGATGTATGTATATAATCGAACAAAAGGATCAGGATAAACATTAATTGTGTATAAGATTATTAATATTGGAACAATCTCACCAAATAATCCACTGATCCAGAAAACCCGTGATTGTCCGAAGGCGGTTTCTTTAGCTGGGGGAGGCTTTCAAATCTCTATACATTACCCCTAGATAGACCGTGGACCTCGGGATATAATTATAACTTTAACTCCCAACGCGTTTCTCCGGCTAAGATCATCAGGGGAGCACATGCCATTTCATTTCAATTATAACGTGCAGTCATCCGTCACATGCATTCATGTTGTCAGAACGGGTGCACAAAAGTTACTCACATGGACTTTAAATAGGGCGCCGAAGCGGCCATGAGACAACGTCATATCCGGTGCGGCAAAAGAACTCGGACGCATAAATGGTACGTCACATATCCAGGTATTTACAAAACAGGCCGGCGGTCATGAGGCGACGTCACATCCGGTGAGCCAACTAACCGTGGCGCACAGGTGCAACGTCGCATAAACTGAGGTGCCTGACGTCACATCCGGTACGGCGTCTTAGTGAAACGCATAAGTGGAACGCAAGCCCTAATTCCAACAGCGTTATGCTTGTGGCTCTGTAGCCATAGCCATGGAAACAGGCGAGGATGCAAAAAATAAAGAGGACCTTCCAATATATGACCCATTCATGATGAAAAATCACATCATCCCTTATTAGCCGAGTTTTATATATAACACACCATATCGCATTAGTATTAGGATATTATTATTCCTGATGGTTCGGAAAAAGGAGCACAATAATTACTTACAGCAATATAGATCAAAGATGTCGTAATATACATACATTTGACGTTGCTCAAATATCAATGGACATCATCTTCTCAACCAGAAAACAAATTATTATTTAACAATGCATTTAAATTGGCCCATATCTATTTGTTTGCATATGGAGATACTATATCATATCTGTTATTTGCTCGGTACTAAAATATAGGATGTGATCCTCAAAGGGGATTGGCAATCAAGGAGAGTGACCAAATAAAAGGTATAGATCCCTATAAATTATATGTCTTAATGAAGGCACAGGGACCAAAATTTTTTAAATATGATTTTATGAAAAAATCCATAGTATGTGGAATTGGTGAAAACAAGACAAAGAAGCAATAACAGGGCGAATGGGAGAAGAGACAAAGCCCATAATAAAAGGGCATAAGATGGATGTGAACTCGTAGGACAGAGGAGACCTGATGTGAGGGGGAACAATAATGCCTACAACACCCTAAATACCATACTATTAAACCCTACCTGTCCGTGGAGGTTGGCACCCTAATAAGATACGACATTGGCGCCCCCACTCAACGATGGCTCATCCTGTTATGTTCTATGAAGCCCTACTTAAAGCTAGTATAAATGTGGGAAAAAGAGATTACAAAGATAGGAAAGGGATAGATTGAGATAAGAGGGGGGTAAAGAGGGTAGGCATACTACTGAAGGACTGGAGGATTAAATGAAACAATTATATGTAAGCAACTCATTCAGGCCCAACGGTTGTTGTGTCTTTAACCCTTAATGTCCACTGACGTGCAGAGTCCGTCATGGCAAGGTGCCAGTTCCGGCACCAGGACGGACTCTGCACGTCATGCCTTTGATCTATCACTGCGTGTAAACACGCAGTGATAGATCAGTGCCGACAGCTGTCACAGACAGCTGACAGGCACGGCAAGCGCTGCGGGGACCTTTGCCGTCGGTCCCCGCACTCACAGCGCTGTGATTGGTCAGTCAATCTGACTGACCAAACACAGCAGCGATCGCGCAGGAGAAGCTGAAATTTCAGCTTCCCCAGCGCGATCAGTGCAGGAGCCGGCGCTGCAGTGGCCAGGCTTCCTGCACTGACAGCCAGGAGCGGAGCCCCCACCGCCCCTGGCTGTTAACCCCCTGACTGCTGCGATCCAGCGCAATCGCAGAGCTCAGGGGGGGAGGCAGAGGGTCGGGAGCTCCCTCTGCCTCAGATCAGCGTCCCAGCGATGTAATCGCAGGGCCCGATCTCTGCCTTGATGACCCGGGGGTTGTCATGACAACCTCCGGGTCATTTAGCTACGGGAAGCTGCTGTGATCATGTCACAGTAGCTTCCACTATAGTTGCAATGCATTGCAATGCCAGAGCATTGCAATGCATTGTAACTGCAATCAAAAGTAAAAAAAGTGAAAGTCCCATAAAGGGACAAGTTGAAAAAAATCATTTTTTAAAAAAAATTGTAAAAAAAATATTAAAAAATAATTTTAAAAAAATCCCCTAAAAAATACACATTTTTATGTAATAAAAAACAAAAAAAATACACATGTTAGGTATCGCCATGTCCGTAAAAATCCCATCTATAAAAGCGTAACCCTAGTTAACCCCTTCAGTGAAAGCCGTAAAAAAAAACACAAAAAAGTAGTAAATTATACTTTTTCCAAGCGGTATCATTATACCGCTTGGAAAAAGTGCAATAACACGCGATCAAAAAGTCAGATATAAATAATCATGGTACCGCTGAAAACGTCATCTTGTCCCGCAAATAACAAGCCGCTATATAGCATCATCAGCGAAAAAATAAAAAAGTTATAGCTCGCGGAATAAACTGATGCAAAAATAATTATTTTTTCTATAAAATTCTTTGTGTAAAAAACGCCAAAACATAAAAAAAATATATAAATGAGGTATCGCTGTAATCGTAGTGACCCGAAGAATAAAGCTGCTTTATCAATTTTACCACACGCGGAACGGGGGAAAAAAAATTAAAAAAAAAACAATTCCTGAATTGCTGGTTTTTGTTCATTCTGCTTCCACAAAAATCGGAATAGGAAGCGATCAAAAAACGTTATGTTCCCGAATATGGTACCAATAAATACGTCAGCACGCAAAAAATAAGCCCACAGATAACTCTGTTGGCCAAAATATGGAAAAATTATAGCTCTCAAAATACGGCGATGCAAAAAATTCTTACAAAAAATTATTCCAAAAAAAGCATCTTTTAGAGTGTGACAGAAGCTAAACATGAAAAAAGGGTGTAAATCTGGTATCGCTGTAATCGCACCGATCCGAGGAATAAAGTCGCCTAATCACTAATACCGCACGAGGAACGGCGTAAAAAAGAAAACCAATTCTTCACCTTTGGTAGATTTGTTCATTGTGCCTCCCAAAGATCGCAGTAAGGCGATCACAGTGGTTCCCCCCCGCATATGGGGTATCAGCGTACTCAGGACAAAATGCACAATAGCTTTTGGGGTCCTATTTCTCCTGTTACCCTTATAAAAATAAAAATTTGGGGGCAAAAAGGTCATTTTTGTGGAAAAAAATATGATTTTTTTTTTTCACGGCTCTACGTTATAAACTTCTGTGAAGCCCTTGGGGGTTCAAAGTGCAGACCACACATCTAGATAAGTTCCTTGGGGGGTCTAGTTTGCAAAATGGGGTCATTTGTGGGGGGTTTCTACTGTTTAGGCACATCAGGGGCTCTCCAAGCGCGACATGACACCCGCAGACCATTCCATCAAAGTCTGCATTTAAAAACGATGCTCCTTCCCTTCCGATCTCTGCCATGCGTCAAAATAGTGGTTCCCCCCCACATATGGGATATCAGCGTACTCAGGACAAATTGCACAATAGCTTTTGGGGTCCTATTTCTCCTGTTACCATTATAAAAATAAAAATTTGGGGCAAAAAGATTATTTTTGTGGAAAAAAATATGATTTTTTTTATTTTCACGGCTCTACGTTATAAACTTCTGTGAAGCACTTGGGGGTTCAAAGTGCTCACCACACATCTAGAAAAGTTCCTTGGGGGGTCTAGTTTCCAAAATGGAGTCACTTGTGGGGGGTTTCTACTGTTTAGGCACATCAGGGGCTATCCAAATGTGACATGACACCCACAGACCATTCCATCAAAGTCTGCATTTGAAAAAGGCGCTACTTCCCTTTCGAGCTCTGCCATGCGTCAAAATAGTGGTTCCCCCCCACATATGGGATATCAGCGTACTCAGGACAAATTGCACAATAGCTTTTGGGGTCCTATTTCTCCTGTTACCATTATAAAAATAAAAATTTGGGGCAAAAAGATTATTTTTGTGGAAAAAAATATGATTTTTTTATTTTCACGGCTCTACGTTATAAACTTCTGTGAAGCACTTGGGGGTTCAAAGTGCTCACCACACATCTAGAAAAGTTCCTTGGGGGGTCTAGTTTCCAAAATGGAGTCACTTGTGGGGGGTTTCTACTGTTTAGGCACATCAGGGGCTATCCAAACGTGACATGACACCCACAGACCATTCCATCAAAGTCTGCATTTGAAAAAGGCGCTACTTCCCTTTCGAGCTCTGCCATGCGTCAAAATAGTGGTTTCCCCCCACATATGGGGTATCAGCGTACTCAGGACTAATTGCACAATAACTTTTGGGGTCCTGTTACCCTTTGGAAAATAACAATTGGGGGTGGAAAGATCATTTTTGTGGAAAAGATATGATTTTTTAATTTTACTGCTCTACGTTATAACCTTCTGTGAAGCCCTTGGGGGTTCAAAGCTCTCACCACACATCTAGATAAGTTCCTTGGGGGGTCTAGTTTCCAAAATGGGGTCACTTGTGGGGGGTTTCCACTGTTTAGGCACACAGGGACTCTCCAAATGCGACATGGCGTCCAATCTCAATTCCAGCCAAAAAAGTCAAATGGCGCTGCTTCCCTTCCGAGCTCTGCCATGCGCCCAAATAGTGGTTTACCCCCACATATGGGGTATCAGCGTACTCAGGACTAATTGCCCAATAACTTTTGGGGTCCTTTTATCCTTTGGAAAATAATAATTGGGATGAAAAGATCATTTTTGTGGAAAAAATATGATTTTTTAATTTACGGCTCTACGTTATAACCTTCTATGAAGCGCTTGGGGGTTAAAAGCTCTCACAACACATTTAGATAAGTTCCTTGGGGGGTCTAGTTTCCAAAATGTGGTCACTTGAGGGGGGTTTCCACTGTTTAGGCACACAGGGACTCTCCAAATGCGACATGGCGTCCAATCTCAATTCCAGCCAAAAAAGTCAAATGGCGCTGCTTCCCTTCCGAGCTCTGCCATGCGCCCAAATAGTGGTTTACCCCCAAATATGGGGTATCAGCGTACTCAGGACTAATTGCCCAATAACTTTTGGGGTCTTTTTATCCTTTGGAAAATAATAATTGGGATGAAAAGATCATTTTTGTGGAAAAAATATGATTTTTTAATTTTACGGCTCTACGTTATAACCTTCTGTGAAGCCCTTGGGGGTTAAAAGCTCTCACAACACATTTAGATGAGTTCCTTGAGGGGTCCAGTTTCCAAAATTGGGTCACTTGTGGGGGGTTTCCACTGTTTAGGCACACAGGGACTCTCCAAATGCGACATGGCGTCCAATCTCAATTCCAGCCAAAAAAGTCAAATGGCGCTGCTTCCATTCCGAGCTCTGCCATGCGCCCAAATAGTGGTTTACCCCCACACATGGTATATCGGTGTACTCTGGAGAAATTGTACAACAAATATTGTGGTTCATTTTCTCCTGATACCCTTGACAAAATTTAAAAAAATTGTGTCGAAAGAAAAATTTTGGGAAAAAAAGTTAAATGTTCATTTTTTCCTTCCACATTGCTTCAATTCTTGTGAAGTACCTAAAGGGTTAATAAACTTCTTGAATGTGGCTTTGAACACGTTGAGGGGTGCAGTTTTTAGAATGGTGTCACTTTTGGGTATTTTCTGTCATATTGACCCCTCAAATTCACTTCAAATGTGAGGTGGTCCCTAAAAAAATGGTTTTGTAAATTTTGTTGGAAAAATGAGAAATTGCTGGTCAACTTTTAACACTTATAACTTCGTAACAAAAAAAATTTTGGTTCCAAAATTGTGCTGATGTAAAGTAGACATGTGGGAAATGTTATTTATTAACTATTTTTTGTGACATATCTCTCTGATTTAATGGCATAAAAATTAAAAGTTTGAAAATTGCAAAATTTTCAAAATTTTTGCCATATTTCCATTTTTTTCATAAAAAAACACAAGTTATATTGAAGAAATTTTACCACTATCATGAAGTACAATATGTCACGAGAAAACACTCTCAGAATCGCCAAGATCCGTAGAAGCGTTCCAGAGTTATAACCTCATAAAGAGACAGTGGTCAGAATTGTAAAAATTGGCCTGGTCTTTAACCTACAAAATGGCTTGGTCATTAAGGGGTTAAACGAAAAATCCATTTTGCTTCACATTGCAAAATCCTCCTATCCCAGTTGCCCACCCCTCTTTGGTGCTCCTACTTTATCAATACCTATGAATTGCAAATTGGTTGTATCCCCCTCATGATGACTAACCATGTGTCTTGCCAATGGGGTATCTCTTTTCAAGGCAATATCTCGTAGGTGTTCACCAATTCTACGTCTAAATTCTCGTATCGTTTTACCCACATACTCCAGATTACATGGACAGGTGGCCTTGTAGATGACACCCTTTGTTCGACAGTTGATGAAGTGCCGTATCTCATAGTTTCGTTCATTAACATTACTTCTGAAGATGTTTCCAGTGGACATGACCGGACACGCTACACAGCCACTACACTTGTAACAACCCCTGAGATTGTTGGTTAACCATGTTTCTTTCTTTGGAGGGTTATAGTGGCTGTGTACAATCCTGTCTCCTATTGATTTTCCTTTTGAAAAGGTAATATTGGGATGGCTACCCACCAGGTCTCCAATGTCCTCGTCCATCTGTAAAATTGACCAATGTTTATTCAATATTGATCGAATATGTTGTGCTCCAGAATTATAAGTTGTAATGAAACGACCTATTGGGGATTCACTTATGGATGTTGTGGCATTTAACAATTGGGTACGATTAAGGCTTTTTGTGTCATGATATGCCTTGCGTAGGATCCCATCCGGGTATCCCCGATCAAGAAAGCGCTGTCATAGATCAGCTGCTTGTTCTTGAAAGTCCTCCTCCGAGGAGCAGTTTCTACATACTCTCATGTATTGTCCTTTTGGAATTCCCTTCTTAACCCCTTCAAGACCCAGCCTATTTTGACCTCAAAGACCTTGCCATTTTTGCAATTCTGACCAGTGTCCCTTTATGAGGTAATAACTCAGGAACGCTTCAACGGATCCTAGCGATTCTGAGATTGTTTTATCGTGACATATTGGGCTTCATGTTAGTGGTAAAATTAGGTCGATAATTTTTGCGTTTATTTGTGAAAAAAATGGAAATTTGGCGAAAATTCTGAAAATTTTGTAATTTTCAAATTTTTAATTTTTATTCTGTTAAACCAGAGAGTTATGTGGCACAAAATAGTTAATAAATAACATTTCCCACATGTCTACTTTACATCAGCACAATTTTGGGAACAACATTTTTTTTTGTTAGGAAGTTATAAGGGTTAAAAGTTGACCAGCGATTTCTCATTTTTACAGCAAAATTTACAAAACCATTTTTTTTAGGGACCACCTCACATTTGAAGTCACTTTGAGGGGTCTATATGGCAGAAAATACCCAAAAGTGACACCTTTATAAAAACTGCACCCCTCAAGCTACTCAAAACTACATTCAAGAAGATTATTAACCCTTCAGGTGCGACACAAGAACTAAAGCAACGTGGAAGGAAAAAATGGACATTTTAATTTTTCCAACAAAAATTTTCTTTTAGCATCAATTTTTTCATTTTTACATGGGCATCAGGATAAAATGGATCCTAAAATTTGTTGGGCAATTTCTCCTGAGTACACAGATACCTCATATGTGGTCATAAACCACTGTATGGGCGCACGGCAGGGCTCAGAAGGGAAGGAGCGCCATTTGACTTTTTGAATGGAAAATATGCTGGAATATTTAGCGGTTGCCATGTCGCATTTGGAGAGTTCCTGTGTGCCTAAACATTGGAGCTCCCCCACAAGTGACCCCATTTTGGAAACTAGACCCCCTAAGGAACTTATCTAGATGCATAGTGATCACTTTGAACCCCCAGGTGCTTCACAAATTGATCTGTAAAAAAAAGAAAGTACTTTTTTTTCACAAAAATTTTCTTTTAGCCTCAGTTTTTTCATTTTCACATGGGCAACAGTATAAATTGGATCCTAAAATGTGTTGGGCAATTTCTCCTGAGTACACAGATACCTCATATGTGGTCATAAACCACTGTTTGGGCGCACGGCAGGGCTCAGAAGGGAAGGAGCGCCATTTGACTTTTTGAATGGAAAATATGCTGGAATATTTAGCGGTTGCCATGTCGCATTTGGAGAGTCCCTGTGTGCCTAAACATTGGAGCTCCCCCACAAGTGACCCCATTTTGGAAACTAGACCCCCTAAGGAACCTATCTAGATGCATAGTGAGCACTTTGAACCCCAGGTGCTTCACAAATTGATCCGTAAAAAAAAGAAAGTACTTTTTTTTCACAAAAATTTTCTTTTAGCCTCAGTTTTTTTCATTTTCACATGGGCAACAGTATAAATTGGATCCTAAAATTTGTTGGGCAATTTCTCCTGAGTACACAGATACCTCATATGTGGTCATAAACCACTGCTTGGGCGCACGGCAGGGCTCAGAAGGGAAGGAGCGCCATTTGACTTTTTGAATAGAAAATATGCTGGAATATTTAGCGGTTGCCATGTCGCATTTGGAGAGTCCCTGTGTGCCTAAACATTGGAGCTCCCCCACAAGTGACCCCATTTTGGAAACTAGACCCCTAAGGAACTTATCTAGATGCATAGTGAGCACTTTGAACTCCCCGGTGCTTCACAAATTGATCCGTAAATAAAAGAAAGTACTTTTTTTTCACAAAAATTTTCTTTTAGCCTCAGTTATTTCATTTTCACATGGGCAACAGTATAAATTGGATCCTAAAATTTGTTGGGCAATTTCTCCTGAGTACACAGATACCTCATATGTGGTCATAAACCACTGTTTGGGCGCACGGCAGGGCTCAGAAGGGAAGGAGCGCCATTTGACTTTTTGAATGGAAAATATGCTGGAATATTTAGCGGTTGCTATGTCGCATTTGGAGAGTCCCTGTGTGCCTAAACATTGGAGCTCCCCCACAAGTGACCCCATTTTGGAAACTAGACCCCCTAAGGAACTTATCTAGATGCATAGTGAGCACTTTGAACCCCCAGGTGCTTCACAAATTGATCCGTAAAAAAAAGAAAGTACTTTTTTTTCACAAAAATTTTCTTTTAGCCTCAGTTTTTTTCATTTTCACATGGGCAACAGTATAAATTGGATCCTAAAATTTGTTGGGCAATTTCTCCTGAGTACACAGATACCTCATATGTGGTCATAAACCACTGTTTGGGCGCACGGCAGGGCTCAGAAGGGAAGGAGCGCCATTTGACTTTTTGAATAGAAAATATGCTGGAATATTTAGCGGTTGCCATGTCGCATTTGGAGAGTCCCTGTGTGCCTAAACATTGGAGCTCCCCCACAAGTGACCCCATTTTGGAAACTAGACCCCCTAAGGAACTTATCTAGATGCATAGTGAGCACTTTGAACTCCCAGGTGCTTCACAAATTGATCCGTAAATAAAAGAAAGTACTTTTTTTTCACAAAAATTTTCTTTTAGCCTCAGTTATTTTCATTTTCACATGGGCAACAGTATAAATTGGATACTAAAATTTGTTGGGCAATTTCTCCTGAGTACACAGATACCTCATATGTGGTCATAAACCACTGTTTGGGCGCACGGCAGGGCTCAGAAGGGAAGGAGCGCCATTTGACTTTTTGAATGGAAAATATGCTGGAATATTTAGCGGTTGCTATGTCGCATTTGGAGAGTCCCTGTGTGCCTAAACATTGGAGCTCCCCACAAGTGACCCCATTTTGGAAACTAGACCCCCTAAGGAACTTATCTAGATGCATAGTGAGCACTTTGAACCCCCAGGTGCTTCACAAATTGATCCGTAAAAAAAAGAAAGTACTTTTTTTTCACAAAAATTTTCTTTTAGCCTCAGTTTTTTTCATTTTCACATGGGCAACAGTATAAATTGGATCCTAAAATTTGTTGGGCAATTTCTCCTGAGTACACAGATACCTCATATGTGGTCATAAACCACTGTTTGGGCACACTGCAGGGCTCAGAAGGGAAGGAGCGCCATTTGACTTTTTGAATGGAAAATATGCTGGAATATTTAGCGGTTGCCATGTCGCATTTGGAGAGTTCCTGTGTGCCTAAACATTGGAGCTCCCCCACAAGTGACCCCATTTTGGAAACTAGATGCCCTAAGGAACTTATCTAGATGCATAGTGAGCACTTTGAACCCCCAGGTGCTTCACAGAAGTTTATAACGCAGAGCCGCGAAAATAAAAAATCATTTTTTTTTCTCAAAAAATGATTTTTTAGCCCACTGTTTTTTATTTTCACAATGGTTACAGGAGAAATTGGACCTCAAAAGTTGTTGTCCAGTTTCTCCTGAGTACGCTAGTACCCCATATGTGAGGGGGAACCACTGTTTGGGCACACGTCAGGGCTCGGAAGGGATGTAGTGACGCTTTGAAATGCCGACTTGATGGAATGGTCTGCGGCATCTTGTTATGTTTGCAGAGCCCCTGATGTGCCTAAACAGTAGAAACTCCCCACAAGTGACCCCATTTTGGAAACTAGACCCGGCAAAGAACTTATCTAGATGTGTGGTGAGCACTTTGAACCCCCAAGGGCTACACAGAAGTTTATAACGCCCGGGCATGAAAATAAAAAAATCATATTTTTTCCACAATCAGGATCTTTTAGTCCCCAATTTTTTTATTTTCCCAAGGGTAACATGAGAAATTAGACCCAAAAGTTGTTGTCCAATTTGTCCTGAGTATGCTGATATCCCATATGTGGGAGAAAACTACTGTATGGGCACACGTCGGGGCTCGGATGGGAAGTAGCGACGTTTTGAAATGCCCACTTGATGGAATGGTCTTCGGGCGTCATGTTACGTTTGCAGAGTCCCTGATGTGCCTAAACAGTAGAAACTCCCCACAAGTGACCCCATTTTGGAAACTAGATCCCCAAGGAACTCCTATAGATGTGTGATAAGCACTTTGAATCTCCAAGTCCTTCACAGAAGTTTATAACGCAGAGCCGTGAAAATATAAAATCATTTTTTTTCCACAAAAATAATTTTTAGTCCCCAATTTTTTTTCCCAATGTTAACAGGAGAAATTAGAACCCCCAAAGTTGTTGTGCAATTTTTCCCGAGTACGCTGATACCCCATATGTGGGGATAAACCACTGTTTGGGCATACGTCGGGGCTTGGAATAAAGGGAGCACTGTTTGACTTTTTGAACGCAAAATTTGCAGGAATCAATGGTGGCTCCATGTCGCGTATGGAGACCCCCTGATGTGCCTAAATAGTGGAAACCCCTCAATTCTAACTCCAACCCTAACCCCAACACACCCCTAAACCCAACCCTAACCCTACACACACCTAACCCTAATACAAACCCTAATCATAACCCTAACCCCAACACACCCCTAACCCTAATCCCAACTCTAACCATAAACCTAACTACAAGCCTAACCCTAATTCCAACCCTAACCCTAATTCCAACCCTAACCCTAATTCCAACCCTAACCCAAATTCCAACCCTAACCGTAATTCTAACCTTAACCCTAATGCTAACCCTAACCCTAGTTCTAACCCTAAGGCTGGGTTCATATTGCGTTTTACCAGCCCGTTCAACACGTAGCGGTGACCGGCTGGTAACGGTATAGCATAACGCGATCGCGTTATGCTATACCCGCTAGCGCAGATGAATCAGCAGATAATCAGCCGCGGATCCGCAGCAAAATCCGCCGCGGATCTGCAGCGAATCAGCAGCGAAATCCGCCGCGGATCAGCAGCGAAATCAGCCGCGGATCAGCAGCGAAATCAGCCGCGGATCAGCAGCGAAATCAGCCGCGGATCAGTAGCGAAATCCGCCGCGGATCAGCAGCGAAATCAGCCGCGGATCCGCAGCGAATCAGCAGCGAAATCCGCCGCGGATCAGCAGCGAAATCCGCCGTGGATCAGCAGCAAAATCAGCCGCGGATCCGCAGCGAATCAGCAGCGAAATCCGCCGCGGATCAGCAGCGAAATCAGCC
The DNA here is from genome assembly GCA_033576555.1 of Oophaga sylvatica. Taxonomy (NCBI): domain Eukaryota; kingdom Metazoa; phylum Chordata; class Amphibia; order Anura; family Dendrobatidae; genus Oophaga; species Oophaga sylvatica. Next base: position 14,916,456 of record JARQOD010000010.1, read on the forward strand.
GCGGATCAGCAGCGAAATCAGCCGCGGATCAGCAGCGAAATCAGCCGCGGATCAGCAGCGAAATCAGCCGCGGATCCGCAGCGAATCAGCAGCGAAATCCGCCGCGGATCAGCAGCGAAATCCGCCGCGGATGAGCAGCGAAATCAGCCGCGGATCAGCAGCGAAATCAGCCGCGGATCAGCAGCGAAATCAGCCACGGATCAGCAGCGAAATCCGCTGCGGATTCGCAGCGAATCAGCAGCAAAATCAGTAGGGGATCAGCAGCGAAATCCGCCGCGAATCAGCAGCGAAATCCGCCGCGGATCAGCAGCGAAATCAGCAGCGGATCAGCAGCGAAATCAGCCGCGGATCAGCAGCGAAATCCACTGCGGATTCGCAGCGAATCAGCAGCAAAATCAGTAGGGGATCAGCAGCGAAATCCGCCGCGAATCAGCAGCGAAATCCGCCGCGGATCAGCAGCGAAATCAGCAGCGGATCAGCAGCGAAATCAGCCGCGGATCAGCAGCAAAATCAGTCGCGGATCCGCAGCGAAATCCGCTGCGGATCAGCAGCGAAATCAGTCGCGGATCTGCAGCGAAATCAGTTGCGGATCCGCAGCGAAATCCGCGGCGGATCAGCAGCGAAATCCGCCGTGGATCCGCAGCGAAATCCGCTGCGGATCAGCAGCGAAATCAGCCGCGGATTAGCAGCGAAATCAGCCGCGGATCAGCAGCGAAATCCGCCGCGGATCTGCAGCGAAATCCGCCGCGGATCTGCAGCGAAATCCGCCGCGGATCTGCAGCGAAATCCGCCGCGGATCCGCAGCGAAATCCGCCACACGTTGCGGATTTTGCTGCGGATCCGCGGCGTATTTTGCTGCGGATCCGCGGCGGATTTCGCTGCTGATCTGCGGCGGATATTGCTGCGCATCCGCGGCTGATTTCGCTGCTGATCCGCCGCGGATTATAGAAATCTTTATTTTTTTTATTTGTCCCTACCTATGATAAAGGGGGGGTTCATTTACTTTTTTTTATTTTGATCACTGTGACAGTTTATCACAGTGATCAAAATAAATTTTTGGACACTGGGGGGCGCACTGCGCATGCGCCGGCCTGCGGGCGCACTGCGCATGCGCCGGCCATTTTCCAAGATGGCGGCGCCCATGAAGAGGCCCGGGCGGATGCCGGGACCGATCCAGGGACATCGGTGGATCGGGAGAGGTGAGTAGGGTGGTCGGAAGGTTAGAGGGGGGGATCGGAAGGTGGGGGCACCGGAGCAAAGGAGGAGGGGAGCTGTTAGTGACGGCGGTGACCGATCGCTGCCATCTTTCGGTGGCGGCGGCCGATCGCCGTCGTGACTCGGTGTGGGGGGGTCAGGTCTCGGTGTCCAGCCATGGCAGATGCTATTGCAGCATCGGCCATGGCTGGATTGTAATATTTCACCAATTAAATTGGTGAAATATTACAGATTGCTCTGATTGGCTGTTTCACTTTTAACAGCCAATCAGAGCGATCGTGGCCACGGGGGGGTTAAGCCAACCCCCCTGTGGTGAAGCACAAAGGGTCCTGTAACTGCGGGTCAGGTGACCTTTGAGTGACCCCGGTCTCCCGGCCCGCAGGGACGAGATCCTTTCATGACGCAGGGTATGCGTCATAGGTCGGAATGGCACCGACTTTCATGACGCATACACTGTGTCAAAGGTCGGGAAGGGGTTAAGAGGTACTGGATGGTGACTATCCCATCTAAGAAGGGCGTTTGTTGATGTGGGTTTTCTATAGATTTTCGTATTAATGTTCCCATCAACCGTTTTTTTAATGTGAATATCCAGAAAAGGAAGTTCTTGCAAATGGTGTTCAAAGGTAAATGAGAGGCCCAATGGATTGACATTTAATTTGGCTACAAAACTTTCCAAGTCTGAAATGCTCCCATTCCATACTAGAAACACGTCATCGATGTATCTTGACCAGAAAGTGATTTTGTCACATTCTTCAGTGTATAGATCACTAAATACTATCGTTTCTTCCCACCAGCCCAGGAGCAGGTTGGCATAAGATGGTGCACATGGGCTCCCCATCGCTGTGCCCCTGAGCTGGTGGTACACATTGTTATTAAAGAGAAAATAGTTTTTGACTTCTGGATGATCTAGAAACTCAAGTTTTGGGTAAAGGTTTGAATTGTGTACCTACTTCTAATTTTGAGACCTTTGAGAGCATCAAAGACTTGCATTTGTTTGTTCGTAAATTGAGGTGGAGGAAACATTACATTAGGGAGGACAAACGTCTCAGTCAAGACTTAAGGATCCCTGACTCTCTGTTGTTTTGTAGCCAAATTAAATGTCAATCCATTGGGCCTCTCATTTACCTTTGAACACCATTTGCAAGAACTTCCTTTTCTGGATATTCACATTAAAAAAACGGTTGATGGGAACATTAATACGAAAATCTATAGAAAACCCACATCAACAAACGCCCTTCTTAGATGGGATAGTCACCATCCAGTACCTCTTAAGAAGGGAATTCCAAAAGGACAATACATGAGAGTACGTAGAAACTGCTTCTCGGAGGAGGACTTTCAAGAACAAGCAGCTGATCTACGACAGCGCTTTCTTGATCGGGGATACCCGGATGGGATCCTACGCAAGGCATATCATGACACAAAAAGCCTTAATCGTACCCAATTGTTAAATGCCACAACATCCATAAGTGAATCCCCAATATGTCGTTTCATTACAACTTATAATTCTGGAGCACAACATATTCGATCAATATTGAATAAACATTGGTCAATTTTACAGATGGACGAGGACATTGGAGACCTGGTGGGTAGCCATCCCAATATTACCTTTTCAAAAGGAAAATCAATAGGAGACAGGATTGTACACAGCCACTATAACCCTCCAAAGAAAGAAACATGGTTAACCAACAATCTCAGGGGTTGTGACAAGTGTAGTGGCTGTGTAGCGTGTCCGGTCATGTCCACTGGAAACATCTTCAGAAGTAATGTTAATGAACGAAACTATGAGATACGGCACTTCATCAACTGTCGAACAAAGGGTGTCATCTACAAGGCCACCTGTCCATGTAATCTGGAGTATGTGGGTAAAACGATACGAGAATTTAGACGTAGAATTGGTGAACACCTACGAGATATTGCCTTGAAAAGAGATACCCCATTGGCAAGACACATGGTTAGTCATCATGAGGGGGATACAACCAATTTGCAATTCATAGGTATTGATAAAGTAGGAGCACCAAAGAGGGGTGGCAACTGGGATAGAAGGATTTTGCAATGTGAAGCAAAATGGATTTTTCGTTTAAAGACACAACAACCGTTGGGCCTGAATGAGTTGCTTACATATAATTGTTTCATTTAATCCTCCAGTCCTTCAGTAGTATGCCTACCCTCTTTACCCCCCTCTTATCTCAATCTATCCCTTTCCTATCTTTGTAATCTCTTTTTCCCACATTTATACTAGCTTTAAGTAGGGCTTCATAGAACATAACAGGATGAGCCATCGTTGAGTGGGGGCGCCAATGTCGTATCTTATTAGGGTGCCAACCTCCACGGACAGGTAGGGTTTAATAGTATGGTATTTAGGGTGTTGTAGGCATTATTGTTCCCCCTCACATCAGGTCTCCTCTGTCCTACGAGTTCACATCCATCTTATGCCCTTTTATTATGGGCTTTGTCTCTTCTCCCATTCGCCCTATGTTATTGCTTCTTTGTCTTGTTTTCACCAATTCCACATACTATGGGATTTTTTCATAAAATCATATTTAAAAAATTTTGGTCCCTGTGCCTTCATTAAGACATATAATTTATAGGGATCTATACCTTTTATTTGGTCACTCTCCTTGATTGCCAATCCCCTTTGAGGATCACATCCTATATTTTAGTACCGAGCAAATAACAGATATGATATAGTATCTCCATATGCAAACAAATAGATATGGGCCAATTTAAATGCATTGTTAAATAATAATTTGTTTTCTGGTTGAGAAGATGATGTCCATTGATATTTGAGCAACGTCAAATGTATGTATATTACGACATCTTTGATCTATATTGCTGTAAGTAATTATTGTGCTCCTTTTTCCGAACCATCAGGAATAATAATATCCTAATACTAATGCGATATGGTGTGTTATGTATAAAACTCGGCTAATAAGGGATGATGTGATTTTTCATCATGAATGGGTCATATATTGGAAGGTCCTCTTTATTTTTTGCATCCTCGCCTGTTTCCATGGCTATGGCTACAGAGCCACAAGCATAACGCTGTTGGAATTAGGGCTTGCGTTCCACTTATGCGTTTCACTAAGACGCCGTACCGGATGTGACGTCAGGCACCTCAGTTTATGCGACGTTGCACCTGTGCGCCACAGTTAGTTGGCGCACCGGATGTGACGTCTCCCCATGACCGCCGGCCTGTTTTGTAAATACCTGGATATGTGACGTACCATTTATGCGTCCGAGTTCTTTTGCCGCACCGGATATGACGTCGTCTCATGGCCGCTTCGGCGCCCTATTTAAAGTCCATGTGAGTAACTTTTGTGCACCCGTTCTGACAACATGAATGCATGTGACGGATGACTGCACGTTATAATTGAAATGAAATGGCATGTGCTCCCCTGATGATCTTAGCCGGAGAAACGCGTTGGGAGTTAAAGTTATGATTATATCCCGAGGTCCACGGTCTATCTAGGGGTAATGTATAGAGGTTTGAAAGCCTCCCCCAGCTAAAGAAACCGCCTTCGGACAATCACGGGTTTTCTGGATCAGTGGATTATTTGGTGAGATTGTTCCAATATTAATAATCTTATACACAATTAATGTTTATCCTGATCCTTTTGTTCGATTATATACATACATCAGTGCACATTATAGGCTACCGCATGGACTATGTACATGCAAACTGACTAGTATTTTTGTATATTCTGAGCTATGCTCTGAAATATATTTGTTGATGTTATGTAAAAACCAGTTACCTCATTTATGTTATTGAGATTATTCATTGAGGCCATTAACGGGTTTATTCATATATTCTGTTTCTATCAATGAGTGGTGACTTTACACCATTGTCTAGGTGTTATTAATGTTGTCTTTGTTGTTTTGGGTCATTATTCCCCTATATGAACCGGCTGGTTCTTTTTAAATAATATTATTAAAGGTTAATTTTTACCCTGCACTTCTACTCTTTTGCTACCTCCTATGCACAGGAGACCAGGAGATGTGGTATGCTCCGTACACGATCAGACACAGATAATTTTCAAAATGAACCTTTGTTCATGGGAAAACCCCTTTAATGTGACCGGCTTCTTCTGCCTGTAGAGACGTCGCGCAGATGCCGCTGGGATCAGCCGAATGATACACTGCTCCTGCGCGGAATTCGCGCAGTCGCAGTGCGACGGTGTTCCGCTGTTGATACCGTGCAAGAGGCTGTGTGTGTGTGTGTGTGGTGCATACGGCGTATAGAGTGTGTGTTTGGTGCGACGGTGTTCCGCTGGTGATACCGCGCAATAGGTTGGTACCAGCAGCAGTTTCTGTATTGAGACACCCATCACTTGGTTGTCTCAATATGGCGGTCGGTGAACTTCCTTCACTTGGAATTCTGGGATACGATGACATCTGGACCGAACAGGAAATGAAAACATTACAAGGCATTTATATAAATAGATTAACCCATTCGGTAAAAATTCACGAACACCAAAATTATGTTTTTGTGGCCGCAGCAGTTCCCCAAAAAATGCTGTACCAAGTGATCAATAAGTCACATCTATCCCAAAATGGTATCAGTAAAAACATTGTCTTGTCTCTCAGAAAATAAGCTATCACACAGCTCCATCGGGAAAAAAATAAAAATGTTATGAGGCTCAAAAAAGGCAACACAACCCGAAAATCATTTTTTTGCAAACTTCTGATTTTTTTCACCATTAAAATAATAAAACAACTGTTTATGTTTGGTATCGCCGTACTCGTATTGATCAGAATTACACTGCATGGTCATTTTTACCACAAAATGTACACCGTAAAAACAATTCCCAGAAAACAATGCCAGAATTGTTTTTTTTTTCACAATTGCACCGCACTTGGATTTTTTTCCAGTTTTCCAGTACACTATGTAGTAAAGTAGATAAAATGAATAAAATAATATAAATGGAGTCATTCAAACATACAACTTGTCCCGCAAAAAAAACAAGCCCTCATATGTCTATATGGACAGAAAAATAAGAGTTATGGCTCCTGGAATAAGGGGAGCAAAACACGGAAACGCAAAAACGGAAATTGACGTGAAGCGGTTAATGGCTTGATGAAGGCCCTGTGTGGCCAAAATGTCGCATGTAAGGTTTTTTCTTTACATTATCACTTAACTTTTTGAAGGAGGTTGTCTGGTTCCCTGTTTCCTGGTTTTTTATATTGTTATAACATTGTGGAGGTTTGCACGGAGTGGTGCACGAGATTTACCTTTCACAAATATGATTCCACAGGTCATTACAATCATGATGATACCAAATATGCTTTTTTTTTTAAGTTATAAAAGAAAAATGTGATGATTGTTAAAAAAATTAACTTGTGTCGCCATTTTTTGAGACCGGTAATGTTTTATTTTTTCAGTTAATGGAGTTGTGTGGAGACATGCTATTTTTGCGCCTTGAGCTGACTTTTTTACAACATTTTAAATACGGCGTTCTCATCATCTCCAATTAAATTAATTTTGCAATTCTGGAATTTTTTAATTTTTTTTCTCATTACAGCTTAATGTTTTTTGTGGATCTGTGTGTAAAGTTCTGTGTATCTACTATATACAACCAACAGTGTCCCCAATGTTATATACAGTGGGGGGGAATAACTATTTGATCCCTTGTTGATTTTGGAAGTTTGCCCACTGACAAAGACATGAACAGTCTATAATTTTAAGGGTAGGTTAATTTTAACATTGAGATATAGAATATCAAAAATGAAATCCAGAAAATCACATTGTATAAATGATATAAATTTATTTGCATTTTGCAGTGAGAAATAAGTATTTGATCCCTCTGGCAAAGAAGACTTAATACTTGGTGGCAAAACCCTTGTTGGCAAGCACAGCAGTCAGATGTCTTTTGTAGTTGATGATGAGGTTTGTGCACATGTCAGGAGGAGTTTTGGTCCACTCCTCTTTGCAGATCATCTCTAAATCATTAAGATTTTGAGGCTGTTGCTTGTCAACTTGGAGCTTCAACTCCCTCCATAAGTTTTCTATGGGATTAAGGTCTGGAGACTGGCTCGGCCACTCCATGACCTTAATGTGCTTCTTTTGAACCACTCCTTTGTTGCCTTGGCTGTATGTCTTGGGTCATTGTCTTGCTGGAAGACCCAGTCATTACCCATTTTTAATGGGAAGGAGGTTGTCACTCTTACTGTACATGGCTCCATCCATTCTTCAATTTTGCATAGTGCCCCAGATCGATGTCGCTTGAGAGTGATTTTGTATTTCTTCCATTTTCTTACTATTGCACCAACAGTTGTCTCCGTCTCACCGAGCATCTTACTTATGGTTTTGTAGCCCATTCCAGCTTTGTGCAGGTCTATCATCTTGTCCCTGACATCCTTGGAAAGCTCTTTGGTCTTGCCCAGGTTGCAAATAAATTTATACAATGTGATTTTCTGGATTTTATCTTTGATATTCTATCTCTCAATGTTAAAATGAACCTATCCTTAAAATTATAGACTGTTCATGTCTTTGTCAGTGGGCAAAGTTACAAAATCAGCAAGGGATCAAATACTTATTTCCCCCATTGTATATATAGTCAGCAGTTTGTGTCCATTATAAGATATACAGTCAACAGCTGAAATGCCACTATATGATATATATAGCCAGCAGAGTCTGTGTATCCCATGTGACATATATACTGTATAGTCTCAGTGTTTCCTAAGTGATGCATATGGCAGATAATCCCATGTCATGTATTCTGCATAATATAGTATATAGTGTGCACCTGTGTATATAGTATGATGCTGTATATATATAGTGTGAACCTCGCACAGGCACACCTCCAAACTATATGTACAATCATCAACAATGAAATTGCAACACCAAGATGGAAAGGTCATGAAGTTATGGAATTCACAGCATAAAGACATGTTAATAATATCTAAATAATGTAAATAAGGAAGCTACATTTACTAACCCTTTTTATTTCTTCAGCTTGGAGTATCAGCCTGTTGGAATATGTTTGGTGCAACAACTCCATTCCTGTCTACGAGTGTTTAATTGCTAGATTTGTATGCTGTTTATAAAATTAAAAAAGAAAAACTCCCAGAGGCTCACACAGGGAGAGCATGTGACTGTATTTCCTGTTTTCCTGTGTCTGTGTGTGATAGAAGCAGCCTGCTGTAGATGCTGCACAGATAGAGACACACACGATTTATTCCTGATCTATTAAGCTTATCATATATTGTTCCTGATTGTTCCAGAATAAAGAAGTTCTGTTGTCACACACTTGGAGAGTATCCTGAATAATCTGCTGCCAACAGACTATGGTCCCAGAGTGACACAGAACCGCAGAGTAATACAGCAACAGAAGCCCAGAGCAAAAGCAGCATAGAGCAACAGAGATGTCTACTAAAAACACAGAAAAGCATAGTAAAAGCATAGTAAAACCAATGTATAAAAATACTCTGTTGTAAAAAAATAACAGTAAACAGCAAGTGCTAATTAAAAGATGAAAAAACACAGGGTATTTGGTTAATACGTTTTTTGCAAAAAATGTGTATTAAGCCGCTCTACCAAACGTCAAGGTATACCCGTATCAGAGCAGTCCCTGACTAATGTATTTAATGCCTATCTGATATATTTAAAAACCTGGTCATGTCTATAATACCTGTATGAGCAGGATTCAGAAAGGTAATGTCCAATGTGGACACGCTGCAAAGAATGGCTTTTATGTGATACGGGTATACCTTGACATTTGGCAGAGCAGCTTAGTATACATTTTTTGCAGAAAACGTATTAACCAAATACCCTGTGTTTTTTCATCATTTTTATTAGCACTTGCTGTCTACTGTTATTTTTTTACAACAGAGTATTTTTATACGTTGGTTTTACTATGCTTTTCTGTGTTTTCAGTCCTCTGGTGCTGTGAACAATGTCCCTACAGGCTTGTTCACTGTGTGCATGGCTCATGGGTTTCTGTTTGCATTCAATCGTTTTCTTGTTTCTGCAAAACTAGGGAGGTCTCCACCCCTCCTTTGTGAGCCGTACACATAAAAGCCTTTCTATGTAGCGTGTCCACATTGGATATTACCTTTCTGAATCCTGCTCATACAGGTATTATACACATGACCAGGTTTTTAAATATATCAGATAGGGATTAAATACATTAGTCAGGGACTGCTCTGATACGGGTATACCTTGACGTTTGGTAGAGCGGCTTAATATACATTTTTTGCAAAAAACATTAACCAAATATCCTGTGTTTTTTCATTTTTTTATTACCACTTGCTGTTTACTGTTTTTTTTACAACAGAGTATTTTCATACTTTGGTTTTACTATGCTTTTCTGTTTTTCAATCTTCTGGTGGTGTGAACAATGTCCCTACAGGCTTGTTCACTGTGTGCATGGCTCATGGGTTTCTGTTTGCATTCAATCGTTTTCTTGTTTCTGCAAAACTAGGGAGGTCTCCACCCCTCCTTTGTGAGCCGTACACATAAAAGCCTTTCTATGTAGCGTGTCCACATTGGATATTACCTTTCTGAATCCTGCTCATACAGGTATTATACACATGACCAGGTTTTTAAATATATCAGATAGGGATTAAATACATTAGTCAGGGACTGCTCTGATACGGGTATACCTTGACGTTTGGTAGAGCGGCTTAATATACATTTTTTGCAAAAAACATTAACCAAATATCCTGTGTTTTTTCATTTTTTTATTACCACTTGCTGTTTACTGTTTTTTTTACAACAGAGTATTTTCATACTTTGGTTTTACTATGCTTTTCTGTTTTTCAATCTTCTGGTGGTGTGAACAATGTCCCTACAGGCTTGTTCACTGTGTGCATGGCTCATGTGTTTCTGTTTGCAGAGATGTCCACTAGCAGCAATTCTGTCAAGTTCTCAATGCCAAGCCTCACTAACCAGAACTGCCAGTCCTAGAAATTCAAGGTGAAGATGCTGCTCATAAGAGAAGGTATATAGAAATATACTCAGGAACAAGTGCCTCATCCATTACCAGATGATTGGCTAGAGAAGGATCAGAAAGCACGAAGCACAATCTCCGTCAGTGTAAATGATAATCAGATTGTGCATATATGTAAGTGTGCAACTACAAAGGAGATATGGGATGAGTTACAGAAAGTGCATGAAAGATCAAATCTCAGTAATAAGCATTACCTCATAAAAACGATGTATCAGTCTAAGCTAAGTGATGGACAGAATATTCAGGACTATATAAGAAACACCCTAGAGATTGTGGAGTGTCTCAGGGGTATTGGAGAAGAAATAAGATTTCATGTTGCTGCGCTTCTATTAAGTGGTCTTCCAGAAAGTTATGACACACTCATGACTGCACTACGTGCACGGCCAGATGATGGGCTGACACTAGAATATGTTAAAGGTAAACTTGTGGACAAATTCAAGAGAAAAATGCAGCATTTAAGCAGCAGTAATGAATCCAACGCAGAAACAGCATTAAAGACACAGGATTTCCCTAAATATAAGAGCAATCTAAGATAAACTCGTGAATGTTTTGCCTGTAAAAAGCCTGGCCACCTTAAAGCAGACTGGAGAATTTGGAAAGCAAGAATGAGTCAGCTTAAAAAAACAGAACAGACATCAAAGGGTTAAAACAGCTGTAAATGAAGATTCTGCAAGTGCTGAAGCTGCATTTAATGCCAGTACGAGCCCATCTGCAAAGCATATATGGTGTATAGATTCTGGTGCAAGCAGGTATATGACAAATAACAAGGATTTTTTTCACTGACCTTAAGGAAAGCCAGTCAGAAAGGGTCATCTTAGCTAATGGTCATTATATGACTTCAGAAGGAGTAGGAGACAGCTACCTTCACTGTCCAATTTCCTCAGCACAAAGCAGAAAGATCCCAATAAAGTATGTTCTCTATGTTCCCAGCCTTGAAAACAATCTTCTGTCAGTAAAGAAGCTCACGCAAAAGGGGAATGTAGTTACTTTTAAAGATAACAGCTGCATCATCTCAAAGAAGGGTCACACTGTTGCAGAAGGAAAAATCCAAGATGAACTTTATCAGCTAACATGCAAAGAAAGAGTGTACAGTGCTAGACAAGATCTGCATAAGAACTGTATCCACGTATGGCACAGACGTCTTGGGCACAGAGACCCAGAAGCAGTAAGGAAGCTATCTCAACTTGCAAATGGTATTGAAATCAACCAGTGTAGTCAAATGATGAAGTGCACTAGCTGTCTTAAAGGGAAAATTTCCAGAAAATCCTTTCCTAAAATAAACACCACTAGATCTGCACAGCCAGTGGATCTGATACATACAGATGTATGTGGTCCAATGAGTGTTCAAACTCCTAGCAAGAAGAGATATTTTCTCACATTTATTGATGAATACTCCAGATATATAGTCGCCTACCTGCTTCACAGCAAGGATAAAGTTCCACAGAAATTTGAAGAATATCTTGCTGTAGTGTTTAACAAATTTAGAAGAATGCCAAAAGCCCTGCGTGCAGATAATGGAACCGAATATACAAGTGGTAAGGTGCAAACCATTTTGAAAAAAAATGGAATCATGTTCCAGACTACCATTTCATACAACCCAGAACAAAATGGCATTGCAAAGAGAAAGAACCGTACTCTCTGAAAGTGGAAGAAGTATAATGTTTGCTGCGAATCTACCTACAATGTATTAGGGAGAAGCCATCATGACAGCTTACTATCTTCAAAACAGAGTGCCAGGTAAAACAACAAATAAAACTCCATATGAGCTATGGAACTGTGAGAAGCCTAGCTTGAAGCACCTCAGGATATTTGGAAGCAAAACATTTATGTATGTTCCTGAAGAAATACATCCCAAGTGGGAATCACATGAAAAGCAAAGAGTCCTGGTGGTCTATAGCGAAACTTAAAGGATACAGGATCCTGCACCCAAAGACCAACACAATAACAATCAGCAGAGATGTATTGATTGATGGAGACTCTGTATCACTCAAATTCCATGAATTTACACCAGTTATTCAACTTAAGAAGCAAAAACAAGAATCTCTATCACCAAACCGAGATACCGAAAAGGAAAATACTGAAGTGTGGATAAGCTCTGAAGCCACTAAGGAAGACACAGAAGAACCAAGTCGACCTCCAGTCAGGAGACCAGAAAGGCCAAACAAAGGTATCACAGCTAGATGCCTTTCTTTTATGGTCAGAACACTTCCTGAACCAGAGTCATGGCAAGAGATGCAAAAACTGCCTGTCGACGAGAAGCAGAAGGGGATAAATGCTGCTAATGAAGAGATGGAGTCCCTTCACCAACTCCAGACATGGGAGCTTACTGAGCTACCACAAGGAAAAAGAGCTATCGGATGTACTGTAAGTGGGTCTTCAAAAAAAATATGACTCAAAAGGTAAAGTTCACCGGTTTAAGGCAAGATTGTTCGCAAAAGGGTACTCGCAAAAGTATGGTGAAGATTATGATGCTACATTTTCTCCAGTTGAGAAGCAAACCACATTCAGAACTTTATTGTCCGTAGCTACAGTTCAACATATGACAGTCAGAGATTTTAACATCAAAACAGCCTTTCTACATGGTGACATTGAAGAAGAGTTGTACATGAGCCAACCTGAGGGATATATTAAAAAGGGTGAAGAGCATCTTGTTTTTAAAATGTAAAAATCTCTCTATGGACTTAAGCAGTCAACAAGAGCTTGTAACTCGAAAATGAACAAAGTTTTGATGGATGAAGGATTTAAAAAATCTCAAGCTGATCCATGTTTGTATACGAAAAATGTAGCGAAGGAGTGGATGTATGTTCTCCTATATGTAGACAATGTAATCATTTCTCATCAAGATGAAAAAGAAATTGCAAAGATAGTCTTTGAGACTAAGGACCTTGGAAATGTGACATATTATTTGGGAAACTTGTGGTGCCCTGAGGGTCCAGTCACCACAGAGGTACTGCATCTCAGCCAGAGATGTGGTATCCCACCTTTCAGGTAAGTTGGAGACACTAAACCTGGCTCTGACAGCACTTCATTCATCACACACACTAGCTCAGTTCCTCTAGCATGCCTGTAGCTAGAAAAGGGTGTCAGATGGTGGGTGGAGCTTGTGGGTCAGAGCAGGAGTTAGAGGGAAGAGTGAGTCTTCCTGTATGGGAAGAAGAAGGAAATGCATAGGCAGCCCTCCCGTAGGGGAGGCGGGAAGAGATAGAGACGTGCAGCAGGCTCCAGGTCCTGAGGAGTTGCGCACAGATAGAAAGACAGAAAAGAAGGTTCCCTGTAGAGAAAAGGGATTTCTCAGAGGCACGGCTGAGCAGAGGCTACCCGTGGTGCTTGTTCCAGTCTGGTGAACGTCAGCTGGGAGAATCCAGGTCACAGAAGGGACTCGGCCCCTAGCCTAGTGAAGCGTACTACAGGACTCAGCTAGCAAGCCGACAGCTGTGACAACTTCAGGGGTCACAGCCACAACCACAAGCATCTTCTCCGGGACGAAAAGCTATATAGAATCAAGGAAACGCCTGGGTCACGTTGTCTGACAGGATTCGCAGCTACCAGACAGGGACACTGTTTGTGAGGTGCTGGGATGGAAGCAGGAGTGGGAATCAGCACAGTGAGACGGCCAGGGAAGGCATATGCTGACAGGGAGCATTGGTCTGCTGTTCTCCATCTACCTGGAAGTTGGCTGGACTCCATACATGGAGGAAGTGGCACTCAGCGGGCATCTGTGTACACCAGAACTGTGAGTAAAGCTATGGAAACTGCATCTGACTGTCTTCTCAAGTTCTTCCTGCAACACTCACTCAGTACTGCTACATCTCCCAGCACCATTAATCTCTACAACATCTCTGCCCTGGGACAACAAGCTTCACCTGTGGGAAGCTATTCCAACTCTGCTACATCACACCATCTTTCCCAGAGGATCTGCACTGGATCACTGGTCACCTCTGACCAGAAACCACATGTGGCGTCACGAACACTTCAATACAAACTCTCATCATCCCCTGTAAATATTCCCCTTTTATTGGATGCCCAGGGCCACGGATCGGGTCACTGCTGCCGTGACACGTCCCTTTAAGACACCGGCCCGATACCGAGTAACCCACTGCCCTGGCGGGTGATCAAAAAACTCAAAGGCTAAATCTTAAGAAATCTGCATCAGGAGATCTCACTCTCAGAGGTTATGTGGGTGCAGATTGGGCTAGAGATTCAAGTGATCGGAAATCAACTAGTGGTTACTTGTTCAAATTAGGAGAAAATTCAATTTCTTGGTCCAGCAGAAAACAAGAGTCAGTCGCATTATTGTCTATAGAAGCAGAATATATGTCTGCTGCTTATACAAGTCAAGAATAGTGTTGAGCATTCCGATACCGCAAGTATCGGGTATCGGCCGATATTCGCGTTATCGGAATTCCGATACTTAATTCCGATACTTTTTCCATATCGTATACCGGAATCGGAAGTTCCCATAATTCTTTGAGAGGCAATGTGATTTTAGTCAGCCAATGAGGAATCCTACGAAGTGTGGGCACATCCTGTAATGCTGCGGTCATCTTAACTAATGGCATGGCTGTGATTGGCTGCTGAAATGATGTCAGAATGCACTATAAAAGGCGCCGCCGCCATTTTAGCGTCACTGTGCTGTGAACTCAGTAAGGGACAGAACGCTACTCTGCTCACTCTGAGGGACAGTTAGATATTGCGATTTTGTGTACTACTGTGCTTGAGGCAGGCTAGTTTACCAACCGCTGTGTAAAGCTTCATTTTGCCAGTGTTGTTTTAACAGCTCTGTGCAAGGTGTGTGTGTGACAGTGCAGGTGACGCTGCAGTTTGCTCTGCATCCACCGCTGTTTGTAGGCATCTGCACGTGTCACTGACTCTTTTTTTTTTTTTTTTTTTTTTATTTTGTGGAATTGGTGCAGCTCCATTATATTACAAAAAAAAATCAAATCTATTAGTGTGACGTGCTTCCATCCGTATACAATACATTGGTTGCAAACACTATAGAACTACACAAAGGAGCTTTTCACAGATTGTGGACAGTTGTGTTTCAGTGTTCACTTCAGTCTGTGTTTTTTACTTTTTTTAGTGCAGATCACGCTCCAGTTACATGTTCAAGCACTGCTGCTTGTACTCTGCTGAGCGTGTCTCAGTGTCTCATCCTTTTCATTTATCTCCAATTGGTTCTGCTACATTCCATTTAAAATAAATGTAATCTATTAGACTAATAGATTAGATTTATTTTAAATGGAATGTAGCAGAACCAATTGGAGATAAATGAAAAGGATGAGCCACTGAGACACGCTCAGCAGAGTACAAGCAGCAGTGCTTGAACAAGTAACTGGAGCGTGATCTGCACTCAAAAAAGTAAAAAACACAGACTGAAGTGAACACTGAAACACAACTGTCCACAATCTGTGAAAAGCTCCTTTCTGTACTTCTATAGTGTTTGCAACCAATGTATTGTATACGGATGGAAGCGCGTCACACTAATACTATTAGTGTGACGCGCTTCCATCCGTATACAATACATTGGTTGCAAACACTATAGAAGTACAGAAAGGAGCTTTTCACAGATTGTGGACAGTTGTGTTTCAGTGTTCACTTCAGTCTGTGTTTTTTACTTTTTTGAGTGCAGATCACGCTCCAGTTACTTGTTCAAGCACTGCTGCTTGTACTCTGCTGAGCGTGTCTCAGTGGCTCATCCTAATAGTATTAGTGTGACGCGCTTCCATCCGTATACAATACATTGGTTGCAAACACTATAGAAGTACAGAAAGGAGCTTTTCACAGATTGTGGACAGTTGTGTTTCAGTGTTCACTTCAGTCTGTGTTTTTTACTTTTTTGAGTGCAGATCACGCTCCAGTTACTTGTTCAAGCACTGCTGCTTGTACTCTGCTGAGCGTGTCTCAGTGGCTCATCCTAATAGTATTAGTGTGACGCGCTTCCATCCGTATACAATACATTGGTTGCAAACACTATAGAAGTACAGAAAGGAGCTTTTCACAGATTGTGGACAGTTGTGTTTCAGTGTTCACTTCAGTCTGTGTTTTTTACTTTTTTGAGTGCAGATCACGCTCCAGTTACTTGTTCAAGCACTGCTGCTTGTACTCTGCTGAGCGTGTCTCAGTGGCTCATCCTAATAGTATTAGTGTGACGCGCTTCCATCCGTATACAATACATTGGTTGCAAACACTATAGAAGTACAGAAAGGAGCTTTTCACAGATTGTGGACAGTTGTGTTTCAGTGTTCACTTCAGTCTGTGTTTTTTACTTTTTTGAGTGCAGATCACGCTCCAGTTACTTGTTCAAGCACTGCTGCTTGTACTCTGCTGAGCGTGTCTCAGTGGCTCATCCTAATAGTATTAGTGTGACGCGCTTCCATCCGTATACAATACATTGGTTGCAAACACTATAGAAGTACAGAAAGGAGCTTTTCACAGATTGTGGACAGTTGTGTTTCAGTGTTCACTTCAGTCTGTGTTTTTTACTTTTTTGAGTGCAGATCACGCTCCAGTTACTTGTTCAAGCACTGCTGCTTGTACTCTGCTGAGCGTGTCTCAGTGGCTCATCCTAATAGTATTAGTGTGACGCGCTTCCATCCGTATACAATACATTGGTTGCAAACACTATAGAAGTACAGAAAGGAGCTTTTCACAGATTGTGGACAGTTGTGTTTCAGTGTTCACTTCAGTCTGTGTTTTTTACTTTTTTTAGTGCAGATCACGCTCCAGTTACATGTTCAAGCACTGCTGCTTGTACTCTGCTGAGCGTGTCTCAGTGGCTCATCCTTTTCATTTATCTCCAATTGGTTCTGCTACATTCCATTTAAAATAAATCTAATCTATTAGTGTGACGCGCTTCCATCCGTATACAATACATTGGTTGCAAACAATATAGAAGTACACAAACGGGCCTTTCACAGCTACTGAACATGGGTTTTTAATTTTTAAATAAAATATGTATTTTTTCAAATGACACAAATATAAGTAATGTTGAAGAGGAATAGTCCTACATCCATTGTTTGCACAATATTACAGGTGTACATCATGTCCCTTAATCAACAATGTATTATTATATTTACTTGTATGCTTTTATTTAAAAGCCAAGAACACAGAAGGATAACCTTCGCACTGCAGCTGTTGTCAAAGTTCAACCCACATTATGCACTTCCAACATTGCAGCATTTGAGGCATGATGTGAGTTGGATTGGTCAAAGTTATGGAGTGAGAAGGTTCACCATCAGTACCCTATAGCATAAGTATGCTTTTGTGTTAGACATGTGGATATCTGCCATAATATGTCACAATTATTTAGTTACAGATTTGTTACCAACACTAATCATTGAATGGTTTTAAATTTGACGTTTCACTTGTTTACAGCTTAGAAATAAGGGTGTAGCCTGATATCTATGTGTAGCACTAGCCACTTTAACATGTCATGTTTTTTTAAACATGTGTAGCTAGGTAGCAGTAATTTTTGCCGGACACACAGCAGGGGAACAGCAGGCGTTACTGAACCCCACTATTACTATAGCTTGTGTATTGGTCTGTGGACACGACACTTCTGAGCAGCAACTGGCAGTGTTGTAGCCCAGGGAGTATAGCTCAGGTGGTAGAAAGATGAACATAACAGGAGACATGGAAAACGTTGTCAACCAGTTAGTTAATCTGAAACCGGACAGGCAAATTCAGGCGAGATCCATGCCTAGTTCATTTTCAGAAAAGTAAGCCGTTGTACATTATCGTAGGATAGTCGCATGCAACGGTCTGTTAGTACACCACCTGCAGCAGTAAAGACGCGCTCCGATAATACACTGCCAGCAGATCAAGCCAGCACCTCCAATGCATACTGGCTAAGCTCTGGCCATGTATCCAGCTTAGAGACACAAAACTTGAATGGGGAAGAGCCATCTGAGAGTACACTGAGAGGGCAAGACATGTAGTCTGTAACCATCTTACGGAAATGTTGCCTCCTGCTGACTGGAGCCGTCTCGGATGGTGTAGACATTGGTGGCGCTGCCACAAAACTTCGACACATTTGGAACATACTGGTCTTGCCCTGTGCAGAGGCGCTGCTTGTGCTCCCTCTTGTTGCAGAGCTGTCTCCACTGCCTCGACGCACAGAGCTGCTTTGTAAATCAGTAGCAGCAGCAGTGCTCTTGGCTGGAATGGAGAACATTATGGATTGCACCAGTGTGTCTTGGTACTTCCGCATTTTACGCTCCCGGTTCAACGGTGTGATGAGGCTTTGTAAGTTGTCCCGGTAGCGAGGGTCTAGGAGGGTGTACACCCCAATAATCAGACGTGGTGTGAATGTGTTCGATGCGGCGGTCGTTTCTCAGCCACTGCAGCATGAAATCAACCATGTGCTGCAGACTCCCAACTGGCCAAGAAACGTTGTCCCCTGCAAGAGGCGTCATCTCCGCCTGCTGTGCATCACCCCACCCTTGGTCTACATACTGACTAGAGCATTGTCTACCTCCCTCTGGAGCGATGTCTTCCTCCTCCATTGACTCCTCCTCACAAAGTCCTTCAAATACATATAAATTTACAAAATTTAAAACTCAAAATTTAAAAACTTTGTATCATAATTCTGTAACATCAGTTTATGGAAACACAATAGCATTACAAAAGGATAGACAAAAAATGTACATTATGTGCTTTGTAAATACATTAAAAGTTTGTAATGGTTATGAAAATATAGACAGCGACTCTGGAGGTTCAATTGTTGATACAGCATGGTACTTTGAAAGTCCTCCAGCCCTTTGTGAAGAACCACGTTGCGCTGACTGTCCAGAAGGTGATGGAATTTGTGACTCCTCATCCTCCTCACAAAGTCCTTCAAATACATATAAATTTACAAAATTTAAAACTCAAAATTTAAAAACTTTGTATCATAATTCTGTAACATCAGTTTATGGAAACACAATAGCATTACAAAAGGATAGACAAAAAATGTACATTATGTGCTTTGTAAATACATTAAAAGTTTGTAATGGTTATGAAAATATAGACAGCGACTCTGGAGGTTCAATTGTTGATACAGCATGGTACTTTGAAAGTCCTCCAGCCCTTTGTGAAGAACCACGTTGCGCTGACTGTCCAGAAGGTGATGGAATTTGTGACTCCTCATCCTCCTCACAAAGTCCTTCAAATACATATAAATTTACAAAATTTAAAACTCAAAATTTAAAAACTTTGTATCATAATTCTGTAACATCAGTTTATGGAAACACAATAGCATTACAAAAGGATAGACAAAAAATGTACATTATGTGCTTTGTAAATACATTAAAAGTTTGTAATGGTTATGAAAATATAGACAGCGACTCTGGAGGTTCAATTGTTGATACAGCATGGTACTTTGAAAGTCCTCCAGCCCTTTGTGAAGAACCACGTTGCGCTGACTGTCCAGAAGGTGATGGAATTTGTGACTCCTCATCCTCCACCTCTTCCAAAACCTCATGCCTTAGTGCTTGCAGTGTTTTTTGAAGCAGGCAGATAAGGGGACAGTCAGGCTGACTAGTGCATCATCTGCACTCGCCATCCGCGTTGACTCATCAAACGCACGCAAAACGTGGCAGATATCCTTCATAGAGTTATTCGCCACTCATTACACTGGCAGTGGCTGCCCATTCATTATAGGATCCAATTCTAATTACTGGTTCTCACCAACATAGCTCTCCACAGCGCAGCACCCCCCTACATCTCCTCCCTTATTTATATTTATCGGCCTAACCGACTGCTGCACTCTGCAAACGACCTTCGACTAACCTCTGCACTAATCCGTACCTCCCACTCCCAACTCCAAGACTTCACCCGCGCTGCGCCAATCCTCTGGAATGCTCTACCCCAAGAAATTAGGACTATCCGCAATTTGGATGGTTTCAGGCGCTCCCTCAAAACACATTTGTTCACAGTGGCCTATCACATTCTCTAATCAAAGTCATTCTATGTGTAATTCTGTGTGTGTAGCCCATTCACTATCTCCATGCATCCCTCACTTCCTTAAAATGGCTGGACCATCATTGTAAAAACACCATTGTATATAAACACCTGTACTTTGTATCTCCCACACCTCATTGTAGATTGTAAGCTTTCACCAGCAGGGGCGGCTGATTTTGCTTTAATTATTGTATTGTTAACGTTGTTACTTATGACTCGTGTTTTGAAACTGTTAAACTGTAAAGCACTGCGGAATATTATGGCGCTATATAAATAAATAATATTATTATTCTTATTATAGAGGCCCACTCAGTAGTGGTGAAGTGTGAACGCCGCAAATTGCGAGTTGACTGCGCCTGATGCAGCTGATACTCCATTACTGTTGGCTGCTGCTCACACAACCGCTCCAACATATGTAACGAGGAATTCCACCTGGTGGGTACGTCACATATAATGCGATGTTCATGAAGGTGAAATCTGCGTTGCAGAGCTGCAATCAGCGATCTGGCCATGCTGGAACGTCGCAAGTGAGCGCACTCTAGGCGGACCTTGTGCAGCAGTGCATCAAGATCCGGATAGTCCCTCAAAAAACTCTGCACGACCAAGTTGAGCACATATGACAGACATGGTATGTGAGTGAGGTTGCCAAGGCCCAGAGCTGACACCAGATTTCGGCCATTGTCACACACTACCAAGCCTGCCTGTAGATTCTCTTCCAAAAACCACACGTCGCTCTCCTGCTTTATGGCATTACAGAGCTCCTGCGCTGTGTGGCTAAGATTCCCCATGGAAATTAATTTCAGGATGGCCTGTTGACATTTGGACACGGCTGTGCTCATATCGGTCGCAACAGGTAAACGTTCACGGGTCCATGTGGAGGTAGACCGTGACGGCTCCTGCAGCGATGATTCTGAGGAACTGGAATAGGAGGAGGAATCAATGTGTACAGACTTGATTCCTGCAATCCTTGGAGTTGGCAGAACACGTACAGCGCCACTCGCAAGATCAGTACCCGGCTGCACAACATTGACCCAATGGGCAGTGAGGGAAAGGTATTGTCCCTGGCCATGGGTGTTAGAACCCTCTTGTTAGGTTTTGTTTCAGTTTGCTGGTCACATGACCTTTTTTCCCTATTTAGTCTGGCTCCGCCCTTCTGGCTTTGCTTGACTTCATTGTATTATCTACTGTTAAGCTAGCCGGGTGCTTAGGTGCCTTAATCTGTGAGTTTTGCTTGATGTTAGGATCACAAAGTATTTATTTTTCTGTTTAATTATCCATGCTACAATTTATGTTAGGACTAGGAGGTGTCCACCTTTTCTCCCAGTCCCTAGATCTTGTAGGGATTACTCCCTCGCAACTATAGGTCTTCGTTCACACTAGATGAGGACTTTAGCGGGTCTGGTCGCAGGATCAGGTTCCCCGTTACATCGTAGGGATTCAGCTTAGTTGTATTGTAGGGACAGAATTCCCTTCTTTCCTTACTGGTTGTAGCAGATCATAACAATGGGTACTGGTCCACGCATCGGTGGTCAGGTGGACCTTGCTACTGAGGGCTTTTAGTAGCGCATGTTTAATTTTTCCCTCAACATGCTTTTGCAGACCAGGGACGGCTTGCCTGCTGAAATGAAATCGGCTTGGCACATTGTATTGTGGGATTGACAATGATATTCAGTTACGGAAACTGTCTGTCTCCACCAGCCTGAATCACAGCATTTCAAGGGACAGGAGTTTTGCAATGCCAGCATTCAGAGCCTGTGCTCGTGCATGGTTTGCGGAGTATGGCCGTCTTTTATCCCATGCCTGTGCTACCGCTGGCTGTTTTGTGGCCTGGGAGTGTGAGGATGACAGGGAACTTGCTGCTGTGTGTGGAATAACAGTTTGTCTCTGGACAACAGTGGCCGAGGTTCTTCCATGGCGATCCTGTGAGGAAGCATAACCAGCTGTGTGTGAGCTCGATGAAGAGGCTTCAACACAACCTGAAGATGTAGGTGCTGCTGTAGGTTGGCCTACATCTCCAGTGTGTCTTTGTAACTCAACTACGTGCTTTGTCCGCACATGTTTCCACATATTTGTGGTATTGAGGTGACTGACACTTTTAGCTATTTTTAATTTTTGATTACACAGCTTGCATTTCACATAGCAAATATCATGTGCAAGTGTGTGAAAAAAGGACCACGCAGTGCAAGTCCTGGGAGCGCACGTTTTGACTTTTGGAACACAACTGCTCCGAACAGGTGCCAAACTGGAGGCTACAGGCAACCGAGTCTGCAGCCTAACTCTCCCTCCTGTTTGTACCGTTGGGGCAATGTCTTCCTCTATCTTCCTTCTATCACTAACCATTTCTCTAGGCCTCTCCCAGCTTTCAACCAAAGTACTGGTTCTCACCCACAAAGCTCTCCACAGTGCAGCACCCCTCCTACATCTCCTCCCTCATTTCTATCTATCGGCCTAACCGACTGCTGCGCTCTGCAAACGACTTTCGACTAACCTCTGCACTAATACGTACCTCCCACTCCCGACTCCAAGACTTCTCCTGCTCTACGCCAATCCTCTGGAATGCTGTACCCCAAGAAATTAGGACTATCCACAATTTGCATGGTTTCAGGCGCTCCCTCAAAACACATTTGTTCAGAGCGGCCTATCACATTCACTAATCAAAGTCATTCTATGTATTCTGTGTAAGTGTGTGTGTGTCTCTAGCCCATTCACTATCTCCATCCCTCAGTCCCTTAAGATGGCTGGAACATCATTGTAAATGCACCATTGTATATAAACACCTATACTTTGTATCTCCCCCATCTCATTGTACATTGTAAGCTGTCACGAGCAGGGGCGACTTATTTAGCTTAAATTATTGTATTGTTAACGTTGTTACTTATGACTTGTGTTCTGAAACTGCTAAACTGTAAAGCGCTGCGGAATATGATGGCGCTATATAAATAAATATTATTATTATTCCTCTGAGCTGCTCCCACCACCTTCCTGTTCTTCATGCCATGTTGGGTATTGGACCTCATCATCTCCACTACCCTCTTCCAACACCTGCTGTTGGGTGGTCTGGCCAGCACCATGCTCAACAGAAACTGGCACCTGGGTCTCATCATCATCATCAGATGCGTTCTGCGGTGTGCTGACCATCGGCACTGTCTCACCCGCCTCTTCAGATTCAGAGAGACACAGCTGTTGCGCATCACTGCATACTCCCTCTTCTTCACATTACAGAATGCTGCTTGGCTGGGCCCCTGTTTGCAAGCCAATAGATTCTGAGAACAGAAGCAGACACTCAGCTGGCTCCTGTACAGAACTCTCTGACTGCCTGGGCAATTTGCCAGGCGGTGAAGAGACAGATGGTTGCCCAACAGTGCTGTGGTCCTGAGAGGAGGTGGAAGCAATTGAAGTCGATGCATTGGCTGAGATCCAAACAACAACGGCTTTAATTTGTTCTTCCCGCAGCAGGGGGGTACTCCGAGCTCCTACAAAAGTGCGCATAAAGGAACGCTCACGGCCCGGGGAAAACTGGTGGATGCTGTGTCACTGGGGGCCGCAGCAGCCACAGAATCCCCACGTCCTCTCCCTGAAGAAACTCCACGACCACGTGCCTTACTCCCTGCCTTCTTCATCTTGGTAGATTGATAAAGAAAGTCTGAAAAGTTATAAGGCCTAAGTGTGGTTATTCCGCAGAGACTGCAGTGAACACTGCACACAACTGTTCAGTAGGTGTGAAAGGCCCCTTTGTGTACTTCTATAGTGTTTGCAACCAATGTATTGTATACGGATGGAAGCGCGTCACACTAATAGATTTTATTTATTTGTAATAGAGTGGAGCAGCAACAATTAGAGAAAAATTTCAAGGATGTGCCAGTGACACACGCTCAGCAGACTACAACCAGCAGTGGTTGAAGAACTAACTGGAGCGTGATCTGCACTCCAAAAAGGAAAACCTCAGACTACAGTGAACACTGCACACAACTGTTCACTACCCAACGCGTCTCAGCAGGAAGGCAGTCTGTGCGTCAAAACAAAGGCGCAAGCATACATCCACGTACCCTGTTTATAAAGCTATATAAAAAAAATTATGTAGTAGTGACGCACACTTTATTGAGGTACAGTATTACATCGCCATTCACCATCTGTGGCTATGCAGTCTCATCTATATATACCTTATCTATCCGTTGTCATGCTTGCAAGTCGACAGTCAGGCATAAATAGCAATTTTCACTATGCACTATGCACTTTTTAAAGGTTATGTTTGTTAATAAACATGATTATTGCCACATATTATGAGTATTACATGATGGAAATTGTATAATTTTGTATAAACTGTTTAGTGACATTATTCAGCAAATGTAACATTTTAGTAATGTCACAGATAACTTGTAATGCTGATGATGTTTTGAAGTCAGACATTCATTGTCTATACAATAAAAATGGTGTACATACTGTTACTTATCCATCATTAATGGATTCAGATATGTACTTGTATGCTTTTATGTACAACCGTATAGCAGATTCCTTAACTAATTTATTTTGTGGTTTGCATTGCTGTTCAACATGTTAATGTATGTGTTTATGTTTGTCAATTCTTTATTTATCTAGATATTAGTTTAAATGAAATCATCATCTTATGGTAGTAAAGGTTATCTTTCTCTTGTTTGAAGTATAGACATTTAAAATTGACAGGTAACAAGGAAATTACTTTATCTAGTATTTAAACATCCTCCTTGACCCTGGGCTCCAACACCGCCAGTTGTTGCTCGGAAGTGCTGTTAGCACAGTCAACACTTGCTCCTGTGTTACTGGGGTTCAGTAACGTCAGCTGGTCCTCGGTTGTGCCATTGGCTCTTTTCCTTCTGCTGCCCCTCCGGGTTCCAGTACCGTCAGCTGGTTCTCCGCAGTGCCTTTGGCCTAGGTGCCTCCATCTTGGTATCCGAGTTCCAGCAACGTCTGCTGGTCCTTGGTAGTGCTTTGGAGCACAGGTACCTCCTGCTTAGTAACCGTGTCCCAGTAACGTCAGCTGGTCCTCGGTTGTGCCATTGGCTCTTTTCCTTCTGCTGCCCCTCCGGGTTCCAGTACCGTCAGCTGGTTCTCCGCAGTGCCTTTGGCCTAGGTGCCTCCATCTTGGTATCCGAGTTCCAGCAACGTCTGCTGGTCCTTGGTAGTGCTTTGGAGCACAGGTACCTCCTGCTTAGTAACCGTGTCCCAGTAACGTCAGCTGGTCCTCGGTTGTGCCATTGGCTCTTTTCCTTCTGCTGCCCCTCCGGGTTCCAGTACCGTCAGCTGGTTCTCCGCAGTGCCTTTGGCCTAGGTGCCTCCATCTTGGTATCCGAGTTCCAGCAACGTCTGCTGGTCCTTGGTAGTGCTTTGGAGCACAGGTACCTCCTGCTTAGTAACCGTGTCCCAGTAACGTCAGCTGGTCCTCGGTTGTGCCATTGGCTCTTTTCCTTCTGCTGCCCCTCCGGGTTCCAGTACCGTCAGCTGGTTCTCCGCAGTGCCTTTGGCCTAGGTGCCTCCATCTCGGTATCCGAGTTCCAGCAACGTCTGCTGGTCCTTGGTAGTGCTTTGGAGCACAGGTACCTCCTGCTTAGTAACCGTGTCCCAGTAACGTCAGCTGGTCCTCGGTTGTGCCATTGGCTCTTTTCCTTCTGCTGCCCCTCCGGGTTCCAGTACCGTCAGCTGGTTCTCCGCAGTGCCTTTGGCCTAGGTGCCTCCATCTTGGTATCCGAGTTCCAGCAACGTCTGCTGGTCCTTGGTAGTGCTTTGGAGCACAGGTACCTCCTGCTTAGTAACCGTGTCCCAGTAACGTCAGCTGGTCCTCGGTTGTGCCATTGGCTCTTTTCCTTCTGCTGCCCCTCCGGGTTCCAGTACCGTCAGCTGGTTCTCCGCAGTGCCTTTGGCCTAGGTGCCTCCATCTCGGTATCCGAGTTCCAGCAACGTCTGCTGGTCCTTGGTAGTGCTTTGGAGCACAGGTACCTCCTGCTTAGTAACCGTGTCCCAGTAACATCAGCTGGTACAAGATTGTGCTACAAATACAAGATACGGAACAAGAGACACAAGAACAATAAGCAGAAGATCTAAAAGCAGAAGAACATGAAGTATAAGACCAAAATGAAGAGCAAAATATATGCTCTAAATTCTAAGCAGAAGAAGACTAAGCAGTGTATGGGGGTGAGTCCGTTCCTCCTCGTGGTGCCCCTGGAAAATGCCTGCTGCTGCAGGCTAAACTGAACACGGACAAATACTGTTGTAATTTAAATCTTTTGTGACAGCAAGAACGGAAGGATGAAAAATTCATACTTTGACAGATTACAAGTACAGGATTCTCTGTCACAAATAAGAATATGATGAAGAAGATGAAGCAGAATATGAATAAGAATAATAGTTTAATAAGAAGAATATGAGTAATGTTAACAAAGATGAATAGCAAGAAGTTTAAGAAGAAGATAAAGAAGGTGAAGATGAAAAATAATTTGATGAAAAAGATGATGCTGCAGAAGATTATGAAGGAGAAAGTGTGTGAAAAGTTAAAAAGGTGAAGATGAAGAGCATGGAAGTTGTGTAATATACATATTTGCCAAAATATAAAAAACGTTAACATTGTCAATTTCTTCGTCAATCCGAACATCTTTAAAAAAAAAAATATTTATGCTATTCCATTTGATTGGGTTAAACATCTATGCCTTTAATGTCTCCTCAACCTTCCACAATACATTCTACATTACTCTTTGTTGTTTTCCTTCATGTACAATTAACCAACAAGGCAAGAATGGGTTTTTTTTAATTTCGATATTTTGTTCCCATAGACTTACATGGGACTTCCGGTATCGATATCGGGTATCGCCGATATTTTAGTGATATCGGCGATACCATTCCGATTCCGATACTTTAGGATATCGGAAAGTATCGCTCAACTCTAGTCAAGAACTATTATGGTTGAAACAACTTTTGGAAGATTTCGGCAAGCCATTAGCTCAATCAGCAGTTATCTTTGAGGGCAACCAAGGATGCATTAAACTTGCTAGCACTTAGAAGGTTCGTGCAAGGACTAAGCACATTGATGCATAGCATCACCACTTATGTGACTTGGTGGAACGTGGTGTACTCGAGTTTGTTTATTGCGAGTCTGACAAGATGATAGCTGATGGTATGGCAAAGCCATTATCAAGAGCCAAGTTTGTGGACTTCATAACTTGCAATGAGACTAACAGGATAAGTAGTTGTTGAGTGGGGGTGTTGGAATATTCCTGCTCCATTCCTGTCTGAGTGTTTAGTTGCTAGATTTGTATGCTGTGTATAAAATTAGAGCAAAAAAAAACTTCCAGAGGCTCACACAGGGATAGCATGTGACTGTATTTCCTGTTTTCTTGTGTCTGTGTATGAGAGCAGCAGCCTGCTGTAGATGCTGCACAGATAGACACACAAATGATTTATGCTTGATCTATTAAGCCTATCATATATTATTCCTGTTTGTTCCTGAATAAAGAAGCTCTGTTGTCACAAGCTTGGAGAGTATCCTGAATAATCCACTGCCAACATTAGGCCACTCCATGACGTAAATGTGCTTCTTTTTGAGCCACTCCTTTGTAGCCTTGGCTGTATGTTTTGGGTCATTGTCTTGCTGGAAGATCCAGCCATGACCTATTTTTAATGTCCCGGTGGAGGGAAGGAGGTTGTCACTCAGGATTTTATGATTCAAGGTTCCATCCATTCTCCCATTGATGCGGT
Organism: Oophaga sylvatica; assembly: GCA_033576555.1. Lineage (NCBI taxonomy): Eukaryota > Metazoa > Chordata > Amphibia > Anura > Dendrobatidae > Oophaga > Oophaga sylvatica. Next base: position 14,944,280 of record JARQOD010000010.1, read on the forward strand.
GAAGTAGTCTTGTGCCTTTGGCAGTGAAACACCCCTAAAACATGTTTCCACCTCCATGCTTGACAGTGGGGACGGTGTTCTTTGGGTCATAGGGAGCATTTCTCTTCTCACCTTCCTCATGATCAAGGATACCCCACGAGATGACATTTTGTATGGTGCCCCAGATCGATGTCGATTGACAGTCATTTTGTATTTCTTCCATTTTCTTACTATTGCCCCAACAGTTGTCTCCTTTTCATCCATCGTCTTTCTTATGGTTTTGTAGCCCACTCCAGCTTTGTGCGGGTCTATGATCTTGTCCCTGACATCCTTAGAAAGCTCTTTGGTCTTGCCCATATTGTAGAGGTTAGAGTCTGACTGAATAATTGAGTCTGTGGACAGGAGTCTTTTATAAAGGTGACTATGTAAGACAGCTGTCTTTAATGCAAGTAACGAGTTGATTAGGAGCGTCTAACTGGTCTGTAGGAGCCAGAACTCTTAGGCCCCGTTCACACATTGCGGTTTTAGATGCGTTTCCGCTGCGTTTTTAACGCTGCGGAAACGCATCCAACCCGCAGCACAGTGCACAGCCAATGAATCCCTATGGGAACCGCAGGTCTAATGTGCACATGCTGCGGAAAAAAACGCACGGTTTAGCGGCGTTTTATTTTCCGCAGCATGTCAATTCTTTGTGCGGAACTGCAGCGGTTCGGCGCCCATTGACTTGCATTGAGTCGGGCACTTCCGCAGCAAAACCGCAGATCTAAAAAAGATCTGCGGCTTTGCTGCGGGTGAAACCGCTGCAGTTCGGGAGGAGGGAAGTGTGTGGGCGGTGAGTGGGTGTGTATAGTGTGCGGCGCTATGTGTGTGGGCGGTGCGTGGGCGTGTATACTGTGCGGCGCTTGTGTGTGTGGCGGTGATTGTGTGCCGGTGTCTGCGCGATCGGTGTGCGTGATCGGTGTGCGCGATCAGTGTGCGGGGCTGTGTATGTGCGGCGGTGTGCGGGGCTGTGTGCGTGTCTCCGTGTATGCAGGCATCGTCGGATGGGACTACAAGTCCCATCCGGCTATGCCTGCTACAGTGACAGTGACTGACACATTAGCCAATGATGGGACAGTAGTAGTCCCATCATCCGGCTAATGTGCTGAATGTAAAAAAAAAAAAAAAAATTACATGACATGCAACATATAACATACATGACATACAGAACATATAACATACATGACATACAGAACATATAACATACATGACATACAGAACATATAACATACATGACATACAGAACATATAACATATATGACATACAACACATAACATATAGCACATACTCACCTCTTCCCCGACGCCATCGATCTGTGTACCGCTCTGCCGCCGGGAGAGAATGACGTCACTACAGTTCATTCTATCACGGCAATGCTGGGTGAGAAAATTCCCACGCAGCATTGCCATAAAGTGAGAGAATGAACTCAGTGATGCACTGCAGGAGCCATTGTCTCCTGTCAGTGCATCACTGGGAGGCCCTACAGAGCAGTGGCATCACCTGATGTCACCGTTCTATAGGGGAGACCGTCGTGGGACCCTCGTTATTAATTGGACTGCGTCGGACAGGGAGTATACGGTTGTTTTATTTTTTTACGTTTTTTTACAGGAGATCGAGGGCGTCGCTTGGATCTGAGCGTATAATAAAGAGTAATGAAAACCGTGTTGTGTTTTATTTCATTAAAATAATTTATTCTTATGCGTGTTGTTTTTTTTAACCCTTTATTAATATAAGATTAATAATGGATAGGCGTCTTATTGATGCCTCTCTATTATTAACCGGGCTTAATATCACCTTACAATAGCAAGGTGATATTAACCCCTTATTACCCCATATCCCACCGCTACAGGGGAGTGGGAAGAGAGGGGCTAAGTGCCGGAATTGGCGCATCGTACAGATGCGCCAACTCTGGGGCGGCTGGGTGCTGGTATTTTTAGCCAGGGGGGCGCCAATATCCATGGCCCCTTCCTAGGCTATGAATATCAGCCCGCAGCTGTCTGCCTAGCCTGTCTGGCTATAAATTATAGGGGGACCCCACATCATTTTTTTTGGGGGGGTCCCCCTATTTTAATAGCCAGTGAAGGCTAGCTGCAGGCTGATATTCATAGCCTGGGAAGAGCCATGGGTATTAACCCCTTCCCAGGCTAGAAATATTGGCCCCGGCTGTCTGCTTTCCCCCTCTGGCGCAGAAAATTGCGCGGGAGCCCACGCCATTTTTTTTCCTATATTTTTTTTTATTATTAACTATTGCGGTATTTTGTGTATGTGTACGCGTGTGTCTTTAACTATTTATGTACCATTTTTATCTATCTATCTATCTATCTATCTATCTATCTATCTATCTATCTATCTATCTATCTATCTATCTATCTATCTATCTATCTATCTATCTATCTATCTATCTATCTATCTATCTATCTAACTACCTATATATCTTTCTGTCTATATATCTATCTTTCTATATATATTTCTATCTATCTATCTATCTATGTATTTTCTATCTATCTATCTATCTACTGGTATCTAATATCTATCTATGGCCGGCGACACACTTGCGAGTGTGATGTGAGTGAGTCGCACGACTTTCTCGCTTCAACACCCGACACGGCCGCCCGCTCTCAGACCCGAATGTGCGGCTGCATAGAAATACATGCAGCCGCACACTCGGGTACGAGAGCGGGCAGCCGTGCCGGGTGTTGAAGCGAGAAAGTCGTGCGACTCACTCACATCACATTCGCAAGTGTGACGCCGGCCTATCTCTATCTGTGTGTGTGTAATTGAGTGTGGGTTGGACAAATGTAAAAGAGGAGGTTGGGCAAGAAATGACATCACAAATCTTTTTTTTTTTTTGTTAAACAACATATCTTTATTTAGCTATAAAAACCGCATACAAAACCGCATGAGAAAAACCGTGTCAAAACCGCGCCAAAAAACGCATCAAAACCGCGCCAAAACTGCGTCAAAACCGCGCCTGCGGTTTCTGCCAAGAGGTGCGGTTTCGGCGCGGAAAAATCTGCAGGCAAATCCGCAATGTGTGCACAGGCCCTTAATGGTTGGTAGGGGATCAAATACTTATTTCCCACTGCAAAATGAAACTAAATTTATATAATTTATACAATGTGATTTTCTGGATTTTATTTTTAATATTCCATCTTTCAATGTTAAAATTAACCTACCCTTAACCCCTTCACCCCCAAGGGTGGTTTGCACGTTAATGACCGGGACAATTTTTACAATTCTGACCACTGTCTCTTTATGAGGTTATAACTCCGGAACGCTTCAACGGATCTTCGCGATTCTGAGATTGTTTTCTCGTGACATATTGTACTTCATGTTAGTGGTAAAATTTCTTCCATATAACTTGCGTTTATTTTTGAAAAAAACGCAAATATGGCGAAAATTTTGAAAATTTAGCAATTTTCAAACTTTGAATTTTTATTCCCTTAAAATAGAGAAATATGTCACACAAAATAGTTAAGAAATAACATTTCCCACATGTCTACTTTACATCAGCACAATTTTGGAATCAAAATTTTTTTTTGTTAGGAAGTTATAAGGGTTAAAAGTTGACCAGCGATTTCTCATTTTTACAACAAAATTTACAAAGCCATTTTTTTAGGGACCACCTCTCATTTGAAGTCACTTTGAGGGGTCTACATGACAGAAAATACCCAAAAGTGACACCATTCTAAAAACTGCACCCCTCAAGGTACTCAAAACCACATTCAAGAAGTTTATTAACCCTTCAGGTGCTTCACAGGAACTAAAGCAACGTGGAAGGAAAAAATGAATATTTAACTTTTTAGCCACAAAAATGATCTTTTACAAACTTTTTTTTTATTTTCACAAGGGTAAAAGGAGAAAATGGACAGATAAGGTTGTTATGCAATTTCTCCTGAGTACGCCAATACCCCATATGTGGGGGAAAACCACTGTTTGGGTACACGGCAGAGCTCGTAAGGGAAGGAGCGCCGTTTGACTTTTTCAAACTAAAATTGGCTGGAGTTGAGATTGGACGCCATGTCGCGCTTGGAGAACCTCTGATGCGCCTAAACAGTGGAAACCCCCCACAAGTGACACCATTTTGGAAACTAGACCCCCTAAGGTACTTATCTAGATCTGTTGTGAGCACTTTGAACCCCCAAGTGTTTCACAAAAGTTTATAATGCCTGGGTGTGAAAAAAAAAAAAAAAAAATTTCCACAAAAATGATTTTTTAGTCCTAAATTTTTGAATTTTCCCAAGGAAATTGGACCCCAAAAGTTGTTGTCCAATTTGTCCTGAGTACGCTGATACCCCATATGTGGGGGTGGAAAACTGTTTGGGCGCACGGCAGGGCTTGGAAAGGAAGTAGTAACGTTTTGGAATGCAGACGTTGATGGGGGTCATGTTCCGTTTGCAGTGCCCCAGATGAGCCTAAACAGTGGAAATCCCCCACAAGTGACCCCATTTTGGAAACTAGACCCCCTAAGGAACTTATCTAGATCTTTGGTGAGCACTTTGAACCCCCAAGTGCTTCACACAAGTTTATAATGCCCGGGCATGAAAATAAAAAATCCTATTTTTTTTCCCACAAAAATTATCTTTTAGTCACTAATTTTTTATTTTACCAAGGGTATCAGGAGAAATTGGACCACATAAGTTGTTGTCCAATTTGTCCTGAGTACGCTGATGCCCCATATGTGGGGGGGAACCACTGTTTGGGCGCACGGCAGAGCTCGGAAGGGAAGGAGCACCATTTGACTTTTTCCAACCAAAATTGGCTGGAATTGAGATTGGATGCCATGTTGCATTTGGAGAGCCCCTGATGTGCCTAAACAGTGGAAACCCCCCACAAATGACCCCATTTGGGAAACTAGACCCCCTAAGGAACTTATCTAGATCTTTGGTGAGCAATTTGAACCCTCAAGTGCTTCACACAAGTTTATAACGTAGAGCCGTAAAATTTAAAAATCATATTTTTTCCACAAAAATGATCTTTTCACCCGAATTTTTATTTTTCCAAGGGTAACAAGACTCCAAAAGTTATTGTGCAATTTGTCCTGAGTACACTGATACCCCATATGTGGGGGTATACCACTGTTTGGGTGCATGGCAGAGTTTGGAAGGGAAGGAGCGCCGTCTCACTTTTTCAACGCAGAATTGGCTGGACGCCATGTCGTGTTTGGAGAGCTCCTGATCTGCCTAAACAGTGGAAACCCCCCACAAATGACACCATTTTGGAAACTAGACCCCTCAAGGAACTTATCTAGATGTGTGGTGAGAACTTTGAACCCCCAGGTGTTTCACTAAAGTTTATAACGTACAGCCTTAAAATAAAAAATCCTTTTTTTTTTTTACAAAAATGATTTTTTTCGCCCCCAATATTTTATTTTCACAAGGGTAACAGAAGAAATTGGAACCCAAAAGTTGTTGTCCAATTTGTCCTGAGTACGCTGATACCCAATATGTAGGAGAAAACTACTGTATGGGTGCACGTCAGGGCTCGGAAGGGAAGTAGTGACGTTTTGGATTGCAGACTTTGATGGAATGGTCTGGGGGCGTCATGTCGCATTTGGAGAGCCCCTGATACGCCTAAACAGTGGAAACCCCCCACAAGTGACCCCATTTTGGAAAATAGACCCCACAAGGAACTTATCTAGATGTGTGGTGAGCACTTTGAACCCCGAAGTGCTTCACAGAAGTTTATAACGCACAGCCGTAAAAATAAAAAATCCTTTTTTTTTTTACAAAAATGATTTTTTCGCCCCCAATATTTTATTTTCACAAGGGTAACAGGAGAAATTGGACCCCAAAAGTTGTTGTCCAATTTGTCCTGAGTACGCTGATACCCAATATGTGGGAGAAAACTACTGTATGGGCGCATGTCAGGGCTCGGAAAGGGAAGTAGTGACGTTTTGGATTGCAGACTTTGATGGAATGGTCTGGGGGCGTCATGTCGCATTTGGAGAGCCCCTGATGCGCCTAAACAGTGGAAACCCCCCACAAGTGACCCCATTTTGGAAAATAGACCCCACTAGGAACTTACCTAGATGTGTGGTGAGCACTTTGAACCCCGAAGTGCTTCACAGAAGTTTATAACGCACAGCCGTAAAAAAAAAAAATCCTTTTTTTTTTTACAAAAATGATTTTTTCGCCCCCAATATTTTATTTTCACAAGGGTAACAGGAGAAATTGGACCCCAAAAGTTGTTGTCCAATTTGTCCTGAGTACGCTGATACCCAATATGTGGGAGAAAACTACTGTATGGGCGCATGTCAGGGCTCGGAAAGGGAAGTAGTGACGTTTTGGATTGCAGACTTTGATGGAATGGTCTGGGGGCGTCATGTCGCATTTGGAGAGCCCCTGATGCGCCTAAACAGTGGAAATCCCCAACAAGTGACCCCATTTTGGAAAATAGACCCCACAAGGAACTTATTTAGATGTGTGGTGAGCGCTATGAAGCCCCAAGTGCTTCACAGAAGTTTATAATGTACAGCCGTAAAAACAAAAAAAATCTTATTTTTTTTTACAAAAATAATATTTTCGCCCCCAGTTTTTTATTTTCCCAAGGGTAACAGAAGAAATAGGACAAATTTCACAATAACTCTTGGGGTCCAGAGTACGCTGATACCCCATATGTGGGGATAAACTACTGTTTGGACGCATGGCAGAGCTCAGAAGTGAAGGAACACCGTTTGACTTTTTCAAAGCAGAATTGGCTGGAATGGAGATCAGACGCCATGTCACATTTGGAGAGCCCCTGATGTGCCTAAACAGCGGAAACCCCCCAATTCTAACTCCAACCCTAACCCCAACACACCCCTAACCCTAGTCCCAACCCTAATCCCAACCCTAACCTTAATCCAAACTCTAACCCTAATCCTAACTTTAGCGCCAACCCTAACCCTAACTTTAGCCAAAACCCTAACCCTAACCCTAATGGGAAAATGGAAATAAATACATTTTTTTTATTTTATTATTTTTCCCTAACTAAGGGGGTGATAAAGGGGGTTTGATTTACTATTTATAGCGGTTTTTATGATTGGCAGCTGTCACGCTAAAAGACGCTTTTTATTGCAAAAAGTAGTTTTTTGCATCGCCACATTTTGAGAGCTATAATTTTTGCATATTTTGGCCCACAGAGTCATGTGAGGTCTTAATTTTTGCGGGACGAGGTGACGCTTTTATTGGTACCATTTTTGAGCACGTGACATTTTTTGATCGCTTTTTATTTCGATTTTTGGGAGGTTAGAATGAACAAAAATCAGCAATTCATGAATTTCTTTTGGGTGAGGCGTTTTTATTGTTCCGCGTGTGGTAAAATTGATAAAGCAGTTTTATTCTTCGGGTCAGTACGATTATGGCGATACCTCATTTATATCATTTTTTTATGTTTTCGCGCTTTTATAGAATAAAAACAATTTTATATAAAAAATAATTATTTTTGCATCGCTTTATTCTGCGAGCTATAACTTTTTTATTTTTTTGCTGATGATGCTGTGTGACGGCTCGTTTTTTGCGGGACAAGATGACGTTTTCAGCGGTACCATGTTTATTTATATCCGTCTTTTTGATCGCGTGTTATTCCACTTTTTGTTCAGCGGTATGATGATAAAGCACTGATTTTTTGCTTCGTTTTTATTTTTTATTTTTTAAGGGGTTCACAAAAGGGGTTAACTAGTGGGACATTTTTATAGGGGGGTCGTTACGGACGCGGCGATACCATATATGTGTACTTTTATTGTTTTATTTTTTTTATTTACAATAAGTAATGAATTTATTGGGGAATATTTTTTTTTTTTTTTTTTTTTTTTGGATTTTTTTTACACTTGTTTATTTTTACTTTTTTTACTTTTTTACTTTGTCCCAGGGTGGGACATCACTGTATTTCATCAGATCGCTGGTGTGACAGTGTGCACAGCACTCTGTCACACCAGCGATCGCTCAGGCAGTGCAGCAGGCTTCTCAGTGCCTGCTCTCGGCAGGCACTGAGGAAGCCGCCTCCCTCCAGGACCCCAGCGCCATCTTGGATCCGGGTCCTGGGAGGGAGGAAGCCCTCAGAGCAGCGCGATCACATCGCGCTGGTCTGAGGGTCTCAGGGGGGCGCGCAGGGAGCCCCCACACTGCGCGATCCTCCCCTGTGCCCCCAGTACAACCGCGATCATGTTTGATCGCGGTGTGCAAGGGGTTAATGTGCCGGGAGCGGTCCGTGACCGCTCCTGACACACAGTCACGGGTGTCAGCTGTGATAATCAGCTGACACCCGGCGGCGATTAGCTGCGCTCCCTCGGGGAGCGCAGCTAATCGCCTATGACGTACTATCCCGTCCATGGTCAGAATGGCACGGGTTTTATGGACGGGATAGTACGTCTAATGTCAGAGAGGGGTTAAAATTATAGACTGTTCATGTCTCTGTCAGCGGGCAAACTTACAAAATCAACAAGGGATCAAATACTTATTTCTTCAGAACTTTCAAGCAGAACTTGGAAATCCATGTCTTCAGAAAAGCTTACAGCCTGCAATGACTCTGTTGCCACATCATCGCCAGAGTTGCTGCAACCCCTGAACCTACTGTCTCTTTCCCCATAATTCTGTATAACGTAAGGTCACAAGGGCAGGATCCTCTGTCCTCTGTACCTGTCTGTCACTATTAGTTTATTCATTGTAATTTCTATTTGTGTTTTGTATATAACCACTCCTCATGAATAGCACCATGGAATCAATAGTGCTCTAAAAAGAAATAATAATAATAATCCCCTTCATGATGTTCCTCTCAGTCTTCGCCCCTGCACTCCTTGCTGCTGTACACATAATAGAAAGCTACAACAGTTGGCATCTGTGTTTCGTCATCTGCATCAGCAGAAATGTGCAGAGGTGGTTCACTGACCATTTGCACTACCCCTCCCTTGTACTCATTCTCCAACAGTACAAATGGTTGTGCATCAGTGCACTAAATCTCGAATTGTTGGGCAGGGCCGGGTGGATGGCCCATGGAACCACAGCTAGCAGAGTCACCAAAAAGCAGAAGTGACTGCTGCATGAATTGGAGCTCAGACTGCTTACCTAATTTACAAGGGCGTGAGGTGGAACACAGATGCCCATGGGACGCAGGTACAAACTCTGAGTTTTAAACAGGCAGCCGAGTGAAAGACAAAGCAAAGGTAACGAAGCACTCTCAGCCAACCAATCTAAAACCACCTTTACTTGTTCTGGCCTCACCATTCATCCAACGGCACTCAGGCCTGCCAAATTACACAGAACATCATGTCGCCTACTTGCACCAGAGGAAGGTGTTTTATTTGGGAGAGTAGCAGGCACAGATCAACCACATCCTCTCTCTCCCGGCAGTAGCTCCATCACCAGAAACATGACCACATCTCCTATTTTCATGCTCTCGTCACTGTTTTCAACATCAAGAAAATTGCAGAGTATTGCATGACCTTCATATATAGTAGCCAGAGTAGCCAGCAGATAATTACACTGCCTGTTTTCAGAGTACCACAAAAAATCAATAGAAAAAAATCAAAACACACAAACAGTGTTGGCTACTTCCTCCTTGTACACTTCTTCCAACTACACCACCACCTCCACCTCCTCCTCAACATTCTCCTCCACTTGGACCTCCACCTCCTGATTCACGATTATAATTTTTTCTTTTTTTTAAATTCTGTAATTTTAAGTGATTTCTCTATCCACATTTGTTTGCAGGGCAATTATCCTGCTCTTACCCCCATTTCGCTTCCTTTTGCCAATCCCCTAGCGCTTACTCCAACCACTTTACAGCCATTTTACAGTAGTGAAGTTTGTGTCCCCATTGACTTGAATGGTGTTCGGGGTCAAGTTCGGGTCCCGAATTTTACTTTTTAAAAAAGTCCCCCGAACTCTTCGAACCCGAACATTCACGGGTTCGCTCATCACTACTAGAGAACAACAGGTTGAGAAGAAAAGCCAAGACTGTGTATTATAGAATAAAACTTTTTACATTGAGCAACTGATTTGACTCCATTGCATATATCTCTTTGTCTTCGTTCTTTTCTTCCCACAGAAGGCGGTAGGTTTGATAGTACTTTGAGATTCTTTTCTACAGGGTTCATGAAAGAAGCTGGAGGCATTTCTCATTAGTTTCCCTGACATCTTTTATCACTTATCAGAGGAACAAGCAAACGGAGAGCAGTTGCTTTGATCATGGCAAAAGTAAAATGAGCACTAAAAACCCTATGAAGATTCAGAAAGTGGGATAGACTTTCTGTGGCCTGTTTCAAAGAACTAACATGATTTAAACTTGCCAGAATTGTATCTATTAGGAATTGTTAATGACACACCATTTTTATCATTTTTTTTTTCTATGAGTTCCTTTAAAGTCGCAGATACTTTCAACCTGTCCAAGTCTATTGCATGCTATTCTCAGACCTCTTCATTTGAGTTAGACACTGTGGAGACTGCATTTCAGCAATGCATTTGGTATATACAGTGGAAAACTCTCAATTAGAGGTATCTAATGGCTTCAGTCTCCACAAGGAGGCTCAAAGAGTGTCCTGTTAGCCTCTGTAAGGATGGTATGCCATTGGCTTAGCTTTTCTTCTGCTGTAGAGGAAATTGCAGCACTTTGTACTTTCCTATACACGGCACTTCACCAATGTATGCCACTCCATATCTTTTTTATGATTGTAGTCAATCAGTGCCTTTACGGTGAAGCCTTCTGTCAGGGTGTTTGCTGAAAAATATTTCCGATTTATAAAGCCATCATAAGGCTTAAAGAGGACCTCTCAATGGATTTTTAAATTTAAACCGCTTCCTCCAATTGCTGCTGCCCACTGATTCTGGAACAGTTTTTTTTTTTTTTCAGTGATCTTCCGTTTAAAAGTTATGCCTTCTGCTATTAAAGATGAAAAATTTCTGTTCAACCAAGTGAACGTAAACCACAGAAGTTCTATGTGGGTATTTGCTTTTTCTTCTTTATGATCTTGGCCAATCAAAGCATGGTTGCATCATAGAGGGGAAAAAAGCAAATGCCCATAGATAAGGTCTGATCTGTAGCCTAGCTCAGCAAGTTCGCCTAAGATGAGAAATGTCTCACATGACCACGCTGAGAACAGCACAGTCGCCATGACCCCTTATGCTATTGAGCCGCTCGAGAGCAGCACTGAAGTGCCAAAGCACTGGAGAGCTGGAGCACCAGAAACAGGACAGCAGCGGCACCAAAGAGATGAACCCAACTGTTACAGATGATGTGATGCTGCTGTCCTGTGCTTCAGTTCTCCTGCGCTGCTGCTCTACTGTATTTTGGCTTTCCAGTGCTTCTGCTCTCCTGTGCTTCAGTTCTTTGGCGCTGCTTTACTGTATCTCAGCTTTCCAGTGCTTCTGCTCTCCTGTGCTTTTGCTCTCCGGCACTGTTGCTCTCATGTGCTTCAGCTCTCCGGTGCTGCTCCCCTGTGCTTTGGCTATCTGGTGCTACTGCTTGCTTATACTTTGACTCTCTGGCGTTGCTGCTCTCCTGTGCTTTGGCTCTCCAGCACTGCTGCTCTCCTGTGCTTTGGCTTTCTGGCGCTGCTGCTATACTGTGCTCCATTTCTCTGATGTTGTTGCTCTCCTGTGTTTCGGCTCTCCAGCGCTACTGCTCCTCTTTGCTTCGGCTCTCTGGCGCTGCTGCTCTCCTGTGCTTCGGCTTTCTGGCACTGCTGCTCTCCCGTTCTTCGGCTCTCTTGCGCTGCTGCTCTCCTGTGCTTTGGCTCTGTGGGTCTGTTGCTCTCCTGTACTTTTTGCTCTCCGACACTACTGCTTTGCTTTTTTTCGGCTCTCTGGTGCTGCTCTCCTAGCTCCAGCGTGTTACTATGAGATAAATCTTATTTCACAAGAACATGCTGAGCCAGTTTGCAGCTATGAACTTCTTTGATGGTGTTTGCTTTTTACCTACAGAGCGTGGCCAGTGTCACAGAGGATCACCGTATATTAGATAGAAAAGTACCAAAATATATTTCTAGTGAATCACCGATTTAAATACCCAATTTTTCAGATAAATCATATAAAACATAACCTTTATTATTAGTGTTAAAAAAGTTATTTTGTGTATATATAAAAAATTTTTATCATGACTCCCACCCAAGATTTTTTGTCTGTACTTTGAGGGGGTGGGGGAGAAGAAAGAGTCGCCCAGATATATCTGTGGAGGTTGGCACCCTAGACCTGCGCAAAGGCACCCCTCTCGTCGGGGCTATCCCTCCCTTTCTTTAAATTACTTATATATATATCTTTAAGATTATATATATATCTTTATATATAAAGATATAGAGTGCTGGATCCACAGAGGCGCTATGTGTTTAATTACATTTTTATCCCTTTGTTTTAAATATGAGGATTCCCTATTATGCAAATATAACATTTGGAAGTCCAAGTCCAGCATTTAACACCAATGTTGCCATGTAAAGTAGTATCACAATGGCTGCAAAAGCGCAGTACAGCATGTATGGCAGGGGTGTTCTGTGAAGGCTTCAGAGGTTTGTTTGAGAACATTATGGATTGAACAGCATCATGAAAACCAAGGAACACACCAGACAGGTAAGGGATAAAGTTGTGGCGAAGAGTAAAGCAGAGTTAGGTTATAAAAAATAGATCAAGCTCTGTACATCTCAATGAGCACTGTTCAATCTATCATCCAAAACACAACACTGCTCATTTATGATTAAGTTGATGTTTGTGTAAATTTAGTCCACCAAAATTCTGAAAAATCCTGAGAACTGAACTGTGGAGCTGTTGCCACTTTGTATTATGCTATTCTGGAAGCAACCGTTTCTCCTTAAAAGTGTCCTGTTTATTTTCGTCCATTCTGTGTATAAAGGTGGGTAAATGATCACATTTCCCAATTTGCCCCCAAATTTGTTACCACCGTGATTTTGGCACAAAGAAGCACAAAGCAGACAGTTTAGGTTTGACAGAAACATAACGTAAAAATAGTGCAATTGATGAATCGGCCCTGTAATGTGTCTGCATTCAGCTTAAATTTAATCACAAACCTACAGTGGCAGAGGTTTCAAGAAAGAGTCATTCTCCCTGCATTGATCCCCTAAGTTCATAATAGAAATTAAAATAATAGAAAGTATAGCTGGAGTCAGCTATTTATCAATATTGTGTGGCTGAGACCAGAGTGTATATTTGACCACATAGTGGCGATCTTTCCTGTTAAATAGCTGTACTTTGCTATATTTTTGTTGCATGTTATTTCCACGCTGTGATTTTATTTTTTTTTATTCTGTATTTGGTAAAGAACTAAGAATTCATTATTACAGACAATGAGAGGTTCCAACTTGCAGGGCGCAAGAATAGATATTTTCCTTTCATTATGTCTTATAAAGTGTATATAATTGGCACTGCAGTTGTCCCTCAAATTACAATAACGATTTCTTCAAAAAAGTTAAAAATATTGCTAAAAGTTAAAAATATTGTAACTTTAGACCAATTAGTTCCAAATACAAGAGAAATGCCATCCCAAAATAATACAAATAGAGGAATAAATAAGCAAATGATTATTACAAATAAAGTCGTTATGTGAAAAAATAAGAAAAAAGCAGGATAAGCAGCTAGAAGCGGTAAATCATTGTCAGGTCTGGATAATACACTTTTTTTCCCACCAGGGTCTTCTGTCGTAATCATGGTAGTATCAAGCAATGGGGTTGCTGGTCTTCCTATCCGCCTTGTTCCTTCTATTCTTCCATGATGTCCTTCTCCAGTGATTGTTCTCTTTGTATGATGTATCCAAAGTAGGCAAGTCGTAGCTTGGTGATCCTGGCATCCAGTGACATGTCTGGCTTGTTTTGTTCCAGAATTGGTTTGTTCTTACCATCCATGGTATTGATAACACCCTTATTGATAAGACTCTCCTCCAGGCCCTGGGTACCATATTCCTGTTAAAAATTGGAATTAAAATAAAAAATAGGGATATACTTGCCCTCTGTTGGCCCCTGGAGTCCTCCCGGTCCTCAGCGGTGCACGCGGCGGCTTTGTTCCCAGGAGTGTTTCGCGCCAAAATATCCTTTGTGACGTCACGGTCATCAGAGGTCATTCTCGCAATGATTCACTGGGAACGGAACTTGCCAGCAGCGCCGCTGAGGACCAGGAACGCTGCTGAGGAGATCGGGGGCCGACAGGAGGTCAGTATATCCATATCTTTTATTTTTTTTATTATTCTATCTTTAACTATTGATGCTGCAAAGATAGGACAACCAAACCAAGTCATCCACTTTAAATCGAGGACCATCAGTCCTATGCCGGTTGGCAAACCGCTGGGCCTTCTCCTGAGAGAGAGACAGCTTATCCACTACTTGATCCCAAATCAGCTGCATTCTCTCCAAAATAGAGTCAACACCAGGACAGACTGAAGCCTCCACCTGCCCTGAAGAAAACCGAGGATGAAACCCGAAGTTGCAGAAAAATGGAGATATCAAGGTGGCAGAACTAGCCCTATTATTCAAAGCAAAGTCAGCCAAAGGCAAAAAAGAGACCCGGTCATCTTGATCAGCAGACACAAAACATCTCAAATAAGTCTCCAAGGTCTGGTTTGTTCTCTCAGTTTGTCCATTGGTCTGAGGATGGAACGCATAGGAAAAAGACAGCTGAACTCCCAGTTTGGAACAAAATGTCCTCCAAAATCTGGAAACAAACTGGACTTCTCTGTCAGACACAATGTTCTCTGGAATGCCGTGCAACCGAACCACATGTTGAAAAAAAAAGGGCACCAATTCAGAGGAGGATGGCAACTTAGGTAGTGGCTCAAGATGCATCATCTTGGAAAACCTATCACAGATCACCCAAATAACGGTCATTCTCTGAGAGACAGGGAGGTCGGAAATAAAATCCATAGAGATATGGGTCCATGGTCTCTTGGGCACAGGCAATGGCATTAACAAGCCACTAGAGCGAGAGCAAGGTTTGGATCGAGAACAAGTTCCACAGGACTGCACAAAGTCCCTGACGTCACGAGACAAAGTGGGCCACCAAAAGGACCGACTCACCAAATCTCTGGTACCAAAAATACCAGGATATCCAACGAATGTGGAGCAATGAATCTCAGACATCACATTCTTCCTCCACTGGTCTGGGACAAACAATTTCCCAACAGGGCAACATTCAGGTTTATCTTCCTGAAATTTCTCCAAAACCAGTCTCAAATTGGGCGAGATAGCAGAAAGAAAAAACACCCTCCTTCAGAATAACAGCAGGCTCAGTCACCTCAGGAGAATCCAGAAAGAAACTCCTCGAGAGGGCATCCGCCTTAACATTCTTAGTGCCCGGGAGAAAAGAGACCACAAAATTAAAACGTGTGAAAAACAAGGCCCACCTTGCCTGTCTAGGATTAAGTCGCTTGGCTGATTCAAGATAAACCAGGTTCTTATGGTCCGTGAGGACCATCACCTGATGTTTGGCTCCTTCCAGCCTATGTCTCCATTCTTCAAAAGCCCACTTCATAGCCAATAACTCCCGATTTCCCACATCATAATTACGTTCCGCTGGGGAAAATTTTTGAGAGAAAAAGGCACAAGGGTTACTACCCAGCAGTAAAATATCACAAGTACTGAGCAAATGAACAAATACAAAAAGCGAACAGAGACCAGCCCAAGCCCCCCAAAGGGGTCCCGGCTGAAGACAAAAAGCAATGAAGCAAAAAGCAAGGAAAATCAAACACAGTAAAAAAAACCTGAAAATGACTTATCTGAATGCAAGCAGGAGACAGCAGAAAAGCAAGCTGAATTCCAACCTAGACCAGGAAGAACAATTGATCACTGGCGAGGATCCTGGGAGGTCAGCTCACCTATATCAGGCCAGTCCGTATCACCTGACAGCCATTCGTCACTAGCAGGTGTTGGGCTTTTGCTGTTCAACATAGGTTCAATACCCTCACCACCAGAGGGAGCTTCAGCTCCGAAGTCATCTGTAAGGTTCTTTGTCTCTTTTGACATGTTCCTTGAAACTCAGTTTTCCGTCGGCCATTTTGCTTTCTGTCTTTCTGCAGCTCTTGCCCTCAGTTAATATGGAGTTTCCAGTTTTCATGTTCCCGCCCTGATTCTCTCCCTCTTGCTTCTTAAGCAGCCTCAGCTGAACAATCAGTGCTCCTGAATCAAGCCTCAGTCAGCCTGTGACCTGACTCCTGGAAACCTAGGATTTTGGACTCCAGCTATTTCCTACTGAGGAACTTTGGAACACTTTGGACTTTGGAAACCTGCTGTCTGGTGAATCCATGTTTGCAGAGGAATTACGGTACAGAGAAGAAGATCCTGAACCTGCTTTGGAGAGTTATTGTAGAGCTTGAAGTTACTCTGGCCTGCTGTGTTCTCCTGCCTCTGTTCCTGCAAACTGTGTGACCTTTTCTGCATGCTTGTATGAAGTAATACAAGTCATTTCATATCAACCTATGTCTCATGTGTTTTCCTCGCACCCAAGCACAAGACGCTATAGGAACTGTACACTATACATGACAAGATTCAGGAGCCAATGTTTAGTGTCTGCTGGGTCTGGGAAAGCCATGTCTGCTGTGACTGTGGATATCAGATGTCCGTTTAATACCTTCTGTGATGACAGTGGTTGTGACTTCTCACAACCATTCCAGGTGAGCGCATTCCCTTAAATGTTACTCTGGAGTGTTACCACAGGTAAACACTATTGTTTTTTTTTTTTTCCTTTCCTCTTCTCCTTCCAGCACTTCTGCCTTAAAAGATTTGGAAGATGGAGGCCCGCATAAAGGAGCTTTGCGGAGTGACTGATACAATCCTTGCAGATATACAGACTATAAAGACCCGTTTTGCAAGCCTACAGGACCTCACTAATCATAATTTGCAAGTGTTTGGACAAACTACTCAGGAATTACGAGCCAGGATTGAGGCTCTAGAGGAACGAGTCCAGGCTCCTGCCATAACCCCGAGTTCTGGGATCCCCAAGTTACCTCCTTTTCGTTTTGGCGGTGAACGTGAGAAATTCAGGGGATTTATTAACCAATGCAATCTATTTTTCTCTGCACATGCTTCACAATTTCCCACTGAACGATCCAAAGTGCTTACTATAATCATGTTGCTTACCAATAAGGCTTTGATGTGGGCAAACCCTCTGATTGAGACTGAGGTTGATTGTTTGAATCACCTTGATGCTTTTATTTCAGCCGTGGGCAGGTGTTTGATGACCCCAATCGAGGTGCAACAGCTGAAGCAGCCATGTTAACTTTGCGCCAAGGTAAGCGTTCAGTAGCCGAATATGCCTTGGATTTCAGGAGATGGGCTCTTGATACCACTTGGGACACTTCCGCCAAAAAATCTATTTTTCGGAAAGGGTTGTCTCCACTGATTAAGGATGAACTTGCTCGTGCCGACCCTCCCACTGCGTTAGGTGACTTTATTAACTATTGTATCCGTATTGATGCTCGTCTGACTGAACGCAGACAAGAGAGATGGTTCGAAAATAATCGCACTAACCTTTTCCTACCTCCCTCCTCAGCTAAGGAACCTTTGAGTAGGATCACAAGGGAACCAGAACCTGAACCCATGCAGGTGGACTCTTTACAAAGACGGGTTAGTGATGCACGCAAAGAACATCGTATAAAGGAAAATCTATGTTTTTACTGTGGTAAGTCAGGGCACTTCATTATAAACTGCCCCAGCCGTTCTCGTAAGACTACTGCAGCAGTCATTCACTGTGAGTGTTGCGAGAGGAGCTCTGTCATGTCCGAGCCTCAGACTCCAGAGAGATCTGCTGCAAGAGATCTTGATTTTTCGGACTTAAACTCTGTTAGTTCTGGGACAATGACGGTATAAACGCTGCAATTTTTCAAGTTTCCTCAGCGGTGTCCCAGCTGAGTTGTAAAAGAAATAATTCTCATTGCTTCCTTTCCATCAAACTCTGGGTGGACTCAGTCTGGGTGTCTAGCTCTGCTATGATCGACTCAGGAGCAAGTGGAAATTTTATGGATATCTCCTTTGCTCTGAAACAGGGGATACGTTCAGTGAAGAAGGCTACTCCAGTACAGATGGAGACTGTGGATGGCTCCCTGCTGACCTCTGGACCAGTGGATCAGGAAACAGAGCCTTTGAGGGTCCTTATGGGTAAAGCTCATCAGGAGAAAATGTCTTTTATGCTTATCTCTTCTCCCCACTTTCCCATTATTCTAGGGCTACCATGGCTGCAGGCGCAGAATCCTACGATTAACTGGGAGACCAAGGAATTACACTTTCCGGAGAAACAGATGAGTCAAGGAGTTTCAGCTTGCTCTGTTCCTAAAGGAACAATGTCAGTCCCTGAACTACCAGCTGTATACCAGGACTATGTGGATTTATGTGACAAGAAGAACGCTGATCAGCTTCCTCCTCACCGTTCATATGATTGTCCAATCGAATTATTGCCTGGAGCCGAGATACCTTTTGGTAAGATCTACCCCCTAGCGGGGCCCGAGCTAAAAGCTTTGAAGGACTACATAGATGAAAATTTAGCCAAGGGCTTCATACGCCCCTCTTCATCTCCCGCAGGTGCACCCATCTTCTTTGTGAAGAAGAAAGATGGATCTCTGAGACCCTGCATAGACTATAGGGAACTCAATAAGGTTACTATTAGAAACCGTTATCCATTGCCTTTAATCCCTGAGTTGTTGGAGAGAGTGCGGCACGCCAAAATTTTCTCTAAACTGGATCTCCGTGGGGCCTATAACTTGGTCCGTATTAGACCTGGGGATGAATGGAAGACTGCATTCAGGTCACGCTATGGACATTTCGAATATCTAGTTATGCCTTTTGGTCTGAGTACCGCCCCAGCCACTTTCCAACACTTGGTGAATGACATCTTCAGGGATCTCCTAGATACATTTGTGGTGATTTATCTGGATGATATTCTAATTTTTTCTAACTCCACAGAGGAACATCATGGACATGTGAGAATGGTCTTAGAACGCCTAAGACAAAACCATCTCTACATCAAACTTGAAAAGTGTGAATTCCATAGGACCGAAATTCAATTTCTGGGGTATGTACTATCTACGCAAGGGATTAGTATGGATGGAAGCAAGACCCAAGCCATCAAGGATTGGCCAATTCCTAGAAATGTGAAGGAGGTGCAGCGCTTCATCGGGTTTGCCAACTTCTATAGACGTTTCATTAGGAATTTCTCTGAGGTAGTGTCACCTATCACCCAACTTACCCGGAAACAGTCTAGGTTCTCCTGGACCCCGCAAGCTCAGGAAGCATTTTCCTGTTTAAAGGATAAATTTACCACCGCACCTATCTTAGTACATCCCAACCCTGAGCTTGCCTTCATAATAGAGGTGGATGCTTCAGACTGTGCCGTTGGAGCTATACTCTCTCAGAGAACAGGTGAGAAGAATGTCTTGCATCCCTGTGCCTTCTTTTCCCAGCAGTTGTCTTCGGCTGAGAGGAACTACGATGTGGGCAATAGAGAATTGTTGGCCATTATTGCCGCCTTCAAGGAATGGAGACACCTTCTTCAGGGAGCTGCACAGCAAATAGTCGTACTGACAGACCATCGTAACCTTGAATTTATCAGGTCGGCTAAGTGCCTGACTCCTCGCCAGGCTCGCTGGAATCTTTTCCTAAACCAATTTAATTTTGTAATTTCTTATAGACCAGGATCGCGCAATGGAAAGGCTGATGCACTCTCTAGGATTCATTCAGCAGAGACACGTCCACTTACTCCTCCTAAGACTATTCTTCCTGACTCTAGATTCCTGGGAGTGATTCATAATCAAGACCTACTTAAGGACATCAAGGAAGCATACCATGCGGATTCTTTGTTGGCTCAACCCCCAAGGAACGTAAGTCTTGTCTTTAAGAATGGTGTGTGGATTCAGGGACAACGTCTGTATATACCTGAAACAGTCAGATTGAGAGTATTGCAACTCATCCACGATTCCAAGATAGCCGGGCATAGGGGAATTCTAAAGACACAAGAATTTCTTTCTCGTTTCTTTTGGTGGCCCACTTACAGGAAAGATGTTTTAAACTATGTCACTTCATGTGAAGTCTGTGCAAGATGCAAAACACCTCGCTCCTCCAACTGGTCTGTTACAACCTCTTCCCACCCCGTCCCGCCCGTGGGGATCCATTTCTATGGACTTCATTGTGGAGTTACCAACCTCTCAAGGGAAGAACACCATTCTAGTGGTGGTTGATCGTCTAACAAAGGCAGCTCATTTTATCCCTTGTGTCGGCTTACCCACTGCAAAACAGACATCAGACTTGATGATTAAGAATGTGTTTCGCTTACATGGAGTACCGGATGAGGTCATTTCGGATCGAGGGGTGCAATTCACTTCAAGGTTTTGGCAAAATTTCTGTGCCGCATTGGACATTAAAGTAAACCTTTCTTCTGCTTTTCATCCCCAGACTAATGGACAGACAGAACAAACCAATCAGACCCTGGAGCAGTATCTCCGCTGCTTTATCTGCCACCTACAAGATGATTGGGTGGATCTACTTCCACTGGCTGAGTTCTCTTATAATAACTCTCAGAGCGCCTCCACTAAGCAGTCTCCTTTTTACTCCAATCTAGGTTATCATCCTAACATTCTTCCTCGATTTCCCATAGATACACCCTTGCCAGCAGTGGCTGAAAGAATCACTTCTTTACAAAAGAATATGGATCTTCTAAAGGAAAATCTAGAATTGGCTCAGGAAAGGTACAAGAAAGCAGCAGATAAATTTCGTAAACCTGCACCAGCTTTCAAGGTAGGAGATTTGGTCTGGCTGTCAACCAGAAATCTTAAAATAAAGATTCCATCGTCTAAATTGGGACATAAGTACATTGGACCTTATAAGATCAGTAAGATTATAAGTTCTGTTGCTTGTCGTCTTCAACTGCCCAGAATTATGAGAATCCACCCTGTCTTTCATGTATCCCTACTAAAGGCTGCAACACCCAATACGTTTCCTGGACGCTCTTCTCCTTGCCCTGACCCAGTGCTGGTCGATGGTCAGGAAGAATTTATGGTGGAAAGGATTCTAGATTCCAGGTTGTACAGAAATCAGTTGCAATATTTGATTAAATGGCAGGGCTACCCAGTGGAGGACAACTCATGGGAACCAGTCAATAATGTAAATGCTCCTCGCCTGCTCCGCCAGTTTCATCAGAGGTACCCTGACAAGCCTGGTCTGAGGTCAACCGGAGGTTGTCCTTAAGGGGGGAGTAATGTAAGGTTCTTTGTCTCTTTTGACATGTTCCTTGAAACTCAGTTTTCCGTCGGCCATTTTGCTTTCTGTCTTTCTGCAGCTCTTGCCCTCAGTTAATATGGAGTTTCCAGTTTTCATGTTCCCGCCCTGATTCTCTCCCTCTTGCTTCTTAAGCAGCCTCAGCTGAACAATCAGTGCTCCTGAATCAAGCCTCAGTCAGCCTGTGACCTGACTCCTGGAAACCTAGGATTTTGGACTCCAGCTATTTCCTACTGAGGAACTTTGGAACACTTTTGGACTTTGGAAACCTGCTGTCTGGTGAATCCATGTTTGCAGAGGAATTACGGTACAGAGAAGAAGATCCTGAACCTGCTTTGGAGAGTTATTGTAGAGCTTGAAGTTACTCTGGCCTGCTGTGTTCTCCTGCCTCTGTTCCTGCAAACTGTGTGACCTTTTCTGCATGCTTGTATGAAGTAATACAAGTCATTTCATATCAACCTATGTCTCATGTGTTTTCCTCGCACCCAAGCACAAGACGCTATAGGAACTGTACACTATACATGACATCGTCTCCAACATGTTCACAACAGTAGTCATGTATTAGTTCCCCACTAATTACTAACTGCTTAGCCATTTTTATGTCATGCTAAGCCATGAACCCCTACAAAGTCAATTATACAGTGGCTTGTGAAAGTATTGACCCCCTTGGCATTTTTTATGTTTTGTTCACAAACTGGAATTTCACTGGGTTTTTTAGGGTTTGCATTAGTTCTTGTTTAGAACATGCCTACAATTGTGAATAATTGATTTTCCTTTTTTTGTGAAGCACACATCAAATAGGACAAAATAACTGAAAACGTCAATGTGTGTAAGTTATTCACCCTCCTAAAGTTAGTACTTTGTAGAGCCTCCTTTTGTGACAAATGCAGCAGCAAGTCACTTTGGATAAGTCTATATGAGCTTTCCACACCTTGTAATTGGGATTTTTGCCCATTCGTTAAGGCAAAACTGCTTCAGCTCCTTCAAGTTAGATGGTTCCCTCTGGTGAACAGCAATCTTTAAGTCTGACCACAGATTCTCAATTGGAGTAAGGTCTGTGCATTGGCTACACCACTCCAAAATATTTACACGTTTCCACTGAAACCACTTGAGTGTTGCCTTAGCAGTATGCTTTGGGTCATTGTATTGTTGAAGGGTGAACCTCAGTATGAAATCACTGACAGATTGAAACAGGTTTTGCTCAGGAATATTCCTGTATTTCACGCCATCCATCTACCCCTGGACTCTATTTTCCATGTCCCTACTGCCGAAAAACATCTCCACAGCATGATGCTGCCATCACTATGTTACACTGTGGGGATGGTGTTCTTGTGGTGATGAGTTGTGGTAGTTTGGCACCAGACATACCTGTTACTTTGTAGGTCAAAAAGTTCAATTTTAGTCTCATCACTTTAGTATAGTGAAAAAATTGTAAATCTCCGTATATATTTCAGGAGTCACACACAGATGCTCTCAGGCTCAGTATGGATTAGACAAGAATATAAAAAGCTGAAAAAGGGTCCTGTATCACAAGTGTACAGCTGTATACAGTGTAGGGGTAATTATAAGTCTCTGTATATATTTCCGGACTAACACACAGAAGTTCACAGGCTCAGTATGGTTTAGACTAGAATATAAAAAGCAGAAAAAGGGTACTGTATCACAAGCGTACAGCTGTATACAGTGTAGGGTAATTGTAAAGCTCCGTATATATTTCCGGAGTAACACAGACGTTCACAGGCTCAGTATGGTTTAGACTAGAATATAAAAAGCAGAAAAAGGGTACTGTATCACAAGCGTACAGCTGTATAAAGTCTAGGGGTAATTGTAAATCTCATTATATATTTCCGGAGTCACACACAGATAGTCAGCATGTATTTAGCCTTCATACCAGCCGGTACACGGTAGTGTGTGAGGACTGTACAGCTCTATACGGTGTGGGAATAAATGAACTTTCGGTAACTGTGCAGAAAAAAAGAATAAAAGTATTAGTGCTGTGTAAAAAGCAGTCTGCACAGCAGTGTACACACTGCAATACAGCTAGCAGGCAGCTTATTAACCAGCTCTGCTGCTGCACAAAAGAAAATCCTCTCCTGTCACTGCACGCTAACTATTCAGCAAAATTGCCATCAGCACAAGCACATAAGAACTTCTCTTTCCTGCATAACTCTCTCCCTACTGAGAAACAGCGGCAGTAACCTCTCTCTACGCTAAGATCGGCAGAAGTAAAATGGCGGTCGGCAGTCAGGGCTTTTATAGCCACTGTGACACCACACAAAGCAAGCCAATCACTGCAATGCCCTTCTCTAAGATGGTGGTGGCCGCTGCCCATGTCATCTCGTTGCCCACAGTGTACATCCTTGCTCATTGGCTGAGGAAACGCGCCTGCAAGCATTATGGGAAAGCCGACTTTGGTGCTCGGGTCGACAACTGCATGGCCGACTTCACGTTATGGTCAGGTTTCGCTCGGCGAAACCCGACTTTGGCGAAAGTCGGCGATTTTTGAATCTGACCGACCTGTTTCGCTCAACTCTAGTTGTAATGTAACAAAATATGTAAAAAGCTTAAAATGTTTGCAAGCCAATGTAAGTGCACAGAAGAAAACGCTTACCACACACACCAACAGCAAGATGATGAGAATGAACAAAAAAGAAATCTAATTCAAATCAATATTTGGTGTGATCACGCTTTGCCTACAAAACAGCATCGAAGCATCAGTTCTTCTAGGTACACTTGCATGCAGTATTTGAAGGCGCTTGATATTCACAGATATATTGTAAATGTCGGTTTGCACAGACAGACTTGATAACGTTGAGATGAGGACTCTGCAGGACCATATTATGGCTTTCAGGATTCCATGATTTTCTTTACACTGAAGATATAGTGGATATGAAAAGTCTACACACCTCTATTAAAATGCCAGGTATAACAGCATCATATCAAGAATAATCATTTTAAAAACTTTTTCCACCAGTAATGTCACCTATATACTGTACAAATTTGTTGAGAAGCAATTTAAAATCATTTTAAGGGTGAAAATAAAAAAAGCAAAACTAAAATATTTTGGTGGCATAAGTATGAATAGCCTCTTATAATTGGAGATGTGATTGTGTTCAGAATTAGCCAATCAATCATACTTAAACTTATGTTACATAGTAGTCAGTACACAGCTGCCATCATTTACACTGATTTTGATTAACCTTATGTAAAGTTTAGTTGTTCTTGTAGGATTTTCATGATATTTTCTATGTTGCATTTTACAGCAAAAGCCATGGTCCATAAGCAGCTTACAATACAGCAAAGGGATCTCATTGTTGAAAGTTATCAGCCAGGAGAAGGGTGCAACATTTTTTTTCCAAAGCATTAGATTTATCATGCAACACTGTGAATATGGTCATCAAAATGGTTTAATTTTGGCACAACAGTGACATTACCTTGAAATAGACGACCCTCAAAAATTCTTAGTCTGTGTTGATGTAGCAGAGTTTTTATGTGTTGAGAAGCAGACCAGTGTGTGGGGGAATAATACTGTATATGAAGAATGTACTATAGAGGGACTTTACTTATGGGGGCACTATTTGAGCTATGAGAAGCAATATCATACTTTGTGGAAATACTAATGGACTTCACTAAGAGCAACATTTCACGTGAAGTGAAAATAAATACTGCCTTTTTTGCAAAACAGGAAAACAAAAAAAAATAGTATACCGTCTCTGCAGCTGCAAGGATCTGCCCGCTCAGAATATAAGAGCCAGGATCAGTTCATTTTAACACAAAACCACTTCCCTGGGGCTGCTGACTCGAGACCTGTTATGAATGTGCTAGAGATGGTTTCTGAGCAAAGGCTCCCTCTGGTGGTTACAGACAGTACTGAAACTTCCAGCGAGGAATGGCAATCTGGGATCACTGACTGGACTGATATAAGGGAGGTTCCCTCCCATGATGGTCGCCGGTGATCAATTGTTCTTGTCTCAATTGTGGTTCCTGGTTCATTTGGAAGTTTGCTGGTGTCCTGCCTGCATCATCTGCTTTCAGATAAGATATTTTCTGCTTTTCTTTTTGTGCTTGTTTTTTGCATAGTTTTCTGCACTTTTGTGGAGGTCAGCCGGGTCCCCTCCTGGGGCCTGTGCTCCTCTCAGTTTATCTGTAGCCACTGTTATTTATTCATTTGCTTTTTCCTGTTTTTTCAGTGGCTGCGGCTTAGTTTTGTTACACCAGAGATCTGATTTAGGTGGTGGAGATCGTGTGATCTCAAGTGTTTTTGCAATCAGAAGAGTTGGTATTTTTTAGGGTTTTTTGTTGGATTGCAGTCAGAATTCTTTCCTGTGCTTTTCTTTCTAGACAGATTGGGCCCCAGAGTTTGCTCATTCTATTTTCTGTCTGTGTCCGTGCTTTCTTCTTGTCTAACCACCATTACATGTTTGGGGGCTTCCTATTTTCTTTGGGGATCTGCTCCGGGGCAGATAGCTTTCATCTTTCTGCCTTTAGGTGTAGTTATCTCTCAGGCTGTGACGAGGCGTCTAGGATCAACGTAGGAACACTCCATGGCTACCTCTAGTTGTGTGGTTAGTTCAGGTTACTGCAATCCAATAGGTTCCAGCCTCTCTGGTGTATTGCCGTTTTTGCTTTTTCTCCTCAGCTACCTAAACATAACAGAGACCCACTGAACCCTAAATGTCTCAGGAGGCCGACTATTTAAATCCCAGACCACACCCTGGGGTAAAGATAAAGTGGATACCCTCCCACCTGCTCTATGGTTGTTCACAAAATCCCAGCCCTTAAAATGGCAGATTAACCCTTCTCAACACAAAGTGTGCTGGAGCAAAATTTCTGGGTTTCAAATCACTGTCGCTAATAGCCTCAGTGCAACGTTTCTCCCCTCGAGCACTTTGCCAGTGACTTTGTCACATTTCCCTCCACTCTTCCAAAAGCAGGGGGTTTTGGCACCTTTTCTCACTAAGTAGGAAAGTCTGGACTGGGCATCTGTGTTACCATGTAGTTTCCCTGGCCTATGCTCCACTTGGAATAAGAAGTCATGGAGCACCAGAAATCACCTAGTAACCCGATCATTCTTCCTATTCCTTTCCCTCATCCATCTCAGGGGTGCATGGTATGACACTAGCCTGAACTTCCGGCCTAACAGGTAGTATCTCTGCGTGTCAATTACCCATTTGATGGCCAGGCACTCTTTTTAACTATGGTGAAACTGGGTGTATGTGTCCAAATCTGTGCTGCAGATAAAGATGGATGGCAGACAATATTCTTCCAAGCTTTATTTCAAACCTTAGGTTTTGTCCAGAAGAAGAGGCCCTGCATGACCTTGAACTGTGTTGGCTATTAACCTGTTTTGAAATAAAGCTTTGAAGAATATTGTCTGCCATCCATCTTTATCAGCACTTCAGCAGCGTAGATTTGGACACATACACCCATTTTCACCATAATCCTTGGTCATTGGACCCATGTTCTGCAGCAGCTGATCCATGCTTTTTCCATTTTGCTTAGTTGGAACAAAACAAGGTGAGCGCACCTCTCCCCTGTGCACCCTATGTTTTTAACCAGTTAAGAACCTAATTGCGCTTTTTCTCTCTCCAGATTTTCTACTTTTCTTTCTCCACTATGGCATAGTTCTTTTTACAGGAGGAGAGTTTCCTACTCAGGTGTAGGACTGGATGTTCATCCCCATCTATTTCCTGCAACAACACAGCTCCCAAACTGACCTCGGAGGCATGTGCATGAACCACAAACTCCTTAGTGAAGTCAGGTGCGACCAAGATCGGCTGTTTGCATAGGGCACGCCTCAACTCTTTGAACACCATCTCCGCTTCAGAGGTTAATTTGGCCATCAATGTCTTTGTGCCCTTAAGAAGAACAGTCAGGGGGGTGGCTATCATTGCTAAATTCTGGATAAATCGCAGAGAATATGGCGACCAGTTGCAGCTATTTTGGATTGCCTCCACTTTATTTAATGGCCGCTTCATTTAGCCCTTTCTGACAGATATAGCCCAAGTATTTTGCCTTTTCTTTCCCCATGGCTCACTTCTTTGGGTTAATGGTAAACCCTGCCTTCCTCAGTGCATCTAGTACCCCCTGGACCTTCTGCAAGTGATTTCCCTAATCCGGGCTGAAGATCAAGATGTCATCCAGATAGGCTGTGACATACTTTTTGTGAGAAGCTAGGATCCGGTCCATGGCCCTCTGGAATATAGCTGGGGCTCCCTGCAGACTGAATGGCATCCTGGTATACTGAAAGCACTCGTCAGGTATAGAGAAGGCCATCTTCTCCTTGGCATTTGGGGACAGGAGAATTTTCCAGTACCCTTTTGTTAGGTCCAGGGTGGCAATATATCTGGCTGACCCTAGCCTCTTAATGTGCTTATCAACCAGGGGCATCGGATACGCGTCATACTTGGACTCCTCATTTAGCTTCCTTTAGTCATTAATGCCAATCTCCGTCCGGTTTTGGCACAAGGACAATGGGGCTGGACCAGCCTCTTTTTGACTCCTTGATGATGCACAGGCTCAACATTCTCCTCACCTTCTGTGAGATCACCTCGCAGTGGGCTTTTGGAATCCGATACAACTGTTGGTTCACCCTCACATGTGGTTCTGTCATGATTTCATGCTCCATGAGCTGCGTACAACCTGGAAATTCCGACAACAGGTCTCAGTTCCGTTGATGCAGCTCCCGGCACTCTTACTTGTGGGACATTGACAGTGACTGTGCTACTGTTACATCCTTGACCCTTGCTTCAGGATTGGTTCCCCAGGCATGTAGCTTCCACCAATTCCCCGTCTCGCCATGGTTTGAGCAGGTTAATGTTGTTCGCCTGATACTGCTTTCTTCTCCCTGGTTGTGGACCTTGTAATTGACTTCACTCAACTTTTTGACCACCTCGTATGGTCCTTGCCACTTGGCCAGGACCTTACTTTCCATCAACACCAACACCCGGTCTCCAGGGCTAACTTGTCTCAGTCTCGCTGACTGGTTGTAGACCCTTGCCTGGGCCTCTTGTGCTTGAAGGAGGCTCTCCCTCACAATTAGTATCATTCTCTCTATCCTGTCCTGCATTTGGGCCATTTGTTCAATGATGCTTCGGTTGGGTGTTACCTTCGGTTCTCAGGTCTCTTTTGCAATGTCCATAACTCCCTTAGGGTGCCGTCCGTACAGCAGCTCGAATGGTGTGAACCCCATAAAGGCCTGTGGGACTTCTCTAACAGAGAACAGTAGGTATGGTAGTAGGCAATCCCAGTCTCAGTCATCCTTCTCCACGACCTTCTTGAGCAAAAATTTCAAGTTCTCCACCAGGGCATCTGCCTGCAGATGGTACACCAACGTCGGGAGTTGGATAATCTGAAGAGCCTTACACAACTCCCTCATCACTTTGGATATAAAAGGAGTCCCTTAGTCCTTTGGCAGGCCCGTACGGGAGGAAATATCGACTGGTGAAGGAGCTTCTCGGTGGTCCCACCTTGGGTACCATTGTTGCATAGTCCATTATCACCAGAATGCATTGGTGACCCCTGGCGGACTTAGCTAAGGGTCCGACAAGGTCCATAACAATCCATTCAAATGGGACCTCTATAATGGGCAATGGCACTAGGAGACTGCGGAAGTGGGACACGTGAGCAGTTAGCTGATAGGTAGGGCAGGATCGGCAGAAATTAACAATGTTTCCCAGGCCAGTAAAACCTCTGAAGGTCCCACTCTTGAGTTTTGTCTACTCCCAGATGCCCACCAAGACATGAGAATGGGCCAGATCTAATATCCTATGCCTATAAGAACCTGGTACCAACAACTGCTCTATCACTTCCTCTCTGTTTAGTGACCCAATAAAGCAACTCTTCATTTAATGTGAAATATGGAAACCTTGTGTCAGCTCCCAGCTCTTGACTAACCCCATTTATCACAGTCACGTTGTCAAATGCATTTTTAAAGTAAGATCCTGCATTTGGGCAGTCCCAAAATTCCCCCCAGAAACAATCCACTCAGGAATCTCGGCCTCATTGGTCACTGACTTGTCCTCGTCACTAGCAAGGACACACAAGGGGAACTCATCCACCTCCGACTGCGATTGGGGTTTCATCATGGTTGAATTGGCTTCTGTCTGAGTTACTTGGTGTCCCTGCCTTCCACTATAAGTCCTAGCACAGGCTAAGTCCTACCCCATTATCACTGGGTGTAGCAGGTCCTTAACCACCCCAACCTCATGGGTCTCAGCCCCACAGTTCACTTTTACAGACACTTTGGCAATGGGGTAGTACTTTGCATCCCCATTAATACAGCGGACGCCTACATGTTTTCCGGGGATCAACTGGTGGGGGAGTAAGGCTCTTACCAGGGTCACCAAACTCCAAAAAGTCCAAAAGTCCTGACACCAATACCCCATTTATTGTCACAAAACATGCCTGCGGCCCCTCACTTGGCTGTTAATCCACACTGCAGGATGGGTAGACATAGTACGAACAGCGCCTCTCCATGCTACAGTCCATCTGCTTGTAGGACATAGCACACTGGGCAGCCATATGACAAGGGCCATGACATCTCCAGCAAAGCTAGTCTTTACCAGTGGTCTTTGACAATCTCTCAGTGACTTGCACCAGCTTTGGAAGGGAGTGGATAAATCTGTCCATTATGACTCGCTCTACCATCTGGGCTGGGGTGGAGGACTCCAGCTGCAACCACTTCTGTGCCAGATGCAGCAAATCGAACATTTGGGAGCATGGGGGTTTATGACCACAATATGCCCAGTGGTGGACGATTTGTGATCGGACAGACATAGTCACCCCTGAGTGTGCCAGTTCTCAGTTTTTAGTTTGGCATATTCCCGGGCATCTTGTAAGGCCACGTCATAATAAGCCTTCTGGTGCTCACAAGTTAGATAGGGGGCCAGAACCTCCACCCTCTGGTCTGGCAGTAGTTTCACCCACTTTAACCCCTTCACCCCCAAGGGTGGTTTGCACGTTAATGACCGGGCCAATTTTTACAATTCTGACCACTGTCTCTTTATGAGGTTATAACTAGTGTTGAGCGATACTGCTCGATATCTAAAAATATCGGATCGGAATGGTATCGCCGATATCACTAAATATCGTCGATATCCGATTCCGATACCGGAAGTCCCATGTAAGTCTATGGGAACCAAATATCGACATTAAAAAAAACCATTCTTGCTTTGTTGGTTAATTGTACATGAAGGAAAACAACAAAGACTAATGTAGAATGTATTGGGGGAGGTTGAGGAGACAATAAAGGCATACATGTTTAACCCAATGCATTGGAATAGCATTAATATATTTTTTTTTGGAAATACGTTTGGATTGACTAACAAATTGACAATGTTGTTAACCTTTTTTCTATTTTGGCAAATATGTATGTTTCACAACTTCCATGCTCTTCACCTTTTTAACTTTTGCCAGTGCCACACTTTCTCCTTCATAATCTTCAGCAGCATCATCTTTCTCATCAAATTATTCTTAATCTTCACCTTCTTAATTTTCTTCTTAAACTTCTTGCTATTCATGTTTTTGTTTACATTATTCATATTGTTATTATTAAACTAATTAATCTTCTTCATATTCAAATTCTTCATCTTCTTCCTCTTCATCTTCTTCATCATATTCTTATTTGTGACAGAGATTCCTGTACTTGTAATCTGTAAAAGTATGAATTGTTCATCCTTCCGTTCTTGCTGTCACAAAAGATTTAAATTACAACAGTATTTGTCCGTGTTCAGTTTAGCCTGCAGCAGCAGGCATTTTCCAGGGGCACCACGAGGAGGAACGGACTCACCCCCATACACTGCTTAGTCTTCTTCTGCTTAGAATTTAGAGCATATATTTTGCTCTTCATTTTGGTCTTATACTTCATGTTCTTCTGCTTTTTGATCTTCTGCTTATTGTTCTTCTGTCTCTTGTTCTGTATCTTGTAGTTTGTCTTAACCTTCTTTGTCCTGTTGGTGATCTTTTTCTGGGTAATCTTTTATTTTTTCTTTGTGATGGTGTTCAGGCTGGTTGGCTTCATGCTCGTCGTCCTTGTTGTCGTCATCTTCTTCTGGGTGGTCTTTAAGGTCGTCTAATTTCCAAGAACCAGCTGACGTTACTGGAACCCTGACGGGTATCAGATGGAGCAAGAGACAATGGAAGTAACGAGGACCAGCTGACTGCTGGAACCCGGAGGGGCAGCAGAAGGAAAAGAGGCAATGTCACAACCGAGTACCAGCTGACGTTACTGTGACACAGTTACTAAGCAGGAGGTACCTGTGCTCCAAAGCACTACCAAGGACCAGCAGACGTTGGTGGAACTCGGATACGGAGATGGAGGCACCTAGGCCAAAGGCACTGGGGAGAACCAGTTGACGGTACTGGACCCCGGACGGGTAGCAGAAGGAAAAGAGGCAATGTCACAACAGAGTACCAGCTGACGTTACTGTGACACGGTTACTAAGCAGGAGGTACCTGTGCTCCAAAGCACTACCAAGGACCAGCAGACGTTGGTGGAACTCGGATACGGAGATGGAGGCACCTAGGCCAAAGGCACTGGGGAGAACCAGTTGACGGTACTGGACCCGACGGTAGCAGAAGGAAAAGAGGCAATGTCACAACCGAGTACCAGCTGACGTTACTGTGACACGGTTACTAAGCAGAGGTACCTGTGCTCCAAAGCACTACCAAGGACCAGCAGACGTTGGTGGAACTCGGATACGGAGATGGAGGCACCTAGGCCAAAGGCACTGGAGAGAACCAGTTGACGGTACTGGACCCCGGACGGGTAGCAGAAGGAAAAGAGGCAATGTCACAACCGAGTACCAGCTGACGTTACTGTGACACGGTTACTAAGCAGGAGGTACCTGTGCTCCAAAGCACTACCAAGGACCAGCAGACGTTGGTGGAACTCGGATACGGAGATGGAGGCACCTAGGCCAAAGGCACTGGGGAGAACCAGTTGACGGTACTGGACCCCGGACGGGTAGCAGAACGCACCCATGAAAATGTAAGTTGACAGGACGCAAGCCGTCCGCAGTTACCGAATCACACAGTCCTACAGTGGGTGCGTGTCCTATTGTCACAATGGAAACAGCCTTTATTTACATATCCCACAGCACACATAGGAATCACCTAAACTGCAGGCACCATAGAGTCGGCTAACCCGAATGCAACACGACAGCACAACTTATTGGAGGATAATTGACGTTCACACTGCCAGGAAACAGCTGTCGTGCTGTAACCAGGCTGGCCAGGAGTCAGTACCCCTGCCAATTACTTACGAGCAACAAATGGCGGTGTTGTAGCCCAGGGAGTAGAGTTCAGGTGGTAGAAAGATGAACATAACAGGAGACATGGAAAACGTTGCCAAACAGTTATTTAATCTGAAAACGGACAGGCAAATTCAGGTGAGATCCATGCCTTGTTCATTTTCAGAAAAGTAAGCCGGTCTACATTCTCTGAGGATAGTCGCATGCGACGGTCTGTTACTACACCACCTGCAGCACTAAAGACGCGCTCAGATAATACACTGGCAGCAGGGCAAGCCAGCACCTCCAATGCATACTGGCTAAGCTCTGGCCATGTATCCAACTTAGAGACCCAAAATTTGAAAGGGGAAGAGGCATCTGGGAGTACACTTAGAGGGAAAGCCAAGTAGTCTGTCACCATCTTACGGAAACGTTTCTTCCTGGTGACTGGAGCCGTCTCGGATGGTGTAGACCTTGCTGGCGCTGTCACAAAACTTCGCCACATTTGTAACATACAGCTCTTGCCCTGTGCAGAGGCGCTGCTTGTGCTCCCTCTTGTTGTAGAGGTGTCTACACTGCCTCGACGCACAGAGCTGCTTTGTAAAGCAGTAGCAGCAGCAGCAGCTCTCTCAGCTGGAATGTACAACAGTATGGATTGCACCAGTGTGTCTTGGTACTCCTGCATTTTACGATCCCGATTCACCGGTGTGATGAGGTTTGTAAGTTGTCCCAGTAGCGAGGGTCTAGGAGGGTGTACACCCAATAATCTGACGTGGTGAGAATGTGGGCGATGCGGCGGTCGTTTCTCAGGCAGTGAAGCATGAAATCAACCATGTGCTGCAGACTCCCAACTGGCCAACAAAGGCTGTCCTCTGGAAGAGGCGTCATCTCTGCCTCCTCTGCATCACCCCACCCTCGCCTCTACATACTGACTAGAGCGTTGTGTACCTCCCTCTGTAGGGATTTCTTCCTCCTCCATTGACTCCTCCTCCTCCTCCTCATCCTCCTCACAAAGTGAGCCCTGCCCAGCCCTTTGTGAGGAACCACGTTGCGCTGACTGTCCTGAAGGTAATTGAATTTGTGACTCCTCATCCTCCACCTCTTCCAAAACCTCTTCCTTTAGTGCTTTCAGTGATTTCTGAAGCAGGCAGATAAGGGGGACAGTCATGCTGACTAGTGCATCATCTGCACTCGCCATCCGCGTTGAGACATCAAACGCACGCAAAACGTCGCAGATGTCCTTCATAGAGGCCCACTCAGTAGTGGTGAAGTGTGAACGGCGCAAATTGCGAGTTGATTGCGCCTGTTGCAGCTGATACTCCATTACTGCTGGCTGCTGCTCACACAACCGCTCCAACATTTGTAACGTGGAATTCCACCTGGTGGGTACGTCACATATGATGCGATGTTCAGGAAGGCGAAATCTGACTTGCAGAGCTGCAATGCGCGATCTGGCCATGCTGGAACGTCGCAAGTGAGCGCACTCTAGGCGGACCTTGTGCAGCAGTGCATCAAGATCCGGATAGTCCCTCAAAAAACTCTGCACGACCAAGTTGAGCACATGTGCCAGACATGGTATGTGAGTGAGGTTGCCAAGGCCCAGAGCTGCCATCAGATTTCGGCCATTGTCACACACTACCAAGCCTGGCTGGAGATTAGCTGACAAAAACCACACGTCGCTCTCCTGCTTGATGGCATCCCAGAGCTCCTGCGCTGTGTGGCTTCGATTCCCCATGGAAATTAATTTCAGGACGGCCTGTTGACGTTTGGCCACGGCTGTGCTCATATCGGTCGCAACAGGTAAGCTTTCACGGGTCCATGTGGAGGTATACCGTGATGGCTCGTGCAGCGATGATTCTGAGGAACTGGAGTAGGAGGAGGAATCAATGTGTACAGACTGGATTCCTGCAATCCTTGGAGTTGGCAGAACACGTACAGCGCCACTGGCAAGATCTGTACCCGGCTCCACAACATTGACCCAATGGGCAGTGAGGGAAAGGTATCGTCCCTGGCCATGGGTACTGGTCCACGCATCGGTGGTCAGGTGGACCCTGCTACTGATGGCGTTTAGTAGCGCATGTTTAATGTTTCCCTCGACATGTTTTTGCAGAGCAGGGACGGCTTGCCTGCTGAAATAAAAT
This sequence comes from Oophaga sylvatica, assembly GCA_033576555.1. Classification (NCBI taxonomy): domain Eukaryota; kingdom Metazoa; phylum Chordata; class Amphibia; order Anura; family Dendrobatidae; genus Oophaga; species Oophaga sylvatica. Next base: position 14,978,840 of record JARQOD010000010.1, read on the forward strand.
CGGCTTGGCACATTATATTGTGGGACTGCCAATGCCATAAAGTTCCTGAAACTGTCAGTCTCCACCAGCCTGAATGACAGCATTTCAAGAGACAGGAGTTTTGCAATGCCAGCATTCAGAGCCTGTGCTCGTGGATGGTTTGCCGAGTATGGCCGTCTTTTATCCCATGCCTGTGGTACCGATGGCTGTTTTGTGGTCTGGGAGTGTGACGATGACTGTGAACTTGCTGCTGTGGGTGGAATAACAGTTTGTCTATGGACAACAGTGACCGGGATCTTCCATGGAGATCCTGTGAGGAAGCCGAACCAGGTGTGTGTGAGCTGGAGGTAGAGGCTCGAACACGACCTGAAGATGTAGGTGCTGCTGTAGGTTGGCCTACATCTCCAGTGTGTCTTTGTAACTCAGCTACGTGCTTTGTCCGTACATGTTTCCACATATTTGTGGTATTCAGGTTACTGATATTTTTACCTCTTTTAACTTTTTGCTTACACAGCTTGCATTGAACATAGCAAATATCATCTACAAGTCTGTCAAAAAAGGACCACGCAGTGCAAGTCATGGGAGCGCCAATTTTGACATTTCTAAGAGAACTGCTCCCAACAGGTGCCAAACTGGAGGCTACAGGCAAGCGAGTCTGCAGCCTACCTCTCCCTCCTCTTTGTACCGTTGGGACAATCTCTTCCTCAGAGCTGCTCCCACCACCTTCCCGTTGCTCACGCCATGTTGGGTATCGGACTTCATCATCTCCACTACCCTCTTCCAACACCTGCTGCTGTTGGATGGTCTGGGCAGCACCATGCTCCACAAAACCTGGCACCTGAGTCTCATCATCATCATAAGATGCGTTCTGCGGTGTGCTGTCCATCGGCACTGGCTCACCCGCCTCTTCAGATTGAGAGAGACACAGCTGTTGCGCATCACTGCATACTCCCTCTTCTTCAAATTGCAGAATGCTGCTTGCCTGTGCCCGTGTTTGCGAGCCAACAGATTCTGAGAACAGAAGCAGAGACTCAGCTGGCTCCTGTACAGAACTCTCTGACTGCCTGGGCAATTTGACACACTCAGTATTGAATGTGAAGCAAATGAAGTTTCATTTATTACATCAATAATCTGAACAAAAACACAAAAAAATTGTGTGATATGTGGACAAAGAAGGACAGAGCTGACTGGGTTTAACGTTTCGACCATACGTGGTCTTTTTCAAAAAACCTCACTGTGAAGTAGAACATAAATAAAATAAATAACAATAAACACACAAATAACGTTCTGTACAGTAAACAAATAGCATAAGCAAAGATGATATATACATATATACAAAGAATTTTACATGTATGCAAATTAAAGTCCTGAAAATAGAATATAAAGAGATGATTACATGCACAATAAGAGCTACATATAGAAAATTTGATTAGATACATATAGACCAAGGGGAGCTGTACACATGACACATAACCCAAAAGGTCAAACAGTGACCTCCTAAGCGGTAGTAAGCTGCCAATGAGCCCCGAAAAATGATAATCATGTAGAACATAAATTCATAAATTCATAAATAGTAAATTATATATTATAATATATTTGACTTTTATTAATTAGAAAAAATACGGGGATTGATATAGCGGCATAGCTACCAGATACTGAATAGACGCTCACCTATATTATTATGGATCTACAAGATCCAGGGTAAATGATCGAGTGGGTAAAAATAATGACGGTAGTAAGCTGCCAATAAGCCCCGAAGGATAATGATCATATAGAACATATATTCATAAGCAGTAAATTGTATGCTATAACATATTCGACTTATTAGTTAGAGAAAATCAGGGGGTTAGTATAGCGGCATAACTACCAGTTACTAAATAAAGGCTCACCTACATTATTAAGAAACTACAAGTTCCAGGGTAACTGATCGAGTAGGTACAAATAACGACTAATGACTAACCTTAGAGTGCAGGGTATGAGGGGAGAGGATAAGCAGGAGCCAAGTCCCATGCAGGCTATATGTGAAGATAAGTCAAAGAAATAAATGAGTTAAAAAGACACGTGGGGTGAAGTGATCAAACCGCAGCTAGGAAAAATACTGAGGTAATATGGCATATCACAAACCTGGTATGTCGAGCACAAAAGGAGCCGTCCGTCCAGAAGTGTTAGATGTGAGCCGTGTTTACCATAATGGCGCTTTAAATAGGGCCTCTAAAACCCATATCCGGAAATAATACGCCTCACCTGACGCTCAGTGGAGCTGGAATGAGGTTAGACACGCAGGAACGTGTCATTGTGAACTGCGCATGCGCGCAGTTGCATGACGTCACTACGTCACGTTGACTAGGAGAAAGGGCTGAACGGAGGCTTGGCACGCAGGAGCGTGTCACCTAGACTTACGCCTAAGCAGTGAAAGAAATAGAGCTGGAGATCATACGGGAAACAGAGTTATAAAAGCGGTGAAGGGATTTGAAGCAAAATTAGAAGGCGGAGGGGGTGATGATACGGGATATTAGAGTATAGTGTATGGATCTGGAAAAGGATAATACATAATGAAAAAAATAATAATAATAAAAAATAAAAATAGAAAATACAATTAGGTTGAACAAATGAAAAAATTATAGGAATGACAAATAAAAAATAAAAAAATATAAAAAAACGAAAGAAGATGAAGAACAGACAAAATAAAAAAGTACACTTGAAAAAAATACACTTGAAAAAAATAAATAAAAAATAAACAAACTGAAAAAAGGGGGGGAAAATAAAGTGAACAAAAAGGGGGAATAAAATGAAAGAAATGAAAAAGTGGAAAAAATGAAAAAAATGAAAAAAATGAAAAAATGAAAAAAAATGAAAAAAAAGAAAAAAGAAAAAAAAAAAAATGAAAAAAATGAAAAAAAATGAAAAAAATGAAAAAATGAAAAAAATGAAAAAAATTAAGAAAATGAAAAGAATGAAAAAAATGAAAATATATAATAAAAAAAAAAATAATTAAAAGTAATAATAAAAAATATATAAGATTGACCGAAACAACGGAGGGATGTGTTTATGTAGAACTTACCACCAAGTGATCGAGGAGAGAAGGTAGAGGAAAAGGATTTTTAATGGATTATCCTCACACAGTTTCCCTATTGAGAAATCTAAAAGAAAAGAATATTAATGTACCAAACCGGAGCAGTGAACCTGGAAACATGAAGGTCAAAAAGTCATAAACAATACAATAGACATTTAGCAAAAGGTAAAATCTAGTTCCCTATTGAGTCCTCTGGGAGCTAGGGTCTGTAGTGTATGGATCCAAAAGGATTCCCTTTGTTTGAGAAGCCTAATATGGTTGCCCCCCTGTCTTGGTTTATCAACTTGTTCTATCACTTGAAAACGGAGTTGCGCTACAGAATGATTTGCTTTGGAAAAGTGATCTGGGACCGGAAGCCATGTTTTTTGTAATCTAATAGTAGATTTGTGGCTTGAGATTCTTTCTCTGATATGTTGCGTGGTCTCCCCTACATAGAGGAGGCCACATGGGCATTTTATCAAATATACCACAAAATTGGTGTCGCATGTGTAGAAGCCATTGATTTTGTATCTTTTCCCAGAATGTGGGTGGACAATGTTCTCAGTTTTAATAACATTGGCACAGCAGGAACATCCCAAGCACGGAAATGTTCCCTTTCTTTGTGTCCCTATAAATGTTTGCTTGGGTTGTTTAGTGAGGCTACCAATGTCTGCACGGACCAGTTGATCCTTAAAGTTTTTAGGTCTCCTTTTACACATGAGAACGGGTGTTTGAAAAGCTGGGATTTGTGGATAGGACTCAGTCAAATGAGGCCAGTGTTTTTTGATTGTTTTGTAGATTATGTTCATTAAAGGATGGTGTGTATGAATAAAGGGGATCCGTTCAGATTTCAAGGATATACTGGTAGGGGGTTCCCATGACAAAATTCTCTGTTTTTCGGTGGAAAGGATATTCTCTGGGTACTTCCTCTCTCTGAATTTACTGGCCATCTCGTCGAGTCGTATCTCTGCCAGACGAGGATCAGAAACAATTTTCTTCACTCTATGGAATTGAGAGCGGGGAAGACTCTCACGTGTGGATTTGGGATGACAGCTTGTGAATAATAGAAGGTTATTGGAGTCGGTAGGTTTGGTATATAAGTCTGTAGATAGTCCACAGTCATCATTTTTGATCACCATAGTATCTAAAAAAGGAATTTTCTGCAAGTCCCAATTGAGTGAAAATTGTAATTCAGGTCTGATGTTGTTGATCTGAGCTATGAATGAGGTGAGGGTATCCCGGGTGCCATCCCAAAGACAAAAAATGTCGTCTATATAGCGAAGCCAACATTTAGAATGAAGTAAAAACAGATCATTATTGTAGATATATGCGTTCTCAAAGGCATCCATGTAGAGGTTGGCATAGGCTGGTGCCATATTGGATCCCATGGCTGTACCACAGGTTTGGTAGTAGAATTGGTCACCAAAGAGAAAATAGTTCTCATTGAGAACCAGTGTTAATAGATCTAGAATAAATTGTTGAGGATTGGCACCCAAATTCGAGGAACGGAGAGATTCTTTAACGGCCTCTATACCAAGGTCATGTTTGATCGAGGTGTAGAGGCTTTTAACGTCTAAAGTGACCAAAAGGCACCCTGATGGCATATCTGGCAGAAATTTAATGGTGTTAATAAAATGTCCAGTGTCAAGTACAAAGGACCTGGTTTTTTTGACCATAGGTGTCAGAGATTTCTCCAAAAAAATAGATAAGGGTGCTAAAATTGAGTCAGTCGATGCAACGATAGGGCGCCCCGGGGGATTGGTCAGTGATTTGTGGATCTTAGGGAGTATATAGATGACTGGTGTAATTGGATATAAGTTGGTCAGAAAAGTAGATGTTTTTTTATCTATGCAGTTATTTGCTAGATACTTATTGAGAAGAGTATCTATTTTTGTCTTAATTTTCGGAGTGGGGTCAGAAGGAATTTTTTTATATGTTGATACATCAGATAGCTGATTCTCGATTTCTTTGATGTAGTCGGTTTGATTCATTACGACTATTGCCCCACCCTTGTCCGCTGGTTTGATGGTTATGTTTTTATTGGCTTTAAGAGACTCAATAGCTTGTTTCTCCAGTGGTGTAATATTGCTTTTGGTGGGGAATAGGCCTTTCTGTTGTTTTATAAGGGTCTCATGTATCTTCCTGTCTATAAGGTCAATGCATGCTTCAGCTGCATGGTATATTTGAGGTGGGTGGAATGAACTTTTGTTGTATAAACCTAAGGACGTTACAGATAATTCAGAGGAGGAGGCAGAGGCTCCCTCCATAAAGGATGTTACGTTACTATTAGGCACATTTTGGAGACCAAAATGAGTTTTGAGACGAATAGAACGGTAAAAATACTGGAGATCTTGTTCCAGTTTAAAGCTGTCCCAGGCAGGAGTTGGACAGAATGACAATCCATGTTGTAGTACCGACAATTCAACTGGATTGAGCGTGTATGAGGAGATGTTAATCACAGACCTGAGGTTCCTACCTGTGACCTCGTCACCATACGGTCGGTTACGTTTGCGGGTTGACCTCCTTGTCTTTCTCCTCCTGTTGGGCGATAGTTGCCCCTCCTGGGTTGTCTTCTTCCTAAAAAATGGCTCTGATTTTGGTTGTAAGAGGAACCACTGCTGTCTGAGCTGAAGGAGCCAGGTCGCCTTGAGACGTAGTTGCCTCGCCATTGTCCTGAATTAGAGGTGTCGTTCCACCTGTATACTCTTTCTGACCTATAGTCCTCCTCGTCTCTGTGGAATTTATTCCTCTTCTTTTCTTGTAGTAATTTACGATTGTCCTCAATAATTTTATCAACCTTAGTTTTCAAATTTTGCCAATCCTGTGTGGATAAGGTAGAACTAAATTGTTCCTCAATAGATTTTACCTTTGCTTCAGTCTCAGAAATTGCTGATTGTAGAGTTTCGATAGTCAAGAGTATTATGTCTAGTGAGCACTTGTTCAGAATTTTTTTGTATTTCTCACAGTAGTCGGGTCTGTCAGAGAACAGCGTAGGGCGGAGATTACACCGAAGTCCTCTAGGGATACGGTTTAGCTTGTAGTATTCAGCCAAGGTGATTGAATGAAGGTCATAGGACATCAACCTTCTGCGTTCCCTTTCGTAATCCCTGCTCCTAATCTCCTGTGCTGGAGTATGTAGAAAATCACTCGGATTCGTGATTTTAGATAAAATATTAGATGCTGCAGTGTCATCAAAGGCGAAGGTATGCGTAGACATCAGGGCACAGGTGCAAACATCAACGTGGTATCAGAATAGTAAGTGAATGATGTGCACACTGTATAATAAATGATTGGTGCTGGCTGAACATAAATGTCCAATATAGTAGAGAAATCAGCCGCACTCAGTATTGAATGTGAAGCAAATGAAGTTTCATTTATTACATCAATAATCTGAACAAAAACACAAAAAAATTGTGTGATATGTGGACAAAGAAGGACAGAGCTGACTGGGGTTTAACGTTTCGACCATACGTGGTCTTTTTCAAAAAATCTCACTGTGAAGTAGAACATAAATAAAATAAATAACAATAAACACACAAATAACGTTCTGTACAGTAAACAAATAGCATAAGCAAAGATGATATATACACATATACAAAGAATTTTACATGTATGCAAATTAAAGTCCTGAAAATAGAATATAAAGAGATGATTACATGCACAATAAGAGCTACATATAGAAAATTTGATTAGATACATATAGATCAAGGGGAGCAGTACACATAACACATAACCCAAAAGGTCAAACAGTGACCTCCTAAGCGGTAGTAAGCTGCCAATGAGCCCCGAAAAATGATAATCATGTAGAACATAAATTCATAAATTCATAAATAGTAAATTATATATTATAATATATTTGACTTTTATTAATTAGAAAAAATACGGGGATTGATATAGCGGCATAGCTACCAGATACTGAATAGACGCTCACCTATATTATTATGGATCTACAAGATCCAGGGTAAATGATCGAGTGGGTAAAAATAATGACGGTAGTAAGCTGCCAATAATACCCGAAGGATAATGATCATATAGAACATATATTCATAAGCAGTAAATAGTATGCTATAACATATTCGACTTATTAGTTAGAGAAAATCAGGGGGTTAGTATAGCGGCATAGCTACCAGTTACTAAATAAAGGCTCACCTACATTATTAAGAATCTACAAGTTCCAGGGTAACTGATCGAGTTACGCATGGTCGAAACGTTAAACCCAGTCAGCTCTGTCCTTCTTTGTCCACATATCACACAATTTTTTTGTGTTTTTGTTCAGATTATTGATGTAATAAATGAAACTTCATTTGCTTCACATTCAATACTGAGTGCGGCTGATTTCTCTACTATATTGGACATTTATGTTCAGCCAGCACCAATCATTTATTATACAGTGTGCACATCATTCACTTACTATTCTGGGCAATTTGACAGGCGGTGAACAGACAGATGGTTGCTCAACAGTGTTGTGTTCCTGAGAGGAGGTGGAAGGAATTGAAGTCGATGCATTGGCTGCCATCCAACCAACAACGGCTTCAATTTGTTCTTCCCGCAGCAGGGGGGCACACCGAGCTCCTACCAAACTGCTCATAAAGGAACGCTCATGGGTAAAACTGGTGGATGCTGTGTCACTGAGGGCGGCAGCAGCCACAGAATCCCCACGTCCTCTCCCTGCTGAAACTCCACGGCCACGACCACGTGCCTTACTCCCTGCCTTCTTCATCTTGGTAGATTGATAAAAAAAGTCAGAAAAGTTATAAGGCCTAAGTGTGGTTATTACGCAGAGACTGAAGTGAACACTGAAACACAACTGTTCACAATCTGTGGAAGGCTACTCCTTTGTCTACTTCTATAGTGTTTGCAACCAATGTATTGGATACGGATGGAAGCGCGTCACACTAATAGATTATATTTATTTTAAATGGAATGGAGCAGAACCAATTGGAGAGAAATGAAAAGGATGAGGCACTGAGACACGCTCAGCAGAGTACAAGCAGCAGTGCTTGAACAAGTAACTGGAGCGTGATGTGCACTCAAAAAATAAAAAACACAGACTGAAGTGAACACTGAAACACAACTGTTCACAATCTGTGAAAGGCTACTCCTTTGTCTACTTCTATAGTGTTTGCAACCAATGTATTGGATACGGATGGAAGCGCGTCACACTAATAGATTATATTTATTTTAAATGGAATGGAGCAGAACCAATTGGAGAGAAATGAAAAGGATGAGGCACTGAGACACGCTCAGCAGAGTACAAGCAGCAGTGCTTGAACAAGTAACTGGAGCGTGATGTGCACTCAAAAAATAAAAAAACACAGACTGAAGTGAACACTGAAACACAACTGTTCACAACCTGTGAAAGGCTACTCCTTTGTCTACTTCTATAGTGTTTGCAACCAATGTATTGGATACGGATGGAAGCGCGTCACACTAATAGATTATATTTATTTTAAATGGAATGGAGCAGAACCAATTGGAGAGAAAATTAAAAGGATGAGGCACTGAGACACGCTCAGCAGAGTACAAGCAGCAGTGCTTGAACAAGTAACTGGAGCGTGATGTGCACTCAAAAAATAAAAAACACAGACTGAAGTGAACACTGAAACACAAGTGTTCACAATCTGTGAAAGGCTACTCCTTTGTCTACTTCTATAGTGTTTGCAACCAATGTATTGGATACGGATGGAAGCGCGTCACACTAATAGTTAAATTGCATGGAGCAGCAAGAATTACACTGAAGAAAAAAAAAGAGTCTGTGAGTGACAGGTGCAGATGCCTACAGACAGCGTTGCATGCAGAGCAAACTGCAGCGTCACCTGCACTCACACACACCTTGCAGAGCTGTTAAAACAACATTGCAGGCAAAAGGAAGCTTTACACAGCGGTTGGTGCTAGCCTGCCTACAGCACAGTACACTAAATCGCAATCTCTAACTGTCCCTCAGAGTCAGCACAGCAGCGTTCTGTCCCTTACTGAATTCACAGCACAGTGACGCTAAAATGGCGGCGGCGCCTTTTATAGTGCATTCTGACATCATTTCAGCATCCAATCACAGCCATGCCATTAGTTAACATGACCGCAGCAGTACAGGATGTGCCCACACTTCTTAGGATTCCTCATTGGCTGACTAAAATCACATTGCCTCTCAAAGAATTATGGGAACTTCCGATTCCGGTATACGATATATGGAAAATATCGGAACTAAGTATCGAAAGGCCGAAACAGCTAATATCGGCCGATACCCGATACTTGCGGTATCATATCGCTCAACACTAGTTATAACTCTGGAACGCTTCAACGGATCTTCGCAATTCTGAGATTGTTTTCTCGTGACATATTGTACTTCACGTTAGTGGTAAAATTTCTTCCATATAACTTGCGTTTATTTTTGAAAAAAACGCAAATATGGCGAAAATTTAGAAAATTTAGCAATTTTCAAGCTTTGAATTTTTATTCCCTTAAAACAGAGAAATATGTCACACAAAATAGTTAAGAAATAACATTTCCCACATGTCTACTTTACATCAGCACAATTTTGGAACCAAAATTTTTTTTTTCTTAGGAAATTATAAGGGTTAAAAGTTGACCAGCGATTTCTCATTTTTACAACAAAATTTACAAAGCCATTTTTTTTAGGGACCACCTCATATTTGAAGTCAATTTGAGGGGTCTATATAGCAGAAAATACCCAAAAGTGACACCATTCTAAAAACTGCACCCCTCAAGGTACTCAAAACCACATTCAAGAAGTTTATTAACCCTTCAGGTGCTTCACAGGAGCTGAAGCAACGTGGAAGGAAAAAATGAATATTTAACTTTTTAGCCACAAAAATGATCTATTACAAACTTTTTTTTTTATTTTCACAAGGGTAAAAGAAGCAAATGGACAGATAAAGTTGTTGTGCAATTTCTCCTGAGTACGCCAATAGCCAATATGTGGAGGAAAACCACTGTTTGGGCACACGGCAGAGCTCGTAAGGGAAGGAGCGCCGTTTGACTTTTTCAAACTAAAATTGGCTAGAATTGAGATTGGACGCCATGTCGTGTTTGGAGAGCCCCTGATGTGCTTAAACAGTGGAAACCCCCCACAAGTGACACTATTTTGGAAACTAGACCCCTAAGGAACTTATCTAGATCTGTTGTGAGCACATTGAACCCCCAAGTGTTTCACAAAAGTTTATAATGCCTGGGTCTGAAAAATAAAAAAAAAATTTTCCTCAAAAATGATTTTTAGTCCCAAATTTTTTATTTTTCCCAAGGAAATTGGACCCCAAAAGTTGTTGTCCAATTTGTCATGAGTACGCTGATACCCCATATGTGGGGGGGGGGAACTGTTTGGGCGCAAGACAGGGCTTGGAAAGGAAGTAGTAACGTTTTGGAATGCAGACGTTGATGGGGGTCATGTTCCGTTTGCAGTGCTCCAAATGTGCCTAAACAGTGTAAACCCCCACAAGTGACCCCATTTTGGAAACTAGACCCCCTAAGGAGCTTATCTAGATCTTTGGTGAGCACTTTGAACCCCCAAGTGCTTCACACAAGTTTATAATGCCCGAGCATGAAAATAAAAAATCCTATTTTTTTCCCACAAAAATTATCTTTTAGTCACTAATTTTTATTTTCCCAAGAGTAACAGGAGAAATTGGACCACAAAAGTTGATGTCCAATTTGTCCTGAGTACGCTGATACCCCATATGTGGGGGGGAACCACTGTTTGGGCGCACAGCAGAGCTCGGAATGGAAGGAGCACCATTTGACTTTTTACAAACAAAATTGGCTGGAATTGAGATTGGACGCCATGTTGCATTTGGAGAGCCCCTGATGTGCCTAAACAGTGGAAACCCCCCACAAGTGACCCCATTTGGGAAACTAGACCCCCTAAGGAACTTATCTAGATCTTTGGTGAGCAATTTGAACCCCAAAATGCTTCACACAAGTTTATAACGTAGAGCCGTAAAATTAAAAAATCATATTTTTTCCACAAAAATGATCTTTTCACCCCAATTTTTATTTTCCTAAGGGTAACAAGACTCCAAAAGTTATTGTGCAATTTGTCCTGAGTACGCTGATACCCCATATGTGGGGGTAAACCACTGTTTAGGTGCATGGCAGAGTTTGGAAGGGAAGCAGCGCCATTCGACTTTTTCAACACAGAATTGGCTGGATGCCATGTCGTGTTTGGAGAGCTCCTGATCTGCCTAAACAGTGGAAACCCCCAACAAATGACACCATTTTGGAAACTAGACACCTCAAGGAACTTATCTAGATGTGTGGTGAGCACTTTGAACCCCGAAGTGCTTCACAGAAGTTTATAACGTACAGCTGTAAAATAAAAATCTTTTTATTTTTTACAAAAATGATTTTTTCGTCCCCAATATTTTATTTTCACAAGGGTAACAGGAGAAATTGGACCCCAAAAGTTGTTGTCCAATTTGTCCTGAGTACGCTGATACCCAATATATGGGAGTAAACTACTGTATGGGTGCACGTCGGGGATCGGAAGGGAAGTAGTGACGTTTTGGATTACAGACTTTGATGGAATGGTCTGGGGGCGTCATGTCGCATTTGGAGAGCCCCTGGTGCACCTAAACAGTGGAAACCCCCCACAAGTGACCCCATTTTGGAAAATAGACCCCACAAGGAACTTATCTAGATGTGTGGTGAGCACTTTGAACCCCAAAGTGCTTCACAGAAGTTTATAACGTACAGCCGTAAAAATAAAAAATCCTTTTTATTTTTTACAAAAATGATTTTTTCGTCCCCAATATTTTATTTTCACAAGGGTAACAGGAGAAATTGGACCCCAAAAGTTGTTGTCCAATTTGTCATGAGTATGCTGATACCCAATATGTGGGAGAAAACTACTGTATGGGTACACGTTGGGGCTCGGAAGGGAAGTAGTGACGTTTTGGATTGCAGACTTTGATGGAATGGTCTGGGGGTGTCATGTTGCATTTGGAGAGCCCCTGATGCGCCTAAACAGTGGAAACCCCCCACAAGTGACCCATTTTGGAAAATAGACCCCACAAGGAACTTATCTAGATGTGTGGTGAGCGCTATGAAGCCCCAAGTGCTTCACAGAAGTTTATAACGTACAGTCGTAAAAACAAAAAATCATTTTTTCTTTTAAAAAATAATATTTTTACCCCCAGTTTTTTATTTTCCCAAGGGTAACAGAAGAAATAGGACAGATTACACAATAACTCTTGGGGTCCAGAGTACATTGATACCCCATATGTGGGGGTAAACTACTGTTTGGGCGCATGGCAGAGCTCAGAAGTGAAGGAGCACCGTTTGACTTTTTCAATGCAGAATTGGCTGGAATTGAGATCAGACGCCATGTCACATTTGGAGAGCCCCTGATGTGCCTAAACAGCGGAAACCCCCCAATTCTAACTCCAACCCTAACCCCAACACACCCCTAACCCTAGTCCCAACCCTAACCACAAACCAAACCCTAACACACCCATAACCCTAATCCCAACCCTAACCCTAATGCTAACTTTAGCGCCAACCCTAACCCTAACTTTAGCCGCAACCCTAACCCTAATGGGAAAATGGAAATAAATACTTTTTTTTAATTTTATTATTTTTCCCTAACTAAGGGGGTGATAAAGGGGGGTTTGATTTACTATTTATAGTGGGTTTTTATGATTGGCAGCTGTCACGCTAAAAGACGCTTTTTATTGCAAAAAATAGTTTTTGCATCATCACATTTCGAGAGCTATAATTTTTGCATATTTTGGCCCACAGAGTCATGTGAGGTCTTATTTTTTGCGGGACGAGGTGACGTTTTTATTGGTACTATTTTTGAGCACGTGACATTTTTTGATCGCTTATTATTTCGATTTTTGGGAGGTTAGAATGAACAAAAATCAGCAATTCATGAATTTCTTTTGGGGGAGGCGTTTATACCGTTCCGCGTGTGGTAAAATTGATAAAGCAGTTTTATTCTTCGGGTCAGTACAATTATGGCGATACCTCATTTATATCATTTTTTTATGTTTTGGCGCTTTTATAGAATACAACCAATTTTATATAAAAAATTATTATTTTTGCATCGCTTTATTCTGCGAGCTATAACTTTTTTATTTTTTCGCTGATGATGCTGTATGAAGGCTCGTTTTTTGCGGGACAAGATGATGTTTTCAGCGGTACCATGTTTATTTATATTGGTCTTTTTGATCGCGTGTTATTCCACTTTTTGTTCGGCGGTATGATGATAAAGCATTGATTTTTTGCTTTGTTTTTTTTTTTTTTTTTAAGGGGTTCACTAAAGGGTTAACTAGTGGGACAGTTTTATAGGGGGGTCGTTACGGACGCGGCGATACCAAATATGTGTACTTTTATTGTTTTTGTTTTTTTATTTACAGGAAAAAATGAATTTATGGGGGAATATTTTTTTTTTTTTTATGATTTTTTTAAACAATTTTTATTTTTATTTTTTTAACTTTTTTACTTTGTCCCAGGGTGGGACATCACTGTATTTTAGCAGATCGCTGGTGTGACAGTGTGCACAGCACTCTGTCACACCAGCGATCGCTCTGGCATCGCTGCAGGCTTCTCAGTGCCTGCTCTCAGCAGGCACTGAGGAAGCCGCCTCCCTGCAGGACCCCGGCGCCATCTTGGATCCGGGGACCTGGAGGGAGGACGGACCCTCGGAACAGCGCGACACATCGCGCTGCTCTGAGGGTCTCAGGGGAGCGCGCAGGGAGCCCCCACCCTGCGCGATCCTCCCCTGTGCCCCCAGTACACCGCGATCATGTTTGATCGCGGTGTGCTAGGGGTTAATGTGCCGGGAGCGGTCCGTGACCGCTCCTGACACATAGTGCCGGGTGTCAGCTGTGATAATCAGCTCACACCCGGCCGTGATCGGCTGCGCTCCCCCCGGGAGCGCGTCCGATCGCTGGGACGTACTATCCCGTCCATGGTCATACGGGCCCAGGTACCATGGACGGGATAGTACATCTGATGGCAGTAAGGGGTTAATACTCACTCAAAAACAGTAAAAAATGCTTCCGTATCATCCCCCGGGATCATCTTTTGCATCGCTTGTCTGTTAGAGGTCGAGTTCCCTCTTCTGCACAAGGGGAATCTCGAGCCATCCCTGCTGTGGTCTCCCATCCGTCTCCAGCCACAGTGGACTCTGCTCAGCTTAGACGTCGGTCCCAGCGTCTCGCCCAGTCTAACAGTGTGCAGAGGGTTACTGCTGCCTCTCCAGGCTCTGCTAGTGTGGCCAGTACTGGTTAGCGGCGAGCAGACGTCTTTAGGACAAAATCCTTGTTTTCCCCTTCTGAGCATGCCCAGGGTGAAATCTCTCATTGGAGATCAGGGGTCACATGCTCAGATACTGCAGCAGCTCCTATTGGTCCGCCAGGAAGGTCCTGTGACTACTGGTGTTCTGGAGCAGTTTCATTGGTCCTTGTTTCTGGCAGGTCCTGTAGCTGTTACTATAAAAGGGTGGCATGGCTGGGCCGCCATGCGCTAGTGTCAACCATTATATGCTTAGCGCCAGTGTGGTCATGCTTGTGTGTGGTTAGGGCCCGGCTGAAATAAGCCCCTAGAATACCGACTTAATCGGTGAGGAGTTTGGTATGCTAGCTGGTCAGGGTCGGTGTCCTAGATGCCCTAGATTGCCGGCATAACCGGTGAGGAGTTTGATTGCCGTATTCAGGGCCTGGCGTTTAGACGCCATAGATTGCGGGTGACTCCCGCGAGGACATTAGCGCATGATCACGTTCTATGTTCGCTTAGCAGTTCACTGTGTACCTGGGTGCCTGACAGGACACAGAAGTTTGTCTCAGCAGCTCTGTGACGTAACAGGATTACCTTTCAACGCTAGACAGCTCCCTAGCGTGTTTAATTTGCGACTGTGGTGTTAAGTGAGTTCGCACACATCGCCATATAGCGCTGCGGCACTCCTTCTAGCGGCTCTGTGGAATAACAGAGTTTGCACATATTGCCACAGCGCGTTACGGCGTTTATTTTGGCGACTCTGCGGGATTACAGCGTTCGCTTCTTGAGCCATTTTATTAGCAGCAGGCTCCGCCTGCACGGTGGACCCCGGGCTGCGAACGCACCTCTCTACATCAAATATTTGGTGCGTTCCGCAGACCCTAACATTGTCTTACTGCCTTCTGGACGTATGTGTCATCACGTTGACGTGGAGCAGGGGTGGTTTCTCTACTGTGGACATCCCTTGCCAGGAGTTCCATCTGCCGTTGCTGCTGTTGGATCTGCTGCATCAAGAGTTTATTTGTCTCCTTTTGTATTTGCTGCAGCTCTCGGTGTCGGTGCTGCTGGTGTTGCTGCTGCGAACTTAGGTTCAGGTGCTTGATTAGCTAATCCATTTTGTCTGACCGCTGTTCCATCCCTATAGCCACATTCATCCAAGATATGCGGTTTGTCTACAGCTGTTACACTTGCTGGGGATTTTTCCTGCATTCTCCACCAACTGTGGTAGATCAGCTCACTCGGCTGCACATGGAGGTAGACAGAGGTACATTGTCTCTTTAAATTTTCCCCTGGTTTATTATACATAAACCAACATGAAGAGAACATAAACACGGCCCTTTGGGCAAAATAGGAAAACAAAATAAAATTGTATACAGTCTCTGCGGCTGCGGAGATCTGCCGTTCAGGATACAACAGCCAGGTTCAGTACAGTTTAACACAAAACCACTTCTCTGGAGCTGCTGGCTCCAGACCCACTGAACCATCAATGTCTCAGGAGGCCGTCTATTTAAACCCCAGACCACACCCAGTGGTGGAGATAAGGTGGACAACCTCCCACTTGCTCTATCGTGGTCCACAAAAAAATAGCCCTTAAAATGGCCGATTAACCTCTCTCAACACATAGTGTGCTGGAGCAAAACTTCTGGGTTTCAAATCACTGAAGCTAATAGCCTCTGTGAAACGTATCTCCCCTCTAGCACTGTGCCAGTGACTTTGTCAAAGGCACTGGTCGAGGTTAGGGTACTGGCTTGGTGTAAAATAAAAATGACGTGGTGCACTAACATGTGTCCCTCTTACTTATCATTCAAAGTTGGGAAGTATGCTATAGAGGGATTACCATGGTCTACGAGACCTTCCATCATACTACATCAATAGTTTGAGTGCACTTCATGCTACCTTCAATGCATGACTTGTCCACACAATTCAATATCCTTTTCTTGGCCCCCACAGTGCACATGTAAAGAGTAAGAGCAGGAACGTGGGATGCAGTAACGGTACGGGGAATACTCCACGCAGGGAGGTAGAAAGTGGAATAGTATAAATGGCAATAGGTTTTGCAAGGTGAAGTTCAACGCTACAATTATCGGCAGTTCAGTAGCAAACCTATAAGGAAGTCCCAAAACTGCAGCTCCTGCTGCGAACTCAATGGCGCCACCAACGGCTGACACAGTGTCCTTTAATGGGGTTCAATAGAACAACAAAAACCCCGTCTTCTGGTGACAGCGGTTGGTCTCTGGTACCTTCCACTACCCCTTGTCCATATACTGTAGTTTCCTACAAGATGACGGGCTACGGTGCTGTCTAAGCCCGATGTGACTCCTGCACAACTCTCTTGACAGTCTCCGTCAAGCGGGCCCAAAGTGGCTGGCGGTAATACAGGTCATGGATCTGTATTACTTTAGCCCCAACCCTGACCCTACCTTTAGTGTTATGTTTTGGTAGCTGAGGAGGACAGGAACAACAGCAGGGCAGCCGAACACCTGAGATGTTGGTAACTGATGGGTTGCAGATTCCTAAACTAGCGACACAACTAGAGGTAGCCGTGGAGTGTTCCTACGTTGATCCTAGACGCCTCGTCACAGCCTGAGAGATAACTACACCTAAAGGCAGAAAGATGAAATCTATCTGCCCCGGAGCAGATCCCCAAAGAAGATAGGAAGCCCCCAAACATATAATGGCAGTTAGACAAGATGAAAATACAAACATAGGCAGAAAATAGACTGAGCAAACGCTGGGGCCACAAGCTAACTAAATAGGATAGGAAAGGAGAGATTACTTTCTGCAACCCAGAAAACCCTACAAAAATCCAACAATTCTGATTAAAAAATACTGAGATCACACGATCTCACCACCCGCTAAATCAGATCTCAGTGTGAACAAAAACCAAGCCGCAGCCGCTGAAAAACAGGAAAAAGCAAATGAGCAAATAACAATGGCTGCAGAAAAACTGTGAGGAGCTCAGGCCCCAGAAGGGGACCTGGCTGACCTCCACAAAAGTGCAGAAAACAATGCAAAAAGCAAGCACAAAAAGAAAAGCAAAAAATATCTTATCTGAAAGCAGGAGATGCAGGCAGGACTCCAGCAAACTTCAAAATGAACCAGGAACCACAATTGAGACAAGAACAATTGATCACCGGCAACCATTATGGGAGGGAACCTCCCTTATATGAGACCAGTCCGTGATTCCAGATTGCCACTCCTCACTGAAAGGTTCAGTACTGTCTGTAACCACCTGTCACGCTGTCTAATGATATGTATATAATGTCAGTAAACTATTAATACAGGAACAACACTCTATACAACAACTAGTATAGCAACAACAGCATGTAAGTATAGAATAGATTTACCTGACACGATATCTGCTGAACCCAGGGTTAATCTTGAGGACTTGATGAGCTGAAACAGGAAAGAGGTGGACCGGGATCTAACCTGACCCTAAACTGGGGTCCTAACTAATCCCTCACCTTGGAGGTACTGATAATGGTTCAGAGGTCTGTCGGGTTCAAAATGACAAACCACTCATCCTCCAGTCACCCCAGATTAGACTAAGAGCACGGGTCGACCGAGAATGAATCAGGCGATACGCTGGTTCAGACTTCAGAACGTGCCCTAAAGAAAATGGTGCTATTAGGCGGCCATCTCCAGTAAGCACTGAACTCTTTATTCACGTACATAAGATTACATACACAGAATATTGGGGTGGAGTAAAGGCGGGATTGAGGAGAAAGAGATAAACTGAGTCATCCTAATTGGTCCTTAGATCTTCTTCTAAGTCCTCCTTGATGTGTTGTCATCCTCAGTTTCGTTTCTTGAAGAAAGATTCTATTGTTCTCGTGTATCAAGTATTTCCTCAATTCTCCAAAGGTGGGGGCATTTCAGTAGAGTGTAATACAGTGATAGGACACAAGATGGAGACAAACACCAGCAGATACTAACATTATCTTATTATTCTTTTAAGGAAAACTTCGTGTTTATAAAATACATATACACACTATAAATATAAAAGTATAGTAGAAAATTATATTTTACCTTGACAATCCCCCCTAAACACTAAGTTTTTCCCTTAATTTATGCGGCCTTCGAGACTGTCCATGTGTGGGGACAGGGGTAGTGGATTTCTTCGCTTGGTCATTTTAGAAGCTAGCCCCTTATGGACTGCCCCCAAACAACCAAGTCCCTACCAAACCTGCACATGGAGTTCTCCCACTATCCCTAAACTAAATCTCTTATTTCCATTTGTATTTTGTTATAGGGGGTTTTATCAGGTTTATCCTGCGGAGTATATTTCTCCATATCACCCTTATCAGTGTCTTCATATAGTAGCGACACAACTTCCTGATGAAGGAAAGTACCTGAGGAGGCGGCTGCATTGGTCACAGCTTTCCTATACATAGATATCACACAACATAGAATTATCAATCCTAGCACCAAAGCCCTGTTACCACTAAGCAGGCTTGTTGGAGAAATTCTTTAAGTCCTCCAAGCCATCTTAAGAAAAAAAGAGGTATCTACTTCTGCATTGGCTTTTATTTCCTGAGCCAGATTTTTAATCTCTGTAAGGGCCACTATAGTTTTACCATTGACTCCAGAATTCTGAGGAATATAAGTACAACATTTTTCCCCTATCATCCCACAGACTTCATCTTTTTCAGCTAGAATCATGTCAATGGCCAGTCTATCTTGAAAAGTCAGTCTTTTGTTTTGGGCCCAGTTTCTCAACTATACCCTGGAAAGCATCTTGACTAAAATTGATATTGATAAATCTTTGCTTGGTGTAGTATATATATTTTATCCAATCTACATTGTAATTGATCTGCACAGTTGGGATGAGAGAACGGAAACCCGCCAGGATCTGATTCTGAGCTTTGTATTCGTCTGGGACCCCCCTAGGAACACCTATGGGATCCATATAAACTTTGGGATCCTCAGCATAACCGGTGTGCAGCTGACCCAGACTCCTTCTTTTTCTGGATATCAGTGGAGCTATATTCTCGGATCCAGACTCTTTCTCACGTGTCTTTTAATGACTACCAAGTCTCGAGACTGCAGACTGCAGACTCCCAGGATCCTGGTTCGGATCTGGAAGAGAACTGAAAACATTATCATATACTTTCTTGAGTCTTTTATACAAATCCCTTACATATGAGCTTAATACATGGTCACTTATTTCCAATGCTTGGGAAAAGAAACATCCTAAACTAGGCACTTTGCCAAATAGTACTTTATACGGAGAAAGTCCAGTTTTTCTACTTGGAGTGTACCTTACTGAGTATAGGGCTAATGGTAAACATTCAGGCCAAGATTTCCCTGTTTCAGCCATGGCCTTTTAGATTTTTAACTTCAATATCCTATTTAGTCCTTTTACTTTTACACCGCTTTGTGGTAATATGGGGTGTGGAAAACTTGTTGAATTCCCAGCGCTGTCAAGACTTCATTCATTATTTCACCTGTGAAATGTGTACCTCTGTCACTTTCGATCACCTTTGGTACTCCATACCTGCACACCACCTCCGCAAGCAGCTTCTTTGCGGTTGCCGCAGCCGTAGCCTTGGCAATCGGGAAAGCCTCCGGCCAACCTGAGAATAAATCAAAAACACACCAACACGTACTCCCATGAACCTGATTTTGGCAGCTGAATATAATCAATCTGCAGTCTCTGGAAAGGATAGAGGGGCCGAGGGGCATGTTTGGGTGGTGTCTTCACTACCCTTCTCTTATTATGTGTAGCACATACCATGCATCCCTGGATCAAACCTTCTATACAGGTGGAAAAGCCTGGTGCCGCCCAATGCTTCTGCATCACACTCATTACAGCAGTTTTGGACTGGTGGGTTGGCCCATATATCATCTGGGCGACCGCAGGGTACAACGCTCTTGGAAGGCATCGGCGCATCCCTCTTCCCCATACCCCAGTTGCTGCATTCAGACATGCACCTTCTTTTTCCCACTTTTCTACTTCCTCCTGGCGCACCTGAGCCTGCATCTGGGCTAAGGCATCCTCCGACACAAAGGGATTTTTGGGAGCGCTTACCTGGTGCATCGTTACCCCTTGGAGTGGTCTACTGGCTGCTGTTTTTGCTGCTGCATCGGCCATTGCGTTTCCTTTACTCACCTGATCAGTGCATCTGGTATGTGCTTTTAACTTTTGACAACTACTTCTTTTGGTAATTGTAATGCTTCAATTAACTGCTGGACTGCGTCAGCATTTTTAATGGGATGTCCTGCTGCCATCAGGAATCCTCTAGACTTCCAAATTGGACCCAAATCATGAGCTATACCGAATGCTTATCTAGAATCTGTGTAGATGTTAACAATTCTACCTTCAGCTATCTTACAGGCCTCGGTCAGAGCCTTAAATTCAGCCTCCTGGGCCGACTAATGTGGGAGTATTGGTTCTGCTTTGATCACTGCATTCAAGGAGACGATGGCATACCTGGTGTGGAAGGTACCTGAGTCATCTTGGTAGCGAGTTCTACAAAAAAATTTAAAGTCAACATTACGTCTTTCAGTTTTAAACACTGTGGGTAGGCCTGCTGTTTCCTGTGCCATAAGCTGAACATAATCATAAGGAATCTCCTCTCTTGGATCTTCTTTGTACAATACCGTACAATACCTGACCTCCCCCTAGATCCGAGAGAGGTAACAATATAGCAGGATTAAGTGTGGTACATCTCTGCAAAGAAACATTTGGAGGCATTAAAAGTGCACATTGCAATCAAAGATGACGTGCAGCTGAAAAATGTGCCGACTGCACCTGGTTCAGTATAGTGTATACATCATGAGGTGTAAGTGCTGTCAATGGATAATCAAGAACGATATCTAATGATTTGTGGAGCAATAGTCCTACAGCATGTACCGCCCGTACACAGGACGGAGCACTCTAGCCACTGCATCTAGTCTTCCACTGAAATAGGCTACAGGCCTTTGATTGTCACCATATAACTGAGTCAATACCCCTGCTGCGTGTCCCCTGTTTCATGGAGATACAGGGTGAATAGTAGTTCATAGTTGAGGGTTCCTAGCGCTGGAGCTGCCACAATCCTGTTTTTGAGAGAAAAATAAAAACCGTCTATACCTTCAGGAGTTAGTTTAAAAAGCACAATGGTGATACAGTCATAGAGAGGTTGCATGAGGATTGACACAGCATGTATCCACTGTCTGCAGTAGAAATTCAGTCTAAGAAATATCCTAAGAGCGGCAACATTAACAGGAATAGGAAAATTCTGTACAGCTTCTTTGCGAGCGCTGGTCCGATGTCGTTCCCCCCGGTATAATGCAATGTCCCAAAAAGATAACTGAAGATTTACAAAATTGCAGTTTATCCTTTAACGCTTACAACCTGCTTGATACAGAAACAACATAAGTAATATTGTTGCAATACGACACTGTTTCCTGGAAGAACACAAATCAGTAAATCATCAACATATTATAAAAATAACATTGGCAAAATCAATAACTGTAAACTAAGCAGCATCCTGAGATATCTGGAACAAAAGTGTATATATATATATTAGACACCACTGAAGTTTCCAGATCAGTAGCTGCATTAACTGCCCATAATTTTTGTACCAACCCGTACACAGGGTTAAGTTGAAGGGGGCTGGAGTTTGCTATGTGGGCACTGATAAGAACTGTCCTTGGACCTGCAGCTGCCTGCTTGCAAAATGATTGTTCGGAGTGGACAGGGAAAACATACAGGATTACATTCTGGACAGCTTCAGTAAGTAATTGTTGGGACCTAGGCATATTAGTAGAAGTATATCGTGATTTCATTGCATATTGACACGGCAGCTGTCCTGCTCTGGTTGCTGGGACCTGTCCTACTTCTACCTGACCACACGTTTGTATATACGAATTAGATTCGTCCTGTATCATGGGTCCTCCTTTCTGTGAAATTGTTGCGGCCAGTCCTCCAGCATAGTGGAGTTGATTATTTGCAGCATCTACTATGACCCCAACATGTTGTTTCGTAAAATCCCCTGTCCTTATCCTAAAGAGTACATCATGACAGTGGGGTCCAGGAATAACATTGGAATATATTTCCTGAAAATCTTCTCTTTCCTCTGTACTAGCAACGTCTAGCGACATGATTTTACAAAGAGTGCTCTGCTTCAGTCCTGGTGTCATAGTGACAGTTCCAACCGGATAATACTCAATACGTGCTTGTAATTGTAACAACACATCACTTCCTAAAAGATTACATTGACCCCGTGGTGATATCATTAACTGTGTGTGTACAGTGGTTCCTTGAATTTGCAGGGAAATCTTTTTAGTGACGGGGAGCTGGAGAGTTGTCTGTAATTACTGAATTGTCTGCCCCCGTGTCCACTTGGAACTCAACCTCATGTCCCCCCGGTTGGTTCACCTGTACTGTGCAATTAGGAGTGGGGGGTAAGGAGACAAGGGGGTTCATGTGCAAGCTACCTCTTTTTGCCTGCACTAAATCATGTTGTGCCCCCTGTGCTATTCTGGCTAGATCCTCTGCTTTAACTGATCTCTAATCCGGTCTACTTACTTTCAGCTTTCTGTCACTTCCTTTCTCTGCCTGTCTATCTTTCTTCTCACATACACTGACCTTCTATTCACATGCCTAGCCCTTCGATTCTTACGTACTGTGTCTATTCCAAAAACCTATTCAACAAAATCTGAAAACTACTGCACTCTGGCTCTGCGTCTCTATGCTGAATGCCTGATGGGAGGGGTAAGTCGGGTCGCTGCGCAGTTTGTTAGTGTGCTCTCCCTCAGCCTTCAGCTTCCTTATCTGTAGAATGACCTTGGTGTACAGCAAAATACCATCTCGCTGCTACCAGCACTTCCTCCCTCCCTTATACCTTTGCTTGCTGTCACTGACTCCTGCATTCTTAGATCCGTTCCTACAAATATAACACTTGTATATCTCATTTATCAATCTATTGTATCTAGCTTCATCTGCCAATTTTCCCTTTTTCTGTTTTCTATCCCACATCTGACCAATCATAACAGTTTTCATTCCCTGGGCGGATGACATAGAGATAAAATATCCCTTTTCCCCTAAGTTTAATATATTGATCCCTTGAAATCATTCCTATCACAGTTGAATATTTGATAGAAATCGAACTTAAAGACAACCACAGGGGTTGTAGTATTAACCCAGAAGGTGGGCATACTGGCACTACTGGAGATCAGGATATAGCTCAAAAGGATATGTATATCAGAAACTTCATGACTGCTGATTAATCTTGTCCTTCTTGCAATGGGAGGCGTGAATCCAGGTGCTCTTGCCCTCGAGCTTCGGCAGTAGGGGTGGTCAGGACCACAGAGTAGGGACCCTCAAATCTGGGCTGGAGACAGTCTCTTCCCATAAATTTTTATATATATAAGGTCATCAGGCGAGAAATCATGCACCGTGTCACCTGTAAATTCTGGGAGAGAAGCAGACACTGCAGAGTGGGTGTTAGTTAACTCTTTAGACAAAGCAATCACAAATTTGCTATTTTATCATTGGTTTCAAATAATTCCTGGTGCCTAATGTCTTCTGTTTTTAACATACCAGCATGATGGAGTATTGAATGTATGGTGGCCCGAAGAGTGGCCCGTGACTCATTTGGGTTTAGGGGATCATGAACTGGACCTACTGCATGGATGATAATATCAGCGGGAAGGTCCCCTGCATGAGTAGTCAGAGTTTGTCCAGGTGACAAGGGACCATGAGTGTGTATATGAGCCATGCATTCCGCAGTAACAATGGGACCACCGGCTTGGGCTATCAGCAGAGCCAGACCCCCTTTATTGGAGCAGTTGGAGTTGGCAGGACTAACTATAGCACCAACCCGATGAGTCAGGATATCACCGTACCCTATGGATAATGTCACTGGATTTCCGTTGCGGTCTGTGTAATGCTGTGAATGGCAGGGATACCAGTTTTCAAGTACACCGGGAGCTGGGGGCCTGACCGGGGTTTCCGTGAATCTTACAGAGCGACTGTCCTCTCTGAGGATTTGTGAAGGAGAGGAAGGTGCTTTATCTCTGGAGTAGGGGGTGGAATAAGCCCTAGGACCAGGGGTTAACAATGGTGGTGGGGGAATGGAGGAGGGAAGAGAAGATACTGGTGCTGCTGGGGATAACGGTAGCTGTTGAGGGACCCACCCCTCTTCTATCTCCTGATCCTCCTCCCCTTCGTTGGATCCCGTAATATCACGGCGACGGCTTCTGATCATTGTCTGGAAAGCTGAAGATTTATGCATTGCAGCAATGGCCGGGTTGGGGTGAGTGAAAGGGAACAATGGTGTTGCATCTGGTGCCATGCTGGGAGCTGTGGCCTGTACAGATGCAGGCGGGGGCTGGTAGTAGGCCCTGGTTGGTATCAGCAAGGGATATAGGCCTGACTGGATGTGCTTGGGTGTCCCAAGATGGCCGCCGGAGGAGATGGGGTGTTGGCCATTTCCGGGTGTATTAAGATGGCCACTGGGTTTACCAAAATGGCCGCTGGGTGTGGGAGGGGCGATGGGCTGGGCATTACACCAGGAGCGACCCGCCCCACAGACACGGCAGGTCTCCGCCCAGGGCGGATTCTGTTCACCACACACATGACAGGTCCAACCTCCCTTTGTTCTAAGATCGGCACCATTATAGGGCGGTGGCCGAGGGCTTGGAGCGGCCATTTTAGTTACATCAACAAGATCATATGCAGAGCATTTTACATATCCGAACAAAGGCTCAGCACTTTCCGAACCTCCTTATTCCATCTACCTCTTTCCAACCCTCAACTTTCAAATCATTTGCTACTCTCAAATGTGCTTGGGCTTGATACAAGAGCCCCTGATCTCTCAACTTTCCCTCATTCTGTGCGACAAAGTCCTTCCACACTGAAGGCTGAAGCCTGCCTGTACTTGGCAAGCTCATTATTTTATACAAACTCCTGACTCTCTTAACAGCCTTCTTGCCTCCACGTGATTTCATCAATTCAACCACTCCCAAAGCACCACCCTCTAACTTGTGGGTTTTGTTTGATTTAAACATGCGCATCATGATTTAACAGAGTGAAATGATCTGTCGCGACTCAGACCACCGGCGTCACTCGCAGGTCACCACCCGTCACTGCAGAGTCCTCCTCAATACTGTGACAAGACAAAAGAGTCCTCCTCTATTCTGTCTTTTTCCCTAACTGTGGATGGTGACTTTAAAGCGCAGTACACCGTGACACTCTACACAGCACAGAGTCCCCCTCCATATGCTGACACCTGGGCTTCTCCTAATGAGACTTCCCGGGTTGGACAAAGAGTCCTCCTCTATTTGTCACTTTCTCAGACGAAGAGCCCACCTCTATTCGTCACTTTCTCAGACGAAGAGCCCACCTCTATTCGTCTCCTAAGGAAATTTGGTTATGCGCACCCCTACCACAATTCTCTATACAATACTAGAAATTTAGACACTACCAAATAATCACGGGAGGCAACTATCTGTATAAAGGTACAATGACCGGAGGAGGAGGAACGTGGTAATTCTCACGAGAACGTGCAGGAAGCAACGTCACTCGGTCAGACTTGCTGGTTCGTGGCGTGGGATTGCCCTTGGTCTCACCACTCAACCAGTCACCCATCCAGACCCAAAAAGACAATACAGCTTAAGCCCACAATGACTGACACACAGGCAAGTGGGACGCATATAAAATATATGATCCCAACTTACCGTGTTCAACGGAGGCTGCAGTCCTCGCATTCAGTCACCGCGGGCAACACCGCAAAGTCCTCAAGACGGGTCCGGACGGGCGGCAATCCACGGCCCCACGTTATTAGGCGCCAATTGTCGGGTTCAAAATGACAAACCACTCATCCTCCAGTCACCCCAGATTAGACTAAGAGCACGGGTCGACCGAGAATGAATCAGGCGATACGCTGGTTCAGACTTCAGAACGTGCCCTAAAGAAAATGGTGCTATTAGGCGGCCATCTCCAGTAAGCACTGAACTCTTTATTCACGTACATAAGATTACATACACAGAATATTGGGGTGGAGTAAAGGCGGGATTGAGGAGAAAGAGATAAACTGAGTCATCCTAATTGGTCCTTAGATCTTCTTCTAAGTCCTCCTTGATGTGTTGTCATCCTCAGTTTCGTTTCTTGAAGAAAGATTCTATTGTTCTCGTGTATCAAGTATTTCCTCAATTCTCCAAAGGTGGGGGCATTTCAGTAGAGTGTAATACAGTGATAGGACACAAGATGGAGACAAACACCAGCAGATACTAACATTATCTTATTATTCTTTTAAGGAAAACTTCGTGTTTATAAAATACATATACACACTATAAATATAAAAGTATAGTAGAAAATTATATTTTACCTTGACAGGTCCAAGTCACCAACCTAACCCTGTCTCCTATCAGACCCTGAACCCTGTAATCAGTCCTAAGAAGGATCCTGACTACCACCAAAGGGATATGGGCTGATCTTAGCTAAATACACAGATTAGACATATAAGACAGACAGGATAACACTCGCTTGCATACACACTCAAACACCAAAGGAACATAAATGGTCTGGGAAATAAACTCTAACCAAGTTGAGCTTAGAACAACTAAGGAGCTCACAACTAAAGTCTATACAGATTCATTCCTATCTGTGGTCTGCATGAAGGTTTCACTGGCAACTCCCCAAGCAGACAACCAGGAATTTAAAGGAAACCAATCAACAAATAATCAATTGCAGCCGGGAGAAACTGCACCCAATCCCAGCACCGAGCACAGACAGAATTAACTCCCTAGCTGCCAAACACAAAGAAACAGCAGCTCAGCTGTGAGAAGTCAAAATGTGCAACCGCGACGATCTTCGTGGCAATGCACACATGACAGTACCCCCCCTTCTACGAGGGGCCTCCGGACCCTCAGGGCCAGGCCTGCCCGGGTGAGTTCTGTGGAAGGTCCGAACCAAACGATCTGCGTTAACATCAGACGCAGGGACCCACGTCCTCTCCTCTGGACCATACCCCTTCCAATGCACCAAGTACTGAAGGGACCGGCGATTCAGACGTGAGTCAATGATCTTTGATACTTGAAATTCCAAGTTACCATTGACCAACACAGGAGGAGGAGGTAGAGGTGACGGCATGACTGGTGCCACATACCTTTTAAGTAATGACTTGTGGAACACATTATGAATTTTAAACGTAGGAGGGAGGTCCAGACGAAATGCCACAGGATTAATTATGGAACTGATCCTGTACGGCCCGATGAATCTGGGACCCAGTTTCCAGGAGGGCACTTTAAGTTTTATATTCCTGGTAGACAACCATACCAGATCGTTCACATTCAGATCTGGACCAGAAACTCTCCTCCTATCAGCCATACGTTTGTAACGGTTCCCCATCGCACTCAGATTATTCAATACACCTCTCCACACAGAAGCAAGTGACGACGAGAAACGCTCCTCCTCAGGAACCCCAGAAGGGCCCCCCCCATTGAAAGTACAAAACTGAGGATGAAAACCATATGCCCCAAAAAACGGGGACTTACCAGTGGACTCGCTCCGCCTGTTGTTAAGAGCGAACTCTGCCAGAGGCAAGAAAGAAGACCAGTCCTCTTGGTTCTCTGAGACAAAACACCGGAGATATGTCTCTAAGCTCTGATTCAGACGCTCTGTCTGACCATTGGTCTGCGGATGAAAAGCCGAGGAAAATGACAATTGCATCCCCCGACGTAAACAAAATGCCCTCCAAAATTTGGACACAAACTGAGACCCCCTATCTGACACCACATCAGAAGGCAACCCATGAAGTCTAACGATCTCCCTAATGAACACCTGCGCCAGAGTTTTAGCATTAGGGAGTGCAGGAAGAGCAACGAAATGTGCCATCTTACTGAACCTGTCAACAACCACCAGTATGACAGTATTCCCTGACGACGGAGGAAGGTCCGTAATGAAGTCCATAGATAAATGAGTCCATGGACGCTCCGGAAGTTTCAAGGGTAAAAGGGTCCCAGACGGACGGGTATGAGGGGTTTTAGAGCGAGCACACACCCCACATGACGCGACAAAAGTTATAACATCTTTATTAGCATTAGGCCACCAAAACCGGCGAGAAAGGAGATCTAAAGTAGCCTTACTCCCTGGATGTCCTGCTAGAGCAGAATTATGATGTGCCTCAATAACCTTTTGTCTCAACAGATTTGGGACAAACAGTCTCCCTGGAGGTCCTGCAGGGGCTCCCCCTGAGCCTCTAACACCTCCTCCTCAAGCTCAGAAAATACAGCCGACACTACCACCCCCTCCTGAAGGATAGGACTCGGGTCATCCGTTTTCCCGGCCCCTGGGAAACTGCGAGACAAGGCATCAGCCTTTACATTCTTAGACCCCGGGCGATAAGTGACGACAAAATTAAACCTGGTAAAAAACAACGACCATCGAGCTTGTCTGGAATTCAGACGCTTAGCGGATTCCAAATACAACAGGTTCTTGTGATCAGTAATAACGGTAACCGGGTGGACTGCCCCCTCCAAAAAGTGACGCCATTCTTCAAAAGCTAACTTAATGGCCAAAAGTTCCCTATTGCCGATATCATAATTCCTTTCGGCGTACGACAATTTCTTAGAAAAAAAGCGCACGGATGCCATTTACCAGGGGACAGACCCTGGGACAATATAGCACCCACCCCTACGTCAGAAGCATCCACCTCCACAATGAACGGCTGAGATGCATCTGGTTGGATGAGAACGGGTGCCGAAGCAAAACATCTCTTCAAAGAGGAAAAGGCTTGACAAGCTTTGTCCGACCATTTAGAAAAATCCGTCCCTTTTCTTGTCATGTCAGTGAGAGGTTTGACGACAGATGAGAAATTACAAATAAATTTCCGGTAGTAGTTAGCAAACCCCAAAAAACGCTGCAGAGCCTTAAGATCCCCTGGCTGATCCCATTCAAGCACTGCTCTCACCTTTTCAAGGTCCATACGGAAACCGGAGGCTGACACCAAAAAACCCAAAAACTGAAGTTCCTGTACGGCAAATACACACTTCTCCAGTTTGGCGTATAATTTATTGTCTCGCAAGATCTGCAACACCTGTCTCACATGCTCCTGATGAGACACAAGATCTGGTGAGTAAATTAAAATGTCGTCCAAATACACAACCACAAACAGCCCCACAAGGTGACGAAAAATGTCATTAACAAAATGTTGGAATACTGCTGGTGCAGTAGTCAGACCAAAAGGCATGACTAGGTTCTCATAATGTCCCTCCGGCGTGTTAAACGCCGTTTTCCACTCATCCCCCTCTTTTATCCTAATCAGATTATACGCCCCCCTGAGATCCAATTTAGAAAACCATTTGGCGCCAACAATTTGATTGAAGAGATCAGGAATAAGAGGGAGTGGATACGGATCTCGAACAGTAATCCGATTAAGTTCGCGGAAATCCAAGCAAGGGCGTAGGCCTCCATCTTTCTTCTTCACAAAGAAGAACCCCGCGGCTACTGGGGAAGATGAAGGTCTAATATGCCCTTTGGCCAGACTTTCAGAAATATAATCTTTCATAGCCTGCCTCTCAGGACCAGAAAGATTATACAACCTAGCTTTAGGCAACTTAGCATCAGGAAGGAGATTAATAGAGCAGTCATACAACTCCTGACACCCCTCCTCAGAGAAAACATCCCCAAAATCCTCCAAAAAAGGAGGCAATGTACTAGGCACGACCGCACTAATGACTGTGTTCATGCAGTTGCTTTTGCAAAACTCACCCCATTGGCTTATTTCTCTGGACTGCCAATTAATCACAGGGTTATGTTTAACCAACCAAGGAAGTCCCAACACAATGGGAGTAGGTAGACCCTCCAACACATAACAAGATAATTGTTCCCTATGTATTGCCCCTACCCGAAGGTCAATGTTATGAACCTCATGAACAAAGCTACCTTGGCCGAGAGGCCTGGCGTCAATGGAAAATATAGGGATCGGTTTGACCAATACACTCAGATGCATACCTTGAGCCTGAGCAAACTGAGCGTCAACCAGATTAGCCCCGGAACCACTATCAAGAAGAACAGACAATCTCTCCACTCTCGTACCAACTACCACCTCCACTGGTACAAGGAACTGAGAAGAACTGGCGGATGAAATACATACTCCCAGGTTGTCGTCCACCACACAACCTGGGATTAACAGTTTTCCGGCGACTTTTGGCTCAACAAGGCACGGGATGGACATTCTCCAACAAAATGTCCCTCTTTCCCGCAGAAAAAACATCTTCTAGTCCTGCGGCGTACCGCCAATCCCCTCCTACGAAATGATGTCCCTCCCAACTGCATAGGCTCATCCGAAAAGACAAGGGGAACCTCAACATAAGGGACTTTAGTGGTAGGAGGAGAAACAACAGGGAGTGGGGTTACCTCACCCCTCTCCCGAAGCCGTCTATCAGTACGGATAGCTAAGGCCATAGCAGCCTCCAGAGAAGGAGGAGACTCATACTGAGCCAAAACGTCTTTTAATTTATCAGAAAGCCCATGACAAAACTGGCTCCTAAGAGCTGGGTCATTCCACTGAGTATCTGTGGCCCATCTACGAAACTCAGAAGCAAATTCCTCTGCCGGACGATCTCCCTGCTGTATCTTACGTAATTTTGTCTCAGCAAGAGAGACCCGATCTGGGTCATCATATACCAATCCCAGGGCAGTAAAAAATTGATCTACAGACAGTAGAGCCGGGGATCCTGGAGGAAGGGAAAATGCCCAGGATTGAGGGTCCCCTTGCAGAAGTGATATAACAATTCCCACTCTCTGCTCCTCACTCCCTGATGATCGAGGCCGAAGCCGAAAATACAATTTACATGCCTCCCGGAAGGTGAAAAATTTGTCTCGCCCACCAGTGAACCTGTCCGGGAGAGCAACCTTAGGTTCAACTCTGGTTTGCTCCAGGGGAGACAAAACTTTGGACTTAACCCCTTACTGCCATCGGACGTACTATCCCGTCCATGGTACCTGGGCCTGTATGACCGGGGACGGGATAGTACGTCCAGCCCTTTAATGCGACATTGCGACTTAAGTCGCAATGATCGCATTAAAATTCCGATGCCATCTTACCTCAGGAGAGATGGCGCCGGCATCCCGGGGTCTGTCACAGCCCACCCTCACTCCCGATCGCTGTGATTGGCTGTTCAATTCTGAACAGCCAATCGCAGCCTTTCTCACTGTTTCAGCCAATCCGATGGGCTGAAACAGTGAGATCCCAGGCTAGAATCGAGTACCGATGTACTCGATCCTAGGCCTGGGCATAGAAAGGAGCAGACCCCCCTGAATTGGCGCGATCGCCGATCACATCGATCGCGCCAATCGCAGGGCACAGCCGCGGTGTATCCGCGCTGTGCCCTGCCTGTACCTGCCTGGATCGGTGCAGTAATAGCACCGATCCTAGGCCGGAGCCTAGGACAGGCCCAGTAGGGCCTGCAGCTGCTGATTGGCGCGATCGATGTCATCGACGATCGCGCCAATCACAGGGCACAGCAGCGGTGTGACCGCTCTGTGCCCTGCTTCCTGACCTGCCGGTGACCTGCCTAGGAATCGGAGCAGTGAGCTCCGATTACTAGGCCGGTGCTTAGCAACCGGCAAAACAAGGGTCTCCTCTGATTGGTGGGATCGATGTGATCATCGATCCCACCAATGACAGGTCACAGCAGCGATGTGACCGCTCTGTGACCTGTCTGCAAACTGGATCTGACCTGTCTGACCGCACTGCAGGGGTCCTCACACTTGCTGAGGATTCCTGCAGTGCGGTCACACGCCAGATCTCCTCCTGTGCTGGGCCTTGTGGTGCCACAGTAGCCTGTGACACCACAACTCCTGCTGAAGAAAGAAGAGAGAAGAAAGAAGAGAGAAGAAAGAAGAGAGAAGAAAGAAGAGAGAAGAAAGAAGAGAGACTTCAAACGTGAGTTTTTGAGCCCCGATCCCTGCCCGATCCACCCCAATCCCCCCATTCCCCCCTCCCCCCTTCCCTTTCCCCCTCTTTTTACCCCCCTTTGCACACATTTAGCAGCCGCCGAGCGTTGATTGGTGACGCAGTTCACCGATCAACACTCGTGCTCGTTTTTCTTTTGCACCCCCCTCCGTGCGCACTTCCAGCAGCCGCGGAACTTTGATAAGTGACACCAGTCACTTATCAGAGCTCGTTCCTGCAGTTTTTTTTTTTTTTTCACTCCCCTTTCTGCCACTCCTGTGCGCACTTCCAGCAGCCGCGGAACTTTGATAAGTGACACCAGTCACTTTTCAGAGCTCGTTCCTGCAGGTTTTTTTTTTTTTCACCCCACTTTCCGCCACTCCCGTGCGCACATCTAGCAGCCGCGGAACTTTGATAAGTGACACCAGTCACTTATCAGAGCTCGTTCCTGCAGTTTTTTTTTTTTCACACCACTTTCCGCCACTCCCGTGCGCACATCTAGCAGCCGCGGAACTTTGATAAGTGACACCGGTCACTTATCAGAGCTCGTTCCTGCCGTTTTTGTTTTTTTTTTTCACTCCCCTTTCCGCCACTCCTGTGCGCACTTCCAGCAGCCGCGGAACTTTGATAAGTGACACCAGTCACTTATCAGAGCTCGTTCCTGCAGTTTTTTTTTTTTTCACTCCCCTTTCTGCCACTCCTGTGCGCACATCCAGCAGCCGCGGAACTTTGATAAGTGACACCAGTCACTTATCAGAGCTCGTTCCTGCCGTTTTTTTTTTTTT
Organism: Oophaga sylvatica; assembly: GCA_033576555.1. Taxonomy (NCBI): domain Eukaryota; kingdom Metazoa; phylum Chordata; class Amphibia; order Anura; family Dendrobatidae; genus Oophaga; species Oophaga sylvatica. The sequence goes on from JARQOD010000010.1 coordinate 15,011,776, forward strand.
TTTTCACTCCCCTTTCCGCCACTCCTGTGCGCACATCTAGCAGCCGCGGAACTTTGATAAGTGACACCGGTCACTTATCAGAGCTCGCTCCTGCCGTCTTTTTTTTTTTCACTCCCCTTTCCGCCACTCCTGTGCGCACATCCAGCAGCCGCGGAACTTTGATAAGTGACACCAGTCACTTATCAGAGCTCGTTCCTGCATTTTTTTTTTTCACTCCCCTTTCCGCCACTCCTGTGCGCACATCCAGCAGCCGCGGAACTTTGATAAGTGACACCAGTCACTTATCAGAGTTCGTTCCTGCAGTTTTTTTTTTTTCACTCCACTTTCCGCCACTCCCGTGCGCACATCTAGCAGCCGCGGAACTTTGATAAGTGACACCGGTCACTTATCAGAGCTCGTTCCTGCAGTTTTTTTTTTTTTTTTCACTTCCCTTTCCGCCACTCCTGTGCGCACATCCGGCAGCCGCGGAACTTTGATAAGTGACACCGGTCACTTATCAGAGCTCGTTCCTGCCGTTTTTTTTTTTTTTTTTCACTTCCCTTTCCGCCACTCCTGTGCGCACATCCGGCAGCCGCGGAACTTTGATAAGTGACACCGGTCACTTATCAGAGCTCGTTCCTGCCGTTTTTTTTTTTTTTTTTCACTTCCCTTTCCGCCACTCCTGTGCGCACATCCGGCAGCCGTGGAACTTTGATAAGTGACACCGGTCACTTATCAGAGCTCGTGCCTGCTGGTTTAGACTTTTTTTCACAGGCATTTTTTTCCCTATTCTCTTTCTTTTCTTTTAGCTTTTTCCTTTCAGCATAGTTTGCACCAACCACTATCCCCCCCCACACACACACACAGTTATAAATAAAGTTCACACAAAGCACCACATTCACAAAAAAAATGTCCCGCTCGTCACGTTCTTCCCAACAGTGCTATTCAGTGGAAGAGGCATACGCTTTACTTGCCTCCGACACTGATAGCGAGGGAGAGGATCCCACATTTCTTTACTTTTCAGATTCTTCATCCTCTTCTTCTTCTTCCTCCTCTTCCTCATCTTCCTCCTCGGGTCCTGCGGAACCGCCACGCAGACGCCCCAGGACAGAAGATGAGGCAGCGCCCACCCCTGAAAATGAACCAGCGCACCCCTCTTCGGACCCCATATGGACCCCGCCCCCCGAAAATTACGAGCCACTGATTCCTGATTTTGTGGCAGAATCAGGAATCAAGTTTGACACCACGGGCCTCAGAGAAATAGACTTTTTCAAAGTCTTTTTCTCTGAGGATTTTATTAACCTCGTGGTGGAGCAAACTAATTTGTACGCTCGGCAATTTTTGGCGCAAAACCCAGTGTCATCATTTTCCAACTGGTCTCCTGTAGACGCAGGTGAAATGATGCAGTTTTGGGGCCTGGTCCTCCATATGGGGATCCTGAAGAAGCCAGAACTTCGGCAATATTGGAGTGTTGATATTTTATACAACACTCCACTGTTCCGAATGGTCATGGATCGGACGCGTTTTGAGGCCATCCACAAATTCCTGCATTATAATGATAATGCACAGTGTCCCCCACAAAATGACCCCAACTTTGACCTTCTGTTCAAAGTTCGGCCGGTCATCGAACACTTCAGCAAAAAGTTTGCTGAAGTGTACGTGCCCCAAAGGGACATCTGCGTGGATGAGTCCTTGGTTCATTTTAAGGGACGGCTCAGATTCCGCCAGTACCTGCCCAGCAAGAGGGCAAGGTACGGAATTAAACTCTACAAGCTGTGCGAGAGTACCTCAGGGTACACGCACAGCTTTAGAGTTTACGAAGGAAAGGACACCAGGATTGAACCCCCTGAGTGTCCCCCTGTCCTGGGAGTGAGTGGGAAAATTGTGTGGGATTTGGTGCACCCACTGCTGGATAAAGGTTATCACCTTTACACCGATAACTTTTATTCCAGCGTCCCACTCTACAAATCCCTCTCTGCGCGAGGTACCGCAGCTTGCGATACCGTCTGCAAAAATCAGAGAGGCCTCCCGAAGACGCTACTTGGGCAGATGCTCAGAAAGGGTGAGAGCAGAGCCCAATGTAGCGACCACCTGTTGGTGGTCAAGTACAAGGACAAGAGGGATGTCCTTCTCTTGACCACCATACATGGTGATGGCAGCGCCCTCAGCACTGTACGGGGTACCTCTACACAGGTCCGCAAACTGGACTGTGTACTGGGGTACAATAAATACATGGGGGGTGTTGATCTCTCTGATCAACTCCTCCAACCGTACAGTGCTTTGAGAAAGGCCAAGGTGTGGTACAAGAAGCTGTCCGTGCACATCGTCCAAATGGCAATGCTCAACGCTTTCCTGCTGTCACGATGTGCACGCAACAGCGATACAACGTACCTTCAGTTCCAGGAGGTAGTGGTTAAGGCCCTGATGTTTGGCGCTCAGGAAACAGCGGGCCCCAGTACTTCTGGAACTGAAGGTGCTCGTATCATACCAGGTCAGCATTTCCCGGGGGTGGTCCCGCCAACTGGAAGCAAAGGTAAGCCGCAAAAAAGGTGCCGAGTGTGTTACAAAAGGGGAATACGCAAGGACACCACTTACCAATGCGACACCTGCCCCGAAAAACCTGGCCTGTGTATGAAGGATTGTTTCAAATTGTACCACACCTCAATGCACTACTAATTTACTTTACAGGAAAGATTAGTTCCAGAAGGGGGGCACATTTAGAAAAGTTCCTTGGGAGTCTACTTTCCAAAATTATGTCACTTGTGGTTTTTTTTTACTGTTTAGGCACATCAGGAGCTCTGCAAACGGAACATGACGCCCGCAGACCATTCCATCAGTCTGCATTCCAAAACGTCACGACTTCCCTTCTGAGCCCCGACTTGTGCCCAAACAGTTTTTTCCCACATATGGGGCACCAGTGTACTCAGGACAAATTGGACAACAATTTTTGGTGTCCAATTTCTCCTCTTACCCTTGGGAAAATAAAAAATTGGGGACTAAAACATCATTTTTGTGAGGATAAAAGTAGGATTTTTTATTTTTACACCTGGGCATTATAAACTTTAGTGAAACACTTGGGGGTTCAAAATGCTCACCACACACCTAGGTAAGTTCCTTAGGGGGTCTAGTTTCCAAAATGGGGTCACTTGTGGGGGTTTCCACTGTTTAGGCACATGAGGGGCTCTGCTAACGGAACATGACGCCCGCAGACCATTCCATCAAAGTCTGCATTCCAAAACGTCACTGCTTCCCTTCTGCGCCCTGCCATGCGCCCAAACTGTGGTTCCCCCCAACATATGGGGTATCAGTGTACTCAGGACAAATTGGACAACAACTTTTGTGGTCCAATTTCTCCTGTTACCCTTGGGAAAATAAAAAATTGGGGACTAAAACATCATATTTGTGGAAATTTTTTTTTTTTTTTTATTCACGCCAGGGCATTATAAACTTTAGTGAAACACTTGGGGGTTCAAAATGCTCACCACACACCTAGATAAGTTCATTAGGGGGTCTAGTTTCCAAAATGGGGTCACTTGTGGGGGTTTCCACTGTTTAGGCACATGAGGGGCTCTGCTAACGGAACATGACGCCCGCAGACCATTCCATCAAAGTCTGCATTCCAAAACGTCACTGCTTCCCTTCTGCGCCCTGCCATGCGCCCAAACAGTGGTTCCCCCCAACATATAGGGTATCAGCGTACTCAGGACAAATTGGACAACAACTTTTGTGTCCAAGTTCTCCTGTTACCCTTGGGAAAATAAAAAATTGGGGACTAAAACATCATATTTGTGGAAATTTTTTTTTTTTTTTATTCACGCCAGGGCATTATAAACTTTAGTGAAACACTTGGGGGTTCAAAGTGCTCACCACACACCTAGATAAGTTCCTTAGGGGGTCTAGTTTCCAAAATGGGGTCACATGTGGGGGGTTTCCACTGTTTAGGCACATCAGGGGCTCTGCTAACGGAACATGACGCCCGCAGACCATTCCATCAAAGTCTGCATTCCAAAACGTCACTGCTTCCCTTCCGAGCCCTGCCGTGTGCCCAAACAGTGTATCCCCCCAACATATGGGGTATCAGCGTACTCAGGACAAATTGGACAACCACATTTGGGGTCCAATTTCTCCTCTTACCCTTGGGAAAATAAAAAATTGGGGACTAAAACATCACTTTTGTGGAAAAAAAAAAATATTTTTTTTTTTTCACGCCAGGGCATTATAAACGTTAGTGAAACACTTGGGGGTTCAAAGTGCTCACCACACACCTAGATAAGTTCCTTAGGGGGTCTAGTTTCCAAAATGGGGTCACATGTGGGGGGTTTCCACTGTTTAGGCACATCAGGGGCCCTCCAAACGCGACATGGCGTCCGTTCGCAATTCCAGCCAATTTTGGTTTGGAAAAGTCAAACGGCGCTCCTTCCCTTTCAAGCCCTGCCGTGCGTCCAAACAGTGGTTCCCCCCCACATATGGGGTATCAGCGTACTCAGGACATGTTGGACAACAACTTTTGTGGTCCAATTTCTCCTCTTACCCTGGGGAAAATAAAAAATTGGGGACTAAAACATCATGCTTGTGGAAAAAATATGATTTTTTTTCTTCACGGCTCTACATTACAAACTTGCGTGAAGCACTTGAGGGTTCAAAGTGCTCACCACACATCTAGATAAGTTCCTTAGGGGGTCTAGTTTCCAAAATGGGGTCACATGTGGGGGGTTTCCACTGTTTAGGCACATCAGGGGCCCTCCAAACGCGACATGGCGTCCGTTCGCAATTCCAGCCAATTTTGGTTTGGAAAAGTCAAACGGCGCTCCTTCCCTTTCAAGCCCTGCCGTGCGCCCAAACAGTGGTTCCCCCCACATATGGGTTATCAGCGTACTCAGGACATGTTGGACAACAACTTTTGTGGTCCAATTTCTCCTCTTACCCTTGGGAAAATAAAAATTTGGGGACTAAAACATCATGTTTGTGGAAAAAATATGATTTTTTTCTTCACGGCTCTACATTACAAACTTGCGTGAAGCACTTGAGGGTTCAAAGTGCTCACCACACATCTAGATAAGTTCCTTAGGGGGTCTAGTTTCCAAAATGGGGTCACATGTGGGGGGTTTCCACTGTTTAGGCACATCAGGGGCCCTCCAAACGCGACATGGCGTCCGTTCGCAATTCCAGCCAATTTTGGTTTGGAAAAGTCAAACGGCGCTCCTTCCCTTTCAAGCCCTGCCATGCGCCCAAACAGTGGTTCCCCCCCACATATGGGGTATCAGCGTACTCAGAATAAGTTGGACAACAACTTTTGTGGTTCAATTTCTCCTCTTACCCTTGGGAAAATAAAAATTTGGGGACTAAAACATCATGCTTGTGGAAAAAATATGATTTTTTTTCTTCACAGCTCTACATTACAAACTTGCGTGAAGCACTTGAGGGTTCAAACTACTCACCACACATCTAGATAAGTTCCTTAGGGGGTCTAGTTTCCAAAATGGGGTCACGTGTGGGGGGTTTCCACTGTTTAGGCACATCGGGGCCTCTCCAAACGCGACATGGCGTCCGTTCTCAATTCCAGCCAATTTTGGTTTGGAAAAGTCAAACTGCGCTCCTTCCATTCCGAGCTCTGCCGTGTGCCCAAACAGTGGTTTTCCCTCACATATGGGGTATCGGCGTACTCAGGAGAAATTGCACAACAACTTTATCAGTCCTTTTTCTCCTTTTTCCCTTGTGAAAATAAAAAAATGTTTGTAAAAGATCATTTTTGTGACTAAAAAGTAAAATGTTAATTTTTTCCTTCCATGTTGCTTCAGCTCCTGTGAAGCACCTGAAGGGTTAATAAACTTCTTGAATGTGGTTTTGAGTACCTTGAGGGGTGTAGTTTTTAGAATGGTGTCACTTTTGGGTATTTTCTGCTATATAGACCCCTCAAAGTGACTTCAAATATGAGGTGGTCCCGAAAAAAAATGGCTTTGTAAATTTTGTTGTAAAAATGAGAAATCGCTGGTCAACTTTTAACCCTTATAATTTCCTAACAAAAAAAAATTTTGTTTCCAAAATTGTGCTGATGTAAAGTAGACATGTGGGAAATGTTATTTCTTAACTATTTTGTGTGACATATTTCTCTGTTTTAAGGGAATAAAAATTCAAAGTTTGAAAATTGCAAAATTTTCAAAATTTTTGCCATATTTGCGTTTTTTTCATAAATAAATGCAAGTTATATGGAAGAAATTTTAGCACTATCATGAAGTACAATATGTCACGAGAAAACAATCTCAGAATCGCGAAGATCCGTTGAAGCGTTCCAGAGTTATAACCTCATAAAGAGACAGTGGTCAGAATTGTAAAAATTGGCCCGGTCATTAACGTGCAAACCACCCTTGGGGGTGAAGGGGTTAATGTCCGTCAGCTCCATGGATAATCCCTGCAACTGCAGAGCCAGCTGGGCTACTGGATCCATGGTAACTGGAGATAATTTTTATGGCCAGTGAAAATGTCACGCTGTCTAATGATATGTATATAATGTCAGTAAACTATTAATACAGGAACAACACTCTATACAACAACTAGTATAGCAACATCAGCATGTAAGTATAGAATAGATTTACCTGACACGATATCTGCTGAACCCAGGGTTAATCTTGAGGACTTGATGAGCTGAAACAGGAAAGAGGTGGACCGGGATCTAACCTGACCCTAAACTGGGGTCCTAACTAATCCCTCACCTTGGAGGTACTGATAATGGTTCAGAGGTCCAAGTCACCAACCTAACCCTGTCTCCTATCAGACCCTGAACCCTGTAATCAGTCCTAAGAAGGATCCTGACTACCACCAAAGGGATATGGGCTGATCTTAGCTAAATACACAGATTAGACATATAAGACAGACAGGATAACACTCGCTTGCATACACACTCAAACACCAAAGGAACATAAATGGTCTGGGAAATAAACTCTAACCAAGTTGAGCTTAGAACAACTAAGGAGCTCACAACTAAAGTCTATACAGATTCATTCCTATCTGTGGTCTGCATGAAGGTTTCACTGGCAACTCCCAAGCAGACAACCAGGAATTTAAAGGAAACCAATCAACAAATAATCAATTGCAGCCGGGAGAAACTGCACCCAATCCCAGCACCGAGCACAGACAGAATTAACTCCCTAGCTGCCAAACACAAAGAAACAGCAGCTCAGCTGTGAGAAGTCAAAATGTGCAACCGCGACGATCTTCGTGGCAATGCACACATGACACCACCAGAGGGAGCCTCTGCTCAGAAACCATCTCTAGAACATTCATAACACTTTAGCCCCAACCCTAACCCTAACCCTAATGGGAAAATGGAAATAAATACATTTTTTAAATTGTATTATTTTTCCCAAACTAAGGAGGTGATAAAGGGGGGTTTGATTTACTATTTATAGCAGGTTTTTATGTTTGGCAGCTGTCACACGCTAAAAGACGCTTTTTATTGCAAAAAATAGTTTTTGCATTACCACATTTTGAGAGCTATAATTTTTCCTTATTTTGGCCCACAGAGTCATGTGAGATCTTATGTTTTGTGGGACGAGTTGACATTTTTATTGGTACCATTTTTGGGCACGTGACATTTTTTTATCGCTTTTTATTCCGATTTTTGGGAGTTTAGAATGAACAAAAACCAGCAATTCATGAATTTCTTTTAGGGGGGCGTTTATACCATTCCGCGTGTGGTAAAATTGATAAAGCAGTTTTATTCTTCGGGTCAGTACGATTACAGCGATACCTCATTTATATCATTTTTTTATGTTTTGGCGCTTTTATACAATAAAAACAATTTAATATTAAAAAATAATTATTTTTGCATCTCTTCATTCTACAAGTTATAACTTTTTTATTTTTTAGCTGATGATGCTGCATGGCAGCTCGTTTTTTGCGGGACAAGACAATGTTTTCAGCTGTACCATGTTTATTTATATCCGTCTTTTTGATTGCATATTATTCCACTTTTTGTTTGACAGTATGATGATAAAGCATTGTTTTTTTGCCTTGTTTTTTTTTTAAGGGGTTCACTAAAGGGGTTAACTAGTGGGACAGTTTTATAGGGCAGGTCGTTACGGATGCGGAGATACTAAATATGTGTACTTTATTGTTTTTTTTTGTTTACATAATAATAATGTGTTTATTGTGGAAATATTTTTTATTTATTTATTTAGGGATTTTTTTAAAACTATTTTTACACAGGTTTATTTTATTTTTTTTACATTTTTACATTGTCCCAGGGTGGGACATCACTATATAGTGTCAGATCGCTGATCTGACAGTTTTCAGAGCACTGTGTCAGGTCAGCGATCTGACAGGCAGTGCAGGAGGCTTGCCGACGCCTGCTCTCAGCAGTCACTGACAAGCCACCTCCCTGCAGGACCCGGAAGGACCCCGCTGCCATCTTGGAGTCGGGGGCCTGCAGGGAGGAGGCCCTCAGAACAACGCGATCACATCTGAGGTTCTCAGGGAAGCACGCAGGGAGCCCCCTCCCTGCACGATTCTTCCCTATGCCGCCGGAACACTGCGATCATGTTTGATCGCAGTGTTCAGGGGGTTAAAGTGCCGGGAGCGGTCCGTGACCACTCCTGGCATTTAGTGCCGGGTGTCACCTGTGAGAATCAGCTGACACCCGGCCGCAATCAGCTGCGCACTGCCCGTGAGCGAGGCTGATCGCATATGACATCCTATTCCGTCCATGGCAATTAAGTTCCAGGGCACATGGAAGGAATAGTACGTCTGATGGCAGAAAGGGGTTAAAACAATCCCAAACTCACAGAATAATAAAAAGCGTCTGTGTACCCTATTTTAAAATAGGATCTGTGTAGGGGGACATTTATATTCGGGGGGCTACCATTATGATACCACCTACAGTACCGCACCACGCAGTATACAGTAATTCCTCCACAATACACCATACAGTATAATGCCTCCACAGTCCCTCCCCCACATTACCCCAACACATTGGCTCTCATACACTTTAATGTTTTTAGTGCCCACACATAATAGAGTGCCTCTGCAGCTTTTCCACACATTATAATACTCTAACAGTCCTCCATCCCTTTATGATTTCCTCACAGTCCTCCTCGCACACACCGCATAATTCCCTCACAGTTCCATCACACACAGTATATGATGCCACACACTCACAGTATGACATTGTTATACTGTGTAATTTTTTGCAGTGTTTTTTTTCTGCAGGAAAACTTGATCTCTTGGCTGGAAAGAAGCATGTTTTTTGTGTATTTTTTGTTGCGGTTTTGGCAAGCTATATATGTTTTCATGCTGAAAAAAGCGCTGAAAAAAGACTCCATTGTGCATAAAACCATGCAAATCACAAAATCCTGATATTAAAAAAAGCTGGTACTGTAAAGCACAGCTGAAAATTTGTATTAAAAATGCACAAAAAACGCTGCAAAGATGCCTCTTGTGAACTTAGCCTAAAGGTCCAATCCTTACAGGTTTTTCAGTCTGTACATAGACAGTCTTGGAGGAGCACAGATCTGACAGTTAATTGCTCCAGAGTTGGATGAAACTGTTCTATTAGGTCTTGAGTATAAAGATACAGTTGAAGTCAAGGCATAACACAGACTTCCCGGGACAGCTCCCCAGAGTCAGGACTGTCCTGCTGGATCCGTGACGTTTGGTAGATATGGTTTAGCCAATTTTTGCTCATTGGCATTTGTAGAGGGTGACAGAAGACGTTTGCCCAATTTAGTTTTTGACTTTGTGGTCGTACAGATCCTCTTTTTACGTAACTTAGCTATCCACAAATGACTTGTCTCTTTGATTTGTAAAAGTGGTGTTTAGTTTAGTAAATTCCTGGTGTCACAGCTGCTTAATTCTGTTGGACTAAACTGTTTCTGCATGAAAGTTGGAGAGAATAAGATTGCAATCTTCTGAAAGGCCTTGCTGAATAAACTGACATTTAGTACAATGTGCCAAAGTCACTTTAATGTGATTCAATCTGGCAGATTATTCATCACCTATTAAACCCTTCTTCACCAACTTGTGTTAAATACTTTAGTGTACATTTTGCTGAAATTTTATTTCAGCACTGCTTCACTGTGAGGAAAAAATATAGTTTAATTAAAGGGACAGTCACTCATATACAGTTGTGCTCAAAAGTCTACATACCCTTTCAGAATTTTTGCTTTCTTGACCTTTTTTTCAGAGAATATTAATGATAACACCAAAACTTTATCTCCACTCATGGTTAGTGGTTGGGTGAAGCCATTTATTGTCAAACTACTGTGTTTTCTCTTTTTAAATCTTAATCACAACCCAAAACATCCAAATGACCCTGATCAAAAGTTCACATACCCTGGTGATTTTGGCCTGATAACATGCACAGAAGTTGACACAAATGGGTTGGAATCGCTACTAAAGGAAACATCCTCACCTGTGACCTGTTTGCTTGTAATCAGTGTGTGTGCATAAAAGCTGAGTAAGTTTCTGGGATCCAGACAGACTCTTGCATCTTTCATCCAGCCACTGATGTTTCTGGATTGTGAGTCATGGGGAAAGCAAAAGAATTTTTAATGGATCCACAGGAAAAGCTAGTTGTACAGTATAAAACAGGAAAGGGATGCAAAAAATATATCCAAGGAATTGATAATGCCAGTCAGCAGCATTCAAACTGTGATTAACAAATGGAAAATCAGGGGCTCTGTAAAAGAAAAACCACGGTCAGGTAGACCAACAAAACTGTTGTTCACAACTGCAAGAAAAACCCACAAATATCATCAGCTGAAATACTGGACTCTCTGAAATCTAGTGGTGTGGCTGTTTCAAGATGCACAATAAGGAGGCACTTGAATTCAAAACGGGCTGCATGGTTGAGTCGCCAGAAGAAAGCCATTACTGCGCAAATGCCACAAAGTATCTCTCCTACAATACGCAAAACAGCACAGAGGCAAGCCTATAAACTTCCGGAACAAGGTAACTTGGAGTGATGAGACCAAAATTAAACTTTCTGGCCACAACCATAAACGTTACATTTGGAGAGAGGTCAACAAGGCCTATGATGAAAGGAACACCATTCCTACTGTAAAGCATGGAGGTGGATCACTCATGTTTTGGGGATCTACGAGCTGCAAAGGCATAGGAAACTTGGTCAAAGTTGAAGGAAAGATGAATGTGTAACGAATGGAAGCGGAGGCACAGGTGTTGCAGTGCACATTCGTTTACTGCTATTTTTGTGGAACCACGAGACCACGGAATGGGGGCTCCAAAGAGGGCGTGACTATGCGAGCCCCAGCCACCTGTAGTAAGACCCCTAGAACAGAGTCAGAATGGAATGCACAGGGGACGCAGGTGCTACCTCCAGTTAGACCCAGGACACGTGGAAGCTGGCCCAGCAGAACAGGTGATCAGGCAGGGATAACAGAGTAGAACTTGACTGGCAGTATGCAGCTGGATGGGACAGAGCTGGCACAGGCAGTACAGACGTCATCGTAGGTGACAAAGTGACGGACAGCTGAGCAGGATGGAAATTGCGATGGCAGTGCCGGAAACGTCCAGGGTACAGAGTAATAGTCCGCAGGTAGTCTGAGGAGACAAACAATATTAGCTGGGTGCTGGCAGAACGCTGGCAGTGCACAGCAGAACACAGGGCACAATGGAACACAGAACCGGAAAACTAGCAACAGGAAACACTTATTGCTCCAGCACCCTCTCTATGGCAGAGGGGCCAGAAGTAGTGCACACAAAGAAATCATTGGTTAATCACTTTTTGAAAAATGCACGCTGTCTCTTTAAGAGGCCGAGAGAGCGCGCGCGACCTTAATCTCATACCCGGGGATGGGCTGGCCACATGCCAGGAAGCAGAGGCAAGAACAGGGCAGCAAGCAACAAAGTGAGAGCGGGAACACCGCTGGGGGTCCCACGGAGGTACGGGTGCCACATCATTAGGATGGGGACCCCGGCGGGGACATGTATAACAGAATGCAGCACAATCTAAGCAAATACTGGAGGTAAATTTGCAATCATTAACCAAGAAGCTGCGCATGGGACGTACTTGGATGTTCCAAAACACAAGGACAAGTCGACCTGTCATTGGCTACAGCAGAACAAGTGAAGGTTCTGAAGTGGCCATCTCAGTCTCCTGACCACAATATCATTGAGCCACTTTGGGGAGATCTCAAGTGTGCAGTTAATGCTAGACATCCCAGGAATTTACAGGAACTGGAGGCTTTTTGGCAAGAACAATGGGCAGCTTTGCCATCTGAGAAAATAAAGAACCACATCCACAACTACCACAAAAGACTTCAAGCTGTCATTGATGTTAGAGGGGGCAATACACTGTAATAAGAAATGGGGTATGTGAACTTTTGATCAGGGTCATTTGGATGTTTTGTGTTGTCGTTATGACAACACGAGAAAACAAAGTAGTTTGACAATAAATGGCTTCACCCAACCACTAACCATGAGAGGAGAAAAAGTTTTGGTGTTATCATTCATATTCTCTGAAAAAAGGCCAAGAAAGCAAAAATTCTGCCGGGGTATGTAAACTTTTGAGCACAACTGTACTTCCCCTTTTTGGGCAAATAGCTGTCATGAGACTGCATAAAGACCACCTATAAATTTCTAGTTATCTATAACTTTTGCTTTAAGTGAATATGTTATTTTGCATGAGATGCTTTATTTTTTATCACTGTTGCCTATAGATTTAATAATAGTCTCCCGGTACTTACCCGCACGCAACCTCCGATCCTCACAAGACCTCCTTCTCTGCTCCCCTCATATCTCTCTCTCTCTCCCTAAGAGTCTTCCTCTTCAGACTCTTGCCTACGTGGAAACCTTCAAAAGGAACCTGAAGACCTACCTCTCCGGACAAGCCTACAACATACCGTAACCCCCGATTCACCACACCTCACCTACTGCATCCTCACCATCCCTTGTAGATTCCTCACTCGCAGGGTCCTCTCTGCTCCTGTACCAGTCAGTGACTTGTTTTGTTCAAGATTATTGTATTTGATTTTATGATGTATACCCTTTTCACATGTAAAGCACCATGGAATAGATGGCACTATAATAATATATAATAATATTAATAATAACTTTGACATGCAGCTTTCAAAGACCTCCATTCTGGTAAAGTCTAAATCTGGTATATTTCCTGATCATTTTCATTAGAGATTGTGTTTATGAATCAATATTTTTTTATGACATAGAGAACTGTGCAGCTGTACAGTTACATCTCCTACATACATGGAGGTTATGAAATATGGCTATTGTTTTATCATCAGGGCATAACATAATTTACACATTGTGGTGGATAAATGCCAGTGTCATGGAAATGTAACATACTGTAGCTACATTCAAGTTAGGTGAGTTGTGCTATGTACCTGAATATAATATGGGCACAATGCTATGCAAAAACATTACTTTGAAGGGAAAGCAGTACAGGGCAAACTAAAATGCAACGTGTGAACATAATAAAAGGGGTGTTTGCGCTACAAGAAGAAAAACTCCAAGGTACCCCCCTGATGATTAGAGATCCGTCCTGTAGTTAATACAAAAAAAAAAAAAAAAAACCCTGTTTGGGAGAGAATAATAGACAAATCGCGGCGCCCTAAGTGCGTAAAAAAACAATATTATAGTCTTTAGAGTGTGCACAATTTTATGCACTCACGTGATAGAAGACTAATATGGCTTTAGATTGTGTATCCTCAAAAATCCTTCTGGGTGTTAGGGTTCGAGTTCCCGCTCCAGCACAAGGGGAGTCTCGAACCAGTGCCGCTGCGGTCTCCCATTCATCTCCGGCCGCAGTGGAGCCTGCTCAGCAGAGACGTCGTTCCAAGCGTCTTGCCCACTCCACTACTGGGCAGTGACTTGCTGCTGCCTTTCCTGGATCTGCTATTATAGCCAGTTCTGGAGCAGACGTCTTTGGGATAAAGTCCTGCATTTTCCCTTCTGAGCATGCCCAGAGTGAGATCTCTCATTGGAGATCAGGGGTCACATGCTCAGGTACTGCAGCAGCTCCTATTGGCCCGCCAGGAAGGCCCTGTTACTACTAGTCTTCTGAACAGGTTCTCATTGGTCCTTGTTCCTGGAAGGTCCTGTAGCTGTTGCTATAAAAGGGTAGCATGGCTGGGCCGCCATGCGCTAATATCAACCATTGTATGCTATGCGCCAGTGTGGTCATGTGTATGTGTGGTTAGGGACCCGGCTGAAATAAGCCACTAGAATACCGACTTAATCGGTGAGGAGTTTAGTGTGCTAGCTGGTCAGGGTCGGTGTCCTAGATGCCCTAGATTACCGGCATAACCGGTGAGGAGTTTGATTGCCGTATTCAGGGTCTGGCGTTCAGACGCCATAGATTGGGGTGACTCCCGCGAGGACATTAGCGCATGACCACGTATTATGCTCGCTTAGCAATTAACCGTGTGCCTGAGAGCCTGACAGGACACGGTGTTTGTTCTCAGCGGCTCTGTGACGTAACAGGGTTCGCTCTCGACGCTAGACAGTGCCCTAGCGTTTTACTTTGCGGCTCACTGAAGCTAAGTGAGTTCGCACATATCGCCATATAGCGCTGTGGCATTTCCGTTAGCGGCTCTGTGAATTAACAGAGTCTGCACTTACTGCCACAACGCGCTACGGCGTTTATTTTAGCGACTCTGCGGGATAACAGAGTTCGCTACTTTCGTCATCTACTAGCAGCAGGCTTTGCTTGCACGGTGGACCCCGGGCTGCGAACGCACCTCTCCACTTTATATATTTGGTGCGTTCCGCAGACCCTAACACTGGGTTACTTTTCAATAGACAGGGCTTGCAGCTTGCCTCGGGTGGATCCAAGTGAAAGAGCCAGATTCAGGCTCACACAGGATGAGTAAATCAAGAAAGGCACTCCTGCCCATGAATGGCAGCGCTTCCCAGGACTCACATCCAAAGATGATATTTCATATTTTTTTATTTAATAAGTTAAAATGGAGGAGATACAACGCGTTTCAGATACAGTATATAAGGTTTGCCACTATATATAAGTTGTTACTGAATTTTATATTATTAGGATTTGTACTGTGTTTTTATGATACCTGATGAAGGATATATACTGTATCCGAAACGCGTTGTATCTCCTCCATTTTAACTTATTAAATAAAAAAATATGAAATATCATCTTTGGATGTGAGTCCTGGGAAGCGCTGCCATTCATGGGCTGGATGTGCCTTTCTTGATTTTTGTCCTGTAGTTAATTGTATAGGTACTATATGAGATCGACATATATGTAGCTGTTGTGAATGTGTTAGAAATGAGTTCTGAGCAGAAGCTCCCTCTGGTGGTTGCAGACAGTGCTGAACCATTAGTGAAGATTGGCAATCAGGAGTTACAGACTGGTCCTATATAAGGGAGGTTCCCTCCCATCAGGGTTGCGGTGATCAATTGTTCTTGTCTCAACTGTGGTTCCTGGTTCACTTGGAAGCTTGCTGAGTCTTGCCTCTTCTCCTGCTCTCAGATAAGAAATTTTCTGTTTTTATTTTTGTGCTTGCTTTTTGCATTGTTTCCTGCACTTTTTGGAGGTCAGCCAGGTCCCCTCCGGGGGCTTGTGCTCCTCTCAGTTTATCTGAGCCACTGTTATTTTTCATTTGCCTTTTCCAGTTTTTTCAGTGGCTGCGGCTTAGTTTTGTTACACCAGAGAACTAATTTAGGTGGTTGAGGTCGTGTGATCTCAGGTGTTTTCGCAATTAGTAGAGTTGGTTTTTTTTTAGGGTTTTTTGGGATTGCAGTAAGTGTCCTTCCTATCCTTTTCTGTCTAGGAAGATTGGGCCCCAACGTTTGCTCATACTATTTTCTGTCTGTGTCGTATTTCCTCTTGTCTAACCACCATTACATGTTTGGGGGCTTCCTATGTTCTTTGGGGATCTGCTCCGGGGCAGATAGCTTTCCTCTTTCTATCTTTAGCTGTAGTTAACCTCTCAGGCTGTGACGGGCATCTAGGACCAAAGTAGGTACGCTCCACGGCTGCCTTTGTTGTGGTGGCTAGTCAGGGTACTGCAATCCAGTAGATTCCAACCTCTCTGGTGTATTGCCGTTTTTTGCTTGCTCTCCTCAGCTACCAAATCATAACAGTATCACCGGACAAACTGAAAATTATATGGTACTCAACAGAAGGGAAAAATAGTAAAAGGAAAAGAAAAAGGGAAGTTGTCAGAAATTATTTTTTTTTTTCTCTGTTTGTTGCATTTCCCTCTTTTTCTCTGGGTGTGAGGAGGATTTTTTTTTTCTCTCAATGGAGTTTGCACAGTTGTCTGGCAGTGTGGGTCAGCTTGCCACTGAAGTTCGGAGTATTGCTACCTATCTTGCTAGGTTGCCGGTTGTGGAACCTAGGATCCCATGCCAGATTTATTTTTGGGGGATCGAGCTAAATTTCTGAATTTTAAAATAACTGTAAGTTGTTTTTTGCCTTAAAACCAAGTCCTCAGGGAACGCAGCACAGCAGGTTCAATTGTCATCTCTCTCCTGTGCGGCGATCCTCAGGATTGGGCTTTTCCCTGACACCCCGGGGACCCTTTTTTGAGTAATGTTGATGCATTTTTTCTGGCTCTGGGGTTATTGTACGATGAAAACCCAATGTCATGATCAAGCTGGAAAAAAACCTTGTTGGCATTAAATCAGGGGCTTAAGGACGCTGTGTTGTACTGTCAGAAATTCCGAAAGTGGGCAGTCCTGACCAAATGGAATGATGATGCTTTGGCAGCCCTTTTTCGGAAGGGTGGGCAGAGAATGTAAAAGATGTTATGGTGGGTTTCCCTGCTCCCCCTGGTCTCAATGATTCTATGTCATTAGCGATTCAAAATTGACGAGAGTTTGCGTGAGCTTGAGGTATGCGTGAGATAGTGTTGCCTTGTAACCGCTTCTGACCCATGCAGTGTGATGGAGTGGTTCTGGGGCACAGCGTCATGAGTTTCGAAAACGCATGGGTTATGTTTCTTACTGTGGTGATGCCTCTGATGCTATTTCAGTCTGCCCTAAGCGGGAAGACGTTTTGCACGCTCAGTTGTCTGGGTAGTGTTCAGACTAAAATTTCTGTTGATGTTACCCTGATTTGCTCCCTGTCCACATTTTTGCTCAGGTTTTTTTGATTCGGGAAATATTAACCTGATGGATTTTGATTTTGCTAAACATTGTGGTTTCCCTTATAACCCTACGGAATTATTCCCCTATGGGGAGATTTAACCCCTTTGGCTGAGAATAAACCCCCGTTCTTACTCAGGTTTAATGAAGGTTGAACCGATCATCGGAGGTTGCAAATTTTTTTGGGGCTGTATAATCGCTGAATTTTGTACTGGGTTTCCCTTGGGTACAGTCCATAATCCTGTTTTGGTTGGAAATCTGTGTCGTGCCAGTTGGGGCTGCCATGTGTTAATGCCAAACTCCTGTTTTTTTCCCGCTCTCCCCAGGCCAGATTTCCTGCTTTTTGCAGATTTTTCTGATGTGTTTAGCGAAAGAAATCTGCATCCTTGCCCCCTGGAGTAGACTACCTATTGAATTAGTGCCTGGTAGTAAATTCCAAAAGGGGGCCCTTTTTTATTGTCGTATGAACATGACGCTAAGGAGGACTTATATCAAGGAGTCATTGGAGAAAGGGTCAATCGACCATCCCCTTTTTACCCTTGGGGCGGTTTTTTCTTTTGGCCAAAAAGGATGGTTCATTAAGGCCGTGATTGATTATGTCTCTTTCAATATCCTGTGAAATATAAAATCCGTTACCTGATTTTGAACCTGTTTCAGGGTGAAAAGTGTAAATTGGTTTCCAAGCTTGCCTAGGGGGGGTATAACTTTTGCATTAAGCACGGGGATTAAATGGAAGACGGCGTTAATACCCCAGAGGGGCATTTTGAGTACCTAGTGACCTTTGGGTCACAATGTCTTTCCGTCTTCCAGCCTTCATGAAGCATTTTCAGGGTTTTTGTGGAAAATTTTGATTTTTTTATTTGGATGTATTTTTGATTTTTTCCAATGACTGGGACTCCAGTGAAACATTTCGGACGTGTTCCAGATTTTGAGGGAAATGCTTGTATGGAAGGATCAAGGTCTTTTTTGGGTACAGAGGATCATTTCTGGGTTACTTTTGTCCCCATTGTTATTGAAATGGGACCCCGGTCAAGGTTCAGGCCATCTGTGATTGGGTCCAACCTACTTCTTAAAGGTCTTCAGGAAAATTTGGGGTTTTTTCCCCAATTTTTTAATCGTAAATTTATTGATAATTTTCTCTGTTTTGTTAAACCATTGACTATTTGACCAAAAAGGGTTCTGTTGGTGAATTGGCCTCCTGAGGCAGTCTTGCGTTTCAGGAATTAAGCAGAGATTCATTTGCTCCTGTTCTACGGCAGCCTGTGTTTCTCTGCCATTTCAGGGGGAGGTTGATGCCTCTGAAATTGGGGCAGGTGCCGTTTTGTCCCAAAGAGATCCAGAGACCTCTAAAAGTAACCCTTGTGCCTTTTTCTCCTCGAAATTTTCTCCAACTGAACAGTATTATGACGTGGGTTATCGGGAGTTATTGGCCATGAAGTGGGCTTTTGAAGAGTGGAGACATTGGCTGGAGGGAGCCAAAATCAGGTGGTGGTCCTCACGGACCATAAAATCTGGTTTATCTGGAATCAGCAAGCGACTCAATCCTAGACAGGCCAGGTGGGCCTTGTTTTTCACAGTTTTAATTTTGTGGTTTCCTTTCTTCCTGGCACTAAGAATGTTAAGGCGGATCCCTCTCGAGGAGTTTCCTTGCGGATCTCTGAGTTATCTGATCCTGCTGTTTTTTGAAAGAAGGTGTAGTTCTTTCCGCCATCTCGCCCAATTTGAGACTGGCTCTGGAAGGGTGTCAGGAGGATAAACCCGAGCGCTGCCTTATTGGGAAATTGTTTGTCCCAGACGGTGGAAAAAGAGTGTGATGTCTGAGATTCATTGTCCGCGTTGGCCGGTCATCCCGGAATTTTTGGTACCAGAGACTTGGTTAGTCGGTCCTTTTGGTGGCCTACTTTGTCTCGTGACGTCAGGGAATTTGTGCAGTCCTGCGGGACTTGCTCTCGCTCCAAGCCTTGTCTCTCGCTCTAGTGTTTGTTGATGCAATTGCCTGTGCCCAAGAGACTATGGACCCATATCTCTATGGATTTCATTTCCGACCTCCCTGTTTCTCAGAGAATGACCGTTATCTGGGTGATTTGTGATAGGTTCTCCAAAATGATACATCTGGTACCATTACCTAAGTTGCCTTCTCCTCCGAATTGGTGCCTTTGTTCCTTCAGCACGTGGTTCGGTTACACGGCATTCCTGAGAACATTGTGTCTGACAGAGGATTCCCGTTTGTTTCCAGATTTTGGAGGACTTTTTTTTTCTAAACTTGGGTTCAATTGTCTTTCTCCTCGGCTTTTCATCCTAGACCAATGGACAAACTGAGAGAACAAACCAGACATTGGAGGGTTATCTGAGATGCTTTGTGTCTGCTGATCAAGATGACTGGGTCTCTTTTTTGCTTTTGGCTGAGTTTGCTCTTAATATAGGGCTAGCTCTGCCCTTGGGTGTCTCCATTTTTCTGCAATTTTGGGTTTCACCCTCGATTTTCTTCCGGGACGACGGAGGCTTCTGTCTGTCCAGGTGTTGACTCTGTTGTGGAGCGTATTGCAGCAGATTTGGGACCAGGTAGTGGAGAGGTTGTCCCTCTCTCAGGAGAGGGCCCCCGCGGTTTGCCAACCGGCATAGGATGATGGTCCTCCCGGTTTGAAGTGGGGGACTTGGTCTGGTTGTCCTCAAGAATATCCCTATGAGAGTTGCATCTCCTAAGTTTAAGCCTAGGTTCATTGGACCTTATAAGATCATGGAGATTCTTAATCCCGTTTCCTTTCGTTTACTTCTTCCAGGGACATTAAGATCCATAAGTGTTCCACAAGTCCTTATTGAAGAGGTTTTTTCGAGCCAGTGGTTCCTATGGCTGCGCCTCCTGACCCTGTTTTGGTTGAGGGCAATCTGGAGTATGTGGTTGAGAAAATATTGGATTCTCGTTTTTCTGACGGAAACTCCAGTATTGGTTAAGTGGAGAGGTTATGGTAGGAGGACAATTCTTTGGGGGTTTGCTTCGGACAAACCATGCTAGGAGACTGATCCGTGCGTATCACAGAGCTCATCCTGACCGACCTGGTTGCCCAAGTGAGGGTTCGGTGACTCCTCCTCAAGGGGTGGGTACTGTTGTGAATGTGTTAGAAATGAGTTCTGAGCAGAAGCTCCTCTGGTGGTTGCAGACAGTGCTGAACCATTTAGTGAAGATTGGCAATCAGGAGTTACAGACTGGTCCTATATAAGAGAGGGTTCCTCCATCAGGGTTGCCGGTGATCAATTGTTCTTGTCTCAACTGTGGTTCCTGGTTCATTTGGAAGCTCGCTGAGTCTTGCCTCTTCTCCTGCTCTCAGATAAGAAATTTTCTGTTTTTATTTTTGTGCTTGCTTTTTGCATTGTTTCCTGCACTTTTTGGAGGTCAGCCAGGTCCCCTCCGGGGCTTGTGCTCCTCTCAGTTTATCTGAGCCACTGTTATTTGTTCATTTGCCTTTTCCAGTTTTTTCAGTGGCTGCGGCTTAGTTTTGTTACACCAGAGAACTAATTTAGGTGGTAGAGATCGTGTGATCTCAGGTGTTTTTGCAATTAGTAGATTTGGTATTTTTTAGGGTTTTTGGATTGCAGTAAGTGTCCTTCCTATCCTTTTCTGTCTAGGAAGATTGGGCCCCAACGTTTGCTCATACTATTTTCTGTCTGTGTCTGTATTTCCTCTTGTCTAACCGCCATTACATGTTTGGGGGCTTCCTATGTTCTTTGGGGATCTGCTCTGGGACAGATAGCTTTCCTCTTTTATCTTTAGGTGTAGTTAACCTCTCAGGCTGTGACGAGGCGTCTAGGACCAACGTAGGTACGCTCCACGGCTGCCTTTATTTGTGATGGTTAGTCAGGGTACTGCAATCCAGTAGATTCCAACCTCTCTGGTGTATTGCTGTTTTTGCTTGCTCTCCTCAGCTACCAAATCATAACATGTAGCATCAGCGTTGATAATAAGAACAGGTATTCCCATTTTATTAAGGAAATTCAAATATTGACCAAAAGGGGTTAATTTTGCCGCAACTTTACCAGTCTCACAGGTCCTGACAGCGAGTCTCATCTCCCTCGTGCAACGTGGAACACGAAGTTTCAGGAATCTGTAGGAAGTGGATGCCACCCGGGCGGGGCACCACTCCTGAATACTTTTGGAGCTGCTACCGCATACCATTTTGAGGATCGCTGCCAATTTCATCTGGATTCATCTCCATCTGAGTACTTGAGGTAACCCTTGAATACCTGTTCTTATTATCAGCGCTGATGCTACATATATGTTGATCTCGTATAGTACCTATACAATTAACTACAGGACTGATCTCTAATCATCTGGGGGGTACCTTGGAGTTTTTCTTCTTGTAGCGCAAACACCCTTTTATTATTTGCATTGATCATTGTTTTGACAGCTTTGTGGTGTGTCTTGTTTGCTGCTTCCCAGAGTACCCTATTTTTGTCTCTGCGCCTTCCCTCTCTTTGTCATTGATAACGTGTGAACATAGCTTTACTGTAATCAGGTAGTTGGTATACCCAAGTTTCCCTATTGAAGAGTAACCATTATTTTGATTTTGATTTTTCGAGTCAATGTTGCACATGAAAATAAGAAACTTTGTAATATATTTTTAGAGAAACCTGCTTATTTCTTCCTCGATTTCTCCTGGATTGATCTTTCTTCCACTCTCAATTCTTTGGCAAATTCAGCAAAATCTGTATTTGGTGAAGACAGATTTTCACATTACTGAGATAAGAGATGACAGTCTGATATATAATTCGGCTATATCCATATCCAAATCGTGAGTATTCCTCGTATTGTCTGTCCTGTGAAGTGAAGTGCTACCGGTCGGCAACGTGGTTCTAAAAGAAAAAGTTCAGGTCTCTGCTAGCTTCTGTGATATCACGCCAGGTAGAGAAAGCCTATGTGGACATATGTTTTAAAAGAAGATATATATCGAGTAATGGACACTAGGTGGCAATTGTCTGGATGGCCATCATTCCTGAATCCTGACAAAAGAAGTTGAATTTTCTGAAATACATTGGCAAGTCATCTCAAAATTTGATCTGACCTAGTTGGATTATATCTCAAACTTGCCCCTCTCTACATTGAGACTGCCAGTGAGTTTTCACCTTTCTATTAACCATCATTATGCATTTTAACTGCATTAGCAGCTGTCACAAAGTGACTTTCCTAGCGTGACACGACCAACGGTTTGGTCAGTCCACCAAATGGCAAAACACACATGGAACACCAGGAAACTTTTAACAACTGTAGGCCCTGCGATAGGGAACGGGGGAATAGACACCTCTTGCACTCACCTAAGGATGTGCCCTGATCTCCCTATGTCCCTTTCACCCGTCGTTGAGCAGGATACCTAAAACCCTCACTTGCCTGCTCTAATCCTTAAATAGGGAGCTGGCAGGTGAGAGGCACAGTCCACCACTGCACTAATAAACACCAAGGAAAGGAAAGACAGACACCATAGGGAATGGGGAACAAAAATACAACACTTAGCTTTCTTTGCTGCAATGCCCACACAGCAGAGTAAGGCACCAGATAACAGTATTCAGCTGAAGCACCAATGCACCAGACAGCTCCTGACTCCAGCTCGGTTGGTCTCCACAAGGACCTGTATAACATCAGCTGATGCATCAGGTGACCATTTAAGGTGGAGGGAGTGGTCACCATCCACATCAGCTGACCCAGCAGCAATGCAATACACCAGAGGCCAGCGAGGAAAAACTGACATTAACCCCCGATGGGCCTGAACAAAAAAAGTTTTAATGTGAGAAGCCAGATCTGCCACATATCTAAAAATTGTGACAGCAGCGTTACAGAAATCTTTGCCTGCAGTCTCAGCTTTCAGTGTGAGCGCATTTGGTATTATTGTGACAGATAAACATTCTAGCTAGTGTATGTGTCAGTCCATTTGGGGTATATATGCTGATTTTTGTTCAGATTTTTGTCCTGTTCCAGGTCCACTTTTTATATCCGAGCACTTTTTTTGTGGTGTATTTATATAATATTTTTTTTTGTCTTGGGCAGTGGTACAGACATGTTGTGTTGTGGTATAATAGCATTAGTGGCTCCATTGTCTGCATAAATTACAGCTTTACCTTTCCTGCTTACATCTTGGTAATGGGCATTCAATTGTCTTTACAAACTACATTTCCCCTATTTTTTTCAGTTACCTGCTGTTTTGTTTATATCATCCCCTTTGGAAATCAGACCCTTCCTGCAGTAATCCTGCAGTACTCAATCATCTCAGCCCCTTCTGCAGTATACTGCTTCTTTTAGCCCCTCAATAATTACATTCTGCAGTACATTGCTCCTTTCAACCCCTTTATATGTTGTACGATCCTGTAGTATATCACTCCTCTCAGCCCCATCCTGCAGAACCATGCTCCTTTTATCCCCTCTATATACTGTACATCGTGCAGTGATCCATTCTCTGAACCCCTGTTTTATACAGCCTCCTCCTGCAGTATATTCAGTACATTGCTACTTCCAGACCCTTTATATACTGTGCTATCCTGTAGTATATCACTCCTCTCAGCACCATCCTGCAGAACTATGCTGTTCTTAATCCCTAATATTACTGTACCATCCTGCAGTTTATCATCCACTCAGCCGCTGTAATACAGACTACCTGCAGCACATTTCTCCTTTCAGTCCATCCCACACAATGTTGCTCCCTTCAGCACCTCTATTTACAGTCCCATCCTGCAGTACATCGCTCCTCTCATTGCTATTATCAGACCCTCTATAAACAACCCTTTATTTGCTTATATTGCTCCTCTCTGATCTACATTGCAGTACATCAGTTTTTTTCTGCCCCACATTACAGTACATGCTCCTCTTACATTCAGTGGTCTTTGAAAGTTTGTGAAACCTTCAAAGTTTTGCATCTGCATAAATTGTACTTAAAACTATTTTAAGATTTTCACACAACCCTAAAGTAAGTTGAAAGATCCAATTCAAATAAATAAGTCAAAAATATCAGGTTTCTAATTTTTTATTGAGGAAAACTATCCAATATCACACGTCTGTAAGTGGCAAAATTTTGTGAATTTTGCTTTTGGTATTGATTTCACCCACCTTATGCAGCAATAACTGCAGTTAAACATTTCCTGTAATTTTTGACTAGTTAGCTGTTCTAAGATGCTGTCTACAGATTAATTGGTACTACATAAAGGAACCCTGTTGTTCCAGTAATTGTTGATTAATCATGCGTATCAGTTTTTAGGAACTTTAGCCAATTACTGCCTACTAAACAGTTCACTGTGCTATGTTGGTGGGTTTCCTCCCATGAACTGCTTGCTTCACATGCTTCCACAATATTTCAATAGGATTAAAGACTAGGACTTAACTATTACACTTGCACCAGCCATCGATCTGTAGTACTACCAAATGTATTGATTGTCCTCCTTTTGTGTGATGATGTTGGCCATAAAGATCTGCTTCCCAACATTTTTGGAAGGGCAGATCTACTTCTTATCTGGACAGTTCTGAAGTAGTTGATGCCATGACTGCTGTTAATGGCGAAAACTCAATAGCATCTGAATGCGCTAATGGTATTTGTGGTGGGTGGGTTGTCCTACATGTGAGCATCTCTGGTGTGGGAATTATTTTTCACATTTTGGGAGGTCTAATCTACCTTTTCAGAAGGATCTAGATAAGCTTGAACAATGGTCAGCTAATAATTGAATGGTATTTTAACAGGGAGAAATACAAGATTCTACATCTGGGCAAGAAAAACGAAAATTACGTGTATAGAATAGGAGGAATAGAACATAGCAACAGCAGGTGTGAAAAAGTTTTGGGTTGTACTAAAAGATCACAGACTGAACATGAGTCTTCAGTTTTGATTGCAGCAGCAAAAAAAACACAGTTTAGGATGTATTAAGAGAAGCATAGAGTCTAGATCACGTGAAGTAATTATCCCACTCTACTCCTCCTTGGTCCCGGCTCATCTGGAATACTGTGTCCAGTTTTGGGACAACATTTTGAAAAAGACATTCACAAACTGGGGCAAGTTCAGAGAAAAGCTACCAGGTGATAAGCGGACTGCAAAGTGTGTCCTATGAAGAATGGTTAAGGATTTGGGAATGTTTAACTTGCAAAACAGAAAGCTAAGAGGAGACTTAATAACTGTTACAAATATCTGAAGAGATGTCAGTGATAGGGGGATTATTATTCTCATTTGCACATGGAAACACGAGAAGCATGGAATGAAACTGAAAGGAAGATACAGATTTGACAATAGAAAGGTGACATTGACATCAACCCTATTACCCACTTGCCCCTGCCTTAGGGCAAATGGGAAGAGGAACATTAAGAGCCAGATTTTCCTCATCTGATGGATGCGCCATTTCTAGGGCAACTATGGGCTGATGTTGGTAGCCTGGGTGGGTAATATCTCTGACCCTATCCAGGCTATTAATATCAACCCACAGCTGTCTGTTCAGCCTTTGCTGGTTTGAATTTGTAAGGGAACCCTATATCATTTTTTTTCTGGGATCCCCCTGTAAATTCACCCATAAAGGTTAAGCAAACAGCTGTGAGTTGTTATTAATAGGCTGGTGACCTTAGGGGTATAGGCCTTGTCCCAGATTGGTTAACATCAATCCTCAGCTGTGAGATTTCCCTCTGCTGGTTATGAAAATTGCGTGGGAGTCCACACCGCTTTTTATTTAATTTCCTTATTTTACACTGGAGTTACACCGCTGCTGCTGAATACAACTCCCAACATTGTCTCCTGGTCGCGCTGATATCATGGCGACCAGGAGACAATGATGAGAGCTGCTTTCAGCAGCCGGTTCCTGGGATCAGCACAAAACTGTGCTGCTTTTCCATGCGCCGATAGTGTCACATGGATGGCACACGAATGGCACACGAATGTGACACACGGACAGAAAAACGGATACATGGATGTCACACGGTTGTCACACACATACATTTGGATGGCACATGGTATGGACCATGGATATCACCAGTGCTGTTTTTTTTTTGTATAGGAATCACCAGCATGTGCGAAGGAGGCCCTAGGTATAGAAAGTAACATACAAAGTTCATAGGACACATGTTGCAGTGACATAGAAATGGATCGTCATCAACAAGTTCACGACCCAACCTGCATTTTTATAAGCGGAATGGTCAACCAGATTTGGCATAGACCTGAGGCTTAGTCAGGAAAATTGTTAATACAGTGGGGGGAAATAAGTATTTGATCCCTTGCTGATTTTGTTTTTTGTCCACTGACAACTACATGAACAGTCTATAATTTTAAGGGTAGGTTAATTTTAACATTGAGAGATAGAATATTAAAAAATAAAATCCAGAAAATACCATTCTATAAATATATTTGCATTTTAAAGTAAGAAATAATTATTTGTTCACTCTGGAAAACAAGACTTAATACTTGGTGGCAAAATCCTTGTTGGCAAGCACAGCAGTCAGACGTTTTTGTAGTTGATGATGAGGTTTGCGCACATGTCAGGAGGAATTTGGTCCACTCCTCTTTGCAGATCATCTCTAAATCATTAAGATTTTGAGGCTGTCGCTTGGCAATCAGAGCTTCAACTCCTCCATAAGTTTTCTATGGAATTAAGGTCTGGAGACTGGCTAGGTCACTCTATGACCTTAATGTGCTTCTTTTTGAGCCACTCCTTTGTTTCCTTGGCTGTATGTTTTGGGTCATTGTCTCGCTGGAAGACCCAGCCATGACCCATTTTTAATGTCTTGGCGGAGAGTGAAGGAGGTTGACACTCAGGATTTTACGGTGCATGGCTGCATCCATTCTCCCATTGATGCGGTGAAGTAGTCCTGTGCCCTTAGCAGAGAAACACCCCAAAATATAATGTTTCCACCTCTATGCTTGACAGTGGGGATGGTGTTCTTTGGGTCATAGGCAGCATTTCACTTTCTTCAAACACGGTGAGTTGAGTTAGTGCCAAAGACCTCAATTTTTGTTTATCTGACCACAGCACCTTCTCCCAATCGCTCACAGAATCAACCAGGTGTTCAATGGAAAACTCAGATGGGCTGCACATGTGCCTTCTTGAGCAGGGGGACCTTGCGGGCACTGCAGGATTTTAAACCTTTACGGCTATTGTTTACCAATGGTTTTCTTGGTGACTGTGGTCCCAGCTGCCTTGAGATCATTAACAAGTTCCCCCCGTGTGTTTTAGGTTCATCTCTCATCTTCCTCTTAATCAAAGATACCCCACGAGGTGAGATTTTGCATGGTGCCCCAGATCGATGTCAGTTCAGTCTTTTTGTATTTCTTCCATTTTCTTACTATTGCACCAACAGTTGTCTCCTTCCACCCAACATCTTAATTATGGTCTTGTAGCCCATTCCAGCTTGTGCAGGTCTATGATCTTGTCCCTGACATCCTTATAAAGCTCTTTTGTCTTGCCCGTGTTGTGGAGTTTAGAGTCTGAATGATTAATTGAATCTGTTGACAGGAGTCTTTTATAAAGGTGACTATGTAAGACAGCTGTCTTTAATGCAGGTAGCAAGTTGATTAGGACGTCTAACTGGTCTGTAGGAGCCAGAACTCTTAATTGTTGGTAGGGGATCAAATACATATTTCTCACTGCAAAATGCAAATCATTTTATATAATTTATACAATGTGATTTTCTGTATTTTATTTTTGATATTCTATCTTCAATGTTAAAAATTAACCTACGCTTAACCCCTTAGTGTCAGAGCTAATTTGCAGCTTAATGACCGGGCCATTTTTACAATTCTGACCACTGTCACTTTATGAGATTATAACTCTGGAATTCTTTAAAATCCCGCTGATTATGAGAGATTGTTTTTTCGTGACATATTGTATTTCATGTTGTGGTAAAAAATTTTTTATATGACTTGCATTTATTTATGAAAAATGGAAATATGGCAAAAAACTTGAAAATTAGCAATTTTCAAACTTTTAATTTTTATGCCCTTAAATCAGAGATATGTCACAACAAATTTTGTAATAAATAACATTTCCCACATGTCTACTTTACATCAGCACAATTTTTTTGTTACGAAGTTTTAAAGGTTAAAAGATGACCAGCGATTTTCTCATTTTTAAACATTGTTTTTAGGGACCACATCACATTTGAAGTCATATGAGGGTCTACATGATAGAAAATACCCCAAAGTGACACCATTCTAAAAATGCACCCCTCAAGGTGCTCAAAAACCACATATTCAATAGTTTATTAAACCCTTCAGGTGCTTCACAAGAAATTTTTGGATTTAAAAAAAAAAAAGAACATTAACTTTTTTGCACAAAATATTTACTTCAGAACCAATTTTTTTTATTTTCACAAGTGTTAAAAAGAGAAAATGAACCACAAAATTTGTTGTGCAATTTCTCCTGAATATGCCGATACACCATATGTGGGGGTAAACCACTTTTTGGGTGCACGGCAGAGGTCGCAAGGGAAGGAGCGCCGTTTGACTTTTCAAGCAGAATTGGCGGACGCCCATGTCGCATTTTAGAGCCCCGAATGGCCTAACAGTGGAAACCACCAAAATTGGACCCCATTTTGTAAACTAGACCCCTTTTAAGGAACTTTTAGATGTGTGGGTGAGCACTTTGAACCTCCAATCTTCACAGAAGTTTATAACGAGAGACGTGAAAATAAAAAAATCATTTTTTTCCCTCCCAAAAAAATTTTTTAGCCACCTTTTTTTTATTTTCCAAGGTAACAGGAGAAATTGGGCCACAAAAAATTGTTGTCAATTTTTCCCAGGTAGTGAACCCCATATGGGGGGGGAACCACTGTTTGGGGCATGAAAGGTTGGAAGGGAAGGAGCCCATTTTTAATGCGACTTTGATGGAAGTTTCGGGGCGTCATTTATGTTTGCAGAGCCCTTGATGTGCCTAAAAGTGGGGGAAACCCCACAACGACACCATTTTGGAAAAAAAAACCCCCCAAGAAAACTTATCTAGTGTGTTGGGAAAGGGTCTGCGGAACGCACCAAATATATAAAGTAGGAGGTGCGTTCGCAGCCCGGGGTCCACCGGCAAGCGGAGCCTGCGCGTGAAATGGCGCGGGAAGCAAAACCTGTTATCCCGAGGTCGCCAAATAAACCCCGTTGCGCTGTGGCAAAAGTGGAAATTTACTCACAGGCGCTAGAAGGAGAGCCGAACGCTTAAAGGCGATGTGTGCGCATCATAGCACCTGGGCAAAGAAAACACCTAGGGCGCTGTCTAGCGTTGTAAAGCGAACCCTGTTCGTCACAGGACCGCTGAGAAAAA